>CM033793.1:18958058-19558058 GCA_019656835.1 Rhododendron ovatum | reverse complement strand
ATTCTCTAATTCTATTGTTCTGTTTTGATCTACATATTCTGCCTTCATGAAGTTTGATGATGCTATGATGTTAGCCTTATTCTATGATTCTGCTGTTCTGTTTTGATCTACATATTCTACCTTCATGAAGTCTGATGATGCTATGATGTTAGCCTTATTCTCTGATTCTGCTATTTTGTTTTGATCTACCTATTCTGCCTTCATGAAGTCTGATGATGTTGCTGTTGATTTGCTTTCGTTGCCTCTATTCCGGTTGAAGCTCCTAAACTTCTTGTTGTGAGGCATGTTGAGCAGTTGATCAGGTCCTTAAGGATACATATCAACCCAAAGGTTGCTTGGTTATGCTGAATCTTGAGGATTTGTTTCTGGTTTGGTCTGTGGGTAGATTATGCATTGGACTCGGACCTTATGTTATTTTTGCTTTCCTTTTCCCTTGTTTCCTGTTCTCTTCCATCTTCCAATGCTTTGTTGGATGGTTTTTGCTTCTTTTCCTATTCCATGTATCAATATCATGGTTTAGATTTTTTTTTTCCCTTGATGTACCCTTATCAAGGTTCTAATAAATTTTCATTTTGCTGATAAAAAAAAAAAGGAATCTTACTAACTAACTTGACACTAGCTACCGAACTAACTTCTATCAGTAGCGTGGGTAATAGGCCCTTCTAAGGATGATCTATCTCGCATGCATTCACCTTCACCATCTGTCATTTTCAGTTGATATGCTTGACACTCTCCTCTCTGTGTCCATATAAACCCGTCTCTCCTCTCAATAAAATGCCACTTCTCTCTCTCTCTCTCTCTCTCTCTCTCTCTCTCTCTCTTAAACACACACACACACCTTTTAATTTCAACATCTTTTATCTGCGTCCTGATTAGTTCTGGACCTCTGGTCATTCTTGATTTGGGTTTTGGGTTTTAACTTTGGTTTCTTTTTTGGTTCCGCTCTTGTTCGGTGAGGAAGAGAAAGATTAGAAGAATTTTGAGAGAAATGGTTCATCATGATGTTGTGCATTTCGTGTTTGGAGTCTTTGGTGGGTCTTAATTAAAATAGAAATGATTTCCCTTTTCTCCTGATTTTTTCCTTCAATTCTTCATATTGCTAATTGACTGCCTTCCTGATTATCTTTTATTTTGGTAAGTTGAATTTCGAAAAAAGCCAACCAAAAAACAAAATCACTGGAGCATACCCCTGAGAGTACATCAAACCAATTACACAATCCTTACATTACTAGCAAGCATTACTGTAGAGTTTGACAAGTCACAAACACAACGAAAGACGCACCAAATAACACATAACTGAGACAACCAAACCAAAGCCATTACACCAAATGCTAGCTAGGAACATAACTAGCTACTAAAAGAGGCATCAAAGACCAGCTTGTTGGATATATTCCATGCCAAACACAAATTCTGACTCTAGCTTGTTTCTTTGTTTCAGGAAATATCAGGTGGTGTTGTTTTTGGCACCGACATAAGCATCCTGAATGACCTCTCTCTCTATTAGATTGTTAACCACTAACTCATCGAGATTGTTAACCCCTAACTCATCTAAAAGCTTAAGTTGTTAAAGAGAGAGACAACTTTACTACTTATATCTTCAATGACACACCCCCTCATGTGCAGTCAGCAAGCTAAATATATGTAAATATTTTAACATTAGGTAAGTAGTGAGATTCGAACATAGGATCCATTACCTACTGTGATACCATATTAGATTGTTAACTACCAACTCATCTAAAAGTCTAAGATGTTAAAAGAGAGACACAACTTTATTACTTGTACATTCAACTCTCTCTCTCTCTCTCTCTCTCTCTCTCTCTCTCTCTCTCATGTGAAGCGCCCTTTGGCCTAAATTTTTTGGTCTTTTGATCATTTTTTTTTCCTCCTAATTTTTACACCATTCGAGTCAAAGTTTTTGGATAATTGTTTGTCTAGCCAAGAAAAATAAAAAAAGATATAAATAACAAAAGTCAGAAAAACTAACTTAAGACTAAAAAAGTTTGAAAAAGACAGTCTTTTAGTGTCTTTAGCATTGTCTTATATATGGACTTTTTTCAGGTTTGATAGATAGTTTTATACTTTTCGATCTGATTCCCATCATTAAGACACAAGCAACGTAATCTAAATTATGAAGAAAATTTTAAAAAAGGATAATGATTATTGCACTCAACTTTCTTATAAATTGTAATCCAAAACTTGGTCTGTAGTGCTTAAAAACGAAAAGAAATATTTTGAAGTGCATTTATAAGAAAGTGGAGTGTAAAAATTATTTTTCCTTAACAAAAGATGGGAAAAGTTAGTAAATATTATCGACTGGCTTCAAAAAAACAATAATTTAACCCAAACGCGCATTACAGAAATACCCCTAAAGCGTCGAATCGTATTTGGTAAACATGCCATTGATTTCTACTCACACATAAAATGATGTAATTAGAAGGTGAGAAATATCCTGATAAGTAAATTGTGGGGATTTTTTGAACTTTCGCAAATTACTGTTTTAAATTTTAATTTGGTTGTAACACATGCATGGGTACAATAAAAACTGAATTAAAGAAAAGTGATCCATACCACCAGTTCATGAGTACCGTTGGTGATTAATGATCTCCAATTGCATCAATTATTACAGAGTGGGGTTTTACGTACTAATTGCCATCTCAAATGGCTCCAGAGATGCCTCTTTAGGCTCTACGGAAAGGATTCGACGATTATAATTGGTTCAACGTTCATTGATTAATGATCTCCAATTGCATCAATTATTACAGAGTGGGGTTTTACGTACTAATTGCCATCTCAAATGGCTCCAGAGATGCCTCTTTAGGCTCTACGGAAAGGATTCGACGATTATAATTGGTTCAACCATGAACGTACGTACGTACGATCTCCTCCCTCGATCAACACATTTTAGTGTGGGTCCCAAAACAAGCTGACTTGAACTATAACATATCCTTCTAGGCTTCTATACATGGATGGATCTAGAATTTAATAAACTTATCCCATATGTCCACAATTGCTTAATTAATACAATTTGCATTGGTATAATAACAAATTTGTGATTATATGTGAAATTGTATCTTACAATAAAGAAAATGATGTGTTTGCACAAAAAAGATTGTGTGAAAATTCGCACTCTACGGAATAGATTAGACAAAAATTCTCGTACAGAAAATGAAGAGTAGTTTTATTATAACATTATCATAAATTTATTGGGTATAATTTAGATATCTAAAATTATTAATATTCATTTTACAAAATCGAATGGGGGCACGTGCCTCCACGTTACCCCCCTTGGGTCCGTGCCTACTTCTATACTCTTAGTTCCACCCTTAAAAACAAGTATGTAGACCTCATTCTATGGAAAAAGGGCGTGAGGTGGGATATCACATGGCGGTGCCCGAGCACGAAATAATCTCTCCTTCGTCAGGCTTCACTGAGCAGTGGGTCGAATACTGTATGTTTCAGGTAATTTACTGATGCCGTGCGAATTTTCAAGATCGTTGGCATATTTCAGCAGTTCTGTACTAGTTTTGAAAGTCGCGGGTACGTGTCCCTTTTTTTTTTTATTACCTATTTTACATGATCTTCTTCCCAAATGACTCTACGAGATTGACACGGAGAAGCGCGATGACCTTGGTCTGTTTCAAAAATTAATGGTTGAGATTTGTTTTAAAATTTTGATCAGATATTTATAACTGCTAATAGACTTTTTTTAATTTAAATCGTCCAAAACACTTTTAAATGACCGACATTAAGTTCCGTAAATTTTATTTATGGAGACTCCGTCAATAAGATTTTTCTCATGAGTATACATATACATGCACTTATATAAATATATATATATATAGTTATTTTCAAATAAGGAGGTCCTTATTTTAGTTAAATTAAGGACCTCCTCATTTCTCCCATTTTCTAATTGAATTTTGATAATCCGATCCGCTCAATATGTTCAAAACGTGATTTTAAAGGTACCCGCAAAAAATCGGCAAAAAAATTGACCGGAAAGGGCTTGATTTGAGTAGTTTTTTATTTGAACCGTTTAATAAAAACATAACAAAAACTGCTCAGATGATGCCCTTCCCGGTTTTTTTTGTTTGCTGATTTCTCGCGGGTACCCTTAAAATCACGTTCTGAATACATTGAGCGGCTCGGATCATCAAAATTTGATCGGAAAATGGAGGTCCTTATTT
Organism: Rhododendron ovatum; assembly: GCA_019656835.1. NCBI lineage: Eukaryota > Viridiplantae > Streptophyta > Magnoliopsida > Ericales > Ericaceae > Rhododendron > Rhododendron ovatum. The sequence goes on along the minus strand of CM033793.1, from coordinate 19,553,874 downwards.
TATTAAAATAAAGTGGTTCTTAGGAGAATGGGATTATATATATATATATATATATATATATATATATATAAGAGCGCGTCTAAACTAGTCTAAAGGTGGAGGCGCGTCTAAACTAGTCTAAAGGTGGAGGTGGACCGACGTAATTCTTCCTTTTACCAGCTACAGGTCTTCTCTCTGAAATTAATCCTTGTAATTTGGGTCAAATAATTTTTTCATGATTTTAACCCTGGAAAGCCGTTGGTCTTTCTGATTATTTTGACCTGAAGGAGAAGTTGAACCAATAGGAGAGAAAACACTAAGCAGTTGCAGCGAAGATCCCCTCAGAAAAAGGAGTTTAAAAGCCACTAGCTACCATCATTTTCTTCTTTCCATATCCTAGACCCCTTTAAAACCTTCTTCCACTCTCGCTCCTTTCCATTACCAACCTATGTACGTTAACTGTCGAGTTCCCCCAAATAAATACCCAGAAACTCCAACCATTCAAACTTCTCTCTCTCTCTCTCTCTCTCTCCTAAGAGTTTCAACATAATGCAGGTAGTGAACCAATCAGGTGTGCGGATGGAAGGAGGCGAAGGAGCGGGGAAAACAGAAGCGACTCACGAGCGTATCCGCAAACTGGCCGCCGGAAACGCCGTGGTGGTGTTCACCATCAGCGGCTGCTGCATGTGCCACGTGGTGAAGCAACTCCTCTTCGGGCTTGGCGTGGGACCCACCATCTTCGAGCTCGACCATGACGAGGCCGGTCAGGAGATCCACGCCATTCTCCACCGCCTCTCCCCTGGAGATGGCAGGCAGCAGGCTGTTCCGGCGGTCTTCGTGGCCGGGAAATACTTGGGCGGCATTGAAACCGTCATGGCTTGTCACATTAACGGCACTCTAGTCCCTCTCCTCAAAGACTCTGGAGGTCTCTGGCTCTGATCGATCACTTCTCCTGGCCATGAATAATCTGAGAATCATTGCTGGAAAATCTGATAGGTGCTTTTATATTGGTTGTGATTAGTATTAGTTACGCCATATTAGTGTGATTTGCCAGGAAAAGGAAAGTTGCTTTGTTATATCATGTAAATGTTAAGCGTGATCAAATTAAACTAAATACGTATCGATACTACTAGGACTGATTATAGTAAGAAAAACATGTATAAGTTATTTCTAGTACTCGTAATTGTCTTTCAAATTTGCCCACTCCAATGGCTATCGCTCGCCTCATTCTATTCACAACTAGTAGTGCTACTGTTTTCAGGCTTGTAATACAGTTGAAGAATGTGTTGGTTATATGATGGTCATTTATTTTTTTGTTGTCCCGGCCAATTCAGTTTTTGATTGGTTAATTTATTGATCTTTAGTTCTCTTGCTTTTACTTATGTGTAAGGTTTTTTTTTTTTTTTTGAGTTCGTTACCATGCGTATTCGATTACAAAATCATTTGGAAATCTCCAAATTAACCCGATATTTCAAATTGGAAAATATAGAGCCAGAAAAGGTAGTAGTACTCTCCACTTGGGTGCAAAAGACTTGACCAGATGGAATAATGCACGTCACCCAGTCAAAGCATAGAGTGTATGACATTGCAACGGTTGGGATTACGGGATTAGTGTGGGTCCCACTAACTAATAATAATTAATAATCTGGCGGTCCAGTCCATACTGATGTTATGACCCTATATATAGGAAAAAATTTCAGTGCCGAGCAGGTACCACTTGGTGCCTGCTCGCACATCTAAGCTGTTTATTTTGTTTTTGTACGGTTCAGATTTGGAGAAAAAAAATGAGAGAGAGAGGGTTTCAATTCGAACCGTCCAAAAGTGTATCGGATGGCTCGGATGCGCCGAACAGGTACCACGTGGGATATACCCACTCGGCACTGAAAAATCTCTCATATATATATACACACACACACTCGAAATCAAATGAGGGATTCCGCACGGCCTTACCGTGCGGGACTCCCGTTTCCCAATAGAATTGCGACGATCCGAGCCGCTCGTTCAATAAAAAACTGTTCGGATCAGGTCATTCCCAATCAATTTTTTTTTACTGATTTCTCGCTGCTACCCTTAAAATCACGTTCTGATTACTTTGAGCAGCTCGGATCTTCTCAATTCGATCGGGAAAGGGGAGTCCCGCACGGTAAGACCGTGCGAGATCCTTAGGAGATCCGGACTGTATAATATATATATATATAGGATGTACGTACGTACGTACATGCAGGATAACTGTTTTACATTTTGCACTACAAAGTTCATTTCTGGGTTGGGGTGGGTAAAAGGTTTGGCAGTCGAATGAATGGCGCGCATGACATGAGGCATGTAGAGAGAGAAAGGAGGAGAAGAAGAAAAAGGGTATCAAATGAAGCATGTCATTATCCGTGACTCTGTACAATCTACGAGTATAAAGAGTTTATAATACTGTCTCTTTTTTTAATATATATCGGCAAGTATATTTTTTGAGTTCGTAGGGGCGAAACTAAAAATTATTTTAAAATTTTTGGATTTGTTTTTGTATTTTGTGGGGCCAGAGTGGCCTCATATAGAGCTGTGGAAAAGAACGGTGGAAAAGTATTGAAATTTGTTTCACACTGATAAATTAATTATCTCCCTCAAAACTAACATATATGAACTTGTGTGGTCTCTGTATTCATTATTAATTAAATTTGAGTTGAATATGTCAATAAAGAGATTGATAATAATAATAATACATTAAAAAAAGAGAAGAAGAAAAAAAACGGTGCATCCGTTGGTATCCAGATTCCACATTGTCTGAAGTGTTCTTACGCAAATTATGTTCAAACACAAGGGAACAGATTATCGAAATATGAGGACAGGTGTGCCGAGCGGATATATCTTGCGTGGTAACTGTTCGGCGCATCTGAGCCATTTAATACACTTTTGGATTGCTCAGATTGAAATTATCTCTCTCCTCTCACCCCAACACTCTCTCTTTCTTTTTTCTCTCTTCAAATTTGAGTCATTCAAACACAAAATGGATGGCTCGGATGCGCGAATGAGCACCACGTGGTATTTACTCGGCACCGAAGATTTTTTCCTTTGCAACTCACACTAACACAGAAAATATCACACTTTCTTGTGAATTTTCTAGTTTCGATGTTGATAGCATTTCATTTGGACCGGAGAAAGAATTAGTTTAAATGTTCGTAAATTAACCCGAACACTTTAGACCGAAGATTATCACACTTTCTCTCTCTACACATAGTGGAAAAAGTAAAGGATAAATATGATCATACCGTTTTTGATCAGCTCTGCGATTGAAGGCAGCTGTACGATGCTCACGCAACTCTCTTCTCTCTCTCTCACTCCCCAAATAATTTCTTTCACAGAGTGATGGTACGCGGATTATTTTCTGCTGGGGTACTGCCGTAATGGTACTAATCTTTGAAACTTGCGGGGGGCCCGTTTGACCCGACAGTTATTTCACTCTCATGAACCTTCTGGGGCGTAGACATGGGAAAATTATCGGATGGTCATGGGGCACCGCTAAGGATTGTTGCAACACTCTTTTTCATCACGCACATTCCGTGAAGCCCACTACCACGTGTACGAATCTTACTGAAATAAGTTGTGAAAAAGAGTTTTGGCATACCACGATAAAAGGCTCCAAAACCACTGAATACTTACACATGACCAAAAGAACACTATTATATGTTTATTTTCTCCTAACCATCAGGACATTTGAATGACTGCAAAATCCACATTCTTTGCCAGCCGAATCACCATAAAGAACCCACATGCATCAGACACAGGAATTCATGGTTACCTAGCTGTTAATGTAGCACATTAATAGCATTTGTTACTTCTGTTTGAGACATGTGAAACCGAAACCGGATCAATTCCTAGTTGGGTTGGGCCGGTTCAGTTTTCACCGGTTCGGTCGGTTTTCTTGGGTTTTATCGGTGTTGAGGCATAAAATCTGACTTGGTTTTTGGCCAGAAGGATAAATATTTTCCTGTCCGATGAGGGCCAAAATGCCACAAGTTATTTTCGATAACTCTGGTGTTCAGGCCAATTAACTTTCTCGCATTTCAATTACTCCTGGAGAACCAACCCCACTGCCTACTCGCGGGGGCAAAATATCACAAGTTAATGGGGTGATCAAAACCTCATTAGGGCTGCTTGATGGTGCACTATATAGCCACAAAAAACGACACAAGTCACACAATCACACAACAAAACAAATAACATGCATCATCATATATATAAACACACACACACACGTGTGTGTGTATGTATATATATATTAAAAAACAATCAGCATTTTAAACTGAATTATAACAACAACAAAAATCTAGCATTACCGACTGGGGTTACTTACCGAGCTACGGTTCATATAAAATGAATCCAGTCCGGTTTGGTTTTACATGGAGTTTATTTTGATTAACTCAAAACCGGACAGGTCCAACAGTTTAAGAAAACCAAAGCAAACCAAAAATTTGCACCGTGTTGTTGGGTTTATTTGGTTTAACCGATTTTTATTTCACCGCGTAAATCAAAATCAAGCCCTAGAGAAGTAGCAAGTTACGAATTGATATTTTCGGTCGATGCCATAGACAAAAATGTGTGTTACCGTTCTATTGGTTTCATGTTTCTGAAAACAAATCCAAATTATCCGTATCAAGCCGAGGGGAAAAAAAATTCATTTGTATCAAAAATATTTCAACTGGTATTTCAGTGCATTTTCAACCATTAAAACCAGCTACGAATTGATATTTTCAATCGATGCAATAGATAAAAATGCACTAAAACGAAGTGAAATTTATTTTATTCCATCTTAAAGTCTCAGGTTCAATTATTCTTGGCAATAATTCTTGGGGCTGCCTCAAGCCCACACGTATGTGTTTGAAATGACAATAGGAGGGGCTATAGGAATTAATCCAAGGTATACGCAAGTTGGTCCGAAACACCATGTATTACAAAAAAAAAAAAAGACATTTATTCTTTGTTACCGAAAATTTCAGGGGCTAAAAGACTCTCTTGCACTCTCACCCACCACCTTCATATAAACCCAACCCTTGAACCAGTACATACGATTCTCTCTTCTGTCCTAACTCCTAAAGCTTCATTTTCCTCTCTCTCTCTCTCTCTCTCTCTCTCTCTCAAATACAAGACCATACAGCTAAGAAGGATGTTCAACATTATGCAGGAAATGAATCAATCAGCTGATCATACGCCAATGGAAGGCACAGGAGAAGGATCAGAGGCGGCAAAAACAGACCCAACATACGAGCGGATCCACCACCTCGCCGCCGGAAACGCCGTGGTGGTGTTCACCGTCAGCGGTTGCTGCATGTGCCACGTAGTGAAGCAGCTCCTCTTCGGCCTCGGCGTTGGCCCCACTGTCGTCGAGCTTGACAGCCACAAGGCCGGCGGCAAGATCCACGACGCGCTCCGCCAGCTCGCCGGAGACGAAGACCGGCAGGCCGTTCCCGCCGTCTTTGTCGCCGGGAAGTTCTTGGGCGGCGTCGAGAACGTCATGGCGTGCCACATCAACGGCACTCTAGTCCCCCTGCTCAAGGACGCCGGAGCCCTCTGGCTCTAACCACTTTCCCACCGGAGTTCCTTAGTGTCATCGCCGGCCATTCTGACACCGTCGCCGCAATATTTTAACTTTACCTCATATTTTCTTTATATATGAACCCATAGTCTAATTCTAAAAAGCAAAAAACAAAAAAACAAAAACAAAAACAAAAAAAAGGAACAAAACTGAGAGTCTGATATGAATATGTAGGGTGGTTTGTCTAGAAAAGGAAAAGAAGTTTGGGTGTTGGAAATGTACGTACAGGCACGAGGTATATTGGAATGTAAATTGTTTCTCATGACTGACTGTGTGGGAAAACCTTGGTTAAAGTATGACTGCGCTTTCTGTATTTGATTTCCTTCCAAATCCTGGGTTACTGGTTTCTAGGGCTTGCTGCTTTGAATAGCTTTACCTGTGTTGCTCATGCATGATTCAATATTGCTATATAGATGAAACCGTCCAGGAAAATAAATGAATGGTTTCATGAATTGAGTGTCATGTCAGATATTTTTTTTCCCACAAGGTGATATTAATTTTGGTTCTTTTAATTCTTATAAAATATTTTGACAAATTAAATCTCAAGAAATTCTTGATACCACATATCAATAATTATGGTGAATTTTTCTACGGAGCTACACAGACTTATTTTCTTTGTACTTTGTGAAGGAAAATAAGTTCTTTTAGCCTCGTAGAAAAACTCACCCTAAGTTATTATTGCAATACAACATTAAATTGCCAAGAGCAAAAATAGACCCTTCAAATTTGCGTATATTAAGGGTAAAATAGACCCGTGTGTTTTTATATATACACTTAGGATCCAATGAGAGATCCCGCACGGCCTTACCGTGCGGGACTCCCCTTTTCCGATCAAATTGCGATGATCCGAGTCGCTCAAAGTGTGCAGAACGTGATTTTAAGAGTACACACGAGAAATCAGCAAAGAAAATAATCGGGAAAGGCTTGATCCGAGCAATTCTTTAATGAACCGTTCAATAAAAAACTGTTCGGATCAAGCCCTTCCAGATCATTTTTTTTGCTGATTTCTTGCGAGTACCCTTAAAATCACGTTCTGATCACTTTGTGCGGCTCGGATCGTCACAATTCGATCGGAAAAGGGGAGTCCCGCATGGTAAGGCCGTGCGAGATCCCTTAGGAGATCCGGACTGTTTATATATAACTATGTGTTTTTTGAAGTATGTGACAAAATTGGGCGAATTCCCGCAGGCCCCCCAATACCTCCTTGTCTAATAATTTTTACATGAAGACAAATGAATGCTTTGTTTGAGACTTGTGGAAGAGAATGGAAAATAAGAGAATTAAAAAAATTTCTCCTCTCTTATTTGGATTCCTATAGAAAGTGATGGGAAAATAAGAAAATGAATTTAACTTTCTCCATATTTTCTCTTCAACTTTTCCTCTGCTTTCTCTCTCAATTATTTTTCCTTAATTCATTTCTTTTCCTTTGTGCAAGTTCCAAACAGAGCAGAAGGTTAGAGTGCTATTCATGTGAATTATACCAATGTCCGATCGATAATAAAGTTGTCCCTCTCTCTAACAACTTAAGCTTTTAGATGAGTTAGTGGTTAACGATCTAATATGGTATCAGGGCAGGAAATAGATCTTGTGTTCGAACTTCATCGTCTACCTAATGTTAAATATTTACACGTGTTTAGCTCGCTTTTGGAGGAGAGTCTGGCTACCCGTGAGGAAACGTGTTGAAGGTATAAATAATAAAGTTACCCCTCTTTCTAACAATTTAAACTTTTAGATGAATTTGTGGTTAACAATTTAATATATTTTAAATAGAGCTATTGTCTACAATGTCAATGATTCAAATTGTCAATTAAGGCAAAGTTCCCCTTAGCTTTAGTGGAAATCAAACATTTTGTTCTTATTCAAAAAAAAAATCGTGTTTGTTGATTTTGTGCCAAATTTTTATTGATTTTTATTGATTTGTCTGAAAGAGAGGAATCGAACCCTGCTCATGTGCATGAGAGTATACAGGAGGCACTAATTGCGCTCGACTTGCGGAAATATCCCTTTATCTTGGATATTTCCATAAATATTCAGGTAAAAGTAAAATTTCTTGGATTTTTGACTTCTCTCGTCGAGACGAATCAATAATCTAAATAAATTTGGCGCAAAACTAACAAATGTGAATTTTTTTGAATAAGAACAAAATGCCCAAAAAACCACTAAGGCCCCGTTCCACTTAACTTTTTTTCAAAGTTAACATTTTGTCCTTAATCGGAAAAGTAAATTTTTTTACTTTTATCCAAATATGTTGATCAATGATGATTTTTAAGCTCAAAAAGTCAACTTTTTTCGACTTTTTGAGCTTAAAAGTGGTCATTATTCAAAATATTTGGGTAAAAGTAATTTTTTTTTTACTTTTTTGATTCGTCTCGTTGAGAAGAATCAAAAAATCAAAAAAATTGACGCAAAACTAAAAATTTAAAAAAAATTCAAATACGGACAAAACAAAAAAAAACTCAAAAAGCCCACAGAAACTCAGCCTAAAGTTAAGGAGAACAAATCCTAAGATAATGATGCATGCTACTAGTATTACTTTCTCCATCCCAATTTATTGATCTCTTTTTGGGATCTCAATTTTTTTTTTATCATAATCTTAATTTATTAGGGAATTATCATCATTGCACTTGTCATTTTTTTCCTTTTTCTTCTTTTACCCTTGAGAACATCATCATGCAATATTTAATTTCAAAAAATAAGGGTGAGAGTAAATTTACTACTACTTTTTTCCCCATTATTTTTTAAATGGGACTTTAGAACAATAAAAGGTATCAATTGGGACTAAAAATTAGGGACATATATTGCTTCTTGACTCAAGAACAGCTATCCAAGTTTGGAGTGAAATCAGAAATTTCCGAAACGGTCCCCGTATTTTGTCTTAAGTATTGGGAAAGGCCCAAAATCGTTGAAAACATCTCCCAATTTTCAACTGAACAACAAATCCAGCAAGTAAAAACGGCCATCGTTTATCCAAATTCCCCCTCTCTACGTTTCACACTTCACCGCTTGATTGATTACCGCTAATGAACGAAAATCATAATACTCCGTAAAACCGACAGAAGATATGGTGAAAAGCGAGGTCGACACTTCGAAGGGGCGACGAATCCGATGGGCCTGGCCCGTCGCCGCTGCTCTCGTCGCCGTACTCTTCGCCATCGCGTTCGACGCGTTGGCTTCGAGAGGTGCGCCTACACTCTCTCTTCTCGATTCCGCCACCAAACGCTGTCCCTGTGCTCCGGTACGTTTTATTTCAGCTTTGGTTCATTTGGTTACCGAGATGATATGGAAGCAGTAGTCGTCCTCCATAAACTATAAGAATTCTAACATTTTTTTTTTATGTTTTGTGCGGAAAGTTTCTGCTTTTGATATCATACGTTTTTGTTTTTGTTTTTTTTTTTTTTGTATCTTCTTCTGATGCGATACTTGGGAGAAAGACTATGAATAGTTTGAAGAGTTTTTTTTTTGCTTTTATCCCCTCAACTATCCGCATTTTGTCTACTCAGTCCCTAAACTATATGTAAACAACAATTTTGTCCCATCAACTTTCTGAGTGCAATCTATTTTGTCCAATTTCGAGGTAAAATTTCGCCCATTTCCGTACCATTTTGGACGATAAAATAGGGGACGAAATTGTTGTATACATAGTTTAGGGACAGAGTAGACAAAATGCAGATAGTTCAGGGGGTAAAAGCAAAATTAATTCTAGTTTGAATTATTAAGGGCAAATAATGAATTTTATCAAATTCCTAGGAACTACTACTATTCGAATTGAAATTAGGTTCTTTGAACTTGTTTGGCGAAATTGTGCCGGGAATACATACTGAGAGTGAGAGTGAAGAAATAAATTTATAGATTGAATTATAATAGAGTCTACGGGAATGTTAAGCATAGGAGATCGGTCATGTTTGGAGAAATTGATGCAGGGAACAAACCGACAAAGTGGCATAGTGGAGGACATTCGCTGATATCCTATTATTTTCATATTTCTTTTGTTTGAAGGGTTGCAATATTATTTTCGTATTTCTTTTGGAATCACTATAAAGTCGGAAAATTCTGTTATATTCATTTTGATAATCAGTTTTCAATGTAGAATTTGGAATGCATAAGGCCATGTTTGGGAAAATTGATCAGATTCATTGGAATTCGATGAATGGCAGGAGCAAGGCATGTTTGGCAAAACTTATGAATAGATAAAATTGTAAGGGCGAATGTAGAATCTTGATCGAATGGGATTTTATGAACAGGAGTAAGGGCATGCTTGCCAAAGTGGTGAAATGTATGAGATTTCTAATTTCTCGGAGTAGGAGTAAGGGCATGTTTGGCAAAATTGGTGCAGGGAACACACACGCAAAGTGGCATAGTGGAGGACTGTTGCTGTGACTACGAGACGGTGGACCATCTGAATGAGGAAGTATTAGATCCATTGCTTCAAGAGCTGGTCAAAACTCCATTTTTCCGGTACTTCAAGGTATGTAGTTGTCCAGTGCTGACCTATATTGTTCTTCTAGTCATGAAATACTGCAGAATATTCTTTACTTTTGCTTCATTAATTCTGTCTAAGGAGAGAGTTAAAGTCAGTTGTTTAATCTTGTTCCTAAATCTAAATGTACGGTTGCTGTTCTGACTTCAGGTATGTAAGGACCTGAATATGTGGTTGAGTAATAACAAAACCTTGGCCTCTACAAATAATTTTTTTCGTCTTTATATTGCATGCAATGACCCTAAACTTTATTCTGATCCATCAGTTCTTATTGCTCTATTCGTCTATTGACATGGTGCCTTTCTACAGTGGAGTGACTCACATCTGATTCTGGTCATAATTTGTCTGGTAGGTTAAGTTATGGTGTGACTGCCCTTTCTGGCCAGATGATGGTATGTGCATTTTGCGGGATTGCAGTGTTTGTGAATGCCCAGAACATGAGTTTCCAGAGCCACTTAAAAGGCCCTCCAGTCTTGGCCTTTCATCAGATGATCTTGTTTGTAGAGAGGGAAAGCCAGAGGCCGCTGTTGACCGCACACTAGATTCTAAAGCTTTCAGAGGTTGGATTGAAATAGACAATCCGTGGACAAATGATGACGAGACTGACAATGGTGCTTCCCTTACAACTTTGCATCTGTAACTTTTAGTTTTGTGAAGTTTCCCCCTTCTATTTTAGGGCTTATTGAACCATGTCTTCTAGTGTCTTTGAAAATGAAAAAGACCATTTCGTACCCATGTTTTGCAAGTAACAATTCTATTGAGGACTGTAGATATTGTGGTCTGACTTTTTATGTTCACAAACATTTGCAGTGTTGTAGTATCATCTTATTCGCTCGTATTCTTTGTTTTCATTTATCTGTGTACTAAAATCTTTTGGTACTTGTATGCTTCAGCTTGAAGATTATTTAGCAACTGATTGCTAATTTTTTTTTGCAGGTGAGATGACATATGTAAATCTTCAATTGAACCCGGAACGTTATACCGGCTATACTGGTCCTTCTCCTCGACGAATATGGGATGCTATTTATACAGAGAACTGCCCTAAATGTATGTTGTTTTTCCTTCAGGTATACCTGGATAATACTATTTGGAGGAACATAAATACTGTTGATTTATTGATTTCTTCACGATACTCTCCATGCAATCCACGACTGACATGTCTGAGTTTTCAGCGTTAGTCTTATTGGTTAAAACTATAATAACCTACTTAAGTGGTGATATTTGGTAAGATCTTTCCTCAGAGGTTGTTTAGATTTCGATAGATTAGGCTGTTTTTTCGCTCCCATGGCTATTGAGCTTCATGAAGAATATTTGCAGAACAAAAGAGGACCTTAGCTTCTCACTCATTTTGGACCTAGAGGTTATCTTCTTTCTTACCGGTGATGTCAAAGTCAACCTGTGACATGGTGTTAGCAAATCCTATTCCAGATATCTATATTTGGATGCTTTAGCCTTGGCAGGGGTCTTAGTAATCCTATTCCTAGTAATGAACAAGGATGTCAACTGAGCTAGCCCCTGATGGTTATCAAATCCTATGTTACTTCAAACAAGAAATACGAACTGTAGGTTGATCTAAGTTTGTAGCCTAGCAGCTCTACCCTGCAGTAAACCAAATTGGTCTTGCTGGATGTATTGAAGTGCTTACTGAAATGATTGAGCTAGGAAGGGTTGGGTTGGGGGGAAGGTGTGGAGGATGCCTTGTTATTTTGATTTATGGACTGTGTAGCAAAATTTTGAAGTGTATATTGAGTAAGACAACGAATTAACGGCACCTCAATAATTCTTATCTATGTTTGATATGCTCTTTTTATGTTGTATTGGAGTGGATTTTTAAGGTTACAACCCCTTGGCTGTCTTGCTATTCGACATTAATTGGTAACAAACAAATAAAGTACTAACTTCTATAGACAATTCGCAACTTCACACTACTGTGGGGTTAAAAAAGGTGCTAACCAGTTCTATAGGTACCACCACGGATTCTTATCCCAGACGTTTTTGTAATTATATGCACATTATTGAGAAATATCCAGGTTTCTTTGCATTTTGGCCCAAGTATCTGAAAGTTCTACAGCACATTAATAAGTATGTTTAAACCTGATATTCATGGCTGGTTGTTTATTTATTCCAGTATTCACATTGCGTGCATGATAAACTGTTCAATTTCTTGAGACATACTTCTGGTATCTCAAGGGTGATTGCGAATCCAGTGCTAAATATGAATTTCCTAACTAGAAGCCCACACTTGCTTGTACTGATAATAAAGATGACCTGCAGATCCATCCGGAGAGTTCTGCCAAGAGAAAAAGATACTGTACAAATTGATATCAGGTCTACACGCGTCCATTTCCATTCACATAGCTGCTGGCTATCTACTTGATGAGGCATCAAACTCGGTAAATTTTATGGTTCATACCTTTGTGTTATCTCTGGTGCTGGTTTATTGGATTGGTGTGCGGAACATTGCCCAACATCACATGTATTACTGAGATGATGGATCAAAACAGTTCAATTAGGAGCTATACTATACTGTGAACAGCCCCTTTGGATGGTGAGGATTGAGGAAAGAAACGAGATGAGAATCCCATCGCTTGTTTGGATGAATAAACTATATGAGAACTTGTGAGAAATGAAGAGATGGCGGTTTTTTATTGGCCCATTTTGTTTCTCCCCATTTCTCACTGTCCGAAGTGGCAAGAAGTTTACGCAAATCAGCAAAGGCCATGCCAGAGGATAGAAGACTTCAGTTATTTTTCATTGAACTATTGAGGAATAGGCTTTCCTTTCTTTTTTGCCTGTTTGCTGCTTTGGTTTCAGTGGGGTCAGAATCTTACATTGTTGTATGATCGTGTCTTAAGATCTCCAGATCGTGTCAGCAACCTGTACTTCACTTTTCTTTTTGTTCTCCGAGCCGTGACAAAAGTGAGTTGCTAATCTAGTAGTACTAATACCTCACTGCCTTGATGGTTCTTCTTTGTGAGTCTGTCATGATATTTGTCCCTAGTGCTTTCTAGGCAGCAGATTATTTGGAGCAGGCTGAGTATGACACTGGTAACCCTGAGGAGGACTTGAAGACGCAGTCCTTGATGAGGCAGCTTCTCTATAACCCTAAAATACAAGCTGCATGCCCACTCCCATTCAATGAAGCCAAGTTATGGAAGGGCCAAGGTGGACCAGAGCTGAAGCAGCAGATACAAAGACAATTCAGAAACATTAGGTTTCCCTTAAAATCCTTGTAAAATGCATTTTTTAATTAGATAATCTAGAGTTAGTTCCCTTAATCAGTTTCATGTTCTCAGTTTATGCAAATATGCACTGTCTTGTATTCTGAGGTACTTGAAGAAATTTTACTGGTTAATTAATGCTCTTTGTTTTCCAAGAATATGGATTGAGATGGAAAGAGGCTCAAAGTTCATCAGATATTGTGTACAAACCCCTGCTTGGGAAGCTGCATGCATATATTGCACTATTTTATGCACTACTCTTGTTTCCAGGGATTCTTTGTTTAGAAACAAATATTTTTTCCTCTCTGCACAAGGAAATTACTGTAAAGAATGTATTATCACTTTAGCTGTATCATCCCTTTTGCAATGACACATTTGTTTCCCTCAACTTTGCAGTGCATTAATGGATTGTGTGGGATGTGAGAAGTGTCGTCTTTGGGGAAAGCTTCAGGTTCTTGGTCTTGGTACTGCACTGAAGATTCTGTTCTCCGGTGATGGTCAAGAAAATTTGACTGAAAGAGTAATTTACTTACCCAGAATTGGCATCAAAATTTATCTTATCCTTTACCTTTTGTCCACCAAGCAGTTTTAAATTAGTTTTGTCAGTTGAGAGTTGAATGCATGCATGTCTTTCTCAAAAACCAATTTCCATTTCGTGTTGATGGAAGTACTTCTCTAAGTTAGGACAACTCCAAACCAATTAAAAGTGTAAAAAAGCGGTAACTGTTTTACTTTTCTCCAAAATTACCTTACCATTCAAGTTAGAAACAAGTGTGTTAGCTATGATGGCCCCAACTACAATGATGCAAAAAAGCAGAAAGCCCATTAGGAGGAGAATAATTTTTCTTTGTTATTTTTACATGATAATGTAAATAACAACAAAATATAACTTGGTTAATCTTAACCTCTGCTCAGTGGCAAAATCAAATTGCCCACTTCCCCTGCAAGAATACTCCATAGAAAAACCCAAATAGACTGATGACTTTTGTGGATAACCTTTTAAACTGTAACAACTAAGATCTTCATGGCTGAACCTAGATCCAAATAGTATGAAACATCACATCATTCATTCCTAGTGTAACGGAATCCTTCTTTAATGCTTTAAGAATGGCCTACATCTTTTGTCGCTAAAAGACCTTGCGATGTGCATACAATATATGGGGATGATTAAAAAGTGTATGCAGTGATTGCTGATCAGATGTTTGAGGCTTACTTGGCTGACTAATTTCCATGTTATTGTGTACCAGCTACAGTTGCAGCGCAATGAAGTGATTGCCCTGATGAACCTACTGAATCGGCTTTCAGAATCTGTTAAATTCATCCATGAGGTGGGGCCATCTATTAGCAAAACAATGGGAGGACTGCTTTCTGTGCCAACTAATCTTAGACCGTTACAAAGGCTATGGACTCACGTATTTGGGCAGAGGTGACACGTTCGAGTATTGTCTTATTATCCAAGTTGTTTGGGGCTCTTCTCTGTCTTGAGATTTTACTGTTATGAACTAGGAAGATCTCATCTTCTGATGGCTAACTTAATATCAAGAATATAGGTCAGGAAATGTTAAGTCAGATTTTCGAAGGAATAGACTCATGTTTTGGTAGGAAGTTATGGAGTAAGATTTTTGGAGAGGTGTAATTTTGTTTTGGTTGGATATGGATTCTACATGGCTGTTTATTGCTTCAATGCTTTTTGGAGAGGTGTAATTTTGTTTTGGTTGGATATGGATTCTATATGGCTGTTTACTGCTTCAACGCTTGTAAATTCAGATTTCCATTATTTCGCATGCGGCATAAGTTGCTCCTGTCTCGGGGGTTTGCAGCAATGTTAAACTTTTCAGCTCCATGGGGTCTAACAATGGCTGTCCCAGAACTAAAAGAAGTGGTATTTTTAGTGCCTTGTGTGGTTCCATTCGCTTCTTCAGATCCTTCCGCATGACACAATAGGGTCTTATTTGCCTTTATATTTTCATGCAAGTGCTGGATTTACGAATGGAAATGGAATTCAAGTTCTTCAGAAAGTCCAACTACAATAATTAGTGGCTATCCTGTAATCTTGTTCAAAAATGGTCTCTTTGGTCTCTTTTATTCAATTCAAAATTACCCCAGAAGAAGGGGAAAAAAAAAATCGGGTGTTGTTAGACAATCCCCAGAACCTTTCTGGATTTTGGTTGCTACTGAACTGTGATAAAAGACAATTCCATGGATTGGTATAAGTAATCATGATCGTCATTGTATAGGGATTAAAGAAAACCGGTAATTACTCATTTTGGTCAGCTATGGAGTAGAAATCATCTTAGTTATGAAATATTCAAGCCGGAAGCACGTCATTTATTTAACTAAACAAGAATATGATTCTCGCCCCCTCGCTTTGTAACATGACAGAAAAAGAGAAGGGCAAGTGTAAGCTCGGGACTAAACTAACCTGATATTGTGATACACTATACCATCTAATATAGAATTGTTGAAGACCAGGCTATTGCTGATTATTACTGAACACAAAATATATTACGACAAAGCACTGGTGCAAAAAATAAGGAAAACCAATAGAATTGGCCACTTAACATAGACAAACGACTCCTAACAATTTACAAAATGCATTGGATACTATAAAAGTAGGACATACAAACAAAAGTTACAAAAGAAAGGAACAGCATTGCACATTTGAGACCCAATTTTACACTTCATTAGGTTACAGGTATCACAGTTGATGATCACACAAGTATACCAATTAGATATATACAAAAGACGATAATCAACCAACAGTATTGTTGTTGATAATAATCCATTGCTCTCCACATGTCACTCTCGATGGTTTTTACGAATAGATAGGGATTTTGATGTCTCCTCTTTCATTAAACATTCTGGAGAAAAAAGCCGAATAACTGGGTTCCCAGCTTTCATTTGTTTTTGCACTCTACAACCTGCGGCAGCCCTAGCCAAACAATGAACCATGACAATGAATTATAACGAAATATTCAAGAGAACAATGACACATGTAACATTTTTCTGTTAACAATACGGAAAGTAGATAAAAACAGAAGTGCAATTCTTACATCCACGATGATGCTTAGCGAGATTTCTTCAGACGTTTGGCTGGCCTCGTTATTTCTTTCCTTGAATTCTCTGGAGTTTTTATGTCTGTATATGGCTGCAAGCAATTTATAGACCCCGCATTAAAATTGCAGAGAGTTCAGGTGAATAACATTAAGAGAGACCAAAAGATAAAAAACTGACCCCCAGATACGTATCAATGTACATGGTGCATTGCTTCTTGATTGGCAAAGATCATTGTCATCAAGAATTGGAACAGATGGTTCTAATAATCTATCTAGTTAACTGTAATGCAAAGGCTAAATTCATAATTAGCAAGAATCAGAACAAAAAGTTTTGATTATCTGATCCTCCTCTACAAGTGCCAAGCAAATTGATGTCAGTCAGTAGGAAGAGGAAAGTACCCTTGGTTCGATCAATTTATGTTATTTGATTGACTAGCATTTTCTACTGTTCAACTTATTTCTGAACTGAACCGCTGTGTCTAAAAAAGGAGCTTTAGGTGTTGAACAAGCACATTTGCTCACTATGGCCTTGTAGCCCAATGGGATCCAATTGCTTCAGTGCTTCTCACTGTGGAAGTTAGTGTAACTTCAACCATCAAATTTCTAGTTAGCTTCACGTTTATATGATAGTATGAGTAAATTAGAACACATTAATTCCTCAAATGCAGTGTTTTCCTCACTTGGGAGGAAGTTGGAGTAGTAGAGAAACCAGAAAGAAGCTATGACAACCCAAAATATCAATGAAGAACTGATAAAAGTAGGAAAAAGAATCTGTCACGGGCAATAGAACTCAATAATAAGCATTTCAACCAGTGAACCAACCACCTAATTTCGATTATGTTCATTCCAAATGGTCTGCATAAGCGTAAAACAGCGCTTGTCACTCCGAACCAAGCCTTCTGAGTTTGTAAAAAGGGGGGGGGGGGGGGGGGGGGGGGGAAAGAAAGAAGAAAAAGTATAACACCTATAACAGCCAGGACTTGAATTGACCAAGACTCTTTTAAGTTTTAACACACCATGGCAAATTGCAAAACATCTTGGGAACTTACATAGACTTAAGCCAACGAATCACGACAGCTAACTAAAAACAGACCAATATACGGTAACAGAACAACGCTTCATTAACCTGGCAACCACCTCTTCCACTCTTCTGCATATCTAATTCTCGCTTGCAACCACCTGACTACCCCGGTTCAAATGCCAACTCTTGAAATTGGTGCAAATACATGCACCAAATCACATAAATACACACATACACATATAGAGAGAAAGCTAGATAGACCAAGGTATCTCACATTTTCGCAACTTGTGATTCACTTCTTGACAATCAATATACTCCCTTCTGCTACATTCCCTAGAGAAGCTCTACAATGACCATTGTTACCGAAAGCTCCCTGAACCAAGTCTTGCATCCCCCAATAAATTAGGTCCAGCTACATGAATCCATTATGCTCTCATTGACTAACGTTCAAGTAGCATCTCATGATGTCATGCCAAAAGAGAGACACTAAAGCAGTAACAATCCAAGTTCCACCCAAAACTGAATATTGAACTTATGATTAAGCAGCTATTATTGCATTTCAATTCAAGAAAGAAAGAAAAAAAGCCAAAAAAGGACCAAACAAAATTAATAACCTCAAAAAAAAACCCACGAATGAAGTGGGAAAAAAAAACTAGGAAGCTAACTATAAGCGACTTATTGGAGCACAGAGCCCCTAGGATGGTGTAGCTCCGTTTGACATGTGTCAGAAGGAGTGAAACGCATATGTCTGACCAATATCCTAAACATGTCCTAACTTTTTTACAGTCCTCTGGGTATTCTGAACAAGCTAACATAATAAAATCAACCATACAAGAAAAGACCAACAAATCGAACAATCGAACATAAACCTCTAGAGAGTAAAAAAAAAGTTCTTGACAAACATTTTTGTTCAGCCTGCTCGAGGCAGTACGAATCAGCGGGAACTTTTTAGAAGGCAATTAATTTATAACCATGCACACTTACACACACAAAAACACAAACTCTCTCACATTGAGGATTGGGGCCCACACACACTGCTTGTAGAAGAGTTGTTTTAGAGGGTCCACATCAAACTAAGAGAGCACAATGCCAAAAAGAAAATAAAAAATCAACTTCTTTATTCATTCCACAATTACAGAAAGAATGATTATTTCATATTAAAAGCACAAGGGACAGCATCAATAAGAGACAACTGAGAAGTACAGCCGCAAAAGGAAACTATATGTGGAGCTATTAGGCATAAATTGATATACCAAATCCTCAAAATTTGGTAACTTCAACTCCATTAACAACTACCTATGAGTCTTTTTTCAGCTTACACCCATTATCTTAAGTTTTTGATCCAACTAATCCATTGGCACAAATAGTTCATGGGAGAAATACAAGACTTTCAGTTTTCCAATGAAGATTAAGATTCTTCAAGTGAAAAGCACAACTAAAATAGAAGGCATTTTTTCCCAACCTCTTCGCGCTTTCTTTGAAGTTCCAAAAGTTCTTGACAGTATGCAAGGCACTCAGCATGGTATACAGCAGCCAATTCTTTAATCAAGGACTTCCTTCTAATGATACCAATCACTTCAAACAAACAAAGAGCAGCAGTAAACAACTAGGAAAAAGATATGAAGACATCAACAAAACACACATTAGTTAAATATCTATAAGGACAAACTTGTCATCAACATAGATGAGTCCTTGAAGGATAGGATATGTTCAAAATGATGACGGTTCACATGCATTATACATGTCAGAATGTAAAAGACACAACATGGACACATCGCACCCAACGGTAAAAAGCAGTCCACTGACAGACATCTCTTGCTACTGCAATCCCAAATGCATATGGAACCTATAACAATTGGTTGGGTCCGAAGAAGTGCCCAAAGAACCCAAAGTTTCTGTTACCACTGTGATCATCTTGAGGGGGGACTAAGAGATGAATAACCACAACATACATAGAGACCAATGATTAATTGTACCATGCAGACACGATTGACCCACCAGCGACATTGGTTGGAACCCCACTACCTGGAAGTATCTATTTGGTTAGCGGGGCACGTGCTGGACTTGTAAGAACATATAAGTTGGGCATGGTCCCTGACTACCCACGATGTGAACATGGCCCACGTATGTGAAGAACTGCTATAGGTAAAATACCATTAGCCTAACAACCTGGGGATAATCTCAGGTATTCACATAACCCATTGTCCCATTGTGTTCAAAATTTGGTGTCACCTCCCAGTTCCTCTCAAGTAGCGAAGTTGCGTTGCCTTCCCCTTGAGGCCAGCAACCAAGAGGACCTTTCTTTCATCACCCCGAGTGTCTAACCTCCCCTTACACTGTCGCAAATAAGTAAACAAAGCTCCTAATGGCGAGCTAGCTCTCAGTGACGCTGCCTTGCGGCCGTTGCCTTTTCCTAAAGACAAAGTCCTCTTATCATTCTAGGTTTTACAATTTCATAATCCAATAAAACAAAGTTACTACGTTGAGTAAGAACTTAGTTAAAGAATACAGAAAAAAAAGCTTCTGAAAGTTTCTAGACAATTCAACATATTTCTTTGGTTTTAAAAGACAAAATGGTTTCCAGCTATTTTTCTGTCGGCTAGGGCTTCTAGATTTTTCACTAACGAAAAAAATATATAGCTAATATGATTGATTATTCATGCACATATTCTGCAGTTCAGACGCATATTGCCTTAATTATCATAACGTTCAAAGGTAAAAAAACAAATATGTTCAGTACATTAGCTATGAACGGCGGATCAAAATTTCACAAATTCACTCCTTTTTTCTTTAATTAGAAGCGTTATGAAAATAAAGTATCTGAATTGCATCAAACCGGACATAAGTCCACAATCACACTAAGCCAAACTAGTAGCCGGGGACAAATAAGTAAACAAAGAACCCCCATTCCCGATAAACAAGCGCAGAAACTGTTCTTTTTTCTTTTGGGTCCATAGTTAATAAAGAGAAAACTATGATAACCAAGGATTTTGGGGAAAAAAACATAATTAAGTGATGTAGCAATTGCAAACCCTAATGAAGAGTAGGTGGTTAGAGAGAGAGAGAGAGAGGTTACTGCGGCTGGGATCGAAACGGGGTGGTGGCGGATGAGGAGGAGGTGGAGGATCGTCACGTAGTGGTGGAGGCGGTATTGGAGGGGTGGCGTCGACTGACGACTGCGGCAGAGGCGGCGGCGGAGGAGAAGATCCGGGCACTTGTTCTTGGAATTCACCCATTCAGTTGTACTCCAATTTGGCAACAATGGCGCGTCAGCTGTGCCCCCTCCCCTAAATTGCATGTGGGAAATATGTTTGGGAGACTTTAAAAAAATTGTTTTTATTGCACTCTTCGCTTGTGAATTTATCCTATTTTTTTTAATAAATTATGATTTCATCATTCTCCTATTTTTAATACCGATATTATCCTTTGAGTGTTGTTAATTGTATATATGTATATATTTAAATCATATATATAGGCCAGATTTTAAATCATATATGTAATACAAGTTTTTCAATTTCATAATAAATTATTTGTGGTATTTATCATGAAATATGTCTATATGTTCCTATCATTTCATGGTTAATTATTTGGATTATTTACCATGAAACTATTTCATGGTTAATTATTTGGACCGTTTACCATGAAATTAGTCCGGCGAAATTTATTAGGCCGCTGCGCGGACCAATTCATATAAGGATAGTATGAAATGTGTAAATACTTATATTTACATCCCAAAATTCTTGTCTATATAGGCCAAGAATTTTAGAATGAAATTATAAGTTATTTTCATCTCAAAATTCTTGTCTATAGAGGTCCAGAATTTTAGGATGCAATCATAAGTAATTTACATCCCAAAATTCTTGTCTATAGAGACTAAGAATTTTAGGATGTAATCATAAATAATTTACATCCCAAAATTCTTGTCTATACAGGCCAAGAATTTTATGATGAAATTATAAGTAATTTACATCCCAAAATTCTTGTCTCTACAGGCCCAGAATTTAAGGATGCAAACATAAGTAATTTACATCCCAAAATTCTTGTCTTTATAGGCCGAGAATTTTATGATGAAATCATAAGTAATTTACATCCCAAAATTCTTGTTTATATAGGCCGAGAATTTTAGGATATAATCATAAGTAATTTACATCCCATGTAATGTCATGGTAATTTAACCATGTAACGGTTTAAGGATGTCATGTTATATATTTTTTTATGGAAATTTAGCCATGTTCTATTGGCAAACTCGAAGAATGAAGAATAAAAATACAAAGATGTGGTCAATTTATCATGTTACATTCTTAAAAATATTGAATCCTCAAATACATTCCATGATTAAAAAAGAAGAAGTAATCAGTCATATTGAAATTTACCAAATCCTATTGAATTAAGAAAATAATCCAATCCAATCCCACTAAATTAGGAAAGCAATATAACATAATATATGTATATTATAGGTGAAAATGGTAAGAAAGATAATTCATATATTAAAAGGATGAAAACATAAGTATGAAAAAAGGACGGGATGAATTCTTACATGGCATGAATATAGAGGATGGATATTTAAATATTCCAATATGTTTTAGGGTTTGTTTGGTACTTATGAAAAAGAACGAGAAAGGAAAGAAATTAAAAAAAAAAAAAAACCTTTCCATTTGTTTTATTTGAGAGAAAAAGAGATGAAAAGAATCAAATAAAAGCTTATAAGTATAATAGTAAATTTTTTTCTAAACTTTTCTCAAACTTAACTTCTTTTTAGTGTTCGATAAATTGGTACTCGAGTCTTGAAAAAGAACGAGATTGAAAGTGAGAAATATTGATAAAAAAAAGTGAGAAATATATTATTTAAAGAATGAAAATACTTCATTTACCCCACTTTGTTTGTACATTTTGAGAATTTTAATTAATTAAGGGGACGTTGTCATCACAAATTTCACACTTCATTTTTCATAATTTACCCCTACCAATGTTTCCAAAAGGCTTTTAAACACTTCAATAGAAATGAGAAGGGCCAAAGAGGAAAATAAAGAAATTTATTACTTTGACTTTTGAAATGAACTAAACATTGTGGGACAATAAAAAAAGGAATATTAGAAGAATAAAGTGAAATGGAGAGAGTAGATTCTATTTTGTTTATTATCTTAATAAGAAACAAATCAAAGATGTAAATAATAAAGATAAGCACAAGAGAAAAGTGATAAAATAAAATAAAATAAAAGCATCAAAAATTTTTATTTTTAGGCTAAAAAGGTGTCTGGAAATACATTTTCGTATATAACATTCTATATGCCTATTAGTATGCATAAATGCATCATAATTCCCTAGCTTATGGTAATTAATTGTTTGCTAATAAGCCCAATAGTCCACTCGAATATTAGGCCTTGCTAACTGTACGGTATCCTTTTTGTGGTCCGTACTTGGCCCATTGGGCCATACGGGCCCTCACGGCGTTCTCTACTTGACGCACTTGGTCGTCTTCATCCGTAATCGCTTAAACCCTAAACCCTCACTTTCTTCTCCAATTCCACTGTTTCAGACTGCAAGAAAGAGCACATACAACATTTACATACATACAGCTGCATAGCTTTATATATATATATATATATATAGAGAGAGAGAGAGAGAGAGAGAGAGAGAGAGAGAGAGAGGTGAAGAAGATGAGTCTAGTGGCAGGCTCGTACGAGCGATTCATCTGGGGATTCAAACTCAAAACCCTAAAAAACCACCACTCCCAACAAAAACCCCTAACCCTAACCCCTCTCTTCACCTTCCCCTCCCACACCGCCCCCGTCAAGTCCGTCGCCGTCTCCGGATCCGCCGCGGCCTCCGGCGGCGCCGACGACACCATCAAGCTCTACGACCTCTCCACCTCCGCCGAGATCGGCTCCTTCACCGACCACTCCGCCTCCGTCACCGCACTCTCCTTCTTCACCCCACCCTCCCTATCCTTCCCTCGCAACCTCATCTCCGCCTCCGACGACGGCCACGTCTGCATCTACGACGCCGACCCTTTTATCCACTTGAAAACTATCAAAGCTCACAAGAAAGGAGTTAACGACCTCTCGATACACCCCTCGGGGAAGCTGGCGCTGACGGTGGGGAGAGACTCGTGCTTGGCGATGCTGAATTTGGTGAGAGGGAGGCGGAGCTTTTACTGTAGGTTGGATAAGGAAGCGAGCATTGTGGAGTTTGGGTTGGGTGGGGATAAGTTCTTTATGGTTATGGATGAGAAGGTTTCAGTGCACGAGGCCGAAGACGCGCGGTTGGTTCTCGAAATGGATTGTGGGAAGAGGGTTCTATGCGCAGCTCCTGGCATTGTGAGTCTTTTCTTGTTTAATTATGAGTACCTATACAAATCTATTGTAGAATAGAAATTTGTTTTGACTTCTGATTATGTATATCTGGAATTCAGAAGTCGTAATTCCTGAATTTACCTTGACGAGAACATTGAGAAGTTCTTAAACAGGAAATTGAGTTTTTTTTTAATCCTTTCAGTGAATGCCTGTAGTTTAATTTAGGCTCCATTTATTTCGAGTCACCCTGTAAATGCAATGCGGAAGATATTATGTAACTCATACATAGCTTGTTGTAAATGAGGATGGTTTGTATGAGAACTGGCTTATTTTGTTCGTGACAGGTCTGTGAATCAGATGTTAAGAATCTTAAGATGCAAAAGATTTGAGTTGTAATTTTGGCAGAGGGTTGTAGCCACTGAAAGTAGATCACGCAGCTAACTTGAACCCGAGAAAATATACCACAGTGGTTTAATATGTGGGCTTAGTAAAAGTTTCTACAATTAGCTATGCCAAGTGGTCGTTATGATGACTTGATTACATAACACCCATAGTTCAATTCACAGAACAAGATCCTTTTGGATCAGTAACAGGATGAATGGGATTGGCCTGAATCTGACCTCTAGTCAAATGGAAGACTCCTATTGCTGACTTTAACTGAAATATTTTTTAGTCTGGAGTCTTTGGACCCTGACGAGATTTTTTCAAACGTCCATTGATGTTGCTCAGCCCTGTTAATGTGCCTATCGTAGTTTCCAGTCAGATTGAATCCAAAATCCTCCACTCTTATCCTTTGTTGGGGCTTGAAAAAATTTTCAGCATGCCAACTATTTGAACAATTAGTAGGTAAGCGGATAGGGTTTACCAAGTACCATGACAGTTTAATCAAATATCTCACTTGTTCTTCATGTCATTGTGAGAGCCCATTTTTCTGCTAGTTTAGAATCGGGTACACAACTCGTAACATGAAGTTTGTGAACAGAGGAGATTAATTCTTATCCCAAGCTGACTTCAGTACTAGGAGTCAAAACTCTCTTCTTTTTTTGGCGTACGTTTCATGCTTGATTCTGTGTTTGCTAAAAATGGATTCTGATCTTGACAGAATGGACTTCTTTTTACTGGTGGCGAGGATCGGGCTATCAAGGCGTGGGACACAACCAGTGGGAAGGTTGCTTATTCTATTGAAGATGCACATTCAGCCCGTGTTAAAGGCATTGTTGTGCTTACAGGCAGTAATGCTGATTGTGGCGATGCTGATCCATATGTGGTGGCATCTGCATCATCAGATGGTGTCATACGTGTCTGGGATGTTCGCATGGCCAACAAAGAGAACCCGATACCCTTGGCTGAGGCTTGTACAAAATCCAGACTAACTTGTCTTGCTGGGTCATCTCTGAAATGTATGTTGTATTCTTGTGCAATGATCTCTTAGTTTTATCTCATCATATTCTTCATCAGAATTTGTTCATATCCACTATCCAGTATGAGAAAAACCAGGAAGAAACAAAATATTAATGATATTTGTCACGCTATAATTGTTTTGAAGGTCATAATAACAAAGGTTATTTTTCTATCTATAGTTCACACCCTATGTATTGTTTCGTTTGTGTTGATGCGTCTGTGGTTGGCTGAAAACTTAAAACGATAGGTGACTGGTAATGGACGTCATTGAACAAAGTCCTGCTGCCTCTGCTACTTTTTTGTTTTTTTTTGTTTTTAATTTTATTTTATCGCTGCTTCTTGCTACTTGGATCATAGAGGTCTGCTATTTGGAGGACAGTGGTAGTCACAACTCTTGAGGCTAATTGTTACAGTTGGCTTTTTGTTTTTGTTTATATGTTGCAAAGGTGGTCAGTGTTAAAATAGAAGTGTTGGACTTAGCTACTGGCATTGACCTTCCTTTTCCATTTGCATGTTAGTGTTTTGTTAGTATACATTTTTGTCACCATTTTTCTTTACCTTCTTTTTACCAGCTGTTAGGCAGCCAAAACTTGGGGCCAGTGCTATCGACAAAGAGCAGGATGCTGGAGCTGAAGATTCATAGATCCATCAATAGCAATGTGGAAAGAGGCATACATATTTTCAAGGCACTCCATTTGGTCTGTAATCTGACTGAGCTGGTCTTGCTATTGAAATGCTTGGGTCATCCTGAGTCCTGATCCATCCGATTTTGGCATTCAAGATTTCTATTATCTGTGTCGTCAGGAGATAGATGTATCATTAATTTTGTCATGGTAGTATTTATTTATCCTCCCTAAGGAGTCCGTTTCACCCCATAATTTTGTTCAGGCGTGTGATTTTCATACAGTATACATTCCTATTTTGTGTAGGCTGGTGATTTTCACAATCTCATATCTTGTGTAATGAAGAGAATTTTTGGCAAGTAGTCGTCTTGCTTATCATGGATTTATAGTTATTGCTCATCGTTTAATCAAATCATAAATTTCTACTTGCATCCAAATTGTGTTTGGTTTAGTTTCCGAATTTTTGCTACATTTACACCAGCATTTAATTTACTGGGATAAAAAAAACACTTCTATGTGCACTTGCTAGCAGCTAGCTTGCATTTTTCACCACTTCATTAGTTTATAGTTGTCGTTACAGTTTCTCTTTTAATCTGGTTCTCTTTATTGTTTGCTTTACTTGTATCGTTGGGACATGCGTGATTGATAGTCCCACAGTGAATGAGAAGATTACAGAGATGATAGTCCCACGTTGAATGAGAAGGAAAAAGAGAAGGCTCTTATTGTGGAGAAATTTTGTGCTATAGCTAGGGAGATGTACTCTTCTCAAATGCATTCTTGGCAAAGATGTGCACTCTATGCGGAGCCAATGGAGTTGCTGTCTATGCTAAATTTAAAAGCCACATTCCTTAAAATCTTCAACCTGATTTAGTCTCATACAAGTATGACATTATTCAGACTTTATATTTTTTTTTTATCAAACATTATTCAGCCTAGATCACTCACTCTCTTTAGGAGAGTCTTTTTTATGAAGGAGAATTGAACTATACATTCCATCGAGTATGGCAGCAGATCCTTCATTGACAAGTCATTCAATGGGATAGTGCCCATTGTATGTTTAATTGACGATGAATGCATAACGAATAGATCGCAACAAAAATGAGAAAGGTCATTTTTTCTTACATTGTCTGAGTAAGGGGAAAATCACGTCCCCCTCCTTTTCCAGATCCAAATTATTCTCCTAACTACTCCGAAGACTAATTCAAACTGTTGAAAGCGATAATCCTCCTGTAATAGATTAAGGAAAGTGTTTGAGGGATGAAGTCGTGACCCGAACCTGTCTTCTTTTTGGTACAACTCCGTTGAAATTATCTTCACAAAGACAAGTAATGACAGCTCTGAAGGACAATTAGACCCAGTGTGAAGAACCATGGAGGCATTTGGCAGATGTGAAATTGACAACTGACCCTAGAATGCAACAAAACCTCCTTTGGTTTTCTTCTTCATGCATAAAACTACCCCTTGTTTCCTGCAAGCATACCTTCTGTAAAAGTGAAATTTGATGTTCTTATATTCTTGACTGTCCCTCAATCACTACTATAGCCTCCTCGTCCCTGACTAGCTACCTTCGTCTTTCTTGCATTCAACAAAAACATAATTCCTTTCGAAGGCAGTTCCCCACCTAGGTGCAACTATATGAAGGCAACAGAGACCAAACTATCAAACAAATTTACATTCAGAAATTCCTTTAGCAACACAATTTGGTTCTTCTTTGAACTCTTTTCTCTGTCCTTAATTTCCAGCTCTAGATTCTCCAGAGTGGTATAGATATCATCGGAGTTCAGATGAGATCGATCCGCAACACGAAACTCATGTACCTTCCCATTTATTTCGAGCCAGCTGCACCCAGGAACTTTCTTCAACCCTCTATCCCTCAAAAAGACTCTCATCTTAGCGACTTCATCCCACATTCCTGCCGCAGCATATATATTGGATAGCAAGATGTAGTTTCCTGCATTTTTTGGTTCCATGGCTATAAGCTTCTCAGCAGCCAACTCAGCAAGCTTGGGCTCATTGTGCATTTTACAAGCACTCAATAGTGGACCCCACACTCTTGAGTCCGGTTTAAAGGGCATGGTGTTTATAAGCTCTGAGGCTTCTTTCACGTGCCCAGAGCGCCCTAAGAGATCTACCATAGAAGCATAGTGTTCCTGATTAGGTTGACAAAAACGGGTTTCGGTCATCTCTTTGAAACACTCTCTCCCTTCTTCTACAAAACCTGAATTAACACAAGATGTCAATAAACCTAGAAAGGTCACATGATCTGGTTTTACTTTGGACTGCTTCATTTGGCTGTACAGTTCACGACAGTGGAACCAATCTCCGTGCTTAGAATATGCACTGATCATAGAGTTCCATGTGATTATATCCTTGTTATCAACTTCCTCGTTATCAAAAAGCTTTCTGGCCATTTCTATGCATCCACATTTCGCATAGCTAATGAGAAGTGCCGTATTTAATGATACAAATGAGTCTAAAGCACACTTAATGGTGTACCCATGAAGGTTTTTCACTTGTTCTAGAGCCCCTATATTCACACAAGCAGGCAATATATTGATTACTGTAACAGAGTCTACTCTAAATCCCTCCAATTTCATCTTCGTTAAGAGAGCCAAAGCATCGTGAAAACAATCATGGTTTACGTATCCTTTGATCATTGCACTCCACGAAACCACAGTCTTGTTTGTCACCAAATCAAAAAGTCTTCGAGCAGTGTCTGAGCTATTGCAATCACAATACATGCCAATAAGAGAATTATGTACGGATACCTGATAATCCGAACCATTCCTAATCACATGAGCATGCATTTGTTGCCCCCACCTGAGTGATTTCAACTCTCCAATTGATGAAATAGCCGGAATTGCAGTACATAGATCAGCTCTAACCCCTGATCTCACCATTCCCATTAGAAGTTGCAAGGCCTCCATTTGGAGCCCATTACGCGAATACCCAGAAATCATTACGTTCCACACAAAACAGTCCCTCTCAGGCATTTTATCAAACACTAATCTCGCATCTTTTATACTACCCAACTTTGAATACATGGTCAACAATGCAGTACTCACGGCGATATCTTTCCATAAACTGCTCACTAGTACCAAAGAGTGAGCACATCTCCCCACTTTCAACGAGTTCAAATCAATACTTGACCTCAACATGCAAATTAGATCAACCGAATCTGGGTCCAATCTCCCCAATCTCATCCTATTCAATATCCGAAAACCCTGCTCATTTTCATCATTCAAGTAATAGGCCAAATCACTGCCCACAAAATCATTGCAATCAAAACCCAATTTTAACAAATACCCACAAATCATTTTCCCCATTACATCATCCAACAGTTGAGAGCAAGAGCTCAGCACAAAAGGGTAAACACATTCATCCGGGTGAATTGATTTCGAGACCATTTCTTGGAAAACCAAAAGGGTCTTTTCATACTCACCAGACCTGTAGAGACATCTGAGAAAACTGGTGTACAAGGGCGTGTTTGGGTCGGAGACGGAGCGGAAGACTTGTTGGGAGGTACCGAGGTGGCCAAGATTGGCGTAGGCGTCGATGAGTGTGGAAGAGAGTGATGGGTTTTGGTGGAGGCCGTGGAGGGTGAACCGGGCATGGATTTGCTGGAGATGGAGCGGGTGTTTGCAGAGGTGTAAGAGAGAAGAGAGGGGATTGGATGGGTGTGGTTTGGTGGTGTAGGGTTTGGGTTTTGGAGGGAAGAAGTGGGTGAGGAGAAGTCTTGACCGTTGAATGTGAAGCGGCATGTTAGGTTGGAGACTTGGAGTTGAACCCATTTGGCGTTTTTGTGAGGTGCGGGGGTTGCATTGGGGAGCTTCAGTTGGGTTTTGTTTACCCTCCACTTGATAGTGTGAACATTACTTTCCTTCCTATGGGTTGAAATAATGTGGACTCCACTATAAAATAATGTCATGCTTACCAAAAAGTGTATTACATGGTAAGCATGATATCATTTTGTGGTGGAATACACATCATTTCAACCAATGAGAGAGAGGATAATGTTCATCCTCTTTTAAGAAGGGTGAACAAAATTGCACTCCCTTGGACGGAGGGGTGGGAAAAGAAAAAAAAGAAGGGGGGAGAAAAGAAAAATACAGAAAAGAAAAAAAGAGATGTGTTCTCATTTATTAGTGAGAAGAAAAAAAGAGAGAGAAAAGAATGTGATTTCTCATCCTCCCATTCAAATAACACTGAGAAATCAAATTCTCACAGGCGACTGGTCTCTCTTCGACGAATTGAAACTCTTTCCCTCTCTTCTCCGGCAAACCTGGTATTCTCTCTCTCTCTCCGGCAATGCACAGCCACTCGTCCAACGATGGGTGGACTACACGCTCCCTTTTCTCACGGAATCTCGCCTTTTTTGGCGAGAAACGGAATTGGACTTAGAAGGGGTTATAGTTTCCCTCCGTCTCTTACCCTCTTGCATTGTTCTCCTTCCAAACGAGAGAGAGATTGAGCTCTCTCTTTGTCTCTTTTCTTCTCTCGCGAACTCTCGAGTCCAGATCTCCTGTCTCAGCCCAATTCAGACAGAGGCTTGTCCCACCCCTCAGAGCCGTTGATTTCGTAAATCAAATGCTGAAATGTACCGAACACTTTTTGCTCTAAAACAACGTCATTTTGGCTTGATACATCTCAGCCGTTGATTTGCGAGATCAACTGCTCCGAGGGATGGAATAGGCCTTTGTCCGGATTGGGCTTGGACAGGGGATCCTCAGTGCAAACTCTCGCGTACCAAACGGGCTCTCAAAGTCGGACCCAAGAAAGAGAAATGGTTTTATTTGGCCATACCCGTTTGGGCTTAGCATCGGACCCGGTGTTAGTTTCGTTTATTCATGCACCTTTACGCAGAGATTAGCATCGCATCCCCCGTAGGTAAATACCCGTGCGCCCCGTTTACCTGCCCAGCATTTCCGTCAACCGCCGTAGACGCATCCGACACCGTGCCCTCTCTCTCTCTCTCTCTCTCTCTCTCTCGGGCAGGAATATATACTTGCACCACATATCCATACACATTGCGTGTTCTTTCCCACCCAAGGAAGCAATTACTCACCGCGATTCTCTCTCTCTCTTCCCCGCCAAAGGTAACACTCGAGTTTGTTTTCATTTTCATTTTCTTTTTGCTGAATTTAGTTCATTTTCTTTGTTTTCCTTCTGTGTTTGTGGGCAAATTATTGGTAGGAAGCAGGCCCGGCCCTCCTACTAGGAAGCCGACTAATTCTAGATTCGCAGGGGCTGTCTGTGTCAATTAAGGCAGTGTTTGGTGAGCTGGAATTATTGGAACGAAACTATGATTTTTTGGCCTCGTCCAATGGGAATGTAACCTAAGCAATTGTGTTCAACCACCTTGCAATTAGGTGAGCATTACACTCATTTCTGTTTGGCTAAAACCGTAGGATCCACTATTTTTTCTTGATAACTCTAGTGTCTGGGCCAGCTTTCGTGCACATCGACTAATCCTGGGGACCAATCGTACCGCCCACTTACGGGGGTTCCAATTAAAGTAAAAGCAAAACTCTATAAAGACTGGCCCCAAAGGAGTTGACAGCACCTAAGAAGTTTCGAATATGAGACCCTAAGTTCCAAGCCTTGACCACTAGGCCAACCTCGTGGGGTTCATAGGATCCACTGTTGTAACTTGTAAGTGAGACCACCCTATCATTGTAATTTCGAAAAAATTGGATTCATAGCGTAGGCATTTGCCTAAATTAGTGAACGGCGCTTCGATTTGTACTGTATATTTTGTCAGGTTTTTTAGTGAGCCAAACGTCAGAAAGAGCATTTTCTAAGGAACTGACAAATTCAATTTGTTTTTAGAATCATTTCTCTCAACCAAACACTGCCTAAGGGTTTGCTTCTGATGCAGGTTGTTG
Organism: Rhododendron ovatum; assembly: GCA_019656835.1. Lineage (NCBI taxonomy): Eukaryota > Viridiplantae > Streptophyta > Magnoliopsida > Ericales > Ericaceae > Rhododendron > Rhododendron ovatum. The sequence goes on along the minus strand of CM033793.1, from coordinate 19,522,337 downwards.
GGGGATTGGAGTTGTTACTGAAGGATTTGTTGTGGGGTGGCTTTGGTTGAGCTGAATTTTTTTTTATTTAGATGGATGAGGATGGAGGTAGTTTCTCAGCAGTTGGCGTACAAGCACAATCAATCTCGCCTCATCGATCCAATGGTGAAGTCTTCTTGCTTTTTAACTACTGTGTTTAATCTCTCGCTTCATTCTTTTTCTTTGCTGTAGACAAATTTTGAGCTGTTTGTTTTTGAGTTTGGTGAATATGTTACCTGTTTATCGTGGGACGAAGATCAATTAACCCTTTGATGTATGTAAAGGCACTGACATGTTGCTAATTATATACCTGTGAGGCTGTGATACAATAGATTCTACTGCATTAATTTGAATTGGTATTGAAGACTTCACACAAATTTTGGTGTTCATGAGAAGTCGATGGGTTGGCCCAAAAGACAATGGAAATTTGTATCTTGCACACACGCAGAAAAAAATAACTGAGTGGAGAGAAAATAATTAGTTCGGGCCTTAAGGAGGAAGCCTTCAACTAAGAGAGCCTATTGTATTTTTAGGAGATTATGACTATCACTTGCATATTGAATCACGCAAGCAAATGGATCATGCTTTTACTTTGCATTGGCTCGACATTGAATAGGCCTCTTCTCTCCTGCTTTGACTCAGAAATGGGGTGATATCATTGATTATGTCTGGATTATATTTGCTATCACAAGTGACGCACAACTAGGTGGAGGTTGGCCAAATCAACTTTGTTGAACAGTAGTTTATGTAGCCTGTGTTTCTTTTGCAGCTATATATCATTTCACCCAACAAAGTCTTCCCGCTTGTAAACCTGTCCTTACTCCAGCATGGGTAAGTGTGTGAACTCAAAAATATATTTCTGTATCCATTACATAATTATATTGGAGCACTCATAATTATTAATGAACTGTTTGATGTTAACTTCACCCCTTCCAGGTCATTACAACATTTTTTTTGATCAGTGTCATTTGTATTCCTGTTGGGCTTCTTTCTCTTCACGCTTCACAAAGTGTAAGCATTCTCTCTTCTTGTTTGTTATTATGTTCTTTTATTGATATGCATTCAGCTTTTGTTTTCATTCTAATTATACAGCTCCTGCTTTAAAGCTGGCTTAACAATTATATAGCATTTTATTTGCAGGTTGTGGAAATCGTGGACAGATATGATATCGATTGTATACCACCACCATTTAAGAGTAATAAGGTGGCATATATCAAAGATAGCTCAGTTACAAAAAATTGTTCTCGGTTCTTGAAGGTGATAGTCCATCTTGGTTTGAGAGCGTTATTCTTTTTCCATTTTCTTACTTTTTATTTTTTTAGAAGAATACCTCGTTGGATGTTTGTCTCAGATTACATATCTCACCTTTCTCTTACGTTCCTATGGTGGACCAGATATATATATCCATGTTATATGTTTTGCGCTTGGCCCCATTCCACTAAACCTTCTTAAAAATTAAGTACTTATTTTCAATTTTTAAGCTTAAAAATAATGTGCTTGCGAAAATAATTTTTCAATTTTTTATTGCATATTTTTATATTTCAGTAAGCCCATTAGTTTTAAGCTTGAAAATTGCAAAAAAAGTACTTATTTGAAAATGAGTACTTTTTTGAGAAAGTGGAATGGAGGACAATGCCGACTGGCTGAAATGGTAGAATTTCTACTCTTCACTTTCCGAAAGCATAGATTTGTTTTTGTTATTATATTGCAAGAGTGAGAGCAAGAAAAACTGTTTTGCCCATTTACACCATTGCACTGATGATGAGGTATAGTTTCAAACTACCTCGCAGTTTTCAGATTGACGATGTAGGGGGGACCTTCATTTGTTAGAGTCTTTTTGGATTGGGAGTTGGATTCACTTGTCCAGTTTGGGGGCAGCTCATAGTGTGAGGATTAATGGGGATGAGACCAAAGAGGTCAAACGGAAAGGCAAATTGCTAAGGTTCACACTTTACTGTTATAGCAGTCTAGTCCTCTTTATGTGTGGAAGTGGAAACCTTGTTTTTTCGGAAGCCTATGTGGAAGTCGGGAAGTCCATACCTGGTAGTAGCTTTTATTTGTTTGATGGCCTTTTTGTATGCCATTCGAACTGCATAACCTGAGAATAAGGTTTCCTGTTGACTGCCGATAAATAAAAAAAAAGAAAAGGTTTCCAGTTGACTATCGATGTTGTACGTGCAAGCAAGAGGAGTCATCATCGGATCCTTTATTTCTGCACTATGATTTACCTAGAGAATTGAGGAGCCAACTGTTTTCCTACTATTTTTGGTCCAAGGGTAATGCCAGCCTCACTTTTTCACCTTTTGAATGTGGGGAATCTGTGTCGTGTGAAGAAGGCAAAGAAACCCTGGAGGTAGGGGTGACAGCCATCCCCAAGTTTCAAAGCAACGGTGTTATTATTGTATCATTGGTTCATAACATTTTAAATAATGCAGATTCAGGCCCCTGAAATTTAACTGTTTGTTACAAACTTCTTTGTTCTATAAACGTCCACCCCTGTATTTGACCCTGCTTCCTTCCTTGGCTGGAGGGTCTCCCTTTTCTTTAATCTGGAGTATTTGGAGAGAGAATGTGGAGGGTTGTGGAAGATCTACAAATGATTACCCTTATACCTAATTGACTAAGCTTTGTTCTATCCATTTTTGGTTGAAGGAGTAATGTTGACAAAACTGGAATTCGATGAAATATCAGGATTTTTTCTAGCTTAGGAATTTCCAATTATTCCGGATGAATGGTTTTACAAGAATATTCTTTATTCCTTACTTTTTATTTGCATATCGGACTGATCTTTAAATGGGCTGCCTTGATAAATTGGCCATATGCAATAGTTTCTTCCAGTCTTGATTGTTGGAGCATTGACATATTTGATTTGGATTGTTTTACCACTTCTCCTATTTGTCTTTTCTTTCTCTTGTTCTTCCACTTCTCTCACTTCTTGTTCTCTCTTTATTCTATCTCTTCTCATTCTTTCTTTCAGTTTCTCCATCTAGGAGTTTTGTGAATCTTCCGTTTTGTTTGTTAGATTTCATAGAAGTTGCATTTTGGGGAAGAACTAAAATCTTGTTTTATCATATGTATGTTTTTGTCTCCCTAATCATACAAGGCAATGCTCCTTTTAATGGTTATGTACTTACTTTGAAGAAAAAAAAAAAAAAAAAAGATGGCATAGTAATGGAGTAAGTGTTAACTAGAATGTTCCCAACTTAATTTGTTTGTCAATACCTTCATTGGACAAATGAGTTTGATATGTGTCTATTAATGTCACGGCGTGTACAAACTTCCTTTAGAAAATCACGATAAATTTCATGTTAGCGGCTGATAGATGCTTAGTAGACTCATTGGGGGGAGCCTCCTTGTGAGTATGTCAATCGCTAAGATGGCACAGGGTTATTTTTTCTTCCTTTTTTTTTTTTTGTTTTTTTTGCTAAGAAGATGGTGCTAAGACATTGGAGACTTTGGTAGAGGTGTTCATCTTATTATTACTGTTAGTGTCAATGTCTTGTGGTGAGTCTGGTGACATGGGAACCTACCCTGGGTTAACTAGGGTATCCCTTGGGTGGAACTTGCATTATCTGATTTTACATGCATCACTTATTGATCTTCCTCATAACTGTTAGTTGTCTGGTTATGCCATACGCATTTGGCTTAAGTTCGATCTTTGCTTCTCATTGTGTGAATGATTGAGGGGCTGTGAGACCCCCGAACGGGGAGGAGGAGAGAACCCAAGGCAATCTTGAGAGAGAGAGAGAGAGAGGCAGTAGTAGATGAGACCAAGGGACCCAGATCACTGGTTAGGGGTGAGTGAGATGGGTATGAATAACAACTATGGTAGCCCTAGTGTCCTTATACATAGTGGAGGGATTTCCCTGAAGGGAGTTCGGCTGAAGGACACGTGGAGGGTTCCGGATGGCTGCCCAGTTGAGGGTCAGCATCTATGCTCTGAAGGGCCAAGCCTATGACAAGACAGCGAAGCGTCATAGGTAAAAGATTGTAGGGCTGAGGTCAGCTGGCAAGGGGGGTATGTGTAGGGTTATTAGTGTTTAGCCAGAAAGGGGTTTATAGCCATGTGAGGTCTATGCCCTAGGCTTGAGGATCTAGTATTAGAAGTCAGTCATACGTGGGGCTTCATATCATTCGACCTCGGGGGTCGCCTGAGTGTCAGATGGTAAGTGAGATTTGGTATTTCAATCTAAGGTTTCAGAGGGGCAGCCTTAGGATTCAGAGGGTTGGTGTGATACGGATCCCAATAAAGTCGAGCCCTTGGTCAGCAAGTCTTCCTCTCTTTCTAAGACTGGCCTAGACCTTCAGACGATCCATTGAATTCAAGCCTCCATTCCATATTCCTCCTTCCGTCCCAAGTCACTTGGGCCCTGCCTTCAGCCCAAGCATAAGCCATTGTCCTCAGGAGTAGGGTGTCCTTCAGCCGAGCCTTTGGGCTATCCTTCGACTGTGACGACCTTCGCTCCTGAGATCTACTTCAGCCATGATGGACTTCGCTCCTAAAGTCGTCCCTTCTCCTTCGGTCCTTGGTGCTTAGGCCAAGTACACACACTCATATACTGCATCACTCTTGAACCTGTTTGTGCATTGGCATTGACAACTTGATTTGCAGGTTCCCAAACACATGAAGGCCCCGATTTTCATCTACTATCAGCTGGATAACTACTACCAGAACCACCGCCGGTGAGTTCTTTCTTCACTTACCTAGTAAACTGACAATTCTATACCAACAAAACTATGTATCAAATGCATCTATTACGCAAGTTCTTTTCCATGATTCCAGTCTATAGGAGGTATATGGTCCATTAAAGTTGATTAATTGGTAGCAAATTTTCCACACTATGTTATTTAATTTAAGTTTACCCTTCCACCCTGCATTTTTATTAGAATGATCCCATTTCTACAGTTAGCTGTACCAGAGTACAATGTTCATGACCAAACAACTTGGTGTATTATATCTCTCAACTTATCTTCAGTTGGCATTACTCCTGTCATTTCCGAAGGGTTTAGTTTGATTCTTTCCTTTCTGATATAGGACGTCTCGTAAAGCATATTGGCCTTACAATTGCTCTTTGAAATTGTTCTTTTGAATTTTGTTGATGTACAACTATTATGTAATGTGCTGTATCCCTCCAATTACGCCAACCTACTTTGATTTTATGGATTACGTTGTCTCCAACTTCTCCATCCTTTTATTAATTGACTCCTACATCTATATTAAGCCATAACAAGACAAATTGGTAAGGATTCAGATTTGACCCTCAGTGTAATTCTACGATCGTTGTAAATTCACTTGTTTCTCCATTTGGGAATCTAATTGTCTCAACATAATTCTTTGCTTACATATTTAGACACAGTTTTCATTGCTTCTCTAGTCATAACATAATTGATATCCTTGATGATAATTGGACTTCTAGCATTCATCTCTGGTAACTGTAAGGGGATCTTTTGCAATAATCCATTGTTAAATGTTACAATCATGGAGCTTCTTGTCTTGTCACTGAATTTCACCAGCAATTTTCATTCTTGATTTTGTTTGGATTCAGAAAACAGCTAAGCTTGTATATTCAAAATTATGATTCAGCTTTGTGCTTTGTGCTTTTATTCCAGGTATGTCAAAAGCAGAAGTGATAAGCAGCTTTTGTACGGATTGAAGTACAATGGCACAAGTTACTGTAAACCTGAAGATTCCAACAATGGTCTCCCAATTGTCCCGTGTGGTTTAATCGCATGGAGTTTGTTTAATGACACTTATAGCTTTTCTCGTGGGACATCAGCATTGAAGGTCAACAGGAAGAATATTTCCTGGAAGAGTGACCGGGATCACAAATTTGGAAAGGAAGTCTATCCCTTCAATTTCCAGAATGGAAGCTTGATTGGTGGTGGAAACCTGGATCCAAATATTCCCGTAAGTATTTACAGCACATTGGATGGAATGTTCTTTCCGAGTGATTCTATCTTCAAAGCACTATGTGAATAGATTATTGAGTACATGCAGTACGTTTTTCATGAAAACCGTTCTTGCAGTAACTCATGATAGACTGTTGTCATATTTAAAGTGCTAATTCTGTCTTGTGGCCTTTTTTTGTGTAATTGGGTGGCTTTCCCTTAAACCCTTCTTATTTATATATTGAATTACTTATCAAAAAAAAAAAAAAGTGCTAATTCAGTCAGACTTGTATTCTGACTTCATTGATTATGAGTATTTTGTTCATTTTAGATCTGATGAATTACGATTTTCGTGCTTAAGGAATGAACTATACAAACCATGGACAACTCCAAGAACTTTTCATATTAATCCAAGTGATTTTTTCCTAGGCATTTACCTCCGACTCCTATCGGGGATCGAACTAGTTGCTCCATGATTGAAATAAGGGAAATCACCGTCCTTGATTAAAAAGAGGTTAATGCTTTGATAGTTACAATGCGACCTTGGAGTGAAAACTTACTAATTAATGGGCCTAAATAATTGTCCCTCTGTTTTAAATGTGTGTCAAAAGGAATGGGACTCAATTACACCATTCCTTTAGACCATTTAAGTGCATACTGAAATCAAAACAACAGTAAATGTCGCAGCTGGTGTGAATAGTTTTAAATAGCGGTAGTTGACTGTGTAGCGATAACGGTACAGGTGTAGAGGTAGCAGGAGTATCAAATGATACGTAGCGGTAATTGGGTGTAGCGGTCATGAATTTTTTAAACTAGTTTTTGACGCCAAAGCACCTGTAGTGGCCATAGTGATTGTGTAGCAGGCAAAAAATCAGATACAAAGCTATACGTAGTGGGAACCGGCCAATACGGGTGTGAATTTTGGGTAGACTCGTATAGCGGGGTGTAGCAATACTGGAGGCCGGAAAACTGCTACGTAGTGGCCTACGAAGCACGGGTACTTATAAAATCCCAACGTACTCATACCCGTAACGTACCGGGTTTCGGTACTTCTAAATCCATACATGGTACGTGAAACACGTACCGAAACTTTTCTCTTCGACTTTTGCCGAACACCTGAAGTTCCACAATATATATCAAGCCGTACCCAACACAAATATGAAACTAAGTTGATAAGACTTTCTTTTCTATGGTTGGTCTAATTGTACGATAACGATTTTTGGTCTAAAGGTTCTTTAGTATAATGGTATTAAACTCTGATTTGTACCTTAAGTTTGGTATTAAACTACTATTTGATGTTAGATTCTGAGTCGCCCAAGTCATTTAGCAATTTCCTTCAGTTGAAGTGTAATTATTACGTGTAGTACATTGCTCTTAAATTATAATAGTAATACATTTGTTATTGACATACCCCAACTGTACCCGTACCCTGCATTTTTTAGGTTTTGCCATATCGATGTATGCATATCGTACCCATACCTGCGCTCGTACCTGTGCACGTGCTTCTTAGGTAGCGGCTGATATGTAGTGTATCGTCCAGTTTTTAAATCTATGAGCTAGACTGAAGATTGATGCCCTAGTTTTTTTTCTGTTTGCTCGTGTTTCGAAGAACATAGAAAATAAAATTCCTTGTGTCTCACTTCCTGCTTCTGGAGGAGGCAAGCATGGTGCTCATCTTCCCAGTTTCTTGGCCAAATCATGAGTGCTAACCAGTTCTTCTGTCATTTTCCTTTTTCTGGTTGGTTTTGTGATGCTTCATGTCAACCAGCTAAGTGACCAAGAGGATCTGATTGTATGGATGCGTACTGCTGCACTCCCTAGCTTCCGGAAGTTATATGGAAGAATTGAAGAGGATTTGGATGCGGATGATGTTGTAGTGGTGGACGTTTTGAATAACTACAATACTTACAGTTTTGGTGGGAAGAAAAAGCTTGTTCTATCAACATCGAGCTGGTTGGGAGGAAAGAATGACTTCCTTGGGATGGCCTATCTTTCTATCGGTTCTTCCTCTATATTGATCTCCCTGGTCTTCCTGGTGCTTCATGTGAAAAATCCAAGGTAAATATTTCAAGCATGTGCCAGACGGCCAGATAATTGGTTAATATCCTTGCTTGTTCATTTTGATTTGGCGGAAAATCTGAATAGCACGAATCTTTTCAGTGGTGCTAAATGTTGTCAGCAGAATTTTAGTCTTGAGCTTGAGCTTATTCCTTTAATTTATACGAAGAGCTAGTTTTACCAGCAGCTATACTACTTTTTTTTTCTTCTCTCGACGTTACCAAGATGTTTCCTCTCTGAATTTTATAGACTTGGTATTTTGTTGTATTATTTCTATCTCGATGGGTTGGCCAGTGATGGTGCAAGGCAGCTGTAAATCGGTGAGCAAAAGGTACATTGGGGAGGAAGATCATTCCTTTCCAGTTTAGAAGTTGGCAGAAGAGGAGTGGAACTAGTGGGAGCACATTATTATCATTATGTAATCTTGTTCAACATCAAAATCTCATAAAAATGTTTGCCCTTATACTTATGTTGCGTATTCTGGCTTCAGTAGTTGGTACACCGTACACAGTGGTGAAGACATGTTTTAATCTTCACCTCGAAAGAAAAAGAAATGAGAGAGTGAGAGAGAGAGAGAGAAAACGATTCGTTGGATTTAACCATTAACATCCAAGGCTTTGAATTTAGTCAAGCGGAGAAAGCGTATCAGTCGCCGTATCCTAGTGATTGCGCAGTTAGAGCTTATTGAGTTGAGTTTGTTGTGTTCCCAGGAAAAAAAATGATATTTTAGGTTGCTCTCTTTCTGAACAGCGTATAACTGAGTTGCGTAAACCTGTCTTTCTACAAATGTTTAACACCTTTGTACTTGTATTTAGAACCAGCTGGCCTACCAAGCTGTGACAGCTTTATACCTAATTGATTCACTCATTTTTTTATTTTTATTTTAGGGTTTATTTATTTTTAATTTCTTGAATTTTTTTCATTGCTTCGGTATGCAGGCCTTATGGTGACGCAAATTATTTATCTTGGAACTGGAAAGGCATTTCTAGCTGAAGGTGGTGTTGTTTTATTTCAAAAGATTCATTTCATACCACACATGCATCCAATTAAAAGCCTGATGTAAGCATGTAACTGTATATTTTCATAGGAAATGTCACGAAACTTTAATGTTAGTGTAATGTAAGTTCTAATTTGGCCAGGATGTTGCTTATGGTGGTTTTATAGATGGTTAGTTAATAGGAATACAGCAGTATTCTTTCTTTCTTTTTTAGGAAAGTTATGTTAATGTTCTGTGTGAATATCATTTTTTGGTACGCCTAGAATATTGGCTTCTTGATCGATAGATTGCCTAAGACCTGCTACCATCAAAGCGAAGGTTCTAAATACCATACACAGAAAGGTACCGTTTTTCTTATTAATATGGTACGTACCAATATTGGTATAATTTCGGGTACCGTTTCAGATTTTGCGCAATGAATAAAATATATAAATATGTATAGTTATATGTATGATTAAAAAGCTCAAAAAAATTCAACCAACATGAAAATTTGTACCCAAAAAAAATGTTAGTCATGATTTATGTAGCTCATATTTTAGGAAATAAAACAATTTATGATTTCAAGTATATGAGTCTTAGTTGTGGAATTACCTCCTAAAAAACAAAATAAAAAATAGTATGACCCATACCATCTGGTATTTTCTAGTATGGAGGGTAACAGTCGGTATTGGAAACGGGATGAAAGTAGAGGGGTTGGGTACCGGTTTTAGGCAAATTCAGTACCAGCCAGTGCGGTACGGGATTAGAAGATTGATCAATACGTTAGTTGGTGATGAACCTTGTATAACATATTCTCCAATCTACCGTGTAGTTTAAATTTGTGATTTTCTTTTCTTTTTTGGGTCAAGTGGAAAATAAAATTTGTGATTTTCAAACTATTACTACGGTTTTCTCATTTTTCCTGGTTAATATGCCGTCGGATTAAAGAATCAAGAGCAACAATGAAGCGCATTACACAATAGTCAATAGATCAATCTATCCATAGATATAAATATTCTCAACAATCTCAATCTGAGACCAATTATTTGTCTGACTTAGAACTTGCCAAAACTCGTCCATAATAGAGCGGATCACATGCCTTAACTCAGTCATTAGGGCGTATGAGGGATACTTTTTCATGTCACCACAGGACCACCATTCCCTGCAGCTCGCATCTCCTTGATCTCTCTTGCGGGTTTCTTGAAAAGGATCGGCACAACCTCGACTGGATATCTTAGATACGCATCCCACCTCCTTAGCCGTTTCTTCTTCTTCTTCTTCTTCGTATAGAGAGTCTCATCGATTGATATGTAGCATACAATCATACACCCAAAAAGATAACCCTAAAATGAATAAGATATTTTTGGGTGGGCATGTAGTACTTGTGCTCCTTGAGATCTCTCTTGGAAAGACTACCTTCAATACATTGGATAGTAGGAGACAAGGGCTAGCTAATACTGCATATATATATGCAGGGTTTAGCCTATATACCCTTTTAAGCAATAACATATTTGTTGATCCATACGTAGGACACAATTGAAAGAACCACAGGGAGAAGATACAATGCCTTGTTTGGCACAATGTCAGCGAACCGGCCAGATTCTTCTTCAGCAATGGTCTCCAGTTTAGGAAAACTTGATGAAGGTTTTTGAGGAGAGATGAGAGGAGCTGGCGCAACCTCAACCCAATTCTGCATGTATGAGCTGATTTCCTTGGCCATAGCTGTATATGTATGAGAGAATCCTTTTCTTTATTTCTCTCTTCAAATGGACTTCAAAACACAAAGAACAGAGAGAGAGAGAGAGAGAGAGAGAGAGAGAGAGATATGTGGGGTTGAATACAGGGGATATTATAATTAGAACCCTAAAAAGAAGACAGAGAAATGGTTTGGAGGAAAAAGGTGGAAATAAGGGCAAGCTTTATACAAAGTGTTGGGCTAGAAAGAAGGCGAATTCTTAGGGCCAAAAAGCGACGGCAACCGTGAGGCCAGGTGTGTGGATTGTAAATTTTGGGGGAACAAACAAGTCAAAGCTAGCTTGATTTTGTGAAATAAAATAAAACTCCTTGGACTCGACAAGGACTTCGAATTAAAAATAGTTATATATACACATATATTTTTGTTTTTTCTTGAAATAAAAGAGGCGTATTTAATTTGTTTTCCAACTCTAGCTCTAATTAAGTGAATAGTTATCCATACATATCACAACTTAAATCGCAAGAATATTGTATTCACTTAAAAGATGCGCATAAGTCGAATGAGTGCATGATTTTAGGAATCTAGTGACTCTTTCGATCAAGCACCCTCCATATATGTTGGGACTAGTGAAACATGCAAAAAGAATTGTGACAAAAATTTGAGTGCAACGTTTAATTGAACCATGAAAAATATGTGTAATGAGGAACAAGCGACGAAAAAAAATGGAAAAAGTCTAAAAAACATTAGAGCATCTGCATTGGACTTGAAAACTCCATCAGTATTTCTAGGCAAGACTCATTTGAATGCAATATATATTGGACTTGATACTTATAAGCATGAAAGTAAAAAAATTTAGGCCAGTTTTGTACTCCAATGGAGCTGCTAAACTAATCATTTGCAATAAAAAAAAACAACTCACAAACTGCTACAAAGGTCTTATCTGAAGTCCTTCGCTTAAATTTTTAAAATATTCTCTTCATTAGGTAAGGTGACGTTCCAGTTTTGCTTCTTAAAAAATAAATACTTATTTGTAATTTTCAGTTTAAATTGTTATAAGCCTGTAACACATATGAATAGAGAATAACTAATTTACGGATCAGCTATATTGTAAACAAGAGGATTGCAGCACCCAATTATCTTTATACACCTCATCCCAAATTTACCCTACACATGTGAGACAAAAAATAAACAAATGTTCTATAAACTGCAGTTCAAACGATTCTCCCAATTTTAACTATGATTACAGTAATTTTCAAGTGGGCCCTCTTAACTCTTTCCCAATCAAAGTTGAGATTATGCTCAACCAGTCCTACTTTTTTAGTTCATGTCTGGGCAAATTTTTGCCAGGCAAGTGCACAGCTCACTAGGTCTCATACAAAAAATTTCATGCACCCACCTTTCATGCGCCCATTTAATACTCTGCTGCATTTAATACCTTCTCTCTCTCTCCTTCCTTTTTATCTTGTCGATACAACTTGTATCACCTATTTTTTGTCCCACCAATAATGTCTCAAATGTTACTAATATATTTGTTTGACCTTTAAATTTGTCTTTTTCTTATTAGGTGTGCCACACCTGATCGTACGCTTTACTCCCACCTCTTTATATGCACCACAACTAGAATCACGCATATACATTGAAAAAAAAAAAGCATGTTGATAAATAAAATCTTTATTCTTTTGCCCGCTCACGTTGATATATTTTTTTTATAAGACTCAGCATTTAATTGTAAAATGAACACTATTACTTTTGTGGATTTTATTAATTGTTAATTTTAACACTATTAATTATAAATTTATACAATAATTATATTAAGTTTATCATCTGTCTCTTACTGATAGAAATATAGGGGAAGCTTTGAATTGTAGAATCCAAACTAGAGGTTATGATTTCTTGCCTGGATCCGAAGTTATTGCTGTGATTTATAGGATTTACTACAAAGTAATAAATACTATGAATCCTAGGGTACGAATGATGCGACCCACAGACCGAACTGTTTTAATAGAATCCAATATGTTGACATCAAATGTTGCAACTAATAGGTTGATTAACTGGGAGGAAATTACCTTCCCTGATAGTTGGACTATGCCTAATGCAGTTCCTCCTAGACCTATTAGCAATACAATTGAACAAATAGTTCAAGATAATGATGGTACTGTCTTTCTAAATTTTAGAAATTCCCAGTCTGGTGGGTATACGAGAAGTCTGAGTTCCCGTAATAATCAAACTCCCTATAGAGTTAGTATGCCAAATACTAGTCGACATTCGACATCGAAAATTCCAGAATCCCATCATCCAATGGAGGATGAGAATTTAATAGGGATAAGATTATCTCAAAACCAAATACCTCATGGGGTTTACACCCATCAGAATAACACAGTAGAATCACCTATTGCTAGTGAAATGGCATTCAGTCTTAATAATGATAATAGGGGCTGAACTTAGAAAGGAAATTAATGCAGAATTTCAACTCCCAAAATATCAGGAGTTTAGGAGTTGGTATTTTGCTAAATATGATGCTAATCAATTACAAAAATTCAAAAAAGAATTTTATGATTGGCTTAGAAAGTCCAACAAAAAATTATACCTTTCACTCAATGGTTTTATGGAAGCTATTGGTACCGAATTTGATAGGTCCATAAATGTTATACAAGATTATCATAGGAAATGGAGGTCTATGTCTGGGAACTGTAATTCGTGCAGTCATCCCTCCAACTAATACCTTTGTCTATTGAGGTCAATTCTGAGTCTGAACTCACCTTGGAAACTGCTGCTTTTGTTAAACCTACAAGCACAGATCCAAATGGTAAAGTTTATAAACAGAACAATCACTACTAATGCTTGCCTTAATACCATTGGCGACCAGTTGGTTAGGATTGAAGGAGCAAATAGCTCAAATAGGAGAAGATGTTAGACTTATGAGTCCTAAGACCGAAAATAAAGAAGATGATATTTCGCCATCCAATATTCGGCCACCCTTACCAATAACTGGTTTTAATCTTAGCTGATCCTAATAAGAATTCTGATTTACTTAAAGAATTACAGAAGAGATTTAAGAGGCTTGACTCTTAATGCTCTTTCGGAGGATCAAGATCAGGAGATATCTCCTGAAAGATGTGTATAGAATTAGAAAATTCTTTTCTTACAGTCTCAATATGAGACCTATTAATAAAATTCAATATCCCAAGAATTTTCCTTATAGCGGAGCGGATAGGTATTATTATCCTAGACCTACTCCAATCGGATATGTTATATGAAGAATCTGGCTTTCAAAAACAGATGTCTTATAGTGGTAGAACTATCTATGAATGGAACATAGATGGTATGACTGAGTATCAAATTTTTGCAGTTGTGCATCAAATGATGATGTACAGTACAATATGTACTAACTAATAAAAATGAAGATAAAGAAGTTGCTGGTTGAATCACAGTGGGATTCACCGGTATGATTAAAGGTTGGTGGGATAATATTTTAACCACAAACCAACGACAAGAAATATTGAATGCTGTAAAAATCACTGAAACTAGAGTGGTAAAACAAGATGCTGTTTATACCCTTGTCCAGTCTATAATTTTACATTTTGTTGGTCATTGGGATAACCAACGGGAAAGAAGTAGAGAAGCTACTTACAAAATTTGAAATGTCCAACGTTAACTCATTTTCGTTGGTATAAAGGATGTGTTTCTTGCCAAGGTTATGCAAGAGAATTGATGCTAATAGTGAGCATTGGAAGTCAAAATTTGTTGATGGTTTGCCTTATTTCTTTGCATGAGAAAATGAAGGAAAAAATTGCGAGACCAAAATAATGGTCTAACTATTGATTACAATAGATACTACTTATGGCCAGCTTAATAGCTATAATTATCCAGGAAGGATTAACTTTATGTAATGACATAAAATTGCATAATTAATTGAAAAAGCAGAACCTAACTGGGAAACAAGAGTTAGGACAATTTTGTGACCAATTCGGTTATGACTTACCTCAATATTCTAAACCCCAAAAGAATAAGAGTAGTAATAAGGCTACTCGAAAATATTCTAAAAAGAAAAATGGGAAAAAGCAACATAAGGATAGGGATGAGCCATCAAGCTCTAAAAATAAGAATTCTGCTAGGAAGCAGAAAAATAAAAAAGGTGACAAGGTCACTGCCAAATGTTTTAAATGTGGCAAAATAGGACATTATGCAAATAAATGCAAGACTAAAAAGAAATTAGAAGAACTTCAATTAGATGAAGGGTTAAAACAGACCCTTTACAAACTTTTAATTGATTCTAGTGATTCTGGATCAGAAGATCAAATAAATGATCTCCCTGAGAATGAGGATACCTCTTCTACTTTGGAAGAGGAAGAAATCACTAATGAGTGCAATTGCAATGGTATTGAGTGTTCAACTTCTGATGATTATTGGAAGGCAATAGTAGAAATGAATGGTCTCAGTATTAATGTTCTTACTGAGAAACAGCAGGGTTTTCTAGAGATAATTGATCAAATTGATGATCCTCAGTTTAAGATGAGGATAATACAAACCTGTATATCTTCTATGAAGGAAGAAGAGGAAGAAAAACCCCAGCTTCCTAATGAAAATTACAGTTTAAAAATTATTCTTGATAGACTAGAACAGGTTGACCATTTTAAACCTGTTACTATTCCTGAATTAAAGAGTGAAATTAACACTCTGAAAGCAGAGATTAGATTATTAAAAACTTTCCAGAGCAAAGCTGCTCAGGAATTTTATGATATTAAGACTAGATTGGTCGTCTTAGAAAATAAAGGCGAATCAAGTAAGGTAGATGATTTAGCCTATTTGAATTCCATTAATAAGGTGATTTACCAGAAATGACATATTAAGGTCAATTTGGTTATTCATAAGGAATATACTATCAACAATATTATTGCTTTGGTTGATAGTGGAGCGGACATGAATTGCATTCAAGAAGGGATTGTTCCAACCCAATATTTTGAGAAAACTTCTCAAAGCCTCACTAATGCAAGTGGAGCAAAAATGATAATTAAATACAAACTCAATAATGTTTACATTTGTAACAAGGGAGTTTGTTTAGAAACAACTTTTCTTTGTATAAGGAATCTTCAACAGGAGTTAATTCTTGGAACTCCTTTTTTAGCAATGTTGCTGCCAATGAAGACCAGCACTGCTGGAATAACTGCTCAGGTAGGCGATCATGAAATATTTTTTGAATTTGTTTCCCCACCTGTTTACAAAGAAATAAATGATATTATGAGGAAAATTTCCCATAAAGATAAACAAATAAATTTTCTTAAAAAAGAAATTCAAATAATGAATTTGGAAGAGGCCTTACAAAAACCTTTTTTAAAAGAAAAAATTTCTCAAATCGAAGAAAATTTTAAAAAAAAAGTTTGCAGTGATATCCCAAATGCTTTTTGGGATAGGAAAAAGCATATTGTTTCATTACCATATGAGAAGGGTTTTGATGAAAGAAAAATTCCTACAAAAGCTCGACCTTCTCAAATGAAACAAAAGTATTTGATTATGTGTCAAAATGAAATTGGCAATCTTTTGAATAAGCAATTAATTAGAAAAAGCTATTCTCCTTGGAGCTGCACAGCTTTTTATGTGAATAAGAATGCTGAAAAGGAACGAGGTGTTCCTAGATTGGTAATAAATTATAAACCACTGAATGAGGTTTTAATGTGGATAAGATATCCCATTCCCAATAAAAAAGATTTATTGGATCGACTAAATAAAGCAGTTATTTTTTCTAAATTTAATTTAAAATTTGGATACTGGCAGATTCAAATACAGGAATCTGATTGTTATAAGACAGCATTTGCTGTCCCCTTTGGTCATTTTGAATGGAATGTTATGCCTTTTGGTCTGAAGAATGCATCTTCAGAGTTCCAAAATATTATGAATGATATATTTTATCCTTATGTGGATTTCGCAATTTGTTATATTGATGATGTTCTAATATTTTCTGAGAACATAGATCAGCATGTTAAACATCTTAGAATTTTCAAAGATGTAATAAAAAGAAATGGATTGGTTAGTTCTCTGCTCCTAAATGAAATTATTTCAGACTAATGTTCGATTTTTGGGACATAACATACATCAGGGAAAAATTATTCCCATTGATAGAAGTATAGAATTTGCTTCTAAATTTCCAGATGAAATTAGGGATAAAACCCAATTACAAAGATTTTTAGGAAGTCTCAATTATATAGGAGACTATTATAAGGAATTGACAAAGGATTCTGCACCTTTATATGACAGGCTTAAAAAGAATCCTCCTCCTTGGTCTGAACAGCATACTAGGGCTGTTCAAAAAATTAAGTTAAAAGCAAAACAATTGCCTTGCTTAGCAATCGCTAATCCAGAATAGAAGAAAATTGTTGAGACAGATGCCTCAAATATAGGTTATGGAGGTATTTTGAAACAATACAATATCAATTCTAATAAAGAAGAATTGATAATATTTACTTCAGGTTTGTTTAAAAATGCTCAAACCAATTATAGTACTATAAAGAAAGAAATCCTTTCCATTATTAAATGCATAAACAAATTTCAAGATGATTTACTCAATCAACAATTTTTACTTCGAGTTGATTGTAGTGCTGCCAAACAAGTATTGAAACAGGATATTAAAAATCTTGCTTCTAAACAATTTTTTGTTAGATGGCAGTCTGAATTATCTGCCTTTGATTTTGATATTGAATATATCAAGGGAGAGAATAATTCTCTACCTGATTTTCTTACCCGTGAATTTTTGCAGGGATGAATCATGCTAATTTTGTCCAGCAAAGGACAATATTTGAGCAATGGCTGCAATTAAAGCGAGCTGTTCTCAAAACTCATACTGAAATGATAATACTTAAATTGCCTCAAACGCGTTTCAATTTAATGCGTTGGATACATGCCAGAGAAGCATTGCTTCGGCATTACCAACAATATGATGTTGATGGTGAAGATCAAGAATGGGACATGAAATTTCTCCAATTATCAATAGAAAGGCTTCAAATGAAGCTAACAATTTTATCTACTGCTTAATTTTGCAGAATGAACAGACCACCAGATCGAGGACGTGGTCGAGGCAATTCACCTCGAGGTAGGGGTCGTCCAAAGGTGACCAAGCAGAAGTAGAGGCCTACTTGAAGGCCCAGAGATTGCAATATCCATCTCTGCAGGAGGCTAATTTCGCCTCATCATCATCACTTTCAATGGCGGAGGTAGTTCAATCTGAAGAAATTTTCAGAACCTCAGAAATTACTGCGACAATTATGATCCTGGAATCTCAGGATGAGCAATGGAAAGATGATACTTGGAAATTAGGTCCCGATACATGGATATAATGGGATATCCAGTTCCTGAAGGCAAATATCGTTTTTGCTATGAACAAATGCTAATTCAATCAGGGTCAGTGGAATTTAGCCACACCTTGGAGAAAGTAGGTCAAAAGAATGGACCAATCAGTTATAGCAAAGCCATAATAAAGATGGTTATTCCTGTACAAAAATGGGGAATTCACCCACAAAAGTCAAAAATTTTGACTATGAAAAGTGAGGAGAAATATCCGCCGTTCAATATAATTATTGGGATTATATTGAAACTTGGACAAAAGCATTTTATTATCAAAATCCAAAGAAGAAACACTCTTGGTTCTTCAAAATATGTCCACAATCGGTTGGACAGAATGAATTTCCAAATTGGTTTATATCTTGGTGGAATAAATTTGGACCACACCCAGATTATCTCCCTCAAGAATTACAAGGGGAAATGGAGTCCTTTATGAAATATCAGTCTCAATTATGGGGACCAAATATTCCATAAGGAAAATTATTTCTTCAAGCCATAGCATCTTGCAGAATCCCATGGATCTGTCGCTGGGATATCCAAGTTGCTAAGGATAATTTTGGCTTTCCAATTTTGGAATGGTTTTTCCAGCACAAGTGGTGGAAAGGGCTTCAAATTGAGGAGCAACTGTCAACAATAAAGTTGAAAAATCAAGAATTGGCCAAGCAGGTTCAGCAGAGGAAGAAACCCTCAATTAAGAATCCATTCTTGGAAATTTCTGCTCAAATAAGAGCAAAAAATCTATCTTTATCTGATGATGAAATTGTGGTCAAAACAATGGAATATATGAAGGATCAATTTCTACAATCGGTTAATCAAGTCCCGGACGATGCATCTATGACATCAGCCACCAGTAATGAGGCTGATAATAATCCTTTTACTTGCCTTGCTGGAGAATCACAAGACTCGTATGAAGAAGATCAGCATGAGCCCACATTGGGAGACTTTTGGGATAGCATGGTTGAAATAATGGCAACCCAATCTCGTAAAGGAAAAGAAAAGCGGGATCAATAATGGATGCTTTGGCTTAAAGCGACAATTATGGGAGCTTGATAAGTTTAAGGCACTCAATAATAGAGTGCATCTCAATTTTCGGTGAGGAAAGGCTCAATTATGAGTGTTTTCAAAGGTACTCAATAATAGAGTACATTGTAGCTTTCGGTGGAAATATTGTACGATGGGGCCCAGTGTGTATCCCGGCAATTATTTCCACAATAATAATGTAATAATTTCTTTTCCTGTTTAAGTCATGTAGAGTCCTCTATATAAAGGACGCGTCTTCTTTTGTTAGAGGCAGGTTTTGGTTTGCCCTCTCTCTCTGTAAAAAACCAAGCACTCTGCCTCCCCTTCTCTCTGTATTATTTGCAGTCTCTTTCCCTCCTTAATAAAAGGTTAGTTTTCTTATTCCGATCCCTGTATTGTTTGCTTTGCAGTACATATTTGGTATCAGAGCCATCATGGCTTAAATTTTCGGTGTTGGTGCAAGCGTAAACCATGATATCATGATAAAGGCTTTTTAAAATAAAATTTTTAAACTACAAAAACTTAAATGTAAGATAGCATTCGAGGTAGTGGGACGTCACTCAAGTCGCGTTCGGATTTGTCCGGCCATGGGAACGCGGGTAGGGTGTTATGGCCTATTGCTCCGTTAAATCGTTGACAGACGTGCTATCAGGAATGTTTTCTTTCATTTAAAAAAAAAAAAGGCTGGATTATGATGAATTGGGTTATGTGAGCACTAACACAACCATCTCAATATGAGAAGGCTATTTCGTTCTGATAATGATAGAATTAAAAATTCTGAATTGATAGAATATGCTAATGTGCAAGAACAATTAAATCACTGGACTATTCCTCCAGTTCGCCATTCTGTTATATACAGACATGGAATGTTTGAATTAAAAAGTAGTATGGCAATTAAAATTGTTGAAAGGACAGAAAGCCTGGAATTAAATGATAAGACCATTAATCTTATGGATCGAACTGATCTACTTGCACACATGCATAATTATAAATATGTTCATATAGGTTTAGTGCAAATTGCTCTTAAACCTTTAACTTTACTTGGAATGGACACTTGTTTGCAAGTCACTTTGCGCGATGGTAGGTGTAACAATTGGAGATCCTCAATTTTAGGAGCAATTGAGACCAGCTTATCTCATGGTCCTGTTTATTTTAATGCTTTTCCTGATTTATCTCTGTCTCTTACTGATAGAAATATAGGGGAAGCTTTGAATTGTAAAATCCAGACTAGAGGTTATGATTTCTTGCCTGGATCCGAAGTTATTGCTGTGATTTATACAATAATTATATTAAGTTTATCACTATTTATTATTGAATAAACATTGCTAATTGTTAATTTTGGCTATTAATATTAATTTTAACACTGTTAGTTGTCAATTTTAACAATTAATCCAAAAAATCAATTCCCAATATTTAAATGAATAAAGCTAATTATTAATTTTAACATTGTTAATTATAAATCTAGACTGTTAATTGTCAATTTTAATACAGTTCACATTGAAATGGATATTGCTAATTGTGTATTTAGATTGTTAATTATTAATTTTACTACTGTTAGTTGAAATAGACAAAATAAAAGACATTGAATTTTTTTTCATAATTTTATATTAAATATTGGTCTTATTAATTAGATATCTACAAGTAGATTTCAAATATATAAATTTTTTTAAAAAAAAAAAAAGTTGTAAATATTACTCCATCTGTCCCTTTTTTAGAGTCTAGTTGTGGGCTCCCCGACCAATGCGCTCAAGAGTCGCCACCCTGATTTTTGATATGGATGATCCGAGAAACCGAGGGCTTGATTTGAAAAGAAGGCTTTTGGCCTAGCGAAAATGTTGAGACTTTGGATTCGGGAGCCACATTACGAATGAGAAATTTTTTGTTGAAAAAGCACCATATTTGCCCGGTAAAAATTGGTCTTTACTTAACATTTTCAAAGGGGAAAAACTTTGAATATCATTTGGAAGACTAAACTCTTAGAAAACAAATAAGGAAAAGGGACATGGGATTGAATATGTCACTTTGGCGTGCCAGTGGAGCTTACTGTATAATAGATGATAATTAATGAATGATGCGCAAAAATGAAATGACAGTACAACAACAACCTGCCTCAATTACAAACAACACCGCACGGTGTACCAAGATACCACGCACGGTTTTTTGGTACACCACGCGGTGTACCTTCTCATTGACAACCCACTACTGTTACTCAGAACCTCACATGGTATACCTGACCACATCGTACTTTGTTCCTCAAAACATCATACGATGTAGCTTCAGACATATTTCAGAAGAGCTACATATTTTCAGGATAAAGCAAACCATTGATCCAAACAGCTTATTATTTTTGTTGATTTTATTTTTCATAAAACAGTTTGCAAACCTTTTTTGATGCACTTGATCATTGAGAATGATCATAAAAATCTCTTTTAGAAAATAAAAGACATGATTTTTAGACGAAACTTCATTCTGAAATGCTCCTGCAACAATCTCTCAATAACATTAGCGTAGCCGACAGTAGATAGATACGATCAAGACAAACAACACAAATAAATGATGGACAACATAACATCGTACGTCAGATTTCACTACATCGTGCAGTGTATCACAATACCGCACGGTGTAGTGTTTCTAAAACAGTCACTGGTTTTTGTTTTGTTTTACTTCTAAAAATGGTTTTTAAGTCAACACTTAACACAAACAAGCTAAGTGTGACTGCAGAAAGCTTCCAGGGCTAAGACTAGGCTTAGTCCAAGGAAACTTGCTTTTATACCTTCGGCTTTGAGCTTGGGTGATGATGGATGAGTATAAGTTTGCAGCTTCGAAGTGGTGGAGTTGCAAAGCTAGTAGTGTGCTAAGTTTTGGAGGGGAAGAAGAATAAAAAATTTGTTGAGAGAGAAAGAATGTCAAGAGAATGTCAGAGTAACTTTCTTAAGACTTGGAAGGGTACCTTTCATCTAAAATGAAGGATGTATTTATAGGCAAAAGCCAAGAAATATCAATGCAAATGGGGGAGGTGGCTTCTGGGCCGGTTAGAAGTTATATTTCCTGTTAAACCATTTTTTAGTTATCGCTCCAGCAAGCATGACCGACAATTTTATGAGCCAGTCAGAACTTTTTCTAGAAACACTGTATGGTTTAGTAAGTGTCCTGTGCGGTGTTCCAGGTCCAGTTCCAGGTTTTGGCTAGTTTTTTGGGCTTTTCAGACTTTGGGAATCTACATTCAAGCTCTTTATCATTTCTTTATTTCATCATCGGAAAATTTAAAGAACCTCCGAGGTCTGAATTAGGGTGTCTACACTAGTATTCCATTTAGAGTTGTCTCTTAATAAATGTCCATTTTGAAAAGATAGTAGGTAAAAATTGGTATATTTTTTAATTTGCCACTAAAAGTATATTTTATTTTGAAAGGTTAGTGATAAAAGTATAGTGATGATGTCTTCATAGAAGATAAATAGGAAAATTATAACTTTTAGAATGTAATGATGATATCTCCATAAAAAATTAAATTTACAAAATATAACTTTTAAAAAGGGACGGAGGGAGTATAAGATTTTAAAGCTTTAAAATGAAAAAGGGAGAGAGAGAGTGATGGAAGAGAGAGGAGAGAGGGAGAATACGAAAAGTAAACTACTAATCGCACCCCCCCGTGTCAGCCCCCCCCCCCCGACACGGCAGAGACTGACTTTTTTAAGACCCAACCCCACCCCCCCCACGTGCCCCCTCTCTCTCTCTCTCTCTCTCTCTCTCTCTCGATTTTTTTTATAAAATTTTAAATGTTAATAACTTTTTTTTCACGTATTTTTTTTAAAATTTATATTTTTGAAATCTATTCAACGAAACCTATCAAACGAGCCTAATATTGATAAAGAAATCATGTAAACCTATCAAACGAGCCTAATATTGATAAAGAAATCATGTAAAACGAAAAAATTATATTTTTTTCGTAGTTTAAATTGTCTAATGAGATTGAAAAATGTGTTTCAAATTTAAATTCGTTTGTGGAAAGAGAAAAAGTTTCCTGATCATTTTAGTTATGACCATTTATGATAAAATGATAAAAAAATTAAAATCTTTCCACTGGTTGAAACGAAAAAAAAGAAAAGAAGAGGTAACCGGTGCCTTGTAGTACATGTGGTGCTTTTGTGTGTATTTGAGCCTTGAAGAGTTTTGAACCTGGAACACATAGGTGAATTGGGGCTTGATGACTAAACATTACAGTGGGGCAAAAAGTAGGAGTAATCAGTTATCCTATAGAGAAAAAAAATTTAAAGATGAGCACCTTATCAACTTACCTATGGTTGAGCACCTTATCAACTTGCAGAGCAGCAGCTGCAGATCAGAGCAGGGCAACTTGCCTATGGTTGAACATTTCCCTTGGCTATATAATCTGATGATGGTGTACTCTTGCATACATTGAGATTGAGAGCAATTTTGAGTAATTACATCCTCACAATTTTCCTCAATTTTCATTTCATTTTCATAATTCATAAAAAAATATTATGGATCAGTATAATTTTTTATTTTCGGATAGTTGGTCAGTTCGGAACGATATTACGAATGATATTCCTTGTGGGGAGAGCAATTCCTACGTTGGGCGTGATTACACTGCCGAATTTACGACTGACCAGGTTAGTTATTACTGTTATTATTATACATATTTGTTACTTATTTTTGTTAATCTTGTATAAATCTCGATAGAAAACATCGATCGGAAGCCCCCAAGCTAAGTAGCACGCAGACATGATAAGTGGATCCATCCAGTTTAAAAATGCAAGACACATAAGAACATATACTATGCGATAATGATTGATTAATTAGTTCAAAGATAATAAAATATAGATTCAGATAGCGTACCTTTGATTAAATTAGAAAACCGAATCAGCATATTGATTCATCTCTTGACTGAAGACCCACGTTTCTTTTTTCTTTTCCCGCAGCAACTCGAACAAGAAATATTGTACAATAAATATGTATCTCACACTCACCCTTAAGTTGCCCTATCATCTGATATAATCCCACCATGAAACTCATAAGAAAGAGTCGCCACTGCCTCACGGCTCTCTCTCTCTCTCTTTCTCCCTCTTTAGCCCTTTGCCTTTCTATTGTCTGTCTTCGAATTAAGATCCTTATAAGTATATATAACCAAAACCATGAAAAAGTATGCCCACAGTTCACCTTCACCATTTTATTCCACGTGCACACACTTAGCCTAACTTTAGACAACAAAGACTATCCATGCATATATATCCAAATAATCCAGTCATTACTTTTTATTGCTAAAAACTAAATGCTACATAACAAACCCAATACTTGAATGAGAATATAAATTCGTTATATGAAATAACTTTCTTTTTTTTCTTAATACAGTATATTACATATACAAACCTACTACACTTGGAAAAGATAAAAAGAATTTAGAACTCAATAAAAAATGGGATACAAAGAAAAATGTGTTTTGCCAATGGAATTGCCAACCAAAAATTAGCGCCGCTTTTTGTAGCTAACATGTTTTTCCCCCCTATAAATTAACTTATATACCAAAATAGCCCCCTAGCCAAACGGAACAATCAATCCTTGGGCGGTTAGGCCTACTATCTCCCATCCCACGGGGATAGCATACAATCCACAACCAAAAAAACAGAATACAGGAAACGGAAAAAACATAACTCCCACTGATTCCAACTTTATAGTTCAAAATTCTTAAGAAGTGTCGGTGCTCTTAGACCTCAAAATAAGTAATGATTGCATAAAAGGGTGAAGTACCTTGGGACCATATAGGTTAATGAACCACTGGGAAGTTTTCCCATTTGATGCTTCAAACATGGTCTTCTCGAGTCCAAGACACTCGAAAATTTAATTCTTTTAATTAAACTTTTGTATTTTATGGGTGTTACATTTGTTACTTATTTTGTCATGTTTCAAGCATACCAGCTTCCCACATGCACACACCTTCACTTATATGCCACCTAAAGCTTACAAGCAAGAATCAATATTTTTAATATACAAGATATTACATTGTGCTTATACGTATTAATTTTTTTTGTTATAGATATTTGCAATTAGAGCTGTCATGGTAGATTGGGTGTGGAGAGTTGGCAAGGAAAATGATTTTGTGATTGTTATAAGTAAATTTGCTAGTATAAAGGGCAACAAGATACCAAAGTGCATTCTTATTTGTGAAAGTGGAGGATTGTATAGACCGCCATTGGAAGGGCATTCAATGCAAAGAATTACTGGAACTAAGAAATGTGATTGGCCGTTTAAGCTGTGAGGTGTACCACAACCTCCAGACGGTGTCATGTGGAGTTTGAAGGTTGTTAAAGGTTTTCATAACCATGAACCAGCGGAAAGTTTTGAGGGACATGAGTACCCGTCAAGATTGACCCTAATCCAGCAGCAATTAGTTCATGACATGTCTAGTAGCACCGCGCCTCGAGAAATTCTTAATTTGCTGAGACAACAAGACTCGTCAATTAGTACAGGAATCAGGAGTCACTACTATAACAAACCATAAAGATCACAGCTATTAGCCGTAATTGTAAGTTTTCCATCACACTCCTACTACTGTGATGGATTTGGGTGTGATTGTAAGTCACTCTCTTTTATCACGGTTATAAACCGTAATTGAAAGAGATAAACAATAACGGCCAAAAGGTGTGATCGTTTCTCTTTTATCACGGTTATAAACTCTGATTGTTTCTCTTGGGCGTGATTATTTATCTTTTCTGGATGTGATTGTATGGCACTTTAGATCACGGTTTATAACCGTGATTGAAAATTCAAAATGATCACACCACCATAAACTGAGATGAAAAATCATTGCGCGTGATCTTTTCTTTACATCACTAGACCATCTTTTCTTGTCATTGCCAAGTTTCGAACTCATGCACCCTTAGTTGATTTCTCATACCCTTACCACTATGCTAGCCAAGAACTTCTGTTACATTAGGAAAACAAAAATATTTATATTTACTTCCTAAATTGAAAAAACTTTTTCTTTTTCTTAAAATTTGTTGAATTTTTTGAAATACAATTAACATGATATTAAAATATATAAAAATACATATATAAACATTGTTTTAAAATTTTTTAAAAATATGACAATAGATCTTTTGCCAATCAAAATTAGTTGTTGGTCACCAAAAGATTTTATTGGGACGAAAAATTTAGTTTTAACTAGTAAATTTAGTAGACAATAGTGTTTTTTGTTGTAGTGTATGCTTTGTGTTTTTATGAAAATTATCACAACCTATAGATTGTTACATTATAGACAAACATTAGATTTTTTTTTTAAACTAACCATTTCACATGGATTTTGTGTTTATATTGAATTTCAATGGTGGCTTCTCAATTGGATTTTAATCCTTTTCAGATAAGGCTAAGCCATAGTAATATAATTACTTTTTTACCTAATATGTTAAACGTATACTTAGAAGACATCCGAAATAACTAAATTCCACTACTACAATAAACCATAAAGATCACGGCTCGCCCACTTGAAAATCGGGCACTAGTGAAGCAGTCTGCCTGTCATCGAAGGAACAACTGGCACTGGTGGAACCCAGTTGTGGAATTTACCTTCTCTCTCTCTCTCAATCTTTTTGAGTGTGAAGATGAAGATGAAACATAAAATTTTATTGGGATGAGTGTAATTAGGGTTTATTTTCTTACCTTTTGTAAAAATAAAAAAAAAAATAAAAAACTTTTCAAAGTTCGTAAACGACATCGCTTTTCTCACATAACTTTTCAAAGTCTGCCTAAATGAGTACCAACCCGTCTATGTGAAAATTCAGACTGCGCGCCTAAATAGGTAGGCTTTTTATCTCGCCGTAAGAGTGAGATCATTTATCTCACTTTTTTCCGCGTTAAAGTTTTTTATCACGCTACAAGAGTGAGGTCATTTCTCTTTTATCTCGCCACAAGGGTGAGATCTTTTATCTCATTCTTTTCCACCCTAAAATCTTTTATCACACCACAAAGGTGAGGTCTTTTCTCTTTTTTATCACGCCGCAAGAGTAAGGTCTTTTCTCTTTTATCTTGCCACAAGAGTGAGATCTTTTATTTCATCTTTTTCCGCCCTAAAATTTTTTATCACGCCACAAGGGTGAGATTGTTTTTCTTCTATCTCACCGCAAGAGTGAGGTCTTTTATTTCGCGCTAAAACCCACTTTTTATCTCAGCTTTGGACTTAAACTGAGATAAAAAAAAATTAAGCACCACTTTTTATCACCTTTCACTGAAAACCGTGATCTTTGTGAATCTCCTTAGTGTGACGCATATCTATTATTGTAGTAGTGAGTATTTACAATGTGAAGACACAGTATAAGAAAGAGCAACTGGGGGGGTCTATTTCCTATTGGGTACATCTTGAATGAATTAAACAAGAAACATTACATTTACAACTATCTTACAAATGAACACACCAACGAAATCACAGATATTCTTTGGGTTCATCCTACAAGCCTAGAGCTATCTGTCAATTTTTCGTCCGTATTGATTATTGATGCAACGTATAAGAGTAATGAGTATCGAATTCCACTCTTGGAAGTTGTGGGTATCACATCCACAATGAAAACTTACTCTCTTATGTTTGCATATTTGAATAATAAGACAAAAGAGTGACTGATATGGGCATTGGATACTTTAAAGAGATGGATGGTTGGAAAAGGGGCAGCGTTGCCATTGGTGGTTGTTTCAGATAGGGATCTGGCCCTTCTTGGCGCCATTGAAATATGTTTCCCCTTGGCACAGCACATCCTTTATATTTGGCACATAAACTAGTGTGTAATGAAGAATTGCAGCCCTATGCTTGGTATGAGGTGGGACGAGTTTTTCGAGGCATGGCAGTTGCTTATTCATTCATCAACACCAATGTCTTTGCAACAGAGGTGAAATGCCATGTGCGGAAACTTTGAACAATAATCTAATGCCATACAATACCTTTGGGATATATGGTTGGGTCCTTACAAAAAGCGATTTGCTGCAGCATATATAAACCAGTTTATGCACCGCTGGAGCAATTCAAGCCAAAGGTAACTTTCCTATAGTCATTGAATATTTATTGTTCTGCACTAACGAATACGTTATGTAACTTTCCTATTTAACACAGTGTATTATTAAATTGCAGGGCAGAGTCTGCGCATGCAAGGCTCAAACGATACTTGGGAGATACCATGTCCTCACTTCAAACATCTTTTCAGAAAATAGAAACGATGTTGACCAGTCAGTTCGAAGATATTCAGGGGTCGTTCCAGAAATCTCTCAACATTCCACGGCACATACATCTACATGAAGGCATTTATAGTGAAATCAGAAGTTGCATTTCATTACAAGCAATGGACTTGATCCATAAGCAGGCACAACACACTGATAACGAAGCCGGCCTTTGCTTTTGTAAAATCAAAAGGACACACGGATTGCCATACTTTCACGACATTGCACTTTACCGTTCTGTGGACAGACCAATTCTGCTAAGCTCTATCCACCCTCATTGGAGTACGTTGTCCATGCACGCCCAGAGGCATACTGACGAGGGAGTACGATCCGACAGGGCAGCTCAGCTTATTGAAAGATTAAATGAAATGGATTCCGACAGTCGAGAGTCTATGATGGACAGGTTTCTCGATATGGCGGATCCATCTCGGTACACAGTTCGACCCCCAGCATACAACACAGAACACAGGGGTCGACCTACAGGAAGAGATGAGCAAAATAGAGATCACATACCTTCCTTCACAGTATCCACTTCAGAATCTCGGGCCTCACGTATTCTAACATCGCGAAGGAGCAATGGGAGGGATCACCTCGTTGAGAAATTTCCTCAGCAGTATCAGCGTTATATTTCTCACTGTGTTGACGTTCGACCCGACGGTCATTGTGGCTTCAGGGCGTTAGCTACGCAACTCTATGGTTCTGAAGATGAATGGGCTCAAGAACGACATGACCTTATCCAAGATATTGAACAAAATTGGGTCCTGTACGATCAGCTTTATCCAGAACGTAATTATGTATCTCAGGTGCTACAAAAACTTTGTTGCTTTCAGCCATCGGCACCAGGGGATCATTGGATGGATTCTATATCATTGGAACTTGTTATCGCATCAACATACAACGTTGTACTGCATACATTCGATATGATTGCTTCGAGTTATTTCATTCACTTGCCGTTGAGCTCACATCTAGTTCCATTTGCAGCGCGCACACATATAGCTATTGGCCGTGTTAATGGCAATCACTTCGTGCAAATTTTTCTATACCGTCATTACCCTGTACCACCCATCATCATATGGTGGAGGCCAAATGCATCAAATGAAGCACAAGAATGGGCTCATCCTTATGAAGCACGCCTCCAATTGTGGTACGAAGTAATGCAAATAGATCCACCGGGACAACGACCACAATTTGACGGAAATATTGAGTAAATTTGTGTATTTATTTATGTTCATGTATTGGTTCTATATACTCAATTGTAATTAAATGAAGTTTGATTTTAGTTTGCATTTATGACTGTTCACAGAAATATAAAGTAAATTTAAGTGGATTCAACATACATAATTTACTTGAAAACTCAAATATAGAAGTTTTAAAAAAATGACGAATAAAAAAATAAAAGCAAATAGTTAATATATTGGGCCCAAAAAATCATTTAATTTAAACACATTATTTCATATTCAATATTAGACTTGTTTGATAGGTTTCGTTGAATAGATTTCAAATACATAAAATTTATTTAAAAAAATACGTAATTTTAACATCTTCGAACAGTTTATATATTAAAAAGTATGGTTAAAAAATTAAATGTTCCAAATTTCAATCCGTTTGAACCGGTGAAAAGATTTTATTTTTCTGATCATTTTATCCTAAATAGTCATAATTAAATTTTGACTCTAGAACTCTCGTTGATTAACCCTAAGAGATATTTAATTCTACGACTTTCTTAGGGTTAATCAATGAGAGCACTATAGTCAAAATTTAATTATAACCATCTAAGATAAAATGATCAGAAAACTAAAATTTTTTCACCGGTTCAAATGGATTGAAATTTACAATACTTAATTTTTCAAAATTTTTAGACAGTTTAAACTCTCACAAAAATATTTTTTTTCCGTTTTACATTATTTCACCATTAATATTAGGCTCGTTTGATAGGTTTCGTTGAGTATATTTCAAAAATATAAAATTTATTTAAAAAAATAGGTGAAAAAAAGTTATTAATATTTACAATTTTATACAAAAATAAAATAAGTGAGATAGAAAAATGGGTGAGAGAGAGAGAGCGCAAGCGGATAGGGGTAAAACGGGAAATTCCCCGTGTCAGGTGTCAGAACCCCCCTGACACGGGGGGGGGGGGGGGGGGGGGGGGGGGGGTTGATTAACAGCTCTCTACGAAAAAGGGAGAGGACAGAGAGTGTAAAACGGAAGAGAGAGAGAGAGAATGAGAGAGTGTGTACGCATATATGGAAAGAGAGGTGCTTTCCTTAAACACACACGCACCACCTCCCCCCCCAAAAAAAACCAATTTTCATTTTATAATTCTTTATTTGTTTACTTACTTACTTTATTTACTTAATTTTATATCTTTATTTATTTAAGCACCACTCTTTAATTTTAATTTGGTTAACTCAAATTATATTTTATATTTAATAAAGTTATATTATTTTAATTTGTTATTTAATTTGTCTTAACAATGAATAATAAAAATAACTTCTAATCAACAATAATAAATTTAAACAAAATTTCATTTTATTATAATTGAGAGTACATATTGTCAATACATAAAAACACAAATTCTAATCAATATTTACTCCAAATTCTGCTCCCGGCGCGCTTGTACCCATTACTTCGTGTCACAATTGCATACATGTTCTATAACTAGCAACCCATCCTGTAGCTTCATTTGATTTATGCTCCTGCCACCATGTTAGGATGGGTGGTACAGGGTAATAAGGTTCTAAGAAAACTTGCACGAAGTGATAGTCAACACAAGTAATAGCAATTTTTCAGCGGTCTTCGACTAAAATTGGAGGGGACCTCAATGGTAAGTGAGTAAAATAACCGAAAGCATTCTTCTCAAATGTATGAAGCACAAGGTTATACCTTGTTGTGATGACAACTCTCAAAGTCATAACCTCCATATATATATATATATATATATATATATATATATATAGACACACACATACACACGCATATATTTATACACATTCATACATGTACACAACTAGGATAATCATACTAATTAGGCTAACACACTGATTTACATGCATTGAACTAATATTGCGAAATATTTTTATTTATTAAAATTTTAGAAATATTACAACTCAACATTTTTGGACCAACCGATCGTTGCCTTATCTTGGCACACGAATCAACATTTTTGTCTGGTCTTTTTTTTTTTTTTGGTCCTTTGTTCACACTCCAAGCATGAGGCATAAGCATTGCCTCTAATGAATCCGACTGTTTTTTTTGGTCTTTTTTGGTCCGTTGTATATTAAAAATATAGTTAAAAAATTAAGTGTTTCAATTTTCAATCTGTTTGAATCGGTGCAAATATATTATTTTTCTGATCATTTTATCTTAAATGGTCATAATGAATTTTTGGCTATTAGGCCTTTCAATGGGCACCCTAAGAGAGCTCTAAAACTAAATAAGGAGTCTTAGGGTGCTCGTTGAAAGACCTTAGAGCCAAAAATTTATTACAACCATTTAGGATGAAATAATCAAAAAAATAACATTTTTGCACCGGTTCAAACGGATTGTAAATTGAAACACTTATTTTTTTATACCGTTTATATATTAAAAATATAGTTAACAATTAAGTATTTCAATTTTCAATCTGTTTGAACCGGTACAAAGATCTTATTTTTTTGATCATTTTATCTTAAATGATCATAATGGACACCCTAAGAGAGCCTTGAAACTAAATAATGAGTCTTAGGGTGCTTGTTGAAAGGCCTTAGAGGAAAAAAAAAATCATTATGACCATTTAGAACAAATGATAAAAAAAATACGATTTTCTTCCCGGTCCAACTGGATTGAAAATTAAAGCATTTAATTTTTACTATATTTTTTAATATAGAAAGAATGTATTTATTAACGTTTCAATTTTCATAGATAAACATAATTTAGTTGAAAATATAGTTTGAATTAACCAAATTAAAATTAAATAAATAATTCAATAAAATAAAGAAAAAAATTAAATAAATAAGATAAAAACAATTAAAGGGGTGGGGTTGGGGTAATGGGGGGAGCAATCTACATATGAAAGAGAAAGGAAATAGAAAGATATGGAAGAGAGAGGAAAGAGAAAGAGAGATAAGGAGTAGAGAGAGGAAAGAGAAAGAGAGATAAGGAGTAGAGAGGGGGAACAGTTCGTGCGCGTCCAATAAGACTTTATGGAAAAATACTTGTGCGTATTTATGCGTAAGAAGCTGATGGGCATGACCGGCCGAGAGCAAAGTTTTGCCCCATAGTAACCATGGAGCAAAAAGGTCTGAAGCAACGAAGAGGCGCGAACTAAGCTAACAGCTAAGTTCATCTTTTCCTCCATTGGTTCTGATGATTTTGAATCCGCGATCAGTGAGATTATTAGTTCTCTTATTGGGATATGCTAGAAAGGATTTGGGCATTAAGAACATATCTTAGAAATGGCCTCTAATTTTATCAAGATTAAGGTTAAATTAAAAAAATCCAGTAGAAACAAAAAAGTTTCTGGAAAAAGAATTTAGACTTTCCAAATCTTGTACTCTAAATTTTGTTTGATCCATAATCTGGTACTTTAGTCTTATCATTTTAGTATGTTTTATTTTCCAAAATGCATGACCAGATATTTGAACATTTTTAATCGTGTTGTAGATATGGCAACATTCGCTGATGGTGGTAATACCACTTTGCCTGATGAGTTTTTAGAGGATCAACACTTTATTGACCTAGAATCCGCGAATAACCTGAACAATGGAAATGTTTGGCAAAATAAATATTGTCAACCTGTTAATTCTGTTTTTTGACAGTCCAGTTAAACCATGTGAAGGTACGGTATCTGAGGAATTGGAAGAAGCCGAGACTTGTTACAATGCATATGCATGGCGAAAGGGCCTTAGCATTCGGAAAACACAAATTCGACTGTCTAACAAGTACAAGTCATTGATCGAAGTAGACTTTTCTTGTAATAGAGAGGAATCCCATCGAACATCATAGTTACGGAAAGAAAAATATACTAATTTTCATAACTACTCACGGACCATGATTGGATGCAAAAAGATAATTGTATGGCGAATTGCTTTTAGATAGATGCACGGTCTAGGTTTGCATTTAATTACTACTTTTGTGATCGATGTGGTTTCTTTTGATGCCCCACATACCTAACTAATTGCTATGGTATACCTTTTGTTCTTTTTATCGGAGTCAACGACGACCACCAGTACCAGTCAATTAGGCTTGGTACTTGGTGCTTTACAAAGGTGGTTAATTTCCCTGGAAACGGTTCCAAAGGCTTGAGCAAACCTACGGCCATTTACTTTTCAGGAATCCAGATAAAAAATTGATTTTTATACTCCCTTCTTTTATATTTATTCTCTCTTTTTTGTCTTTTAGCACCAAAAATACATACACTTTCAACACTAAAATCCAAAAAATGGAGTGTATAAATCAATTCCCATCTAGATAAGTAACAAGGGGAAAACCAAGAAAAAAAGAAGAAGTGAGATTGTAAAAGAAAAAAGAAAATTTTGATGAACATATAGATGTTTTTGATGTACTTGATGAAAGTGGCATTAATTGTTGTAGTTGTGGTAAAATAATTAAGCCTATAAATTTATAGTATTAGAGAACAAATTAAGCTGTTTTTTTTTATTTTTTCCAAAAGTTGAGATAGTAGTATTCATCAAAAGATCTCCATGGAGAAAGGTTTGGAGTCCACAGATCGGACACTCCAACAGAAAGAGCGTATAAGCGCATAGATGCGTCGCCCTATAGAATGAGAAGAAACCCCCCGGAGGAGGACAAAATCCCCTAAAGGAGGACATTATTAAAACAAATAATAACAAAATAAAAGAAGCACTGCCGAGATATCTACCGCCACTCTTTCACAACCATCTTGAAAGACCCGTAACCACCATCTCTGCTTTACAAAATAGGAACACATCGTTGGTAGGTGATCGCCCAGCAAATGCGGTAAACATCGTTAGATCACAGATCTGAGTAGATGGAGGCTGAGAACGGCGGTGGACAACATCTTATCCACAACCACTGAATCTGAAGCTCCGGAACATCACCGAAAAACGATCTAACTGAAAAGTTCTCAATGGATGTCCGAACTTCAGTCGCAGGATTAATATAGAAGACGGTTCGACGGTGGGAGAAAGAGAACAGAAGGAGAGAGATCGGGAGGGGGAGATCGGAGGGGAAGAATCCCTCCCCTCCTGCCGCTTGAGAAGGAGGGGAGGGAAAGGACCGTTGGCGGCTAGGGTTTGAAGATTTTCATAAGAGAAAAATATCCATTAGCTATGTAGACATCTTCAATAACCAGCATTAATTGAGCAGGAAGAGTTTTGATTGGGAGTGATCAATTGGGACAATTGGGTGCTGCAATCCTCTTTTTAACAGCTCATGTGTAATAAGTTTTACTCGAATTAATAAGATAATTATTATCTTCAATGTATCTGCAAAGAACAGTAACAGCACGAGTACTCTCTCACATCATTTGCCACTCTAAAAACACATAATCAAGCTAGTATATTGCCATTCTAACAATATACTTAACATATATATAGTATAATTACGAACTAGTACTTTTTGGCATGAAGGACTATATATTAATTAGCACGCTGACAGTTATGACTGCATGATGTCCAAGGCTTTGGCACTTCTAAGAAACAACATGGCTGATTTTTCGGCAAAAATGAGGCCGAAGCAGCATCGGAAGTTTCAATGAGTTCTCCTGAATTAGTTTCTTCTTCGTAGATTGTTTCTAGGGTAATGTGAATTTGGAGCCTAGAGAGAGGAAGGAAGCGTGGCGGCAAAACCGCCGAGAACGGAGTAGTCTTGGGGGAGGCCATGGGTGGTGGGGTGGTGGTGGTTTGGGATTGCACAATAGGTGGTTGGGCTGGGACTGCGGAAATAATCTGTACTGGAGCCATTTTCTGGACTTGGAACGAAAAGGTGGTTTTTGCTCAAGAGAGTAGAGGACGTTGCCAATATGGAAATGCAAGGTGCTTGATATATATATATATATATAGAATTGAACCCTGCTACGGAAATAGACCATAGCCACCGAAGGGCACGCGGGGCCCGAAGTGGGGGCATGAATGATTCGAGCCGTTTAAATTTTTTTAAAATCGAGTGGGCCCGTGAAAAAGAGTTATGCTATATGTACCGACTGGGAGGGAAGGAAATCGTACCGACGGCCGCCGGCGGGCCGTCTCTGGCCACCGGACGGCCGATCTGAGCTGTCCAAAAATTCTAAAAAAAAACACCGATGGGGCTCACGCGGGAATCAACGGCATCAAAGGTGTAAAGAGTTGCTCGGATCAAACACCCTACACACCTTGGATGCCGTTGATTCCCACGAAGGCCCCATCGGTTTTTTTTTATAGAATTTTTGGACGGCTCAGATCGGCCATCCAGTAGCCGGAGACGGCCCGCCGGCGGCCATTGGTACGATTTCCCTCCCCTCCCGATCGGTACTTATATCATTTTCGCGTGAAAAATCAGCTCTATCCGATATGTGTAAATGCTCGATTTAATCTTCTTCTTTTTTCACGAATCTGGAATGAGAATGGAAAAAATGAAGGTTTGATCGAGCATCTACATATCGAATTGAGTTGATTTTTCAAGGACCTACTCGGGATTTTTTTTTAAATTATTGAACGGATCGAATCATCTGTGCCGGATCCAAAGTAAGCCCCACTGCCCGTCGGTGGCCTTAGAGTTTCTGTGTAAAATTACACATACAAGTTGTACATGGTTTTTGTCTTTTGTATGATGACTAAGAGAGAAACTTGTTCACAGTCCCGCCGTAAACAAGTTTTTTGCGAAAACGTTCACTTGCAGCCGTCTGTTTCGGCAATTAACGGCTGAGATTGCTTTTCAATATTGACCGGTAAGAATCAATATTGATTTTCAATCCGGACCGTCCAAAAATATTTTGGACGCGCGCGATTTGGCTCTATAAACTCTTCTTTACAGTAAGCGCCGTAAAGAAATTTTTCTCGTAACATTTGCTTGGTGATGACATATATATATATATATATATATATATATATATATATATATATATACTTTTCTTAATTACTACTCCGTATTTAAGTGATGGCTCCAAAACAAATAAGTTATAGTAGTAAACTCGTTGGCAGTGATAGAACCAGAAATATTTTATAAGGTGTTCAAAAGGTTCTTTTCGTCCCATGTTATATGTTCATTTGCATTAAAAAATTATATACTTTAATTCATAGGGTGTTCGACTGAATACCCTTGCTTGTATGTGCCGCCGCCTCTAACGCGAGTTACGTCACCTTCACTAATTGCTTACTATGAATCAACTTGTGATGCTTGTGGTATTAGTTTGAGTCACTTTTTCCAATAAGGTCACAGTCCTTTCCACAAGAGGGGAGCTTGGGACCCCGTTGGTCCACTACTCCTTTGTCTTGCACCAACTTTCCGGGTCCGGTTGTAGAAATAAGATAGATAAACCCAAAGTTCCGCTTTATCTACTTTTGTCCGAAAGTCTTTCCGTTTTGGCTCGATCAGCTCATAACGCTTTTTGCTTTAATTCGTCGCCCTCAACAGCACGGCAAAGTGACTACTTGTGGAAAAAAATTTCCTGATATCGATGGCATTGTTTGTAGGACTGAGCTCTCAATTAAGAGCTGGCAACCGTACCTAGTTGCAGGCGTGCCAATGACATTGTTTGTAGTACTAAGCTCTCAATTAAGAGCTGGCAGCCGTACCTAGTTACAGGCGTGCCGATGGCATTGTTTGTAGGACTGAGCTCTCAATTAAGAGCTGGCAGCCGTACCTACTTGCAAGCGTGAAAGTTCGGGCGGTGTTAGCATTGGTCGTTATGGTAGTGGGATGACAAAAATAGATAAACCTCACTAAAGAATCGTTCCTAGTTAAGATCGGACTAGAAAAAGTTAGTAGATAAATAAATCTTACACTGTTGTTTATGGATTATTTTCAAGAACACCCTTTCAACTATTACGTTTTGTCGACATGACCCCCTCACGTTTAAAATTCATCAACCTCACCCCCTCAACTTTCATTTTCCATCAACTTCACCCCCTCAACTTTCATTTTCCATCAACTTCACCCCCTCCGCTCACATCCGTTAAAATTTTGGACAGAAACGAATAAAAAGACTAAATTACCCTTTTTATGTTAAATAAAATTAGTTTTTGGACTTGAATTTTTTTTTTTTTAACCCAATCTCCTCTTCTCTCTCACCGAATTGGAAACCTCCCTGGACCTGACAGCTACCAGCGCCAACAACTACAACACAATCGGCTGGAGCTTCAATTCGAGGGACTCATGGAAATCATCCATCTCTAGCCTAACCTCCCTCTCTAGCCTTCATGAACAACTCCCTAAAACCGCCCACGTCTACGAGTTCTCCGAGATTCGGGCCACCACCGACTTCTTATCAAAAAAAGTTTTCTTTTTCTTCTTCGTCTGCGTCGTGGCGCTGTGCGATACACAGGAACGACGTCGATATGTTCCAGTGGAAGTTTCACCGCCAGATCAATGCCGCCGAGCTCTGCGATCGGCTCTCCTTGATCTACAAGAACCACCACTCGAGTTTAATCAAATTACAGGGCGCTTCTATTTTCGGACACTACATCTACCTCGTCTACGACTGCGTGCACGGCGCCATCCTCACTGACTGCATTTGAAACCCTAAAAACTCCAACTTCATCGTCCTCTCGAACTGGATGTCTAGGATCCAGATTGCAACAGACATCACCCATGGCCTTAACTACATCCACCACAGCACGACTGTGGCGAGGTCGACGTCTGCGAGGGAGCGGAGGGCGGCGAGGACGTCGGGTGGCGTACCAAATCCCAACCAAACCTATTTTCCCCAAATCATCTAAAAAAAAAAAAAAAACCTACGTCGCTGCCGCTGCCGCTTCCGGCCACCACGTAGGAGATGAGTTGGGGGAGGAGAGGAGATGAAAGATGGCCAAGGATATTTTAGGGTTAAAGTTTTTTTTCCAATCCAAGTTAGTTATTTTCCGTCCAAAATGTTAACATTTCTTAACAGAATTGGACGGAAGGTGTGTAGTTGATGAGTTTTAATAGATGAGGGGGTGAGGTTGATGAGTTTTAAACGTGAGGGAGTCGTGTTGACAAAACGTGATAGTTGAAGGGGTGTCTTTGGAAATAACCCGTTGTTTATCTGTCAAACAGAATAAAGGCACACCGAGGCTCATCTTTGTAAAGTGGGGTTGGTAAGATACATTTAAGTAGAAAATTTACACTCTTTTCAACTGTCAAGGCAAAAAGGGCACACTGCACAACAGAAAATTATTCCACTATTGGGTACTGCAACTACCACTTATGGAGCAACCACGTGGAGGTGCTCCAGGAGCACTAAATAATCATATGGCGGTACAGCTTGTGTTTCAATGATGCCAAGAAAGAACATAATATCATATCAGCCTCCTTTCTTCTCCAATTGCCATAAATTATCAAATAGAACTGGAAAAAACTTGTCCAAGGGACTCTGACCTAAAGAAAAAGAAAACAGGCCCTCCTCTTCCTTGTCCGGGGGCAGGAATTTCTATCCTGCGGTAAAGACACTGTTTTAGTTGACTATAACTCTCAACTTCGGGAACTATACCAAAATCACTGACCTTCAAGCCCCGAAGCGTTTGGCTCCATCTCACCTAATACTAACAGTTTAAGCCGTTTCATCAGTTGTAAGCATGTTCTGTATCTACTGTTTCAAACTTCAGAATAATGCATATGATAAAAATCATCTATACTTCATTCACAGAGCAACCATGTTTCAATGAAACTCTACCATTTCAGGGCCTCATAACTCAGCCAGTTTAAGCTTAACAGCTCCACTATTTACTTAGCATATTTCTTTTCCCGATTGGAAAACGACAACCAAATTACAGTGAGGGGGAAAGAAAAGAACAGACAATTACTGAAATGTATCGTCAATAAATCATCATCAACCTCAAATCTAATCTTTGTCCAGAGGCAGGGCACGGAATAATTTTTCCTCCTAGGGTTGGATGTTCTACTGTAGTAAAGTTAAACCGGAATTACGTTCAAGATAAGGCTCTAAACACCAAGCAATCACATTGCAAACGTGTCCAGTTTCTGCACAAGAGCATGCGGACTATGCATATGCAAGTACACAGACTATACTTATATATACGGCAATATTTTTGCATGCATGGGGTATCATCTCATGGAGATCATCCCTTAATAGGAATCTTATGTTAACATACTAGGTATCTGTATTTGTCACTCCCGTATACAAACAGGATCTTACTTTTCTCCATCTCTTATCCAGCAATGGCCTGTACAAGTCGGTCTCTAAAGGGAACATGTGAGGATATAAAGTAGAAAGAACCAAGACTTTACTTCAGATGGACCACAATGACCAAGAAGCTTTTTCCATCTTTGGGTCCATTGACAAAAACAACATATCAGTATATAGAGACAGAGTGGGGAGAGAGAGAGGACACTGAATGACACTGTTGCATAAGCCACATTTGTCCAGTAGTCAAAAGTTTTGTTAAGAACTATGTGAAACTAATCTGCATGCGATTGTAGGACCATCGACGATTGCTGAATGATCGATTATCGTTTTCTTTGGTTACCCATCGAGGGTATACCGTAATATTAGTAGTTGATGTCTGCTCAATTTTCCAATTGTTTCACATACATTTGAACTCCATAGGAGTGTCAGTATTCTCCAATCAAATTGAGACTCCATTTAAGCTATGCAACTTCTCAAATCGAAAGAATCAGAGTAAGCATGCATTAGCAAAAACCTCACAAAATCAAACACGTACACACATAAGGCACATATTAGCTAACAACTCAAGAGTCCATGATTACCAGAAATAGTAGCAGTTTTCTCTTCCAATATCAAAATTAATACTACCATGTCTTGAGGCAAACAGCCAAATGCAATATGCTGAATCGTTCAAGTTAAACAACAAAACATAGATCTTCTCTCTCTCTCTCTCTCTCTCTCTCTCTCTCTCTCGATCGATGGTCCAATTGCTGATTCAAGCTACTAATCACGTAAGGAAGAGGTAAAATAACAGCAGCCTCTATGCACAGATTACGCCAACGATTCAGAATGTTTCTAATGTTACCCTAATTTTTTTGATCGGCATTTCTAATGTTACCCTAAGCAATGCAGTAGACGTATGGGGCCCACTAATAAACCGATTTCCTTCGT
The DNA here is from genome assembly GCA_019656835.1 of Rhododendron ovatum. Lineage (NCBI taxonomy): Eukaryota > Viridiplantae > Streptophyta > Magnoliopsida > Ericales > Ericaceae > Rhododendron > Rhododendron ovatum. The sequence goes on along the minus strand of CM033793.1, from coordinate 19,481,921 downwards.
TTAAGACTAACAAATAAGTTATCAAAAGATGATAGTCATGCCAGAATTTTTCTCACCAAAGCAATTATCATGCGAGACTTATTCAGAACCAAAGGGAAATTAGTGTATCTTAGTTTGAAAACGATAACCCAGATTTAAATAAGTAAACAAAACCTAGAGCAACAAATAATTATTTACTGACACACTTTATCCTTGTTACCTAAATCAGTCAACTCAGCCTTATATAGGAAGGCACCAGGAAACTTCTCACCTTTAAAATCAAGAATAACTCATGACATCAATGACAATATTTGGGGTTCACTAAATTTGATTGAGAATATATGGGGTTCACTAAATTTGGTAATTGGCAAAAGGTTGCTAGTTTTGGTTATCTAAAGTCCAAAATTTGATTATTTCTAAGGAGATTGCTAAGTTTAATTATATCATTGTTAACCATATTTTGCACAGATATTGTTAATTTAAGAAACCTATTACTTTTGATTGTCATTGTGGATAGCCATAGGGCTGTGAGTGGTGGTTAAGGTGCCATAGGGCTGTGAGTGGTGGTTAAGGTCAGAATACACTAAAGAGCAATACTATTAATTGTTGAGGTAAGCTCCAAAAACTGAACTGAAAACAAAATAATCCAAAAACCACGTCAACCCACCATCAATAAAATTAACGATTACAATGGAACAATAAAACACTTATTCAATACACTATATGGTAATCCGTAACAATTTAAGAACTTCACTCCTTCAAAGACTTTTTCCTTGAACACACTGAAACTGGCGAAATTAGTAGCCCTAATTGAGTAATGTCCTAGCTATTGGAAAGACAGATCACAAAGCAACCTTCCAACAAGGCCAGGGCAATGCGCCTTTCTTGGTTGCACCAACCAATGATTACCGTCTTCCTGAATTGGGTTAGGGCCAGGTATGATTAGATTACAGTTGTGCTAGATTTATCGAGCTGAAAAACAGGACATCCATATTACTTTCTAACCAAGATTGAAAATACCAACCCGAGAATCAAGTCATTCAACCTCAGCTCAACCCGCTAACCTACTTAATGTTGTGCTTTTACGGGAATCACACACAATATATACAAAGAAAAAACTCCGTATCTGTATTAATCAACTCAAACACAAATACATGAAAAAACCCTCAACACTCTGGTTCACTCCCTCACTCTGTTTGCTCTGTTCCACACCTCTCTCACTATCCTATACGCAGATGTATACAAAGGCCAAGGAAACAAATCAGTAAAGACAACGCGTGAGGTGGGTGAGAAGTGGTTGCCGACACCTAAGAAAATAATCCTCTACATCTAACTCAAACCCACTTGGAAGGAACGTGACTGGCCAAGTCAACACTTAATCTAAGAAATTTACTTACTCAATATCTGAACATAAAATAGAGGTAGAACGATCCCAAGAAAAAGGTCATTTAGTTGTTTTCAAATTTTACGGAATCCCAGCTATTTACACAGGTTTTATGATCTTCTCTACCGGCTGTAGGAGGATCTGTCAATGAAAACGCAAATAGTAGTACTTCTCCTTGATAGGAACTTAACCTGCTTAGGCAAAGGCAACCCGTGTACGAAATGGATTTCTTGCACTTTCTTAACCAAATAGACATTCTCTCATGGAGTAATCTTAACCAAGCTTACCGCAACTCATTTTCAGAAGCTGGTGAAGCACGGAACAAATCAACTATCCAAACTAATGCAACCATCGGAACTCGAGGTTATTAATTGACACATGGCATCTAACCAGCCGCCCCCAGGAAGTTTGTAAAAAGTGAAAAATGGAAGCTTTCGATAACAACAAAGGAAAATCTTTGAGGGATATAAACTTTTCTACTCATGCATTGACACATTGCACCATTAGGTCCCACCCATCAGTGCAACATCACATATAGTCCCACAACTGAAATTATATCCTTGAAGTGACTAGTTAACATCAAGGACCGCACAATTAATACCAAAAGTAAGAGGCGGCACTAAAAGCTAAAACTGATTTAACTTGTGTGATTGGGACCAGTGACTAAACTTTAAGCCTTACCATGCCCTCACAAATCTTATCTAGTGGTTCCTTATAAATTCCATCCAAAGGGTGTGTGTCCTTGCTCATCCGCAACCTCACCTTCCTGTACAAAACACCCTCTCGACTTCCTCATCTCTTAGTGTCTTAGCTCCTAGTGTCATACACTTTACACCAGTAAAATGGCAAATGCTCGCATTGCAAGGTTTGTCACTGAGGTAGCACCACCACAACTTGTGTGTGTCATGAGGCAAAGAGCATCAAAGGTTTTGGATACAATTAATGAAGAAGAGAGAGATATCAGCTCCAATGATTCTCTTTCTTCAACTCCAAAGAGTTCATCATCATCTTCTTGTTCTACCCCTACTTCTGCTTCATCTTCAAACGAAAACATATCTAAGGGCTTTGTCAAAGAGGTACAAAGATATCTTGCAATATTTGGCCACTAAAGAGGTACAAAGCCCCTATCTCCAATGGGGTTTTCAGCAACACAGTTAAGTTGCAGTCTCTTCTGACTCAATTGCTTGGTTTTTACTCCCAAGTTACAGTGTGAGAAGATCTTGTATCAAAAGCCTTGGCATGATCTGACTGGACAGAATAAACCTACTATTTGTACAAGCAATAATATTATGGCCTGAGAGACTGGCTGTAACTTTCTTGTGTATACCTAGACGGTTTTCTGAAGAGTATTCGATCTGAGTAAATGATTTGATGTTTGAAATGTTCTTGCCTTGCTTCATTGCTGAATTAAGAGTATCAGATTGTCTCAGCTACAAAATAAGAGACCCTATCTACTTCCAAACGGCAAAATAAAAGGCATAGGCATAGGCATGGATTTGCTGAAATATGTTTTCATAGATGCCATTAAAGCAAAATAAAAGGCATAGGCATGGATTTGCTGAAATATGTTTTCATAGATGCCATCAAATCAAAATTGTTTTGATAAGGAAATCAAAATTGTTTTGATAAGGAAATCAAAATTGTTACCCTATTGCTAGTGCAGCTAAGAAGAGTAAGCCACAACTTCCATCCTATTTTCTATTGGTCAAAGCCTGCTATGACTATAGCAACACCTTTTCTTATCTTTTCTTTTCCATTGGTCAGAAAATACAACAGTGCAACCTAGACTGGGGGCAGTAGTATCATGATGAATACTAAAAATAAAAAAAGAATCATGCATTGAGAACTGTAGGACATGATTTGAACTCTAAGCAACCATCCTGGGAGTCAGTACACTCAGGGATTATTTGGGAGGACGCTTGCAAGGCGTTGGTGTTCATTTAACAAATTTGCAGCCTAAAAGTGCAAATTTGTAGTCTAAATTCTCATTAGTGTTAGTGTTCATTTAATAATTTGCAGTCTAAATTTGTGTGTAACCTGCAAATTTGCACTTTCAGATTGCAAAGTTTACAAAAGTTCCTTTATTTGAAGTCTAAAAGTGCAAATTTGCAGTCTAAATTTTCTCTGGGGTTAATGTTCATTTAACAAATTTGCAGTCAAACACACACACACCCCCACTCGGCAGCCAGTCAACCTCCACACCCCCAGCTGTGTTACATCTCTGATCTTCGGTCATATTTGACACCATCGTTAAGACTGGGATTAACTTCTTGTCGCATAAAGCTTGCAGGCTTGTTTCGCCTGTCTATTACCCTTCAAGTTTGATGTGTTCCGCCTCATTGAAAATGGACGCAGCCCACTGGAAATTCGGAGGACTCATGTTCGTAAAAGAGGATGGTCACCTTTTCTTATCTTTTCTTTTCCATTGGTCAGAAAATACAACAGTGCAACCTAGACTGGGGGCAGTAGTATCATGATGAATACTAAAAATTAAAAAAATTAAAAAAGAATCATGCATTGAGAAATGTATGCCATGATTTGAACTCTAAGCAACCATCCTGGGAGTCGTACACTCAGCGATTATTTGGGAGGACGCCTGCAACCCTCGCTACACAAAACAAATCACAGACTAGAGATCAACATTCTAATTTAAAATACTCAATTTGACAGGCATTAAGCCAATTACCAATGTTCCCTCTGCAAAATTTGAAAAAAATTAGCCCTCTTCTTGTGGCCTTGATACTCATTTGTACCTAAGCATAAGTTGTTTGCAGCATGTACGAAAAAACTATCTAAAAGGATACTAGTCATTTTCAACATAATTGGTACCACTTTTAAGTTTTCGAGAACAGATTGATTTCCTTTTCTATATTCGTAAAGTTTGGTGCTGTAATATCATGAAGAACCCCAAGGGTGAGCTAACTCCAAAAACCCCTCCTGCGTTCAGATTGCTGGCTGCAACTAACCTGCATGAAGCTGGAATCTCTAGTAGTCATCAGAATGCCCTACGACGGTGAATTTGTTCCCAGGCCTGACATGAGAAATTGAAAATATGAATAGCGCTTTCCCCTACCATTAGGAACATTACCTTTTGAACCAACACCTGTATGCCATTATTGAAGAATTCTAGTCAATCGAAGAGTCTATTTAAGTTTCAAAGTGTCTTTTAAGTTTTCAAGAGTCTTTCTAGTTTTTAGAAGTCAATTGTCTTTATTTTTCATTAAGTTCTAATCTAGGAAAACTAAGTTTATTTTTCCTATGTTGGAGGGATGTTCCAACAAGTCCTATATATATATATATATATATATATATATCCTTTGCTATGAATGAAATGAGTAGTTTTTGAGTGTTGAATTAAAATAGCCTTTGGCTTGCGAGAAGATATTTCTTCTTGTTAACTCTTATCCTTCGGTGGATTCTGATAGGTGGCAAGTTCTCCATTTTTGTATCTCTTAGGTGGATTCCTTAGAGTGGTGAGCGGTCCCTAGCCCTGTATCCCTTGTTAAATCCTCGAGTGGTGTTAATTTGTATCCCGTTGGGTCCCTAACGTGGGTGGTGAGCTTTTATCCCTTTATAATTTTCATTTCTTCCTTCCAAATTTCCGTCGTTAGGTGTCCTCTCGGTGAGGCCATATCATTTGCACCAAAGGATTTAAGATATTTCAGTTTTAATTGGCGAGGGGCAGGAGCGGGGGCGAACTGGGAATTGGTGCCTGCTTGCTTGCTAACCTTACCTATTTTATGCTCAACTTTTCAAAATAGACAACAATTATGGGACATCTCAAATTGGAAAGAAGGACAACCAAAATGGGACGAACAATGTAACTTTTAAGAGTTCTTTAAAGTTTGGTTCACAAAGGAAGACCATTTACTGAAAATTGTGTTTTGTTAATGACTTGTATACAATACAAACAATGAGTTCTTACACAATATGAAACTTGGTTTGGGAAGATTTTGAATAATGTTTGTGGATTTCCCGTAATCCTTGTGCATTGTTCAAATTGTGCATTGTTCAAATAAAAGAATGCTTCTGTAGGTCAAACCAAATTTGGTAAACTAGATATTCTGCGATATAGGGACGTATCATTTAGCATGGAATAGTGGAACCAGACCAAGCCAAAACGAACTTCAGTTCCAACCAGCGCAGTAGCCTCAGAGCTGCTATATGGATTTCTTTTCCAAACTAATTTGAATTTACGATCAACAGCTTTCCTAAGCATTTAAAAAAAATCTCATCTTTCAGTCAATGGTAAATGTCAAAATAAGCGTCAAAGGGACGATTCATTAAGAAGTTTGATTTGTTAATCAAGCCTTCTATAGATTTCCATAGATTGCCAGAGATGTACCCGCATGGTACTTGTAAACATCAAAGCTAAAAAATACTGACACATGTACCAGGTAGTTAATGGGTAGGAGATCCAACTAAGCAAACACAAACCAAGTCCGACAGAATTTCAACTCCCCCTTATTTAAGAATCTTTAGGTTACGACATGTTGCATGGTTATTTCGTGGCATAGATATCTAAAGGAAGGGAAAAAAAAAAACTTGTAGCACATTGCAGAATTGTCCACGATAAACGTAGATGATTTTCTTGTCAATGAGGTCTTGAATCGCCTCCTTCAATGCAACTGAGCAGTTATGTGGCCAGAGGCAGACCTAGATGATAATCACTGCCTTCATAATGTTAGAATGTGAAGACGATCAATTTTTGTGACCTTGATCTGGACCACCACAAACAGAATTCAGTTTTAAGCTGCTGGAATTTTGGTCTGGACCAGCAGGACACAAGAAACGTTTTTTTTAGGGTTTTTTGGTGTGCTAACTTGCTTGGACTATAAAAGCAAAGTTAGGGTTGCCTTCCATTGTATCGTTGTTCATCTTCTCATCATAGTGAAACCCCCCAACACCCCGTGGAGTACGATTAGGCAAATTGCTTAAGTCGGAACCACGTATATCACGTGTCTTGTTCTTTCGATTGCTTATTTATTTTTCGCTTGCGTGTGTTCTCTTGCCCTAGCAACTGGTATCAGAGCACCCAGGTTGAGTGGGAGCATCGATGGCAGGAGAAGAAGGAAAAGTAAATGGAATCGAAAAGTTCGATGGTTCTGGATATTGGAAGATGCAGATAGAGGATTATCTGTATGGAAAAAGCTAGAACGCACTGTTGGAAGGGAAGAAACCGGAAGGGATGAAAGATGAAGACTGGAAAACCCTAGACAGGAGAGTCTTGGGGATTATTCGTTTGACGTTGACAAAATCGGTGACCTACAACGTCGCGAAGGAGAAGACAGTTGCAGATATGATGGCGGTCTTGTCAAGTACGTATGAGCAACCCTCGGCGAACAATAAGGTACATCTCATGAAGAAGCTATTTAATCTTAAGATGTCGGAAGGCGCTGCAGTTGCCAACCATCTTAATGAGTTTAATACCATTACGAATCAATTGTTTGTTGTTTCAATTGAGTTTGATGATGAGATACGGGCCTTGATTGTTTTGGCTTCGTTACCCAATAGCTGGGAGGGTATGAGAATGGCTATTAGTAACTCCGCTGGCAAGGAGAAACTCAAATACGATGACATTCGAGATTTAATCTTGAGTGAAGAGGTTTGTAGGAGAGATACAGGAGAATCCTATTCGTCTAGTTCGGGTTCCGCTTTGAATACCGAGACTAGGGGTAGGAGCCAGAATAGAGGTTCTAACAGAGGTAGGTCCAGGTCAAGAAAAGGAAGGAGTGGGTCAAGGACCCCTCTACATGAGGTTCCATGTTGGAACTGTAACAAGATGGGTCACTATAGGAGAAACTGTAGGGAGCCGAAAAAGCAAAATAACGATTCTGCTAATGTTGTTGCTACTGAAAATCAGGATGCTTTGCTTCTTTCAGTTGACAATCCGATAGACTCTTGGGTGTTGGACTCAAGAGCTTCGTTTCATACCACTGCACACCGAGAAATTATCGAAAACTATGTTGCTGGTAATTTTGGGAAGGTGTATTTGGCTAATGGTGAAGCGTTGGAGATTGTGGGTATGGGAAATGTTCGAATCAGACTGCCGAATAGGTCTTCATGGTCACTACAGAAAGTGACATGTTCCGAATTTGATGAGAAATTTGATTTCTGTGGGACAGCTAGATACAGAGGGTCATTCAATCTCATTCTTCAATGATCAGTGGAAGATTACAAAAGGAGCATTGGTTATGGCTCGTGGGGTCAAGACAAGGACGTTGTACATGACGCAGAGCACAAGGGATATAGTTACAGTTGCTACTGCAAGTTGTGATGCAGACCTTTGGCACCAAAGATTGGGTCACATGAGTGAAAAGGGCATGAAGGTACTTCTTTCCAAGGGTAAACTTCCAGGGTTGAAGTCGGTTCAGTTTGACTTGTGCGAGGGTTGTGTTTTTGGGAAGCAGAAGAAGGTTAGCTTTCTGAAAAATGGCAGGACTCCAACGTCAAGGAAGTTGGAGTTGGTCCACACAAATTTGTGGGGTCCCGCTCCTGTTGAATCGCTTGGTAGGTCAAGATACTACATGAGTTTCGTCGATGAATCAAGCAGGAAGGTATGGGTTTATTTTTTGAGAAATATATCTGATACCTTTGAAACTTTTAAGAAGTAGAGAGCTTTGGTAGAGAATGAAGCAGGCCTGAGACTGAAATGTCTAAGGTCAGATAATGGAGGTGAGTATGAGGACAAAAAGTTCAAGGAATATTGCACTGTTAACGGGATTAGGATGGAGAAGACCATTCCGGGGACACCATAGCAGAATGGTGTGGCCGAGCGCATGAACAGGACCCTGAATGAGCGAGCAAGAAGCATGAGGCTGCATACTGGGTTGCCAGAAACTTTTTGGGTTGATGCAGTGAGCACTGCGGCTTACCTAATAAATTGAGGACCATCGGTTCCTTTGAATTTCAGATTGCCCAAGGAGGTTTGGAGCGGAAAGGAGGTAAACTTTTCGTTTCTTAAAGTTTTTGGCTGTGTTTCATATGTTCATGTTGATTCTAATGCTCATAATAAATTGGAAACTAAGTCTAATAAATGTTTTTTTATTGGCTATGGCGATGAGGAATTCGGCTATCGATTTTGGGATGCGCAAAATCAAAAGATTGTAAGAAGCCGGAATGTGATATTCAATGAGCAGGTTATGTACAAGGATCATAATAGGACAGAACAGGTTAATTCTGTGCCAGAGGTTGAGAAAAAGGATGCGGTCGATTTGGATGAGCTATTTGAGGGTTTTGTGCCAAACAGCAGCCAAGAAGATGAAGAGATTGTTATTCCGCAAGAGAGACAGAGTACGCCAACTAGCACTGTCAGAAGGTTGTCTTCCTGGGTTAGCAAACCACCACAGCGTTTTTCACCGTCTTTGTACTACATATTGTTCACTAATGCTGGTGAACCAGAGTATTATGACGAGGCTTTGCAGAACGAGAGTTCAATCAAGTGGGAGTTGGCCATGAAAGATGAGATGAACTCTTTGTTGACGAACCGGACGTGGGAGTTGACAGAATTGCCAGCCGGCATGAAAGCTTTTAATAATAAGTGGGTTTACAGATTGAAAAGCACAATGGTAGCAAGCGCTACAAGGCTCAACTAGCAGTCAAAGTCTTTCAGCAGAAGGAAAGGATTGATTACACCGATATTTTTTCTCCAGTTGTGAAGTTGACGACAATCCGGTTGGTATTGGGGATTGTGGTTGCTGAGAATTTGCATTTGGAGCAGTTGGATGTGAAGATTGCGTTTCTCCATGGGGATTTGGAGGAGGACATCTACATGCATCAGCCACAAGGCTTTGCAGTTAAAGGGAAGGAGAAGATGGTTTGCAAACTGAGCAAGAGCTTGTATGGGTTGAAGCAAGCTCCGAGGCAATGGTACAAGAAGTTTGATAGCTTCATGTGCAGCAATGGATTCAAACGGCTAGAGGAGGATCATTGCTATTATACCAAGGGGTTTGGCAAGTCTTATGTGATTTTGTTGCTATATGTTGATGACGTACTTATCGCAGGGTCTAATATTGGGGAGATCAACAAAATGAAGAAGGCGTTGTCGAAACAGTTTGCAATGAAGGATTTGGGAGTAGCTAAGCAAATCCTTGGGATGAGAATAATCCGAGATAGAGCAAAGGGGACTTTAAAGTTATCACAGGCCGAACTTATCAAAAAAGGTGCTCAAGAGATTTAGCATGGGTCATGTAAAACCTGTTGGAACACTTTTGGCTAGTCATTTTAGACTAACCAAGGATCAGTCACCGAAGAAAAACGAGGAGCTGGACTACATGGGTAAAGTTCTGTATGCATCAGCGATAGGGAGTCTTATGTACGCTATGGTTTGCACACATCCTGACATTGCGCATGCAGTGGGAGTAGTGAGTAGGTACATGAAGCAGCATTGGGAAGCAGTGAAATGGGTTATGAGGTATTTGAGGGGTTCTACAGATGTCTCATTGTGTTTCACGAGGGCTGGCCTGAAGTTGCAAGGTTATGTTGATGCAGACTTGGCGGGTGACATGGATAGTCAGAAGAGTACTACCGGGTTTGTGTATACTTTGGGTGGTACAACTATGTGTTGGGGCTCTAAGTTGCAAAAAATTGTTGCTCTCTCAACTACAGAAGCCGACTATGTGGCAGTCACGGAAGCTGGAAAGGAGATGGTATGGTTGCAAGGATTTCTGGATGAGTTGGGGAAGACGGTTGAGAAAGGTGTGTTGCACAGTGATAATCAGAGTGCCATCTTTCTCGCCAAGAATCCAGCCATTCATTCTAGAATGAAGCACATACAATTGAGATATCACTTTATCCGTTCTTTGATTGATAGTGGACAGTTGATACTTGACAAGATCCATGGTGCGGAGAATCCAGCGGATATATTGACAAAGGCTGCGACTGTTGATAAACTGAAGCTTGTGTTGGTCTCCAAGCTTGAGGTTGTGGAGAAGGGTGTTGTGGGTGTTGATGATAGATGGTGTTTGTTGACGACCATTGAAGTTTGGGGAGCACCGTTGATCAGTCTTCAAGTGGGAGAATTGTTAGAATGTGAAGACGATCAATTTTTGTGACCTTGGTCCGGACCACCGCAAACAGAATTCAGTTTTGAAGCTGCTGGAATTTTGGTCCGGACCAAAGGTAAAGCTGGTTCGGACCAGCGGGACTTTTAGGGGTTTTTGGTGTGCTAACTTGCTTGGACTATAAAAGCAAAGTTAGGGTTGCCTCCCATTGTATCGTTGTTCATCTTCTCATGATACTGAAACCCCCCAACACCAAGTGGAGTACGATTAGGCAAATTGCTTAAGTCGGAACCACGTATATCGCGTGTCTTGTTCTTTCGATTGCTTATTTATTTTTCGCTTGCGTGTGTTCTCTTGCCCTAACACATAAGCCCTAATGATATACAAGACACCAAAACAAGAGTGATAATAGTTCCTGAACAGATAACCATACAACTTTCTCCAGAGTTTCTTAAGTAATGCAGTAACATAATTGCTTCTTTTCAGTCTTGGAATTGCTAAGTGTCTCGCATCTCCTCTCACAAAAACAACGGTTAGGTCCTTCAGAAATATCCCAAGGATACAAACTGCCAAGAAAAAATAACTTAGAGAAAAATTCTCTGAAGTTGCAAACCAACCACCAGAGGAGGGGAAAAAAACTCAATTTGTCCTCAACAGAAAGCTGCTAAGGTAAGCCAATTGGTTACAGAAAATGCAGAAAGTTACAATTGTGGGTTTGCTGTTTGCGTGTATTAAGATTAAGAAGATGCTCAAAGAGATTGGACAGGCAGAAGTAAGCTTTCATGCTGCACAATATAACTCAACAAGTAGCACTAGAAAAACAAACTACTACAAGGGATTATCTTCTCTGCATAACATTCTCTCAATCTATAGTTTCAAGGATAATTTTTTTGAGATACATTGTATATAAAATCAATTAAATGTGAAGCTGTAAAAGTAACCAAAAGCGTTAGGACTCACCTCATATGCAAAACTGAATTTGTGATAGGAGAACTTTCTTCAAGAAAAACAGATTTCACACCTTTGAATTGTTCAACTCCTTTCGTTTAACCATTCTTGAAGACTTAAACTTAATCTTGCGCTTCTTGTATGATTCTGATTCAACGCTCTCTTTCAGTTTCTCCAGAGCTGACAGTTGGCAAGAACAAGGGTAAGTTAACTGTTGGAAAAATAGCTGACGTTATTTTATTCAAAACTTAAGGCACATTCAACATAAAGTCAGCCAACCATAATAACATAGAACAAAAACTAAATAAATGAAACTAACAAGTTCACGGAATCTGAGCCGATTAGCACTCCTGGTTGCAAATAACTTACAATTTCATGGAAATGATTTTCACACTCCTTTTGATAAATGCACTCCACTTCTTGTCTTTTAGTGAAAAAATTACACATAAAAGATTCACTAAAGGACAAAAAATGGAGTGCATTCATCAAAAAAGGGAGTGTGGAAACCAATACCCTGCTTTCTACCTGTATTACTTATGGGCCTTCGGCCAATAGCATGATGCTTATCACTAAAGGCGTTGAGATTTGTTCTTCACTCTTCACACAGTTGGATTCTGGAGACACTAAACTGCAGTTGGTCTGCAACTACCCCTTGTTCTTTTAGAAGTCAATACTATAAGGTCCATAAGTAACCAACTGGCTTTATTCAATATCTGGTCTATCATTTTTCTGTACTTAAACCTTTTTTAACCATTATTACTAAATCAACGTTGACTGCCTTCCTATTGCTTACTCATACAATAACTTATTCTTCAGTACCCTATCTATCATTTTTATGTACTTCATGTATTTCTTCCATTCTTAATCCAGAAGAAATATGAACATTAAATTCATTAGGCATTCATTTCTCTTTAGTGCACCGCATCCATGAATCACTACTCTTCTTGTGGTCTGTACACCAAATAAGATACAGAAATTACCGGATGTGTATGCTGAGCGAAGTAACCCAATGGAATCGGAAGGAACAGAGTAAACAAGACAAGAGTTGTTGTCAGCTTTCTGTAACATCTTCTTGAATCGCTTAACCTGAAACAAGAGAAAGAGAGGGTGACTACCCAAAATTAAACCAATGTCAAAGCATCATCACAATTCTTTCATCTGAAAAATGGAAACAAGCTATATTAATTGAACAAAAAAACCAAGGAAAAAGGTTCCTCCACACCCTCAAAAGACATATAATTCTACTCTACCCTGCATATTCCGTGTCATAAGCATCAAAATAATCTAGAATGGAAACACTTCAACTATACCACATACCTCGTCCTTACGTAGAAGTGTAAAGCAGCGTCCTGCCTGGCCCGCTCTTGCAGTCCGACCAGCCCGATGGATGTAGGTCTTTATGTATGCAGGTATATCATAGTTGATGACATTTGTCACACCTTCAACATCCATCCCACGAGTCATTGCATCAGATGAAACAAGTACTTGTATATCACCCGCCCGGAATGCCTTCAATGCCTTGCTGCAGAATAAGTTCCCACTCTACTTAAAGTCAAATCAGATTCAGATTAATTCATTCGCTCAAAGGCTTAAAACAAGATAAATTACAGCTTTCAATTGAAAGCACAGAAGCAAAATGTTAGGACGTTGCAGAACGTCACAAAGTTTGTTTTCCGATACAATAGTTTTACCCTGTGAACCTGCTGTTTTTATAGTATGAAAATTTTACTTTATAACATAACGTGGGGCAGTGCATGTACATTTCTGTTTCTTCACAGCGCAATTTTGTGTCAGGATTCTCAGGAAAAAATATTCAGGCTCTGAGAATAGCTTCTCTAGTTCAAGTGGAAACCAAATCAAAATCTACATGACCTGCACCCAAGTATAATTGAAGACCCTTCATCTTGGATTATTAGAAAATAGCAATACAACCATAAATACACAAACACCTTTAAAAGAGTTTTTCAGTCATCATAACCCAACCTACCTCTTTTAATCCAAGATCCAACTCATTTCTCATACACACTCTTGTGTGCACATGCGCGCGCACACACAACAAAAAGTAACCAATTCAAATTATCAACATGACTTTGAAGAAAAGCTTCTCATGGTTTGCAGATACAATGGTTAGAAAAAGCAAGGATTATATTGACCATGGTACCTACAATTTGGTAGAGCTAGCCATCTAAGTCTCTTGAATCAAATCCAACACATTCAAGCTTCCAATGTATCAAAGTCAAAACCTCGTGGTTTCGGTAACTGAAGGTAGAAAACTAATCGACCAAATGATCCCTTTTGGTCTTTTGACTTTGCCAACAGCACATTGGTGTGTTTTAGTCCATTGTTCGCCCAATTCATGTGCACCAGATGCTTTCCATTCTATAACAGGTGGAAGAGGATCCACTGCTCAGCACAGGGCCTTAATCGTGTCTAAAAAGTGAATGAATGGGACGAGAACTGCGGAAAAAACAACAAAAAAGTACACTAATTCAGATGTTACCTTCTTACGGACTGACGCTGCAGACCTGAATACTCCTTGATCTTGATTTGTAAATCGCCGAAGAAGTTTAGTAAGGTGCACAGTCTATGGGTTGACTCCACCGACGATGTGAAAACAATGCATTTCTCCCCTTGTAAAGTTTGTAGAAGGGCTACTAAATACAAGGGTTTAAGCTTTGATTCACAAATCTGTACAGAAAATTGGGAGGAAAATGAACATCAGTGCAACATTTTACTGGTAAAATAACAGCTTTTTGAAAGGTGAAGTATAACTTCTTTTTCTGGGAAGAGGAGTTGGACTTCTTTTCTTCTAGCACCCAAGTGCACTCCTATTGCCATTGGGCCAAAGGCCTCTTGGCAAGGTGAAGTACAGCTAAATTTTGCTTTAAATTTAACCTAGTAAGAAATACCCCCAACCATGGTTTGTAGATACATCCTCAATAGAAATCCAAGGCTCATCAGAGAGACCACGACTCACTAAGGCAGAATTTGCATGAAGAGTAACAACTCTACCACAGCATAGTGTCCCTAGGGAAACTCAACTTGAAAATTTCAATGCACCAAAACGAGAACCAGAGGATTCCAATCTCCATTAGTCTTAAACAGGTGTCCCTTTCATAGATTCTTCAACTCCCAACCAATATTCTCTTCAACGATCATCATATCATATAACGATGGTCATATAAGAAGCACAAAATACAAGTCACTTATTACGCTTGGGCCTAATCCTAAAAATGAGGGGCCGACAAAAAAAAAATCCTAAAGAATGAGGGGAAAAAAGCTACTCAAAAAACTAAGAACAGTTTACAAACATGAGTGTGCCCTTCAATATGTTAACATCGTGTTCAGATATGTAAAGCCTCAATTCCAATCTCTTTCTTATAACTTCAACTTTGAAAGTACGCAACTTCAAGGAACTTGTTAAGTACTTGTGTACCACATATATAATGCTATTATCAAGAGTCTCACCAATTGGAAGGATTCTAGTCGTTCAGGGAGTCGATAGCGTCTTTGCCCAGTTGTCAAGAGCAAAGGGTGATGCAGATCAAGCTGGGCAAGCTTGCTTGGATCTTGGGTTAGTGTCGCAGATAGAACCATCTTCACAAGCCTAGGGTAAGCCTTACCCTTAAAGCCCCTTTCAACACCCCTATAACATATTAAACCCAATTTTAAGTACAAGCTACCTGTCACATGTTAAATACTTCGCCAGCCATTTAAACAAAACTACACAGTAAATTTGAACAAAAGTTACATTATTATCGAAGATATATTAGGCCTTAGGGGACGCATTTAAGTAGCTGCATTAGACTTGTTAATTGTGGGTTCTAATACAACTCGTTCAGACCAAAATTTGTGAGAGCCGGTATGAAGGCACTCAAATTTGAGCAAGAAACAAAAAATATATATGAAATATGAAATACACATCCAAAACATTGCTCCAGATATCAAGAAAGTATATTGACAGCCCTCCCAAGGTTATGAAACCACCATAATTGGCAATTCACCAAGAAACCAACAGTTGAATACATATGATAGGATCCTGGATACCTGACAGCAGTTTCATCTAAGGTGTATCTAATGCTTGCAGCACATATACCAAGGAACTACTAGCACTGACCAAAAATTGCAGCAATGCTTGTGGGACATGCCCAACAGTGAGGAAGTTTCAACTATTCCAAGGAGGTGAAGGGAATTAGAACTTACGATCTCCTTATGGTTTTTAAGGAACCAAATGTGGAAGGAAGGAAAGTGCTGATATGAGGGAAGAGACTTCTGAGATCCCCACCACTGGAGCGCGTTAATTGAAGAACAGTGGGCAGCCAGGATTGGTATGCTTCCCTGAGTAATCGATCTGTTTCATCAACAACCTAAAAAATAGACCTCGTCAAAGGATACTTTTCTGGAGAAACTCCAAAATCAAAAGCAATGAATGTTAAACGGATATCCAAGTTGTAAGCACAATATTCCCATAAAATATATGCTACTGCTAAATAGAAACATTACTTCCTAAAAGGGAAATTAGTTAAATCAGCCTTGTGGGTAAAAGTAAAACTCTCCTACTTACCAGATAAGAAAGATGCTCAAGTGTAAAACCTTTTGTAGAATTTATATGGTCCATCAGCCTTCCAGGTGTTGCCACCAAAATGTCAACTGAACTTTGCAAATGAAGCAAAGGAGCTTCAGGGTCATAACAGATACCCGCCTCAAGCTTAGGTCTCTTAATGAGTTCTGAAATTTCATCAGCAATTGAAGATTGACCAACTGCCAAGCCGACAGATAAGCCCACTGCAGGTGCAATGGCAGAAAATACTTCCTTAACCTGCAACAACAAAGAAAACCTTACACACATCTTTCAAGGGAAAATTAAGAAAGCACTAGGATACAATTCCCCTCTTGTATTCATTACATCACAATAAGTCAACCTTTCGTTTCCAATGGATCAAGAGTTAAAGGTCTTCAAACACTAGGATACTTTAAGCTATAAGGATTAACAGCATTAATCTCACTTGATCATTTTCATCAGTTTGGTATTTCTTTTAGATTGAATTCAAAATTAATTGGGTTACATCATCTAACTGTATGAGTGTGTATGTAAGTATGTTAGTTAAGCAACAAGTATTGAATCGAAGTTTTCCAATCTCATATGATGCCAATCTTTTATGATGCAATGGACACTGGATTACATATACAATACTATTCTTGACACTCTATCTCTCCATCAAAGAATACCCTATCAAATGAAGGCATGAATTGCTCTTCCACATGGTACAAACATTTCCTTACCTGATGCAATTGAAAGACACATCCAACTTGTGCGAAAAAATAAGAACCTATTTGTAATTTTCAAGTTAAAAATAATGGACTTACTGAAATATTTTTTTGTGCAATATAGATCTTGTTTGATAGATCTTGAAGAGATCTTTCGAACAGTGCAAAACAATTGAAAATTTATTTTCATAAATACATTATTTTTAAGCTTAAAAATTGCAAATTAAGTACTTATTTTTTAAGAACCCTTAGCAGAACAGGTTTCATTATCTAGAGCTATCCATCAAAAAGCTGTCGAAAAGGATTCCCAAATCAACTAACTTGCGTCACCAAAACAAGGTTTACCACACAGAAAAGTCGAAGACGTGGCATTGAACATAACTATAGTACTCAATGCACAAGGAGAAACATTCAGCAATTCCTAGTCTGCCAACTTCATTACGTTGAATGTACTTACTTTCCATCAAACAACATACTTACAGCGAAAGGCCTTGCCACTATTCACTTGTAGGAGCTATTACAAACACTTTTAACCTATTTTGGCTAGGTCTAATTTCGAATATGTCTACACAATCTTGATAAAGTACCTTGAGCTACTTAATTTTTCTTTGATAAATAGGATTGTTTGGAAATCGAAGCTTGTCAACATGAAAATTAGCTACTTTGATTTACTCTCAGCGCATCACAATAAGAAACTTGCGAAAGTTTGAACACTTGCCATAAATTACCAGATTTCCAACTGCTAACAATGCATGAAATTGAAGGAACTAACGTAAGAATGAAAGATAAAACAAGTATGGTAAACCTAATACACTATCAACCAAACCTTTAAATCAAAGAAACTGATTAGCTATTGTAAACACGAGCACCATTTTCTATTGGTGCATCCAACAACATGAATCAAATTTTGCATTTTGGGCCTTATCGAAAGAATATCTTCACCTTAAGAGATTTCTTATCTTTGAATCAAATTCCACACTTTCCTCTTCCGTTTACAATGCCGCCAATTATCAATGCCTTCATCAGTCCACAAGGGAGCATCTAGGAAATGTATGGAGCATTCAAGTATTCCACCCTTGTTAAAACTCTTCTTAAGCACTAGTCTCTCCTTTCTTGTTCAATAAATTGCTCATTCTGAATTTTCCTCACTCTACCCTTCAGCACCTTCATTTTTTTTTCCCTTTCATCAGCTTCAGCACCTTCATTTCAGCTTAGACAAATTGTAGAATATCACTTTGATTCTATTACAACACATTTGTCCAAAATTTTCCACTCTCATACCAATTTGCAGACATGTTCCCTCTTTTGCCACTGCATATGCTAAAAGGCCTGACTGAAAGAACTACAAACATTTGAGAGGCAATTTATATAGATTTCCTTCTTCCATTAATAAGTTAGAAAGGGTCATTTTATTGGTGGGTGAGCAGTAAAACCCTCAAGCTGACAACCATTGAAAGGCACCAACCCCAGCCCGGCCCAGTTGCAAAATAAAAAGTAGCCAGGTGTGCAGGTTTTCTAACCTTCCTGTGCCTTGAATTGACAGGAGTTCTAACCTTCCAGTACCGCGAATTGACCAGACCAGCCATTGGGTAATGGTTGGTTAATAAATTTATCCGTTATCTATCAAGGCATCAATCTCATAAATGTCCTGAATTTCCTTTTGACCGGGAAAAAAAAATCTCATAAACGTCCCACATCCAATGGACAATGCTTCAGGAGTTCGTGAGACACCACGCAATAAGGAATAGACACAAAACATAAATCAAAGAAAGCCCCATGAGATCAAAGTTAACACAAACTAAAGAAAAGGACAATGCTCAATTTGTGCATGTATTTGAGTTAGAGAATTTGACGGCAGTAATATTCCTTTAAAACAGAATAACCAAGACATGATTGCGAAAATGGGGAACAAAGTTCACAAACAAGGGTATAACCTGCAAGGCTAAATCACGTGTTGGCAATACCACTAATGCACGAAGACATCTAACTGCACGAGTTGACAGCGTCTGCACTATCGGCAACGCATAGGCTAGTGTCTTTCCACTTCCAGTCGGTGAGTTTATACAAAGGTCTCGTTCAAAAGAACCAGGTCCAATCATCTCTTGCCAGACTCCGACTTGCACTGGAAAGAGTGAAGTAATACCCATTTTCTGCAACGCCACCTCCAACCTATGTAGACCGCATCGACAACAGACATAATCACAAATAGCTATGCAATACAACCTCGAGGGGTAAACCGACTGAATGCTATTTTACAGTAATCAAATAGGACCTCAATGTCAAGTTACAGGAGAAAACATTACTTCAAAAGGTCAGGCAAAAATGGTGCATAGGAGTCTATAATTCCATTTGTAACAATTATTCAGTAACTTTTTCGCAGATATGATCTGAAGGAATCGAGTGAGCGAAAACCATGTACATTTTAACAAAATATCTTATTACAGTGATGTAACCCAGAAGAGCAGAACTGGCCATAGGGTTGTTTAAGCTTAGCTTAGCTAATCAAGTTTCGGTTCAAGTTTGAGAATTTCATCAATTCCTCAGCTCCTCAACATTCTAAACCAGATAATATTAACAAAGTCTTCGCATTTTTAACAAATTTAATTAGTCTTGCTTTTAAACCACAGTATCCATACATATTAGCTTCACATAAGCATGAAGACAGAGACAGAGAGAGAACCTGGGGTCGAGAAAAGGAAGGAGATTGAGAGGGCACTCATCGATGAGAGTTACATCAATGGGACTTCTCATCCATGGGAGTACAGGCACGCTCTTCTTCTGCTTTTGGTTCTGCTCCGATGCTTCCTCCATTCTCTCTCTCTCTCTCTCTCTCTCTCTCTCTCTCTCTCTCTCTCTCTCTCTCTCTCTCTCTCTCTCTGTCTGTCTTCAGTTTCTTCCCTCGACGAATACTAAAACCTCTCCAAAACTCCAAGAGAAGCGAGGTATGTGCAAGTGTGCAACTACAAGCTGAGAGAGAGAGAGAGAGAGAGAGCGCAACGGCGTACGGGAGTGAAGCGTAGAATTTAGAGAGGTGAGTCGGAGTGGGGCGGCGAACCGAAGAGGAACCGGGTAAGGGACCATGGATTATTCGGGTCAGATATGAAAGCATAGGCTCCGTTTGGTAGAGATGACAATGAGGCGGGGCGGAGTCAGATTTAGAGTCTCCCAAACCACCCCTTCTATATCGGAGCAGAGAAAATTAGGGAGGTGCCAGGGTCGGAGAATAATCGGGTCCCCATGCACCGTAATAATATGACTAATTTTGTTCTTTTTAGAATATTTTGACAAGAAAACAAGATATTGATGATTGATGAGAATTAAAAACATAGAAATAACGAAAACAAAGACATAAATTAGTATTTTATTAATTAGCATATTGCTCTTATTATATAAAAATAATAAATTTTATTTAGACATATTCATATAAAAACATAAATGTCTATAATCAAAGTTGGATCGGGTTAAAACGGAGCGAGGGAAGCAAATATCATCCCCATCCCATTTGCTTACCGGATCGAGGAATACCTGCTCGGATCGGGACGGAAAAGTCTAAGGCAGAAATGGGTCGGAGGTAATTGCCATCGATCCCTACAGTCCCGATTCCCGGACCCACTCCAAGGCAATTACTTCTTTTTTAGTAACACAAATTCTTGCAGAATTTTGAATGAGTCCATGGGTGACCCGGCCCTTAGGGAGACTCGAACGGGAAACCAACCCCTTGGGAGACGGCATTTACTTTGTGGAGTAGCTCCTAGTCATTTGCTGATATAAATCATTTTGATTGGATATTAATAAGTACAATTTTGAGATTCATTTATCCTGAAAAAATAGATTGACAATTGACACAATTTGCATTTGTCTCAAGATAAAACATATTGTGTTCATGAACTACTTGCTAGCACTTTTGACATAATTGATGTGCTCGACGAATCCTAAATAATGAACTATTTTTTTATCATCCGAGTTGATCCCGAAAAGACCCACGAAAATCACAACATGGCGACTCGGTCTCTCTAAAGGAAAAATATGATTTGAACCCTCTTGCAAATCCGATTGAAAAGGGGAGCACAAAAAAAACAAGGATATTTCGTTCGTAGAATAAAGTATTTCGCAGACATACACTTGATGTAGACATTTAGGGGAGAATGACCGGACAGTGGTGTGGGCTGGAATTATTCCCCACTTTGATGGTGTGCCATTTCCAAATGACAAAGGCGTGGTAGGTTCTCTTGTAATGACCAATACATAGTGAGCATGACACCGGTGGATCAGTGTGGACAATTTTGCCCCCAATATAAAACGACACCGTTTCCCCCGTTTGTAATAGAAGGGCTAAAACCCTTTTTCCCTTCTCATTCTCTCCTCTCAAACACAGACATCTCTCTCTCTCTCTCTCTCTCTCTCTCTCTCTCTCTCTCTCTCTCTCTCTCTCGACGACATCTCTCTCTAGTTTGGTCTCCATTGTTCACTTCTGTGCTCCAGAAGAATCGAAGACGTGCACATACTTCCTCTGGCCATGGATTCCGTCCCAATCCATTTCAATCACGTTGAATCCATTTCACATGTAAGCTTTTTTTTTGGGTTAGGGTTTGCGATTTATGGGTTTTGGTTGCAATGTTAAGGTTTTGTTCTCCAATAATTTGTTAGTAGTTGCAATGTTAGTAGTTGTTAGTCTTGGCCATGAGTAACTTTCATTGTCAATTGCATATTGGTTTTCTGTCACTAGTCGCTGCACACTGCCGCTCGATACCGGCGTCGGTGTTTTGGTATGCCTGAAACCGGCATCAGCGTGGGTAGGTCACCTCTCTGGCACCAAGGGGA
Source organism: Rhododendron ovatum (assembly GCA_019656835.1). Taxonomy (NCBI): domain Eukaryota; kingdom Viridiplantae; phylum Streptophyta; class Magnoliopsida; order Ericales; family Ericaceae; genus Rhododendron; species Rhododendron ovatum. Next base: position 19,460,519 of record CM033793.1, on the reverse strand, counting down.
TGATACCTAACCTTGGACTCTACTTGTTACCCACTGGATGATATTAATGCATTGCTCTGAAGGTCCCTAACCTGATGGTGCATCTATGTTCACATTTAGATGCTCCATAGCTTTAGTTTGGCCTTGCCAAACATATGTAGCTCCTAGTTATTGAGTTCCTTTAAGTTGCAATCATTTTCTTCCATTTAAAAAAATGGGTGTAAATCCTTGTCTTGTGTGTTATATGTTATTGTAGTTCCTAGTAATTAATGGTTTACTTCTGGTGTGTTGTGTGTTATATGTTGTTGTGTTTGTTCTACAAATGAAAATAATGTCCATAAATGAGTTTTCTTGTCCAAAAAGGAGGCATAGAAAGCCAATGTTCTTTGTACTGGTCTGATCATGTGATGGTGTGTGTCTCCCTTGATTTGAAATTTAGGAGGTTTTCACTCATAGTTTGGTTCTGAGTCTAAAAAACAGGTTAAGGGTGGAGTTGGTCTTGGAGCATCTCTAAATTTTATTTCTAAAACCGACGATCTTTTTCCTCCCAATTTTGCAATCACGCCATTAATGAAGCTATTTTCTGAATATGTCAACCTCATCCTCATTCAAACAGAACATCATAGAAACACCATCTGCATCTCTCATGCACAAATGCTTCGACTTGTCCTTACTTGTACTATAAAATAATGACTTCCCATCGGAGCTCACATCCATGCGCGAGCAAACTTTCACGACTAACTCCTCAAATGGTATGCCCTCTACAATGATTGTGGCTTCAGATACACCACCCATATACTTCCCCAAGCTACCATCCACATTTGCCATGCGCTCACCACCCGAATAACAAAAACACATCAACTTCCGAGGAGTCGTCGACATGGCTGCACAACATCAACCAAATATATAAGCATTACGCAATTCATACCCAATTACATGATACAAGGGACGTTCAATTGTCCGATGAGTCCAATAAAACATGTAACCCTTTAAACTACACCCACAACACTTGTTTGGATGAGGTAATTTGTAAATCACACAGGACAACAGTAGGAAGTCAAATATTTGTATGGAGCAACTACAATACTATGCAAAAACCACGTCATTTAATCAAAAAGATTAAGCCACTAAACTCTTGAAAATCATATGTTACACACCATCTATAAATCATTTGAGATTAAGAGGATAAGTAAAAGGGACAATTACGGGTCAGAGGTGTTGGCCCGGTTTAATCCAAATTTTACATTTTAATACTAATACTATTACACAGCACCCACAAATTTAATGTTCATGAACAACACATTAAAGATGGTCTAATAAAGCTTGTTGGTCCTCATATGGAGAAATAATCTAGTAGACAACTATTGTAGTAAACATTAAAAAAAGCAGACATACCACCACACTTTCATTATCAATATCGATTTGCATGTGTGCACAAAAGAGGATAAAGATAAATGCTTAAACCGAAAGAAGACCTTTGCCTTAGATACAAGGTTTGAAAACCCAAAGCGCATTCGCTCTTGGCTCATCCTGGCAAAGTTTCCACCAGGGGGTTAGCCTCGTGGTCAGAATACACCTTTTCGAGACATTTTACATGAAACACTATACAACCTACCTTACGAGTAAAATTGAGTAAAAACGACAAGTTATAACTAAGAACACTATTCACTAGGGGACTTAAGCACCACAATCATACAATTTTAGGTGCTTATCAATAAACTGCATAACTTAGTAGGTTATTAACGATACAATCTATGCCCTAGCATCCGCTCCTTCATTCCTGGCAAGGTCTTCCTTTGCAATTGGCTGCAGATATATGCATAGGGCAAAGGAGTGAATAGCTTTACCTTTTAACCAAATCAATGACCATACTCATAAACCAGATCCCAATAAACTGATTTTCAGCTCTCTACAACACAATTACATACTATAATTAACAAAGAACATTGAAAAGATTCTAGCAATTAGTACTCAACATGGCTTTATCTAGTCAAAGCATGACAAAACTCACAATGTTCAACAATTTTGGACGGGACATGCAAACCATAAACCGACCCGACCATGGAAAACAACCAAAAAACAATATGAACTCATGGTTGCAGGTCAAATGTACATATGGAGCACCTAATCACACCTAATCATACAGTTCAAATTTCTAAACTGACCATGGAAATCATAAACTCTGTCCAGATCAAAACCAAAACACACATGGTTACACGACATCTGTATCAGTACAAACCCACTTGGCAAACAACTATATGAACTACATACGGAGTACGAAACAACCAAATCAAACAAAGTGACCTAAATATGGACTTATACAAATGAAAACACAGTAAAATCACCAATGTAGTATCTGTCAAACCTTCAATCAGGGTTCATAAAAACACAACAATATTGGTCAAAATCTGTAAAACAACCAAAAAATCATCTCAACTGGCCGAACATTACAGTGAAAGGGAGATAGAATGGTATAGATAGTGAGGAGAGAGAATAGAACACCAAAGAGATAGGATAGCGCAGAGAGAAAGGAGAGCTCAGAGAGAGAGACAAAGAGAGGGAATACTTGCGAAAGGGCAGAACAAAACTCTGTGTATGTGTGCGAGAGAGAGAGAGAGAGAGAGAGGAGGGGGAAGGAACATACCAGTTCGACACAGACAAATCAAGGGGGAATCGTGCTCCTGCTAGAGAGAGAGGAGACGAAAGGAATTGGAGAAGGGGGGAGGGGGGAATGAGGGAGTTAGGGTTTTAAAATATATATAAAGGAGGGTAAAATAGACATTTTAAGTTCCCACACCATGTATTGGTGAATATTATCCCTTTTGCCATGGCAGGGGTACTTTTGAAACTGGAGCCCATGGTTTGGGGAATAACTCCGGTCCACGCCACTGACCAGTCATTTTCCCTACATTTAGCCAATATATATATATGGTACTATACCCATAGTTTTTTTTTTTATAAATTCTTTTGCGATTAACCACAACGAAATACTTATTCTACAAAATTCGATATTCTATGGTGACTAGTCAAACCAATCAAATGTGACATATATATGTGAAAAATAAAGAAACTGAGGCTCATATCATTCTAAGATCAAAAAACACTCAACTTACGATCGCCTTTGCAAAGGCACATGAAAATTGATTGTATTGTCCTTTTTGTTTGTTCAATTAATTTGTGATAATACTAGGCTCGTTACGTTCCAATATTAGATGACCAATTGGTCACACAAGACTCAACTAGTTTGTTTAGTAACTAAGAGCATTTTCAACCCTTAACTTCAAATTAGGGATGTCAAATTTTTTTTAAGGCTAATGTGGCATTTTGGCATTTCCAGTTTGACATCAAAACCTTCTCTCAAACCCTTATGTCAAATTCTATTTATTTGACATCAAATTATTCCTCTCCAACCCTTATGTCAAAATACAAACGGTCATTTTTTGAAATTTGGCATGGAGGAGGGTGGTTATCAATGTTGGCATAAGGCTTACCTTCAAATCCACATGTATTTGGCATCATAGAAGGCTATTAGGTTGGATTGAATTTTGGTGTCAATTTTTACGATTAAAATGTTTACGTAGAAATTGACATCTCCCATTGGAGATGCTCTAAAGGTATCTTTAGATAACCTAATTTACTTATTGACAAATCAAACAAAATGATATGTAACGGTCGATTAAATTAAGGGAACGCACATGGGTCCCGTTTAGATGACAACAGCTACTTGAATTAGTTATTTATTAAGAGAGAAAAAAAGGAGGCCGTACTTGACAAATAACAAAAAAAAGGAGGCCGTACTTGACAAATAACAAAAAATTCTTACTGATGTATCAAGGCCACTTGCCAGTGCTCCTTTATATGTATGTGTATGACTCATGTAATGGTGATCTTCCTATCTTTCTTTCTTTTTTTCCTTCTTTTTTGGCCATATTTTTCTATTGCACCGGTTTGTTAGTGTATGGAAAGTTGCTATATCTAGTGCATAATTGGGTTAACATGTTTTTCTTGTTTCCCTTATCCGAGGGGGGTGTCTCTTGGACTTCATATTTTTTATCTCTGTATGTATCTTTTCCCATGGTGTTTTTTTTTTCCTTTTGGAGGTTGGCGCAACCACACGTTGAGTTGGGCATCAATCCCATGTCTGGTGTTGGCTGTGCTATTGGGCTTGTCATAATCCAAATAAGGAAAATGATAATCCGGAACGTGTTTTGATAATTAATACCTGCCAAGGACATGCTGAGAACATTTGTTAATATTGAAAATATCATTGACGAATATTAATTATCAAAACACGTCATTAGCCATCATTTTCCCAATCAAATGCAGCAAATCTGTCCATATAAATCGGGCTATTAGGCTTCTCAAGCAACAATTGGTGTCTTCACCACCAATGGTAGTAGTCTAGATGGCAAAGGTGAGTGGGTTAAAAAGCTCCCCCCTTCATGTCTGCGGTTGGAGTCCCACGCCAAGGAAGGATTTGTTCTTCGCCTTGTGGGACTCTGATTGATTTCGCGTGGAGGGCCATTCATCTAGTACCTAGGTGGTACTGTGGTGATAGTCTGTCCTCACGAATAATAGCTATGGTTCGAATTGGACATTTCACAATGGGTCGGGAACTCCTATGGTCACATGCCAAGGGAGTTGCTAAGCTGGTCTCCCCTTTCCAACATTTCGGCAATCAAAAAAAAAAAAAAACAGTTGGTGTCTTTCGTAGGTCTATGAGTTAATTTTGGGCCGGTCCTAATATTGGATTCCATAGCTCACCAAGTTCTATGGGATAAACGTGTAATGCTCACTAAGTTCTGTGAGTGTGATTTTACTTGTTTACCCCACTTTAAATAGCACCAAATGAACACAGCTCATCATTTAGGGTTTTCAAATGAATGTATCTCTCTCTCTCTCTCTCTCTCTCTCTCTCTCTCTCTCTCCTCCAGTCAACCCCGCCACCACCAGCTACTCCTTCGCCAGTTTCAGCCATGCTACCGGCCACTCTTCCGTCGGTCTTAGCTCCACCGCCAACTACTCCTCCTCCGGCCATTACACCCCCGCCGCCTCCATGGACGTCGATGCTTCCGCCGCCTCCATGGACGTTGATGCCTCTGTCGCCTCCGTCTAGAATTGCAATCGTTGATCTTGCCGCGGTTCACAAATGAATGCTCATCATTTTAAGGTTTCAAATCTCCCAACCCATCCCTCCACCGCCGCTCTCTCTTCGACCAGGATTACTCCGTCCGAAGGCGGTGTGACGCCGTCCTTCCACCTGTGTGTGACCACCGGCCACTCGACGGCAACACATTCTCCGTCTCCACCTTTTCAGCTAACAGTGTTAATTATAAATTTGGACATAATTTAACACTATTAATTAAAAGTTTAGATAGAATTTAACACTATTAATTGTAAATTGTAAATTTAAACAAAATTTAACACTGTTAATCGTGGCGGTAATTAACACTGTTAATTATAAATTTAGACAGAATTTAACACTGTTAATCGTGGCAGTGGTGTGGTGGTGGTGGTGGTGGTGGTATAGGAGGATAGGCCAACTGTTAATTGTGGTGTAAATTTATATAAAAATTAGCACCATTAATTTAAAGAAGAATTAGCACTATTAATTTGGATAGGAATTAACACCGTTAATTATGGTGATGGTGGTGGCGGTAGTGGCGTGGTAGTGGTAATTGTGGTGGTGATGGTGGTGGCAGCATGGTGGTAATGGTGTTGGTGTTGGTGGAGTGGTGGCGGTGGCGGCGTTGTGGCGGTGGTGGTTTAAGAGGTTGTATGGATCGATTGTTAATTTAGACAAAAATTAACACCGTTAATCGTGGTGATGGTGGTGTGGGTGGTGTTGGTGGCATGGTGGCGACACGGTGGCGATGTGGTGGTGGCGGTGGTGGTAGTGGTGGCGGCGGCAGCGTGGTAGTAGTGATTGTGGTGGCAATGGTGGTAGTGGCGTGGTGGTGATGGTGGAGTGGTGATGGTAGTGGCGGCGGTGGCGGCGTTATGGTGGTGGTGGTGGTGGAGGTTGTACTGGTTAACTATTAATTTAGACAAAAATTAACATTGTTAATTGTGGTGGCGGTGGTGGTGTGGGTGGTGGTGGCATGGTGGCAACGATGGTGATGGCACAATGGCGATGTGGTGGTGGCGGTGTGGCAGTTGTGGGGGGTGGTGGTGGCGGCAGCGGTTGTGGCGACGTGGTGGCGGAGGCGGCGGGGTGACGTCGTGGTCGTGGTGGTAGCATGGTAGTGGTGGTAGCGGTGGCGGTGGCATGAGTGGTGGAGGTTGAATCGTCTCTCTTCAATCATTTTTTTTTTACGAGGAGTAATTTTTGTCAACAAAATAATAAAGATGACTTACTGAGCTATAGGCTCTTTGAGCAGGATCTAGTAGGGTATTCTTCACCCAAACAGAACTGGTCAGGAAGTTTCCCTAAGTCTATCACGAGCCTCATCTCATGCAACAGCTGGTATCTCTTATGGGAGGCCTAATCATTGGGCCCCGGATCCATTTCCGTTTGTTTTCATCCCCTTTTGATAGTTGGTTTGGAACAATAGGGTAGATTGAAAAATTGTAGCCTTTTGTTTTCATCCATTTCCGCGTGTCTCAAATTGTAGCCTTTTGGCGTAGTTTTCTTTGACTTTTTTTTTGTTTTTTGTTTCCTTCTGGGGACTGAAGTATGACTTTTGTAGGTTGTATATTCGGTTAATCTTTTTTTTATTACAAAATAAATTACCAAAAAAAACCTTCAAAATTCATACTTCATCAATTATCTTGTTCAATTAATTACCTCTCTCTTTCTCATAATAGAGATTCAAATGTAACGGATGGACTTGGGGGGCTGCTGTCCCTCGAAGGGACAGCAGCATGCTGTCTCGGCCGAGGGGGCCCCACTCCGGTCTCGCTTCAACGATCAGAAACACTCACTTCGTAGAACTTGTCGAGTTAAACAAATATGCTAAATATCAGTTTGATCGGATATCATTATGTGCCTAATCGAAACCTTTTTGTCTTGAAAAGAATGGATCCGAAACACTGGATCAAATCTATGAGAACCTATTATTGATAAGTTATATGTGTTCCGATTAGGCACTTAAAGATATCCGATGAAATTGATTTTTTGCATACTTGTTCAACTCAAGGGACAGCAGCGTGCTGTCCCGGCCGAGGGGGCTCCGCTCCGGTCTCGTTCCGACGATCGAAAACGTTCATTTCGTAGAGCTTGTCGAGTTAGACGAGCACTATCTTCGAAAGAAGAACTCATTTATTATTCTTTTAGTCATAATGGCATAACATGAACTTGGAATATTCTTTTCTTTTTATCATCCGAAAATTCGTAACTGGAATATTCTTGTTGATTCTTTCGTCAAAAAACGTGGGTTTACAAGATCCCGCTTTTCAAGCACGCCTTATACTAGCATGTAGTCGTAGCTAGGTTAATATATGATGAAGTGAATGCATATCGATAATTGGAGTCATTGGACGGTGAAAAGTACTACTAGTATTTCTTATGATGATGCTGAGCTCTTAATTTACTAGTATTTTTCTCAACTAATGGATAGATTTAGGGGTGTTCTCGGTAGCAAAAAGTTTTGTAGATTTTTATTTGTGGTTAAAAAGTTGTTAAGTGTTTCTGATAATAAATAAGTTGTTGAAAAATGTCAAATTGTTTCCGGTAGTGAATAAATTGTTGATAGGTTTGTAAATATAGTACCATAGCAAAAAAAAAAAATTTGTTAACAACTTTTTTGGTAGTGAAAATAAGATAGTGAATTGCTGAAATTTTTTTATTAATAAAAACAAGATAATAAAATGCAAGTTTTTAGTGTTTTTTGGCAGTGGAAACACTTCCTAATAGCATACATTAAGACGGTAAAAGTAAAAAGTTCTTACACAAAAAAATGTATTTTTTTTGGGTTACTAGCTTTAGAATTGTCAACGAAAACGCGCTTAACTTTTAACAATCTTGTATGTTCAGCGATTTAACAGTGAAAAATATGATACTTCTTCCGTCCCTTTTTAAGTATCTTGCTTCGTTATTCCAACTTATTAAAAAGACATCATCATTATACCTTTCACATCAACTTTTTCCTCCACTTTTCCTACTTACCAATCATCATTACACTTTTACTCACTTACTTTTTAAAATGAAATATACTTTTAGGGACAAAATAGACAATTCACCAACTTTTACCCACTAATTTTACAAAATGGACACTTATTAAGGGACAGTCCAAAATGAAATACCGGACTATAAATAAGGGACGGAGTGAGTACAAGATACATGAAAAAAAAAATTGATTCGATACGTATAGCGACATAATTTATTTTTTTAGACAAAAGATATACATGTTAGTAGTCCGGTTTCCTTCAGGGATCCCACACGGGCTTACCGTGCGAGACTCCCATTTTCCGATTGAATTGGGACGATCCGAGCCGCTTAAAGTGATCAGAACACGATTTTAAGGGTCCCCCCGATAAATCAGCAAAAAAAATGATCGGGAAGGACTTGATCCGAGCAGTTTTTTTATTGAACGGTTCAGAAAAAACTGCTCGGATCAAGCCCTTCCCGATCATTTTTTTTGCTGATTCCTCATAGGGACCCTTAAAATCACGTTCTGAACACATTGAGCGGCTCGGATCGTCACAATTCGATCGGGAAAAAGAAGGTCCGCACGGTAGACAGGCAAAGAATCCCTCACTGAATTCGTGGTGTACATGTTAGTATTCTAAAGTCAAACTAATTTTTGGGCCGAAGATCTCAAATGAGAACTTACATAACGGACGAATCGTATCAATACAATAGGAGGACCATGGCCGGAGGACTCACTCACACGCACGCGCAAAAATGCTCCTGTCATTGCTTGGTGAAAGACAATAATTTTTTTTTTTTGACTGCGTGCATTTTTGTGCTTACTTTAATCACTTAGTATATTTGCTCATCTTTTTTAAAATATTTTTTAGAGGGTTCCTGTAAAAAATCAGCTTCAACGGATATCGATAAGGACTTTCTCAGAAATCGTAGGACGAATCATTCTGTTTTGCCCTACGAATTCTAAGAAAGCCTTTACCAATATCCGTTGGAGTTGATTTTTTACAAAAACCCTCCAAAAAATATTTTAAAAAAGATGAGCGATTCGAATCATTTTCTGAAATCTCGATATGGACCCCACAAAAATGTATGTGCAAGATATGTGAAAAACATATGCGCAAATAGCATGGTTGCTTGTGGTTAATTAACTTTGAACGGGTGGGGAGGCATCCTTGCTGATTGCCAGTAAATTATTGGGGAAGAAATATTTTTTTATGTCGATGATTAAATCAGCTTTGTTTTAAACAACAGTTATTCTGTTCAAACGACATCGTCACATGATATTCTCAAAATTCTGTATATAGTCGCACATTTGCATAAATTTCATGGATGACCTTATGAGCAATACATAGGGCCCATATGGGAGCCTAATTATTTTTGCATTTTTCCATTTTGGATTGTAAGTTATTGGTTGTAGAATATGGCCTAAATAAATTATGAATATGATAGAGTGTGTGCTTGGGAGTAGTTTTTTTACCATGTTGGTCTTCCTTATCATTATGGTATTATATAGTTCGACAAATAACCATTTTAAGTTTGGAAAAAAATATTAAAATAGTCCAAAATAAAGTTTTCTCCACAAAAGTCTTCAGAAAAAATTTGGGCACGCAAAAATCTTAATTGTTGGTCGATTAAAAAGTTAAACAACCATTATGTAAGTACAAAATTAGGGAGTACCGATGCCTAGAAGAACAATAAAAATGACTCACAAATTACAATAATAACAACAACAAAAAAGGTCAGGGGTATAATAATGTGGAGGGAAAATTTAGAATAATTGAAATAGGTCAGAGATAGTTACGTTTTTTATCCTACCAGAATTTGATAATACAAAACGGAAAATGAAAAAGCTTCCCCAAGACTAGTTATGAGATAGTGCCTCTAAAGTGTAGTTTTCATAATACGTTATGAGAGGATCCATTCTCAAAATACAACTTTCAAATCAAAAATGTTGGACAATGAATAATCACAATTCATAATGGGGCTCCCAAACGGCCCCGCAAATGTGTGGTTACAAAAGGGTACCCAATAATTTGTCCAGTAGCAAATACTTGTCTTGGTGCTCGTCAGTCCTCACTAAAGTCTAAGATCAAGGACGTGCCTCACGAATTACAATTTTAACCTATAGTTAATTAAATTGACTGAATTGTTGTGCGTAAAATTTTCAATTATATCTCGCTTCGTTCTAATTTCAGTGTTCATGTTTCTAGTTTGGAATGTCCCGGAATAAGTGTTCACTTTCTAAAAATAATCATCAAAACATGTAAAACTTTCAACTTTCCCTAAAACCATTTCCTTCCTAATTGATTTGACAGTTTTTCATATTCGTGTAATTTTTAGATTGACAATATCTTTCAATTTATTAACATTTTTCATAATTTTGAATTTTTTTATTTTATAGCAAAACTAATTAATATCTATCAAGTAAGATCTATATTATATATTTTTTAAAATTCATATTGAAATATATAAACAATTTTAATACATATAATTAACTTCACAATTTGAAGGTTAATTTAAGAAATTTAGAGCAAAAAATTTGACTTCTAAAAATGCTCGATTTCCCTAGATGAAATTTCTTAATCTTGTATACCCTTTCTTTTTATTTTTGTTTCTTAGTAAAATGACCCTCCCAGTGTAGAGACCCGTAATTTCTGGAAAAAAAATATTTAAAGGTTTATAATTGAAAAGAAATTAGGAAAATGTGAGAATTGTGGAGTTTATTTGATTTGGGGTCAATGTAATAAAATTGTTAGTTGAATGAGTGCAAATATGATTTGTATATGAGTTAGTATATATGTGTGTGTGTGTGTGTGTGTGTGTAGAGGATAGAAATATCCCCCATATCTCTCTCTCTCTCTAACACGCCTCTCCCTCTCTCTCTCTCTCTCTCTCTCTCTCTCTACTCACAAACTCACTTCCAAACTCGAAACCCACCAAGATCCTCCACCGAATGGTCTTCCTCAAGTGTTCTAGGCCTCGAGTTGTGTTCGTTTAAGCTCAGAGGAGGTATATTTCGCTTGGTTTTGAAGTCCTTGGAGCTAGGGTTTGCTTGAATCGTGTGAACTTTGATCTTTAAGGTAGGAATTTCTTACTCTCTTTATGTGTTTATGAGTTGATTTTGGGCTTCAATCAAGTTTGAATCGTAAACCTTGGTGTCCTTGAAAAGCTATAAAAAAAAATCTACAGAAATCGCCCAGGGATTAATCCCTCATTCAAATTTGGACTTTTGCCTTTTAGGGATCGATCCCTCCTCTCTTTGGAATTTCTGTCCGCTTTCTGGATTTCAGCCCAACTTCAATCGGCCATAACTTCCTCGTCCGATGTCCGATTCATGCAAAATCGCCTTAAAACTCTTAGTACACAGAAAGTTATAACCATTGGAGTAGGGGTATGTTAGTTTTGCCAACATCCGCTGGCTACTCCAAAAATTCTCGTTTTGTCGTTATGACTCCCTATATAAGTAGAATATGTTTAAGTCACTCTCGGGCATGATTGCTCGTGCCCTAATGTTCAATCTTGTCTCTTGGCACTCATTAGAGTAAAATATTAATATCGTTGGGTAGAAAATGTACCGTAAGGTTGATAGGAGTACCGTGGGCTATAAGGGGTAATGTGGTGAGTGTTATGAGGAGACATTAGCTTGTCTAGTGGTCTAATGGGCAGTATTGTGACTCGTATCCTCGTGCCTCGTCTTGCTGAGCTCCCTAGGTTCCTTTGACACTCGTTCTATAATATTCTTGTTTAGAACCTAGCGGGTGGTGTGTCGTGGAGTCATTGTGGGTTCGGTGCGTGACGAAGGACGTCATGATTGACTTTGAGAACTAGCGTGAACTTATAATATTTACCAATGTACAATGGGACGTGTTTATGAGTTTGTAATACATTATGTGATGATGAATGAAAGAATGTGACCTTAGAAAATGTTGTCTTCTTGTATACAGATTGATTGATAATGCATGTGTGTATGTGTTAGTTGAAAATTTGAATTGAGGGTCCTGCAACGCAAGGTGTGGTAATGCGGAGGCTCTAGAGGGCCCGCAACGCAAGGTATGGAAATGCGGAAACCCAGGTGGAGAGAATTCATTGTGACGCAAGGTGTGGTAACACAGTTGAATGTCTCGCATGATGAAGAGAATTATGATCGACTTTAGAAGTTTATGTTGATGTTCGGACTGTTTGTTACTTGAGATTGTGGCTATTGAAAAGGGGAATGAACGATTGATTCTATTAAGGTTTTATTAAAAAAAGAATTTTGGAAATCAAAACGGAAAGTTTTATGAAATAAGGCTCTATGGTGGATGGTATGAAATGAGGAAGTGGTTTGTGGCATTCATTCAAAAAATTATTAGATGGTTGAACTATTGTTGTTGTTTGTTTGATTGATGTGAGTTTTAATGCTGCTTCTAGTCAATGTGTGGATGGTTAGGGTTATCTCTAAAATGTCTGAAATTCTGAAGTCTAAATTCGTCAGTTCATTTTGGTAACCCTCTTGTATCTCATATTTGCTTGTTGAGTCTCATTCGCGTTTGGTGCATAGTTCATCACATTTTTATATAACTTGTGTATAGATTTATCTACCGGGCTAGTGTAGCTCAACCTATCATTTTCAGGTGCAAAGCAAAGAAATAGGCATAGCGTGCATCTCGTGTTTGTTGATTATATGTTTCGAAGGTATAAAAGAGGCGACTATTAGCATTTGTCTTGAAAAGAGTATTTGAAAGGAATGATTATTGTACACTGTAATATTATTTTGGTATTTTGATAACTTGGAGCTTCGATCCAGGATTGTAATATTTGTATTTAAACTCGTGAATAGGGAAAAGAAATGTTATTTGGGTATTATCAATATTTCAGTAATGATTTTATTTTTTGAAAATTATTATTATTTATATTGAAAATCAAGGGCGTGACACCCAGTCTAATTCACTCCTTTCAAGTTTTTGTTTTTTTTTTAAAAACCTATGAGCATAAGCCGTGTCTTGATGAGAAAATCAGAGAAATGATCAAATCCCTAATGTGACGCAAAATGAATTCCAAATAATTTCATCGGGGCAATATCAGCCTTTCATTTTATGAATCTCAAGTTGATTATACCTTGTTTATGAAATTGACTGATCTTTTCTTGTTATGGGCATAATTCATTGTAAGTTAAAATTTCCTTTGGCGACATTTTTACTTTTCATTTTTTCATATTGTGGTCGATTAATGAAGAGATAAGATAACTCAAACGAAGGGGTAACCAGCTAGTGAATCTGTCTTCAGTGATTTCAAATTGTGGTCCATTAATGAAGAAAGATAATTAGAAAAAATAAAGCAACAAAGAAATGTTTTCCAACCCCAAGGAGTTTGGCCAAATAGGTAAAAGAAAACAAATAGAAAGTGATTGTCTTCTATGAGGTTGTATGTTCGAATTTCATGTAGGCCAAACATTCCAAACTTTGAGGTCACTGGGGCTTTGTTCGTTTGGAGATCTCAAAATCTCTAGGTGCGCATAATTTCCAATAAATTTTATATATCTATCTTACTCCACTCATTATTTTAAAAAACCTTCCTCAAAACCCCCAAATTTGTTCGATCGTTAACTTCGAGGGTTCGAAATTAATTGAGATGTATACAAGCTAGCCGAACATAATAATTAAAAAAAAACACGTTCCTCTATGGAAAGAGGGAATCTACTTAATAAGTACTATATTGGAGTACAATAATTCATTGTTTGAAGCATAATTCCAAAAATCTCGGCCTAATCTCCAATATAATTTGTTCTAAAGCAGCCCACTTGTCACTTCCCCTAACAAAGCACGATAAGCCTATCATGATCAAAAGACTATTCAATAAATTAAATGCATAATGTTCAATGCATACCGTCCCGATCAAATGAAAAAATGTTCAATGCATACCAACGAACTCGGGAAGCTGAAAGGGTGCTCTAGATTCTCAAAAAAGTATTTTTTGAAAAAGTAGATAATTTCAAATTTAAAAATTATGTGTTTACGTAAATAATTTTTCTACCAATATAAATCTTGTTTGATAGATCTCATTGAAATTTTTTATACGGTACAAAAAAAAATCAAAAAATTATTTTTTATTTTCATTATATTTGAATTTGAAAATTGAAAAAAAAAACTTTTAGAAAAGGAATGTAAACTGGAACGCAGCCTAACATTTGTATTGTCCCTCCAAGTGCTTCATTCAGACTGTTCGTCTCGGTAACCAATGGTTCGCATTTTAAAATAGTTCTTTCGTGAAAGAATTCCTTTAAAATTTGGACCATTCAAAATACTTTTGAATGGTTGAGATAGGCACTGCATTGCGTTGCCCTTATAAGAGACAACAGGCTCCCCGATCAGGCATACCAACGTTGGGGCTGTTGAGTTTCCTGTGGTAGTGAGGTACTCCGTACTCATCGAGCCAGTTTATGTGCCTACTGTGATGCCCCATAGCCAGGTTGACGTCGGATTCTGAAGGAGAGTCCTGGTCCTTGGTACGCATCTGAATGGGTGGGTGGTCACAGGTTCTACATTGCTAGGTGAATGCAAAATTCAATGCTATATATAATAAATCATGGCCCTATCTTATACAAACAAAACCAAGGTCAAAATCAAATGGTTGTTGACGATATAACTATCAAACAAAACTATGGTTACTCATTTAAATCATGCTTTTAAGAGTTCTTGTAAAAAATTAACTCATTTAAATGTCAGGCTTGATCAATTTTTGTCCCAAATTCGCAAAGAATAATTGAGTGTACTGATCAAATATTTTTCGATATCCGAATAAGCTAATTTTTTCTAGAATCTTTAATTAATAATTAAACAAATTAAACGACTCTAATCATTAGTATGAAACCTTGAAATGAATATCAAACAATCTCGTGCACATTTAGCGGACACCAAATTGGTGTACCATCGTTGGGCTATACCTAATTATAAGCTTTTGTCTTTTGCATTTGTGTTAACAAAAATGCTTCTAAGTGTACATCCATTTGCACATTTTCTCACAAAATAGTGTTGTGGATTCCACCGTTACTTGTGGGAGAGATGTAAAAATGAATGTAAATTTTGATGTATCCCTAGCATTGCTCTTGCGTTAATTTTGCTCTTATAATAGTTGGTGAAATTATACAATAGTTTGGAGATCTTGTCATGTGGTACTTCGGATTACTTAATAACCACATGTTTTTTGGGGTTCATACACGTAGGATTTAGTCCACCACTAAGGGCTTATTTGATAACCTAAATTTAGCACTTAAAACTGAATCAATTAAGTAATAAGTGATTCAGTAGGTTTGATAACCATATTTTACATTACTTAGGCCCCGTTCCAGAACTTGAATAAGTTCTTATTTTTTGTTCAATAATAAGGCTTGTTCCACAAAATAAGAAGTAAGTACTTATTTTTTGGTTAAGGTAGCTTTAAGCTCAAAAAATTATGTGTTTACGCAAATAATTTTCCTATCAATATAGATCTTATTTGATAGATCTCATTGAGATTTTTAATACGGTGCAAAAAAATTTTAAAAATTATTTTTCATTTACGTTATTTTTTAGTTTGAAAATGTGAAATAAGCTGCTTATTTGAGTTTTCTGGAACAACACTTCTTATTTTTCTTTGATAAGTTCCAAAATAAGTACTTATTTTTTTAAGAAGGTTTCTGGAACGGAGCTTTAACAAATTAAGTACCACTTAAAATATAGGCTAAAAAGTTGGAAAAAATTAAATAGTTTTGAGCTATTTAATTCTGGTTGAATTTTTATGAATTTACATTCAACCATCATACTACCACCACAACCACTCCCACCACCGCCTCCACCACCCCACCACCAGCTCCACCACCACCCCACCACCAGCTCCATCACCACCTCCACCACATCACCACCTCCACCACTCCACCACCATCACCGCCACTCCACCACCACGCCACCACCGCCACTCCCACGTACCACTCCACCACGCCACACCACTCCACAACCGCCACTACCAGCACTACACCACCACTCTACCACCTCCACCACATCCACCACCATCACCATCGCCATCGCCGCCGCCACCACCACTCCCCCACTCCTCCACCATTCCACCACTCCTCCACCATTAGTATAAGTATATTGTGACTGTTAGTAAATTAAAAGAGAATTGAAACAAAATTAATTCATCATTTTTTTAATTCAGTATTTAATATATCTATCAAATAGTTTTTCAGCTTAAAAATTTTAGCATTCAGCTTTCAGTACTTAATTTTTCAGCTTTCAATTTTCATTTTTATCAAACAATCTCTAAATGTATGACCCCTACAAGAACATATAATTATAAAATAATCCAAAATATCATGTGACAGTACTTTCAGAATATTGAATAGTTACTCGGTAGGTAGACCCTTGACAGGATGGAAACGACCTCACCTACTGCCAACGCAACCTTGAAGAACAGTAGCTATCATCCCAGGTTTGTCATCCCCGGTTTGTTTATGGGTTTGCTCAACTAATTAATCATTGTTCGATTCTTGTGTCTGATGCACGAAAGTAGTTGGTCGTAAATTCCCTTTTATGATGTGTTCGATGGTGTTTTATTTTTAGAAAAAGAAGGTTTCGGAAAAAAGAAAGTAATTTAAAGGTCAAAAATTATGTATTGACGTAAATTATTTTACTACTAATATGGATCTTATTTGATAAATCTCATTAAAATCTTTTAAACAGTAAAAAAAATAAAAATTATTTATTAATTTTCTTATATTTGAATTTAAAATTATCTTCTTTTTGAAATAAAATGTTTTGAAAGAAAGCGAAACAAAACCTCCCATTTTTTAGTGAATTGTAAAAAAAATCAGTTAAAATGCACATAAGTTGACCGAACATCCAAAACTTAATGGACAATAGCAATTACTGCTGCTGCTGCGACTACGACTGCGCCACCGTCACGGTATTCTGTCTCCATCTTCCACGTTTTTAAACTAATCATTTTTCCAGTCATAACACATCGGCGGAGATTCAACTTTCATCAGAGCTTGCAAAACCGTACCCGCAACTTGGAGAGAGAGAGAGAGAGAGAGATTAACGACTTCTTCTTCCTTCCTATCGGAAAAACAGGAACCCCAAAATTCTCCCTACATCGTTCCCCAAAAAATCACACAAAATTCGCCTGATTCGATCCAACAAAACCACAATTCACCACCCGACAAACCATGTAAACAATTCCTTGTTCTTATTATCCCAGAAGTTATCGTTTCCGTACTCGAATCACACGTTTTTTTATTCTCTCTCGAAAAAAACCTCAATCAATAATGGAGGAATTCTCAGTGCCACCGCCTGTCGCTTCTCTCTCATCCCTCGCAGCGACTCTTCAGTTCCTCCGTGGCCTCCGTCTTCATTGAAGGCTTATAATTTGGTTTTAATTGGTTTAGTCCCGTTTTTTACGGTTTCTATATCTGCACTATCCGTGTCGTGTTTTTTATTTTCTCTGTAATTAACTTAAAAAGGAAATATGAATGTGGGGAAGTCCCAGGTTTGGCAGCCTTGTAAGAGAAAGCGGTTTTGATTTCTAGAGAGAGAGAGGGGGGGAGAGAGAAAGCGATTCATATCAAGAATAAGCAATGGATGGTATCTGTATCATCTGTGAAATCTCCGTTTCCTAACAGTTGTAGATCTTAAGGTTACGGAAAGAGATACATACATTGAAGGAGAAAGAGAAAAAAACATATACTTTACAGAGGGAGAGAGAAAGAGAGAGAGATGGCTTCGCGATCGAGTGGCGGCGGTGCGAGCGGTAGCGGGATTGGGAGGACTAAGGTTGGGAGATACGAGCTGGGGAGGACGCTCGGGGAGGGGACGTTTGCGAAGGTGAAGTTTGCTAGGAATACGGAGACAGGAGAGAATGTGGCTATTAAGATTTTGGACAAGGAGAAGGTTCTCAAGCATAAGATGATCGGTCAGGTACTTTCTCGATCTTCCAACTTTGATATATTGATTCTCTGATGTTTTGAATATGCTTGATGGATTTTGGGACAGAGATTCCATGTGGGTGTTTGCCAAAACTTTTAATGGGTAAAAATAAAAAGTAAAAACTCTTTTCTTTAGAGCAGAATATGCAATATAGATTCCTTGTGGGTTTGTCAAGATTTTAGATGGGGAGACCTGATTTTTCGAGCAGAAGCAGAATCTAAAAGCACCAAAATGCGGCTTCTCAGAATATGTTTAAGTAGCCTCTTTTTTTTTGTTCCTTCTCAAAAGCACATGCAAGTTGGCAAACTTTGTGTGGCGCCAGAATCCAAAACCTGGGACTGATTGGCGTTTTAGTAGTTTGACCTGGGTTGGCTTCTGATTTTTCCAGTGGTGGTAGTTAGAATCTGGTTGAATGTGAGTTTAACAGGAATCCTCTGACTGATTGGGCTTTTTAGTGGTTTAGCATATATGGGCTTTTGATTTTGCAAGTGGTATAACAGTTAGATTCTGCTTGATTAGGTGTTTAACAAGGATGCCTTGACTGAAGGGCCTTTTAATAGTTTGAACTGTATCGGTCCTGAATTTCAAAGTGGGAATTGTTAAGATTCTGCTTGAATAGGGGTGCAACAGAGATTCCATGACTAGTTGGTTCTTCAGTAGTTTAATAATTATTGGCTTCTGATTTTACTTGAGTTAATAGTTCTATTCCCCTTTGGTTCAAGTCTAACAGAAATTCGATGATTGCTTTTCAAGAGTTTTACATGTATAGCTTCGGATTTTCCAAATTGTCACAGGTGAACACAAGGGGGTGCCCGGGCCCCTGCACAACTCTAAATATTCTCATTAGTTTTTATAATTGTACTGTATTAGTTTTTCAGGTTAATTACAAGAAGTTCTAAGGGATTGGCCCCTGCAAATCTCTTGGTTGAAAAAATTCTCAAAATACCTACATATGTGGAAAAAACCTTCTAAAATATCAAGTTATGAACCTTTTCTTGGTCGCGTTTGTAAAACTATATGATGGCTATGTACATAAACACAAAATTTTCTTTTCCTTGAACCGACCAAATAGCAATATATACATATGCAATATAATTCTTGTAATCAATATAGAAATACATGTAGTTCTTCAGACCCCCACTGACTACAAATTCTGCGTCCGCCAATGCACTTAAGTAGTAGTTAGGTTCTGCTTTAATGGTTTAACAGAATTCCATGCATGATTGGCTTTAATGGGTGTTTTTTGCAGCTGAACTTATGTAAAAACTGATAATTGGAAAGCAAAAGCCAGAAAGAATCATAATGTAGCTTCTAAAGAATTTATTTATTTTTTTCAGCTTTGGGAAGTTGTTTTTGACATGGCTTCCTACTATACTTGAGCTCCAACAACGCCTCTTATTAGTTTGAGACTTTCCAAATAGTTGTAGTCAGACTGTGATTGAATACCGCGAAGCTTGAGGAAATATGAGTTTTGGAATTTGTATGTTGTTAAGTTTTGGCTGTCTATTTGGTGTATCGTATATACTGCTCTGGCTATTATGTAGAACAGTAGAAGTGAGGTCTCCAATTCGACGCAGTGAATACACTGTGCATGTCCCAGTTGGGTATAGTCTTTTCCCTTTCATCAGATGGGCACATCTGAGTTTAGAATCTTCACATGTTAATGAAATTGGAACGCGCCATTATCAAAGAATCTGCTGCTGATCATGAAATTCTGTTTGGACAGCCAGAAACCTGAGAAAAGCAAAAGATATTAAAATTGGATCATTAAGCTTTTAGCCTCTAAAACTGGCATATCTGGTTAAATAGTTCTTAAGAATATGGGTGTCACAATTTTATCCAGCAAATGATTGTACAAGTGATTAATGGAGTTTGTACTTTTCCCTTTTTACTGAGAGGAACTGCCAAATATAGACTGTTTGAATGTCAATTTAATGGAAAATCAACACAACACACACACTAACCAAAGTTTATTTTTCATTGGTTTTGGTTATGTTCCTCAAGTGTCTCATAAGTTGAAGCAGAGCTGACCTATGATTATGGTTAAATTTGTGCACTTCCTCATAAAATGTCTCAAACTATTGATTGCAAATTCATCTTATGTTAAATTTGTTGTTTCACCTATTTAGGTTAACTAGACGAGATAACCTCCGTGCAAGTCGCCTGTTTTTAGCACTTAGTTCTTTTGACCTTTTAGTTTTTTAGTTCTTTTTGTTGTTGTTGTTGTTGTGTTGTTGGAATACATATGCATCCTTCTTCAAGCTCTTCTTTTTTATACTCTCCTTTACCTCCTAAACTTGGTCTGCAACACAAATGTGTTTTCTCTCTGCAGATTAAACGTGAGATTTCAACCATGAAACTAATCAGACATCCAAATGTCATTCGTATGTATGAGGTCAGAATGTGCTTCCATGCTTCCTATTCTATCAGATTTAAAGTTGCAGCAGCATGGCTTTTAAGAAAAGGAGAAATAGTGCATTGATTGGGGAATGTTTTGCATTGATGAATCAGCAATTTTACTTTTAGACAACTCATATATGTCTTGATTGACTCTATATTCTCTGTTGTAGGTTATGGCCAGCAAGGCAAAAATTTACATTGTTTTGGAATTTGTGACTGGGGGTGAACTATTTGACAAAATTGTAAGAAGTGATTTCGCTTTGCCTAAAACAATAATCTTGCTCTGTGCAATTTGCAAGATTGTGATATTTTTGAGTTAATTTATGGGAGCTAGGCTAGTAAAGGGAGATTGAAAGAAGATGAAGCAAGGAAGTATTTTCAGCAGCTCATAAATGCGGTGGATTACTGCCACAGCAGAGGTGTTTTCCACAGAGACCTGAAGGCAAGGCTGAGACTAATCTTCAAATTATAATTTCCCTCAAACTCAAGTCTTCATATACATATCGTTCAGAGATTTTTTTAAAATCAGAAGTTCAGTTTTAAGCATTATTATTCTTTTATAACTCACAGCCTGAAAATCTGCTACTGGATGCAAATGGAGTTCTTAAAGTTTCAGATTTTGGATTAAGTGCTCTACCTCAGCAAGTTCGAGTAAGCATTACTGTTCCCTATTCCTTGTTGGAATAATTGTTATTTTAAGTGCCACGATTATTCTGTTAGTGTTGATGGTAATGTAATAGTCATTCCACAATTTTATTCATACCACCATGGATAAAAGACTTAAAATTTGAGCTTCTGACCCTTTTTATGCAGGAAGATGGGTTACTACATACCACCTGTGGAACACCAAATTATGTTGCTCCTGAGGTATTTTTGTGGCTTCTGGTGCAATTATTTTTATCCACTCTTTCAAACTACTGGTTTTACTATTTTTCTTTACTTCCACAGGTGATCAACAATAAAGGATATGATGGAGCTAAGGCAGATCTGTGGTCTTGTGGTGTGATCCTGTTTGTCCTTATGGCCGGCTATCTTCCTTTTGAGGAGTCCAACCTCATGGCATTATACAAAAAGGTTTTCTTTCTTTTTTTTTCCATTGGGTTATTTTGTCATCTTTCTTTCTTCCCTATTTGGTTATTTGCCACATTGTCTTACTTTA
The DNA here is from genome assembly GCA_019656835.1 of Rhododendron ovatum. NCBI lineage: Eukaryota > Viridiplantae > Streptophyta > Magnoliopsida > Ericales > Ericaceae > Rhododendron > Rhododendron ovatum. The sequence goes on along the minus strand of CM033793.1, from coordinate 19,438,954 downwards.
TACTACTTGATCTATGAGGACAGTTAAATATTTTTTATGTTCAGTTGTTTTTTGGGTGAGATATAGGTGAAGCGTCTTGATCAAGTCTCATGTATCAATGCTAGTTTTATTCAAATCAACTGCAAGGATTATAAATGCTTTTTGTACCCAACTTGGAAAATGCTTTGGTCAAGTGTAACCAGCAATTTCTTCTTCCAATTGCATCAATACATGTAACTATGTAAGCAACAATTTTTACGGTAGCAACCTATTTTTGGATCTCTCTCTTGATTTTCTGTAAATTCTCTCACATAAGGATCGACAACGCATCTCTTGAACTGCTCTAAAATATTTTGCTCTTGGGACTAGGGAGCTTCATGTTTGTTTTTATGTCTATTCAATATGAGCTCCAAAATATTGTTCCTTGGAACAGCACAGCAGGGTTTCTTTCCAGACTTGCAGTTACATTTAGAGAGCTGCAGTGATGGAACAGGAGACCAAAAGAGTGAACATTTATTTTTCTAATGCCAGAATGCATATTTATCATGTATTGCATTGGGAACAGTATATGGCTGAACAACGTATCTGCCATAGTTTGGTAATAGATAATCATCTGCATGACTGGATCAGTATGAGGGTATACCATTTACATGTTTCTGCTTTCTTAAGGTGGAAATATAAGTAGAGAAGGACCTCCCATTTTGCAGATATTCAAGGCTGAGTTCACATGCCCTCCATGGTTTTCCTCGAGTGCAAAGAAACTAATAAAAAGAATCCTGGATCCTAATCCAACGACAGTATGTGCACTTTTCTCTCACTCTAGTGGTTAAAATGCAGTAAACTTTGTTTTCATTTGTTTATGGGAAAAATTGCATTCATAATATTCAATGTTTGTGTGAAATTCCCTCTTCTGCTTTAAGGTGCCTGTAATGCTAACGCCATTTATACTTTTTGGTGTAAAACAGCGCATTACAATTGCTGAGGTCATTGAGAATGAGTGGTTTAAGAAAGGGTACAAGCCACCTACTTTTGAACAGGCAGATGTTAGTCTTGATGATGTGGATGCAATTTTTAATGAATCAGGGGTAACAATCTCTTGTTTATAATATTTGATAAGCATTCTGATTACGTTCTTTTTTGGAGTATTGATTATTTTTGTTTTGATGTGAAGGATTCTCCAAACCTTGTTGTGGAAAGGCGGGAAGAACGACCTCCCGTCTCTTTGAACGCTTTTGAGCTTATCTCTAAATCACAGGGTCTCAACCTTAGTTCACTATTCGAAAAGCAAATGGTACGTCAAAGGCGTACAGCTTCGTATTTTTACGCTTGGCACCTGATTCTCTGACGTAAAGATCTTTTGAATTAAATCATATTGTGCATTTGTCAATGAAGCCCATGTTATCTCTTGAGAGAATTATGATCTAGCTTTATATTTTATTGTGCGCATACCGATGCTTTGGACTATAAATGAAGTATGGTAATGTGCTCATAAATTAATTTGGGTCTCTAGGCATGCCCTCTTTGATGCCATTTAGCTTTGATTTGGGGGCATGGTTCCACAGCAACACAGGTATAAGGGAGCCACTGTTTCAGTGGTATTCTGTGAGCAGCCACTTTGTGCATATTGCCAAAGTTTAGGTCTGTATCGAATCCTCCCCGCCCATAGCAAAACAGGTATAAGGGGGCCACTGTTTTAGTGGTATTCTGTGAGCAGCCACTTTGTGCATATTGCCAAAGTTTAGGTCTGTATCTAATTCTCCCCGCCCATACCCCCAATGATTGGGGACTAAATGGGTTCTGCTATGTTTGTTTGTTTGTTTGATGACTTAGTTAAATGTTGTTTCTATATATTGGATAGACCTTCACCTTGTTCTGTTGCATTTGGGAAGTTTGTAAAAAGGGAACAAGAATGTTCATATTCTTGGAGCTTATGATTGATGCCTGACATCTGTTCTGGTGAACAGGGGCTTGTTAAACGGGAAACAAGATTTACTTCTAAATGTCCTGCCAGTGAGATTATCTCCAAAATTGAGGAAGCTGCTGTGCCTCTGGGTTTTGATGTGAAGAAAAACAATTACAAGGTGCAGTTAGCATTTTTTCCTGGCCGCTCTCTGTTTGCACTTTTCTCCCCCTGATAATGGCCCCTTGTGTCCTCTTGTTATAATACCTTGGGGCCTGTAAGCTATCATTTCAATTGAATAGAATTTGGTAGTGGATTCTTGTCCTCCATTTCCTGAAGAATTTTTCAGGAACTTTTTCCTTTTTTCTGGTTTAATTTATAATAAATTACTTTATAAAGAACTCAGTGAAATACATTTTTTTTAGAGTAATTTGACTAAATCCAAGAAATCAGGCTTCCTGCAACCTGATATCATTGCTGATAATTTCACTTCCTGTGTTTGGCTTATTTTAGTGCTAGGTTTGATGTATTCTGTGGATCTGATTTCATACGATGGCTTGGTCTAAGGAGAACACTACTATGTCATGAACTCTCTAGATCCCAATCAAGTTTTTTCTATTCTCCCTCTCGTTATGATACTATTTCTGTGTCAATCCCAGCTGAAGCTTCAAGGGGAGAAAACTGGGCGTAAGGGTCATTTATCCGTCTCAACAGAGGTATGTTTCTCCTAGGGACTTTCTTCATGTTATCCTCTGTTGAAATAGAAATCGCTAGAACAGAATTTAGGTGCTGTAATTGAGACAGTCTGGAAATAATTTTCCAAACAGGTTTTTGAGGTGGCTCCTTCGCTATGTATGGTTGAGCTTCGCAAGGCTGGAGGTGATACCTTAGAATTTCATAAGGTATGGTTGTGAAGTGTCATTGCAAATGTAACATTGTGTGTAAATGCTGCTGCAATTATTTATAGACTATTTTATGAACCATACCATTCATGCTAGTGACGGCAGATGAGCCATGCCCAGAATTTTCTTTGATTTCATGCTTGGTAAAAGCAAGTCCTAAGAAGTTGGTAGCAGGTTGTCCCTTTGCCCAGCTGATCATAAAATCATATGTTTATACTCCTGTTAGATGCTCGACACTTGGATGAGGGTATGGGGCATATATCTGGCAGACGTGGTTAGGCATCCGTCAGTTGTTCTCATGTTAGACACTCAGACATTTGGATAAGAGAATGCTGTAAATGTCAGGAACCTGTAGTTAGATACCCATTAAACGGACATCAGTAATTTGAGTTCCTATATTACTATACATGAAAGTTGAAACAACCAGATTATGAGTGAAATGCTCTATGAAACATTATACACGCTCTTTGATCGTCTTATTATCCCCTTTTGCATAAATAAAATAGTTTTCACTCTTGACCAATCCACACTTGATAGTTACCCAATTCTATGTAACCAAGGAAGAATCAGATGCCAAATCTTGATCATCCATCTGCTTTGCCCCATGAAATACTAACTGATGTATCTGCGTTGAAGCCAAAAGCTACCCTTTCATGGATCAGTGTCCATGTTATAAGCTCAATCTTACTCTTTCTCTTGATTGCAGTTCTACAAAAATCTGGCAACTGGTTTGAAAGATGTAGTCTGGAAAACAGGAGATGAAGCGAAAGAGGAAGCCAATGATGGTTAGTATGTTGTAGTGACATATTAATTTCTGAATAATGGGATTGACCAGTAACTTGTTTGAGCCTAATAACTGGGCCAGTACGAGGTGGGTTGTTATGACTTATGAGTGCGTATCATGGTCTACGTGGTGGGGGCCACCTCTAGGATCTTGTACGAGCGTGATGATGTGCTATGCCAGGTTAATGCTACAAAATAGCTACCAAGTGAAGGAGGTTGGGCCAATGCAACGAGTAGGTTGGATCATAAGGTTGGGTGATTATGAGAACCCTCACCAGCATATATATATATATATATATATATATATATATATATATATATAACCACCTACCTATTACAACTTGGAGTCTTGGACTTTGGCATTTTGGGCCATGTTAGGATCCAACAAGTTACTGGGCAGTGGTCTACTTGGGTCGTCGTGAAAATGAACTATTGCTAGCATGATTGGAGAAAATGCATGACATTGGATATAAAGTTTCTGACTTTATATGATGTTAACGTTTTCCCATTCTAAAAAATAAGGGGCAGTAGCTTCAAGATTACTCTAAATAGGGAATCACGCACAAGCTGGTGATAGCTATTGTTCTTGTGCCTTAGAGATAAAATTACTCTTATAAGAAGTAGCAGCTTCCCCATCTTAAAAATAAGGGGCAGTAGCTTCAAGATTATGACTCATGCTGTTTCAATTTTACAGGTGTTCATACGGTCTCCTCTTAATCATCAGCTCGCTCTCAAGAGATAATTGGTGGAAATGTCGCCAAATTTTCAGGCACCAGAATCCTAGGATAGTCGTATTATATGTTCTTAATATGTACATGGCGGAGTGTAAGTTCTGGACTCCTCTCGTTTGTTTTTTTTCTTGTTATACAAGTTTGCCATCAATAAAATATAATGGGTTATTGGTTTTGATGGAAAATAGCTTGGCATCGTTTCAATGTGCTTCATTGGATGGTTTTTCTGTTCTTCTAGAAATTTAAAATAGGTTGAAACCTTTGCACTTGTACTGAAATTTGTAGAGGTCCTCAGATGTTTGCACCTTGCACAATCATGATTTGGCACTCCAAATATTGATAATCACACTCCAATATTTGTCTTCTAGTATTTATGTTATGTGTATTTTGAACACTAAAAGACAAATATTGGAGTGTGGTTAACAAAAAGCAGAGTGCCGAGATCAATTGAGGTAAGATGTCCTTACATATTGATTTCTTTTTCGATTAAGTTGGGTGTAAAACTGTTAAGAAAGCCAGTAAATGGCAACAATTTGGGGGTGGAATCCTCTGTTTTGAGAAATTGTATCAGGTCTCATGATCTCCTTTAAAAGTGTAGGACTGTGGAGTACCATGTTGGCCGGCCACTTGATCCGGTGGTGGGGGTATGAGATATGCGTTTGATTTTTTTTACTTGAGCATCAATGGAAGAAACATATTTGTGCGTTATGTATGTCATATGACAGTGTTTTGTTTTTTTTGATCATGAGTCATATGACAGCTTATTAATCGTTTGTTTGCGCTATACGAAATTAGAAGAATTATGAATAATTAATAGTGTCGCATTATTCTTGGTACCTAAAATAGATGAATATGGTACTGAGGCACATGCTCATACCGAATCGAGCGTCTTTTTCCGAGTTGAAGTTGTTTGTTGGTGAGGTCAAATCTTCTATACCAAAAAAGTGTGTATTTTTGTTCTAGTACGATTTTAGTTGCTAGATTACACAGATTCAACCATCTCTAGTTGTGGTTTATTTGTTTACCCAAATTTGGGTGAAATTTTGGGTTAAAGGCCCTATTTAGGTATGCCTTATTCAATGTTAAATTCGTGTTTTACCTAAATCTATTGTTCTTTTGGTTTTCCCTAAAAAATTTGAGTCAAATATAACATATTGGTAAATACTAAGAGCATGTACAACCCCAACTGAGGGACTGTGCTATGTAGCTTTGTGTTGCACAGCGTGCTGCGCAGTCTCCGACGAGGCTTTTTCGGCATCGGTCTAACGATTAGAAATGTTCACCGTGTAGAGCTCGTCGAGTTCTAAATGTGCGTCAAAAATCAGCTCGATCAAATATCGTTAAGTGTCATCGGAACATATATAACTTGAAAAAAAATGAATCCTAATGGATACGAAACACTGGATCAAAATCGTTAAATCTATTTTTTTCAAGTTATATATGTTCTGATGAGACACTTAACTATATTTGATCGAAATGATTTTTGGTGCTCATGTAGAACTCGACGAGCTCTACGCGGTGAACGTCTCCGATCGTCAGACCGATGCCGAAAAAGTCTCGCCGGAGGCTGCGCAACACGAAGTTACACAACACAATCCCTCAGTTTGTACAACCCTAACCCTTCCCTCAAAAATTTCCTCTACTCTCTCCAAATATAGTTTTATTCAAATTTTTACTCAAATCAAAGGTGAATTCAAGTTTTTACTCAAATTTTGCAAGGCTATTTCATCACCCCCCAAAATTTTTTTTTTTTACAACAATGTCATTAATGAAGCTTTTACTCAAATTTGTACTTACATTTGAGTTTGCTCCAATGCCATTGATGGAGCTTTTACTTAAATTTGTACTTACATTTGAGTTTGCTAATTGAAGTGTTTCATATAAAATGAAGTTTTTACTCATTTTTTTCTTGAATTTGAGTGAGAGTTGAAGATGTTCTAAGAAAGTGAAACGAGGTGCTGAGGAAAAAAATGTTTATATATGGGTCTCTGCTCATTTGTGTATCATCACTTGGCGTACACCCTGGTCTACTCCAGTGTGTTTTGCACCAAGTCATAAAATATATGTGCGCATGAGTGAGTGAGAGCAAAAGTGCAAACGTAAAAGCATCTTGTAAAACTAGCCCGAGATACTAGAATTTGTGAGAGCGATGATAGAAAGTGGGTTCAGATGCTATATTGAAGAGTTCCGTGACTAAGCTCCCAGCATCATGCAAGAGTACATGCTGATCGTCCCGGGGTCACTAATGTTCTTTCCAACCACCAATCCACCACATGACGAAGGTCTTGCACCCAATCTACAAATCCTGACTGAGCCAATCAAGATAAAGGCAACTGCCACCTGTCATTGACAACTAGATATAATAATGGGATGCAGGCTCTCAAAGAAGCCAACTCTCTCTTCTCTCTTTCTCTCCCTCACCACCACCATGCCTGCAGCAGCAGCGGCAGCCATTTCTTCCTTGTGCTTCTGTTCCCATAACCCATCGCCACAACCCTCAAGTTCCCACCAAACAAACATCCAATTAACAACAAAACCCAAAACCTCATTGCAGAAACACCCACTCTATCAACCAGCAAACTCAAACCTCTCCTTCCAATTCAAAGAGAAAATCCTTTGCCTGGAAATAATGGGGGTTGATTCAGGGAAAGCACTGTCAATAAACCCATCACTCCACTCAGCCTCCTTGCACTCCATCCACTCCATAATTTCCTTCCTCCAATCCAAAGGCATCCACCAAAAGGACATGGGCAGGATTTTTGGCATGTGCCCCCAAATCCTCACCTCTGATATCAAATCTGACCTCATCCCAGTTTTCAATTTCCTATTTCATGACCTTAGAGTCCCAGAAACCAATTTCAGAAGTGTCATCAACAAATGCCCCAGGTTGCTGGCTTCTAGTGTCAGAGACCAGCTCAAACCTGCTCTTTTCTACTTACAGAGACTTGGGTTTAGGGATTTGAAAGCCTTGGCTTATCAAGATCCAATTTTGCTGGTCTCTAGTGTGGAAAACACATTGATTCCAAAACTTGATTATTTGGGGGAGTTGGGTTTCTCAAGAAATGATACAGTGGGAATGGTTCTGAGGTGTCCTACTTTGTTCACTTTTAGTATTGAAAATAACTTTAAGCCCAAGTTTGAGTATTTTGACAAGGAGATGGGGGGTAGGTTGGAGGAGTTGAAGGAGTTTCCTGGGTACTTTGCTTTCAGTTTGGAGAAGAGAATAAAGCCTAGGCATATGGAGGTTGTGCAGAGTGGGGTGAAGGTTCCTTTGCCACTTATGCTTAAGAGCACTGATGAAGAGTTCAGGGAGCTGATTAGGCGTGGTGGTCGATGACTAGTCTATGGCTCCTCCCTCATATTTTCTAGCTAATTACTTTGGGAGAGTCTCCGGTACAATCCACTATCCTCCGGTTTGGTACAGGAGGTTGAGTTTGGAGCTTTTGTGGGCTTATCTCAGGACGTATAATCGAAACAGTTCATCCAGTAGCTCCTCAATGAAGTGACATTCATGCATACTCGATCGGATATCAATAGTTGTTCTGGTGTATTTGTAATTTGGAGCAATCCATCTTATATGGGTTGTAGTATATATTATCTAGTGCAATAATGGACTGTTTGTTTCTGTAGCCTTTGTGTTGCATTCTGTGAATAAATTTGGAATTTTCTTGTCTCATAGTTCATAGCCGCAGTTCACACTCGTGCTTGTAACTTGTAAGAATTTTGTGCCACATTCTAGAGGCATGTAACACTAGTCATCTTGCCATGTTACGAAGATCAGGGATTTTGTGGAATAAAGAAAACCATGTTGAACTAAGAGCTTATGGTGGTTTCTTGAACAACATGGATTTGGGATCAAGCTGTGATAGTTCTGGAATGTATAGCTAGCATGCCCAATGAAGAAGTTGGTAAAATGTATTTCTGCTAGTGAAATATGTCCATGCGTTCACGAATTATATTAAAAACATGGTTAGAGGTGAAATTTTAAAAAGGCATGCTTCCAAAGCTTTTTCAAAACAATGTCAATCATATAATACAAGTAATTCCTTGACAACAACTGATACAGTCATGGTAATCTTAGTACCATTCTCAATCTCCCACCATTGATCGATTAACCAGGGGAAGATAGATCACATACTCTCTGATGGGCATTAAGTTTCTGAGTATATATGTGGTCTGACTATTAGTTACACACCCTATATGGTATAAAAGTTGCAGCTTTCTTGAACCATCTCCACCAAAGACAGGTCCATGATTGAATTTACATGAGGTGCTTCCAGTTTAGTTCAAACAGTTTGCATAGAATTCATCATCCTCTAGCTGTAGAAGACATCTTGGGAGATGTATGCTGCCCATGCTTCCTGTCAGAAGAAACCAAATCTTATTGAGAAACTTCCACAATTTGAAGTGTTCCATTAGCCAATTTAGTTGTCAAAGTGTATCACACTTTTTTGTACCAATCAGTAAGAGGGGATGTATGGGGAAGGAAAACTGCATTTCGTAGTTGTAAGACCCGAACCAGACTCCATCCTTTGGTAAGGGGAATCAACAAATGAGCCAAATTCATATGCTTTGGAACGGGGGATAAAATGATAAAGTCCTACATTGATTTGAACGTCTTAGGCAATGGAGATAAGAGGCTCTTGTCTCTTCTAGCATATAACTATGCGTAATACATCTAACATATGCACTCACCCAGATTGCACCCTCTTTCTATCTTACCTTCTGATATCTTCTCACCCCTAGTTCACTCTAGGTAGATCCCGAGAATTGGACCGTGTAAGTTGGTATAGAGAACTTTAGTAGCCACACTATACTTCACAAGAAAAGTTCACCAACCTCAGTTGAGGCATGATAGGTTTCATTGTGTTTTGCTGATGGCCTGAGGTTTGTGTGATTGTCTTACCACTGCATTTAATGTGCATTCTTCCACACATCCTTTAATTTCTTCTAACATCAACTTATGGTTAGAGGTTATTTATATTACAAATTCTGACTCCGAAAATTTCTTGGTTCATATGCTCCTTACCTCAACAGCCAGACGATGACGATAGAAATTCCTACTTATGTTTTTCTGGATTTGAATTGGATCAAAATTCTTGATCCAGGGTCTTTAACCATGTCGAACAAAATTATTTTCTGATCTTGATTGATATCCCAAGTTGTTCTTATCAGATGTATTCACTTTTTATTCCAGCTGACTATAATGTAATACAATCAAAAGACATACCTGGAGAACTGAGAATGCCTTCTCGGCAACACATTTTTGCTTCATCGTTGCACCTCTTTGTTGAAGCTTGTCAGGGTGCAGGCACAACCTTGCCTTTTGATAAGCCCTTTTTACTTGTGAATTTTCCACCAGGTTAGTAAGAGGGATAGCATACCAGCCACTATTGGGCCATAGAATCTGAATCAGAGAAAAAAAAAATGTAATAAACACATCACTCATCTCACCAGAATTAATTTTACTTGGAATTAGACGATAATTCAAAAGTTCAATCTAGAGATGTTACGTGGTGCAATGTTGAGAGCAGCAGCCGGATGTTTGATTCTTTACCAGCTGACCATGACATTATCTCTGTTTCCGGTAGCTCCATTTCCATCTGCTATTTTTCACGGTAGAGAAAAGTGAAAGTTTGAAACGTTGATACACATCTTCAGAAGGAAAATAACACAAAACTAAACATAAAAGCCGAAGTGAAAGTCGTTCATGATGAACAAGATTCAACACCTTCTGATGTTTTTTTATGTAGTCTGTTCTAAAGTTAGATTCATAGTAGAAATTCCATTGATGCTCTGATCTCCAGAGTTGAAGTCATTAAATCATGAAGCTGTGCTACAAGTGACACTGGGTATGATGAATAGAGTCGTATCCCGTGTCTAGGTATGTAAAAACCATAAATACTAGGATGCATAATTTGTTATACTGGAACTTACTTTTTCTCACTGTTGTTTTTTCTGCATCTATCAACTAAATACTTAGTTTGTAAATGCTTGCCTGTTTTTCCGACTTGCATATCAATGTCTGCAATAAGCACATGGACCTTTGCTCTTTGTCCACGGTGAAAGAGATATAAACACTAATAGAAGATGCTTACGTGTTTTTCCATTTGTTCTTCATCTTCTGGTGCACATACATTTGTTTCTTCTTCTTCTTCTTCTTCCTGCACAATGAAAGAAAGGCAACATATTAGTGTACATTTCCCGCCAACCAAAAATATCGATGTTCTCATCAAAATGTAATACGAACATTAGTTTTTTTATTTCTATAAATTTGGATTTACTTCACAGAGTTTGCTCGTAATCCACTTCATTATTCACAGACAACCACTCCTGCAAGTAGCTCTCTTAGTTATTTCCTTTCTTTCCCATCAGTACATTGTTTTTATCAAATATAGCAAGAGTTTTTTGGTTTCAGAAAATTTACCACTGGGCATCCCATTGGACCATTTCCATCCATCTGTCCATCTGAAAATCCTGCTGAATATCAGAACCAAATATATAAGTTAATTTCTCTTCTCACATGTTAACGTGAGATACAGATTAAAAGACATTTCTCACCACCTTGGGCTTCAGAAGACTGATCTTTACCCCTCTTGCTCCAACTTTTATCATCACTCCGCATATAAAACTTCTCTTTAGCCCATGCAATTGCTTCGTCAACGCTTAGTGCTTCATCTGTGGCTTCCCTATTATCAACGTTAATCTCAATAACATAAGAGCTCATGACTTCATCTTCTTCTTGTTCCATCTCTTCTTCTCTGTATCCTTTATCTTGAATTTTACTAGCTTTGGCCTCTACATCTTGACACAGTGAAGAGACTACGGATGAAGGGGAGTTAAGTTCAAGATCATCCATGGGTGTCTTGATGCTTCTATAAGAATTGGGATCGAGACTAATGGTTTCTGGGGACGGAACCCTTTGTGGGAATCCAAAGTGGGGGCTTCTGAAGTTGTCAAGGTACTCGTTCTCCGGAAATCGGTTGTCATAATGAGAAGGCTGATTGTAAGGGAAAGCCGGTTGACTTGAGTGTTCATGGTATGGCATTGTCGTCGATGAATTCCATCTACATGGGACATTTATTGGCCTGTAAATAGAGAGAAACAATTACTAATGCTAGTATGTGAACAACTATGTGTTAGGAACAAGTACCATTTAACAATAACATATTCTTGTGTCTGATGTATTGATTTCTGTTGGATCTTGGATTGAAATTACAAAATGGAAGATTTTAAAGAATTTCAGCAAAGAATATTTGCAGCCTTTTTTGCGTTCTTTTAAATTCAAAACAAAACACTTACAAAAAAACGTGCTATGGCTATATCATTATGGATGATTGTTGAGTAAGAAAAGTTGGTTTGTACGTCATTTTCGCAAAAAAGAATACTCCATATTCTAAGTACATAATTTTCATGCCAGGACTTCTTTTTGAAAATAGAATGTCATGTCGTAATAAGGCTGAGGAAATGTAATGATTCTTCATTTAACTTTCTCTAGAGAGGATCTGTATCTCGGTATCTGCAAAAAAGGCCTTTTTAATTTGCAAATTCCCTTGAAAGGAAATTTAAAAAAAAAGGAAGAGATCTGGGGTGGGGGAAAGATAAAACAATCAAGGTGATAACCATGAAATTTGCCTCACTAAATCTTCACTGACAAAAAGTTAGAATTGGCCATAAACCTACAGGCTTCAAATTATATAAAGCATGGGGATAGGTGATTAATTGAGATATACTCCATATTGGAACCTATATGTTGCTCCAAAGTACATATATATTCAACAATGTCAACTACTACTACTACTTTAGGAGACAATTGACAAATAGTATAAACAATCAGCCTGTGGGGATGCAGGAAATTAATAGGAATCATTCTTCGGGAACCAAACTCATTTAGTGAGTTTTCCGTGGAACCTTAATGAATAAGCGAAAAGTTCGGAGGGGCAAGTATTGATAATTGAATAACCCAATAGCAAAAGGCCAAAAACTCCTGAAATAAAACGGACTTTTAAAGTTTTTTTTTTTTTTGATAATCCAAGGACTTTTAAAGTTGGGGAGCCATCATATAAGAGGTCTGCACTAATCCACTACGGGTTGTAGCGCAACTAGATGGCCTTCAGACGCTTTTATTTCTATCCATGAAAAAGACTTTATCCCTAATCAAAAAAGGCAAAAAAGAAAAAAAGACCCTATCGGATTCCCTTGTCAATCTATAAGAAAACCCTGAGGGTAACAGGGTAATTTAAGTTGGTTTTTGACCGGCGCTTGGGTCTCGGGTACTTACGAAGATTAAATAATTTTAATTTTATTGTGCCTTTATCCTTTTAATCTCTGTAATTTTCGTATTCAGTGATAAATAAAATCATTATGATTCAAAGAATGGACTAGAAGAGAAATTTATAACTTGTAACTGTCATTATGTAATTAATATAATTTTTTTTACCAATAAAGTGCTCAAGGAGGAAAGATTCGAATAATGAGGTTGCGATCTTAAAAGGGACCCCACTCCTAAATCATGGTGGCTCAAATTTGTATATTCGTATGAATTACTTTTTTCAGCCAATCATCATTCGGCGAAGGAATTATGAAAGACTATATGGTGTTGATAGAATATCTAAGAGAGGAAATAAGCGGCAGTGCTCTTGCATTGAATTTTATAGGCTACTATTTTTTAATGAATTAGATGGCCTTCAGACTCTTTTATTTCTATCTCCAAGAAAAAGACTTTATCCCTGATAAAAAAAGAAAAAAAGAAAAAGAAAAAGAAAAAAGACCTTATCGGATTCCCTTGTCAGTCTACAAGAAAACCCTGAGGGTAACAGGGTCATTTAAGCACCATCACATTTTCTCCCGCGATTAACGGGGGATTCGACAGCTCCGCACTTATCATGACGAGATTACCCCCATCCAAGCATCATAAACAAGCGAAACCCAAAAAAAATAACGTGGGCAAATACGTCATTTCATTCATAAGCAGTTTGCAACGGACACAGAGACTGTAGAGTAGTTTTTCACCTGAGCTTCGAAGCAAACGACGAGAACGAAGCCTCGTCGCCGGCCGCCGCCGGCCGCCGCGGGCTCAGCTCCTCTGAGCTCAACACCGACGACGAATCCGACTTCGATTTCGATTTCGACTTCGTCTTCGACCTCGATCTCCACACACCGTCCTCATCTTTCCCAATCCCAAATATATCGCTGTAAAACCCCTCGCTCCTCTCTCTGCTCCCCGGAATCCTGAACTCCGGCAGGTTCCTCCCCGTCCTCCTCGACGGCGCCGCCGCATCCGGCTGCCGGAATATCTCCTCGTAGAACGGATTCGCCGGCGACCGTGTGAAATCGCCGGCGGAGAATTGGCGCGAGAGGACGGTCCGCGGCGGCCCACCAAAGACGTCGCTGAAGTCTTCGGCGGCTAGAGTCTCGGACTCACCGCCGTACACGGCGGCTCGCCGCGCCGAGGTTTCCTCCGTCGATCGCCGTGGAGGGAGGCTCTGTCTCGTTTTCGTTCTCGTCGGCGCTCCCATTCGCATCCTCCAGGATTCGTCCATTCTCGGTGACCAGGTGAGTGCCTGTGCATGTATATATATGCGCCAATGTGTAAGGCTTGAATTGAAAGGTGCTCTATTCCTAGTAGCATGAATTTTCATGAAAAGTTACCTTTTTTTTTTTATTAGACTTTTTTTTAATAATACAAATTGTCCCGGATCAGTTTGTACGCACTTCAAGCTATTCTCTATGGCCTCTCCTGTCCGTTTCAAACGTTTATGCGTAAGTTGAGGTGACCTCAAAAATCATTAGTAAGAAAAATCAAGCCGAAAATCTTAAAAGAAATGACTCCGGTCCTTACTTCAAGACTAAGACCACTTAGCCAATCTCTTCCGATTTGGCATTGTTTGGTTGTCTGGCTGTCTTTCTGATTAATTTAATTACAGTAGCTAATTTTGGCTTTTTAAATTGTTGGTAGGATGAGAGTAGTGGAATTTCGAAAGATGTTAGTGCCATCATCAGTTGACATGCTCAGCTGGAAAGATGTTTTGGTGAGGTGCTGGGTCGGGTGACACTGAGTCACTGACCCCGCAATATATTGCGATGATTTTTGTAATTTTACTCATTTCAAAATGAAAAGATTAAGACTCTATTTGGAACTCGTAGAAAGTGAGAAAAAAAAGAAGGAAAGTCAAAATTTTTTCCTCCAATTGTTTGGATTGGAGAGAAAGATGAGAGAAAATAAAAGAATTCTAGTTTTAGGAATGATAAAATTTCTCTCCCAATTTCTCTTTCATTTTCTTTCCCCCACTTTCCCTCAATTCCAAACAGAGCCTAGGGATCAAAAAATGTGGAAAGATTGAAAAAAAATCTAATCAAGTGAAAGGATGAAAAATAATTTGCAGGGCGGTCATATTTTTTTGTCAAAAATTTAAAAACCACTGCGGAAAGAGAAATAGATAACATTCTCAATACATACCTATATACGTCAACAAAGTCAAATTTTGAAAAATCAGAATCATTACAAGAATAGTCAACACTCATAATACACAAAGATCGATTGAAAGGAATAAACGTCATTTATTATAGCAAATGTACCCTTATTTACATTACAAGTCGGGAAATTAGTAGCTTGACATTAACGGATTACAAAAGAGGTATTTCATCTAGGAAAAACAAAACGAGCATTGTTGAATGCCCGCCCTAGGGATCCCTCATCGGCCTTTTGCGAAATGACTTTGAAGGGAGCTATTGACAGATTTTGTTTGGATTCTCCATCCCGTCCCATGACCTCGGTGAGGAGCTGATCATTAGAGGCTTCCAAAGTGTCCATAACCCGAGCTAGAGCTAGCAACAAATGGGAATGACCGGTCCCCACCTCTCGTCATATCGGATGCTGGATGCCTGAGCAGAGGGATGTCATTCCTTCCCAGCGCAGGTGAGACAATGGGACGACAGTGACCAACCTCCGCCAACCAAGCTGGGGCACCATAAGTCCCGTTTGACCGGGTCCAAGAAGAGCCAAAGGTCTTTCCCCCGACTCTGCTTGATGGCCTTGGCCCTTTTCTTGACTCTGCTTGATGGCCTTGAAGTAGCAGCTTCCCAAAACCCCCAACGCCAAAGGTGGGTACCCCATGGCTGGTAAACACAACATATATAGGTACGTAGGGGAAAAACATCCCTCTTGGATGTTTCCACAAATGCATGCAAGATGGAGAGCACAGCTGAATCTCGAATAGATGAAGCCAAGAATTCGGGGAGAAGTAGAAAAGCCCCTTAGGATGACTAAACATAGAGTTAACGATAATCCAAACGCCTCTATCTATAGGAGGAGTGAGCCCAAATTACACGCATCCAGAGGTAGATTGAACTGGTTAAAAGTAAGGATTGACATGACAAATCACAAATCAGAGAGACAGGTCACTGAAGATCACATGGGAGAACTATAATTACTAACAATGGGTGAGAGAATAATGAATCCTGACCCCAATAGAGAGTCCGAAAGTTTGTACGGATCTTGAGAGAGTGCAGTTCCCCAAGGAGAAAAAAAGCATCTTGGGAACAATAGATAAGAGGGGACATTAATCCGCAGGACATCATCCCCGACATGTAAGGAGCTGATTGATGCCACGTGTCCTATTAGCCAAGCAAATAGGAAGGTTGGAAGGTTATGCACACCGATTAATTATCTCATGGCGCGAAGGAGGGGGGCACATGGGGACATTTCACTATAAATACGTGAAGAATGTTCACATCCAAGGAGAGGGAAGATAGAAAAGAAAAATTGAAAGACGGTAATTAGAACTATCCGATCGAGCTAGAGTATTTTCTATAAAATTTAATTAATTGGAAGAGTTTGGTTACTGATTTGATAATTGGAGGACATGTCTGGTCAATATATAATACCGGCATATATATTCTTATGAAATTTTCTTTTGCAGGTCCTAAAGTCAAAGGTCAAAGCTTTCATCTTCTAAGCGGCCGGGAACTCGAGGAAAAGCTTCGTACAAACGGAGTCCTAAACCCGGCTTCCATAGCCACTATGAATACGATTGGAACTACTAATGTGAGAATCTTTTTAAGTGCATATATGTGATATCGACTACTTTAATTGGTGATACTATACTCGTTAAATGTTTGAACAACTGCGGCTGATATCTCCAAAGCAACATCAGGCAGGTAGGTTGTCTTTCACTGATTTGCCTAATTTTTCTTTTTGTGAGTTTGATGATCAATAGCTTTTTCAAATGGTAAAGTTAGTTTTGTTGATAGGTTTTGTATTTGTGAACACACCAGTTGATTTGATTATAAAGCATCTCTTGGTTTTGGGCAGAATTTTATTTTGTAGTTTATAATATAGTTCTTGATTTTTTTAATTGTAAATTGCTTTTCTGATGATACATGTGGACCACACAATGGATGATGCTGTTATATACTACCTCCTTCCTAATTTAATTGTTCTTTTTGATAGTTCGTGCCACTTTTCAATTGATTATATCTTATAATTTATACTAATGTTTTAGATGATTTCGAAAATATTGTATTATAGAACAAATCGATATCTATCAAATAAGATTCATATTGGATATAAAATTCATTACTAATTTAAAGATATAACTAGTTTTTTTTATCCAGTTAGAATAGAACTAGGATAAGTAAATTAAGACGGAAGAAGTATTTTTCCCCGAAATTTGATCTAGAAATAATAGGAAAGAAAGAAGGGAATTAGTTGTACTATATAAAGGTGTTTAAAGGCGAGGTGGGGGAAAGGATGGTTGATACCTCAAAAGGAGACAATGCATGCTGTTATGTGGTTGATTGGCATTATCTTTATTCCTAACCTTTTCCAACTCATCTTTACTTGAAAAATAAAGGGGAGTGATTTTCACACTTTTTTTTTAATATCCACACTCTTTTTGTTGTTTTTTAGTATGTAATTTTTTTTTTTTTGCTTTTAGCAAAAAAAAAATTAAGTATGTATATAAAAAAAGGAGTATGAAAAAGAAAGTGGCACCCATTAAGCTACACATTTTAACAAAGACAAAACCAGGATTACGAGAGGAAAAGAAAAAAAAAAAAGGGGAAGTGCAAGCCCAAATATTCACCAAAAAAAATGACATTTATTCTAATATATAAAGGGAGAGCACCATTTGGTATCACTCAAATTTGAGGCTGTGTAGATTTTTGAATAGAGAAGAACTAGCGTTGTATCCGTTCGATGCACGAGACAAAAAAATTACAGTGGTGTTTTTTTTTCCATTTCCATGTATTGAATTATTTCCCTTCTGCAAACAACCTTAATTTCAGTTTTGGGAGAAAAAAAATACTCCACCATGTATGATCTAGTAACCGCAAGTACCTTGCTCTTAACCCATGCTTTCTCTTCTGACGAAAGGTGAGAGTTTGGAAGACAATTCCCCTTCATTCTCTCTCAACCCATGCTTCTCATGCTTTGTGGACTATAATAGTGTACCTTCAAAAAGAGGAGTCAGAGAAATTAGGAGGACATTCTTTCTCATTAGAGAAACATTGTGTCTAACCTTTTTGTTCGTGGATAAGCTTTCATGTTCGTTTTAGGATTTTGGATAATGAATGGGAAAATAGAGAAAAAGAAATGAGAGTAATAATTGAGAGAAAATTTATTAGAGTTCGTGTGCAAAGAAAAAGTTTAAAATCTCAAAACGAACATGGTCATATTTGCAAGATGGAGATGAAATCAACCCATAGAGAGTTGACGTAGTTATTGAATCGTGGGGTGCTGTCGAGTTTGAGGCAGTTGAGTCAGGTTTTGGCCGCGGGATGATTTTACACACTCAACTACGTACATCTCTGACCCTACTTACGTGAATGCCATGGTTTTAAATTGTGGGCAATTCTGGAAAACAAAAATGTGAGCCATCCTCGACGAGGAGGAGTCCACACCAAAGACGAGCATCTTTGTGAGAGTACTCTATTTTTATTTAAAGGTGTGCTTTTGTGGTGTAAAATGTGTTGGGTCCCTCCTAAGAAAAGGTGGATCACCTTGTGATTATGATGATGTTTGCTTGGAAGAACAATGATGGGTTTTTGTTTTGGAAATGTGTTGTAGCATAATATATATAGAGTTAGGTTCCGGTAAGGAATCTCTCATTTTATTAAAATGCGGGACTCCTCTTTCCGATTGAATTTCGATGATCCGAGCCGCTCAAAGTGATCAGAACATGATTTTAAGGGTCCTTGTGAGAAATTAGCAAAAAAAATGACCGGTAAGGGCTTCATTCAAGCAGTTTTCATTGAACGGTTAAAAAAAAACTGCTCGGATAACGCCCTTCCCGGTCATTTTTTTTGCTGATTTCTCGCTAGAACCCTTAAAAATTACGTTCTGCACACATTGAACGGTTCAGATTTTCAAAATTTGATCGGAAAATGAAAGTCCCTCATTTTTGTTAAAATGAGGGATCCCTCACTTGAAAATTCCTCTCTATATATATATATATTTATACACACACACTTTACCATTTGTTGTTATTTTTCCATTCTTTAATCTGTTACTTATGCTAAAAAATACGGTAAAATTAAAAAAAGCTTGGGTTCTTTTACAAGTTTGGAGAAAATTTTGTCGACTCTGCATGGTTTTCAATAGGATTTCTTTTTATCTCTCTCCACTCATTACATCAAAAAAATTCTCAAAATTCAAAACCAAACAAAGTCTATTCTTTCGCTTTCGTTGCCAGGATGGAGTAATTCTTTGAAGATTTGGTTTGTGGATCCATTTTTTTGTTTGCTTCCCATATTTTTTTCCCTTTTTGTCGAAAGTTATGTATTTTGCATCTTATATAAAATGCACTAGATGTCGTGTGCAAGTCGAATTTTGTATATTCTGTCAAAATTCGATCAAACAAACAATAGGCAGGAAGCTATTGTGTACAATCTGTCAAAATTTAACTTGCACATGCATCGACCTCTATTTTACAATAACTGACAAATTAAACAGCAATTGACACTGTTTATAACATAGGTCTGTAATTGCATCATAAATGGGGACTTACATGTGCATAAGGAAGACCAAGACGCTGCCTTGGAGAGAAACGGGGACCGAATTGGAATAAATCCATATGAGATACAAGTTGAAAAACCCATTCTCATTGAATTTCTTGGAGGCCAAGAAGCAAAAGAACAGTGCCCATCAAATGTTCGTGAGGGTTCTAGAGAGAGAGAGAGAGAGAGAAGATTAACCCAAACTGGATATATAGTGGGTGGTGGTGTGAGTTATCTAACCACTGGTTCCCCATATCAAAGGAAAAAAAGGGACAAACAAAACTTAATTGGATACATTTCAGCCCATGTCCAATATCGATTTCTGGGTGGCCCTAAATCTAATAATAGAGTACTCTCGATCACAAAGATACATACTCGTACAATTTTCATGGGAAAGAATAAAGTCATATACCATGCATCAACACACATGCACTAATTAACGAAAAATTCGGTATGCTTGATCATGTGGTCCAGAAAGAAAATAACCAAAACTCAACCTCTACCTGAATAATGCCCGTAGAGAAGGGGAACATAAAAGCTGTACTATTCAGCAAAACATATATAATCACAGATCGATCGACGAACTAGCTAGCTAGCTAGGGAAATAAATAAATTACTCCACTTTATATGCTTAATTCCCTCGGTCTCTGATCTCTCTCCCTCTCTCGTACGCTTTTAATGAGTAACGAAACAATATCCTCGATCTAATTAATGAGTCCGTGACAGATCGATCGAGCGAAATGACAGACAAATGATTCTTGTAGCCAACTCCTAGCTGCTGACAAGATACAAGCAAGTGCAGTTGATAATTAAGTATTGATAGCAACTATAGGAAAGAAAGCAGGGAACACTAGTTTCTACATTAAAGCTTTCAACCATTACAGTCATCCAATTTCAAGTTACAGTACCTAGATGTAGAATTAATACAGAAACAGATCAAAGTAAACTCAGCACCACTAATTAACAACTCTAGAAGCCCAATTTGATCCGCTTGACTGGTTAATTTCCCGAGTTGATATGAATCGAATTCTCAAGAAAACGGAGTTGAAAGTTGGAAAGTATGGCCGATTGCATGTGGAGTTGGATTAATTTCATGAACTCCATGTAGTTTACTTTACAACAGTTGACCAACCCCAGGTACTTCCACCTTACCGATTTCAGTGGTTCTGCTGAGCACATCATGCATCTCCCAGAAAAATCATGTTGGTCATATACTGGCAGCAACAAAACTGGAATACATCCATCTTCAGGAATTGGACATGCAGACATACATTGCACATCTGTTCAAGGCTAATGTGATGCGGTCATGCGACTCATGCGGCTATAGATCAGTGGCGGCTCTAGGATTTTCCAGTATTCTAAATGACGCTTGTCGCTAGTCGGGTGGTGACCCACCACCAAGCACCAACCCAGTCTAGGCGCCACCAAGTAATTCGGCATTTTTTTAAAAATATTTTAAAAAAAAAAATCCTATAGATTATTTTTAAGGCAAATGAACTGAAATAAAAAAATCAAAGAGACTGACACTGTTCAAATATTTAAAACCATGGTTAAAAAATTAAGTGCTCAAATTTTTAATCCATTTAAAACGGTGCGAAGATATTATTTTTATGATCATTTTATCCTAAAATGTCATATTTAATATTTGTCTATAGGGCTTTCATAATTATGTATCTGCTCTTCATTTGGTTTTACGACTCTCTTAGGACTCTCAGCCAAAAATTAATATGACCTTTTAGAATAAAATAATTAAAAAAGTAGGATCTTCGAATTGGTTCAAAAGGATTAAAAATTGAAGAAGTTAATTTTTTTAGATTGTTTATATATTAAAAAATATAATGAAAAAATACATAAACAGTCTCAAATAAAGAAAATAAAGAGCCGTAATTTTACCATTGATTAGTGGTCATTGATGTATGGACTGGGTGTTCATTGATGTAGTGACTTGAGTGTTTTTTTTTTTTTTTTTCCGCTAAGCAAAAAGAATTTATTAATCTTTATAAAAAAATACAAAGATTAAAATGATCAAGAGGGCACACCGGAACTGAGCCACCCATGACCTAAGAGAAGACAAGACTGCAACTGAACACCAAAAAACCACGAGAACCAGCATAAAACAACCAAAAAACCTAAGCAAACCTGAGAGGAACAAAAACCCCATCATCGACAAGCCAAAAATTCCTTATGTATTATAACAAAAAAAAAAAAAATGTTTGGCGCCGCCAGTGCTATAGCTATAGATATCTGATGAAGGTAACGTTGATGTATTGATGATCTGCTCAGTGGGCATACGAATGAGTGACTCAGATCGTCCAGATTGGCCCGGGGTAGGCTGGCCCATGACATCGGCCAACTGCATGATGATTGATGTAGTCCCACTCCAAGTGGCAGAAAAATAATGCTACGTACCTTTTTTTGTCTGAACGAAATGGACAGAGACGAGACAGTAAGCACAGAATGCAATGAACGTAGCTTATCTTGTTAGATAGAGTTTAAACACAGCTAGCTAGAATAGGAGCTGAGACAATTATGTATACCGAATGCGCGCTAAGATGGCAGACAAGCTAGCTAACATTGTTTATGTTTCGATCTCCTTACTTTTGAAAAGTACCGAGTTACATGGTACTATAATTTTCCAAATAATTAAAGTTGCATCATCAATCCATATGTACTCTGATTTTTCTCTTTATTTGTTGTTATTGATGTTATGATATAAAAACAGAAACTTTGATTACTAAATGGATTTTTGAACGAGCCTTCACATCCTCAAAATATATTTCCGAAGTGCACACATATATGTACATGATTTTGTGGGTCGGCCGACTTCACTGGGAGTTTGGCTGACTGATTTTGACAGGAGGATCATTAAAAAATTTAATATTGACAGGAGCATAGTTAGGAACAAAATGATCATCATATATTTCCTAGCTAATTGTGAATGAATGTCGGAGCAATTTATGCGAGTTGTCACTGCGATGGAACGAAATTGTCAAGAGTTGGGGGGCTCAAAATTTTATTTATTTATTTTCTCTTTTCCTTGAACACGTCGACTGTAATCTTAATAGGACTCTATGAATCCATGTCTGGAAATCATCTCAATGGAGCAAGATTATCAAGAGTCGTGGCTCAGTTCTTCTATTTGGTTCTTTTGTCGAACACGTTGAGAGCAATTTTGACTCCTCTATGAACGCTACAATTAATTTGGCTTAAGTTGCTGAGCAAAAACTCAGGTGAGAGTCGGGCATTGCAATCAAATACTGGGAGTTATTCCTAATTAAGTATCAACAGATATAGCATGAGTGATGAGGATGTAATTAAGTAGGCTTTGGTGACCAAATCGATCGTGCATGCATGGGAGATGTGTCAAAACATGCATCAGACTGACTAATTAAGACATCGATCGAGATATTGATATTGCCTTAGCAAGTGCATGTTTCCGATCGAACTCGTTTGCTCTTCCAAAATCCAAAACGCAGGGCAGCTGGGGAGATGAATCTAGCTAATTAAGTAGTCTTGGTAATGGACAGAGCATATAATACAGTAATAATTAATTAAGGGACAAGAAATCAAATATATACTTACAAAAAAAGTACTAGTAGATGCATGCACTAGGACTAGGACTAGGACTAGGACTAGGGTTTGTTGTTTTCCTTCCTATTCGTTAATTTCAATGAATTTAACCCGAGAGCTAGCTAGCTTAGCTAGCTCTAGTAGGCATGCATGCATGAACGAACCCAATATTTATATATAGGAGATAGGAGATGGGTGACTGATGGCCAAGAAATTAATTAGTGTAATCAGCAGCACATTAATGTGTTGTGTTTAACAAATGACGGAATCTGGACCCGCCAAATTAATTAGAAGCCCACGTGGGCATAATTACTTGTTTGTTTCACCAAATGGAGTTTAGTTTCGATTATCATGCATGGGATGAGTACTATTTGCCGGCTGGTAATTAACAGAGCAAGCATATATAACATGTGAAATATATATATATATATATATATCAATTATATAATAGCTCTATAATGTTATAGAGAGTTAGGTTCCGGTGAGGGATCCCTCATTTTTTTAAAATGAGGGACTCCCATTCCCGATTGAATTTCGATGATCCGAACCGCTCAAAGTGATCAGAACGTGATTTTAAGGATCCCCGCGAGAAATCAGCAAAAAAAATGACTGGGAAGGGCTTCATCCGAGCAGTTTTCATTGAACGGTTCAAAAAAAACTGCTCGGATGAAGCCCTTCCCGGTCATTTTTTTTGCTGATTTTTTGCAGACACTCTTAAAATCACGTTCTGCACACATTGAGTGGCTCGGATTTTTAAAATTTGATCGGAAATGAAAGTCCCTCATTTTAAAAAAAATGAGGGATCCCTCACTTGAAAATTCCTCATGTTATAGAATAGCTTTACTAGTAATTCGAATAACAAAATTACTGAAATAAATCACTTACTAAAACAATCTGAATTCAATTGCTGAATCAGAAACAGTACATGGCAGTTTACTGGTTTACAAGTGTTGCTGGAGTATATTGATACTCAGCAATGAAAAGCAATGACTGGGTTTACTACAGAGGATGAGGAACAGGGGAAGTGGTAGGAGAATTTCTCTCTCTAAAACCTCACTCGTTTTCTCTCCTCTCTTTTTACTCAGACGATTGTGGTCTGTTCTACTCTATTCTATTCTGCCTCTAGTTCTTTTTTTTTTTTTTTTGGTTCTTCCTTCTAACAGACTTCTCGGATCCTTTTATAGAATAAGGATCAGAGAAATTACAAATATTGAACAGTAGAATCACGTGACTACAGTAAATAAAGTAGGTTACTGTTTCTACTTTCGGTGCAGGTGGGGCCAAAAAGTAGAAATGAATGACTACCACTCCATCATGTTGTCCATGTTCTGCAATTCTTCACATGTGAGATTCTCCCAATAATCCCGTCCATTATCATCACTGTTGACTTATGAGGTAGATTCATCTGCTTGACTGTCTTCAAGTAGGTGACTTTGCTGACTCTGATATTCCTTGACTAGGTTTTGAAATTTGGTGTAAAAAATGAATGGGACTTCTTGAATAGGTTCTGTGGCTCTGATTTTTTGAATAGGGTCTTCACACACTAAATGATGCAGGTGATCAATGAATTGATTATCCATTTCAAGGAGTTGAGCAATTGACTTGGCTCTGTGATGCCTGATTTGCGCTCTGGGTGGTTTGGAACACGGCCAGGGGCATTCATCTTCAATGAGTAGAATTAGTGCATGCAGTCTGCTGAATGGCCAATTTGCAGAGAGATACATGACATGCTGGGCCAGTATCACATTCCCTGTGTTTGTCCATTCCGGCATTTTACTAGTAATTAGGACTTGGCATAGTAATGCGCCATACTTAGCAAAGAGGTTTTGGACACAAACAGCTAATTTGCGGGTGACTCGGTCAGTTTGGTTGGGACCAGTGAAAATTATTTGTCTAAGAAATCCATAATCTAGTAGGGTCATTGGGCTAATTTGGATGACTTGATCTTTATAGGAAACAATAATGTCCTGAAAGTACTGCATATTGATACAGGCTTTCGGGACACTGAATTCTAAATTACAAGGGCAACTGTATCGTTCTAATGGTATTTCTTGGCACAATGGGTTAGTTTTGGGGCAGGTGACTGGGTCTTCAGTGTAGTGAGTTTCCCAAGTGATTGATAATCCTGGGGTTGGTTGACTGGCTAATTTAGTAAGGGTTTCAAATAGGAATTCTTGAAAATGATGGGCATCTTGTCTGGCTAGGTGTTGAATATGGTTTACTATTTCAGTAGGTAGAGATGTGGGTATGAGAGATAATGATTGTGGTAAAGCTAGGGCTTTGGATGCCATTTTTTGGAATGGTTCCAACACACACACGCTTTCACCATCATCCAGTGGGGATGATTGTTTTTTCTCCACCTTTACCAGTGGGGTAAAGGAGGCCTTCTTGTCTCGGAGTTGAGCAAGTTCAATCATTGACTGGTGGTACCTGTAATTTAAATTCAGGAAGTGGCAATTCATGGTTTCACATCGTTCACAATGTGAAGGGTTAGTATAATTATTATTGACTAAAGATGGGTTTATCAAAACTCCACCGGAAGAATTAGGGAAAATAACTCCACTAGTCTGTTGATTTTGCTGACTAAAATAAATACACAAAGAATTTAAACTGTCTAGAAATTTACGATGATCCCCACGCGCATTCCAAAGATTATCCAGAAGACATTGTTGGGTCTCATTTATGCTGCCTACGTTTTTAAGCTTCCTAAATTTTGTGCTGGCTCCTTCAGGAAATACTGGTAGTAGGATTTTCCCAAAAGGAATAGTTTTCTGGTGACTTTGATCCATCTGTAAAACAATCAAATAAATCATTAGTAGGATAAATAGAGCAATTTTGAAGTTGACATAAGTCATCTTTGTTTGGTATTGATGAAAATTCAAAATTGACTTGTTGATCAAGAGAAGTGGTAATAATGTTGTTACTAGTAATTGTGAATGGATAAAGTAAGTAAATAAAGGGTATTCCTAAAATTACTTTATCAGTTAAATTTTTAACTAAAACAAATGATGTTTTGAAACAAATGTTATTTTGGCAAATATTTACTTCAGGTAATTTATACTTGATCTGCATTTTACTACCATTTGCAGAACTCAACCGTTCAGTTGTTTCTTGGTAATACCTTTTTGGTATTATTCCTTCTTGAATGCAGTTTAAATCTGCTCCTGTGTCTATAAGAGCAGTAATCTCAATTCTGTAATCTCCTACAATTAATTTGATACGTGCATGCCATTTTTGTAATTTTATTTTATTTAGTAAATTTAATCTGTAATTTACTGGATCATCATTTGGGTGATTGGGATCAAAAGATTGATCTTGACTAGGATGTTGAGTTTGATTAATGGGCTCTTCTTCATTGGAAGAAGATTCAGAAGATAATTGGTCATCCTTAAACCGGACGAATCTTTTTCTTGGAAGTTGATTTTTAATTGTTTCAATTTTTTTTTTAATCAAATTTATTTCTTCTTGGAGACTTTGCAGGGTTATATCTTTCTGAATTTTACTAAATCGTTCAATAGTGGTGTTGAGGTTAATAATTGGCTTACTATATTGAGGTTTTTTACTTTGTTGGATTAAGAGTTGTTTGAGTTTTTTAATATATTGTTGTTTTAACTCAGAATCATCTAATTTACTTATTAAGTCAATAAGTAATTCTTCTTCAGGTAATTCTTTGGTAAGTACATTTATTGTTTTACAGCAGTTAGCAGTACATCCTATCTCAATTTGGTCGTCACTGGGACTATTACTTAGAGAATGGTACTCGGAAGATTTAATATTGTCATCTTCATCACTAGTGTTACTCAGATTTTGTGCTCTAAAAATTTCTAAAATCTGCTGTTTATCAGTGTCGGATATGTTGAGTTGATTAATTTTTGTTTTGACTTTACATTCAGTTTTATAATGACCTTTTTTGCCACAATTGTAGCATGTAACATTATTCTTGTCATTTGACTTGTCATTTGGTTTTCTGTTTTTATGCTTTTGTGTTTTGGGTTTTTCATAATATTTATCTTTGGATGGTGTGGAGGATTTATTACGCCTATAGTATTTGTGACTTTTATGACTGGTAGTTGGTTTGGTATGAGATTTGGTTTTCCTTCGTGATGGTGCTACAGGGGGTAGACCATATTGTTCACAGAAGTTACCTAATTCATATTTGGCTTTATTCTTGTCTTTTTGGGCTTGTTTACTAATTTTTATATCAATGCACATTCTTAGACCTTCTTTTTGAATGGTACTAATAATGTCACCGTACGTTAACTTATCATATTCAATTACTCCTGTTGGTTGACTAAGAACATCTCTAATTTTATGAGCAAATAAATTAGGGAGTCCATTAATGAATTTTTCTTTCCAAAATGATTTTGTACAATCATCTCGGAGCATGACTCTAGATGTAAAAACATCTTTGTACCATCTAAAATCACTTAATGTTGGACAACGCAAGTTAGTCAGTTGATCATGTATCCTAGAGGTAATGTTGCTAGGTTGACCAATGAAATGTTTAATTATGGTGTAAATTAGGGTATTAACTCCGTCGGGTATTCCCATTCCAATTTCATTATCAAAAATTGGGAGACCATTTTCATCAAGTTGAACAGCATGTTTTACTTCTTCTTTTGACTCACTGGTGAGGTATTTATCCCACCAAGATTTTAGCATGCCAGTAAAACCAGAGGTTAATAAATCAACAATTTGTGGTTGACTAAGTTCAGTATTACTTAGGTAACTATTGGCAGCCATTGACATGTGATTTAATTTTTCTAATATTTGGTGTTCACTTAAACCATCTATATTCCATTCATATAATTTATTAGACGAAACAGAAAACTGGTTAATTAAATTATTTTCTTCATACTGTAAATCAGGAGGGGTTGGCCTAGAGTACCAATTTTTGGTAAGGCTAGTAGGGTTTGCAGGGGGGTTATAAAGGCGATTTATTTCTTGACCAGAGAATTGTTTTTGCAGGTTTGTGATTTCTTCATCAGAAGAGGTTTGACTAGAGGTATGGGAGTCGTGGTTTTGTGTAATTGTAGCAAGCTGAGGTGACTGTGGTTCTAACTTAATTGCAATATTGGTGAGCAAATTTTCAATTTTTTGAATATTTTGATTTTGGTTTAGACTAATTTTTTCTCTCTTCTCAGGGAGGTGGATGAGAGGTTTTTCAATATTTTTACTGGATGATGGGATGCTACAAGAGGATCCTTCATCAATTTTAGTTTCTATTTTATCCAATTGTTTACTAATTGTTGTGAGACATTGATTAGTGTAATTAATTTGTTCAGCTATTTGCTTACATTCAGTTCTATCAGTTGGTAATTTGAATGGAGATGCTGATATAGCAGATCCTTTGTAATTAATAATTATTGAATCTAAAGGAGGGTGGCTAGCAGTTGTAACCGTATTGTCTGATTTTGTCCATTTTACTTTTGTAAGAGTATTGACTTTTTTGTAATAATTTTCTAAGTAGTCGAAAAAATAAATTTCAGTTCTGGATTCTTCCATAAATGCTTCCTAAAATTTTATCCTGTTTACTAGATGTATATTTAGCAAAATAATTTTTTCTTTTTTGTTTATTTTCTTTTGACTTAAATTCAAAATATAATTTGTCAAAATTTATTTCAAAAGGTTTATTTAAAACTAATAAAGTTGAATCAATGGGTTCTTCAAAATCTGTTTGAGTTGGAGACCCTTGAAAGGTGTCTTCATCCTCAAATTTTGACTGTGCAGAATAACAAGGTTTACTAATTTGCGAACTTGATTCAACACCTTTTAATCTAATACTGGGATCAATTAAATTTTTGTCCTTCCTAGGCAAAGTAGTTGAACTATTTGACCTATCCATAGCTATTGAGCTATTGGATCGACTTAATTCTCTGATTCTCAGAGGAGGGTTTACTCTTTGTTGATCAAAACTTATCCTAACTGTACCATCTAAGTATTGTTGAATATAGTCTAGATCAATTGTGTCATTTTGGAGTTTCTGTGGGAAACTCTCATTTTCACTAAGCCAACTGGTTGGTAACTGGATATCACTCCAAGAAATGGTTTTGGGTACTTGTACATTAGCATTTGTGCTACTTTGTATAAGTACAGTTTTATCCTTGGGACTTTTGACTAATGCATGAATATTCAAATTAGTTTTCATACATTTATAGTAAATACGGTAAATTAATGCAATTGACTGACTACCTTCAAGCATTTGAGTGATTGCTCCGGCAGTTTGAATATTTAAAGTTAATGCTTTCAAAATATTTTTATCTTTTAAACTAAGGGGTAAATCGGGGTAACAGTTAAAATAAACTGGACCATTATGTAGACTTGACTCCATTAATCCTAGGAGACTATCACTATAGACTGTGAATCTACTATCTTTTAAAGATAATAAATCTGAGGAATTTAATTCTCTTCTTGTTAATGGTTTAATAGCAACTTGTATTAATCCTACATGAATATAATTATATCCTCGTTCAAGGTGACGTTTGACTGATTGTTGACTAAGGAGAGAACATCTCTCTTCTTGTTTAGTAATGGCATAAACATGTTCAGCAGTTTTAGAAACTTGATCAGTACGAAAAGCATCATCTAAAAAACTTGACTTATAAATTTCTTTTACTGAGATTTTAGGTATATTCCAATTTTCTAATCCTGTATCTAAATCTTGATACTCATGTTCTTCTTGGTTGACTATGTCCGCTAACTCAGATAGAGAAGCCATTGAAGAACTGGCTGAAGAACTACACCTAAATAATCTATTCATTGTTTTTAATCCTACAGACTCTTCTTTTAGTATTTTAACCCTAAAGATTTCTTAATTAATATTTTAATCCTAAATTATCATGATAAACACATACCCCAATTGACACATACCCCAGGTTTTTTCCCAACCCCTTCACTGCCCTACCCTGGGACTTACTCACGGCCGGGGACTTTTACGGATTACCTAAGGTGGTCTTTTGCAAGGTGGTCGACCGATGACAACCGAATTAAAATACTAACTAAAATTTCTGCAGGACTAAAAGACTAAATGAAAACTAAGCAGGAGTAAATACAACTTACAGATTACTTGAGTTTAATTCTTCAACTATATCCTACTTGGCTCTGATACTATTCACTATTATATATATATATATATATATATATATATATATATATATATATATATATGGTGGAATATTAATTAGAGCTAGCGCATGGAGCTCATCGTTTTGATGAATCCATTCTCGTTGGAATCTTCTTTGATGTCAACTAGCTAGTATGAATTGCGACGTGATCGTCTTGTGCTCATGGTTTGTTTGGTTCGGAGTTTTTAGGGTGCTATTAGGTTCTTTTTGTACATATTTCAATGTAAAATGTTTTACAATGTATAATATTTTTCTTGTAAAATATTTTTTCAGAAAACAAAACTTCAAACTGTTATTTTTAGAAATCAACAAAATAGTGTGTGTGTATATATATTTGAGAATAAGGGAATTGAACGTTGACTGACGATCGATCGAGGAAACTGAGAAGTGAAAATTGCAATAGAAGGCAGCGGGTTCATTTCAAAAAATAACTTACCGGAAGATTTAAGGGGTAAGTCATTTACATCCAATTAATAGAAAATGTTTTACATGTAAAATATTTAATTTCTTCATTTTTTATACAACCAAACACCGGAAAATAGGTAAAACATTGTACACCCAAACAAACGGAGCCTTAATGACCAGACATCGATCTAGTCTAAGTGAAGGTGTGTAGTTCAAGCAATTATCAAGAAATAAAAGGTCATATAGTCTCTATCTTACTGGTATCTTCAAATGATATTGAGCTGGCCATATGAAGAAAAGGTTAGGGGAAAACCATCAAGCAAGGAAGAAGCACGCCAAAGGTTTGCTCCAGGCTTCTAGCCTTCTACAACAATTTCCCTGATTTTGAAAACATGACATTGATTCAAAATTAAGAAGGCATTTTTAAAACATGATTCATTGACCGGGAATGAGAACTGTGTGCTCAAAATGTGATCTTGACGGAAGATCGTACTCTTAAAACCATATCTTTGGACCAAAATCATTGTGGTTTTCTTTAACCAACACAAGTCTCTTTCAGCCAACTCATCGTTATACATCCAAATAAGATGTGTAGGTTTTCAACAAAATAATTTTAATGCCGTTAAAGATTGCAACTTAAATTAGACGGATAAGTGCTTTCTCAATAGTGATCGTATCTTTTAACTATAACTGTGAACGAAACAAGACTCTCTCAAATACAATAACTTGATACTATGACCGCTCTTCCAATTTTTTTTGAAATGGACCGTTTTTGGGGAGCTGCTGGACTAATTAGAAAAGAGGCACATGTATCCAGTTCTTTTTCAATAAACTATCCGGTTCTTTTTCAATAAACCGAAAATAGAAGGCTTGCATTCGAGCTTGTTTAATTTATAACTTCTTTCTCTCGAATTTTCTTGTTTATGTCAACATAGAGAATTGATAGGGAAATTAAAATTCACAACAATGAACGAGCCCCTGGATTTGAATCTTTCTTAAAAGAGACATAATTGCACTGATATACTGAGAAGACAACATCGATATGAGAAGACAAACAAAAACAGCTAAGCTAGCAACTGGGGTGAAAAATATCTCCATTAACAGTTATAAATAGAAAAAGACAGCCTTAATAGCTAGAGAAGCAACACAATCGACAACCCTAATACATGTCTTCCAATCCAAGAAACAGAACAGAACTCGTTCCGCAGCATAGACTTGGTATCTGCAACCAAAACCATTACCTCCCAAAGGGGAACTAACTCTAATACACTGTGATGGATGGCTTGTTTGTTGTCTGATTCAATAGCCACATTTGATCTTGACATCAGCGAATGCCGTGTAATTCGCCTTGAAGGACTGAAGACACTTTCAACTTATTGGTATCACCATCCACTATGAGACCATTGGTGTCTTTAAAAACCACTACAGCAACAGTATCACAGTTGGCTTTGAGCATGCCAGGACTTCGGGCTGACCACGGGATAATTTCTGGTAAAATTGATGTTTGAGATATCTCATTAGGCATAGACGCAAAAACCTAGGAAAATTCCAACCTAGGACACAATATCTTAGAAACAGTTGATTCTAGGCTAATAGATTCATTCCTGAAAATGAAGCGAACCTTCCAAATGAAGCAACAAAACAAACGCTACTTTGCTAATCGGAGAAATTGCTTCCTTCTGAGTGTAATCACAATCAAGAATATGAGAAGACCATTCTAAACCGACGGAACAGCTCCATGTGTAATAACACCATGCAAATCATAGTCAAACCACACCACCCTAACCCAGTCGCATTTAAAGAGAAGGTGCTCTATTGATTCTCTAACCTTGTTACAAATTGGTCAGATAGGACAAGAATCTGTACACTTTCAAGAGTGGTTATGACATTCTTCGATGCTTTCCACCAAAAGTTTCCGACTCTGGGGGAAACCTCTAGTTTCCAAATTGTTTCACAACGTTCTTATAAATTGCTAGTGTTAGTTGTGACGTGCAAGGCACGTCTTCTTGTGCTCATTGGTTTTTTTTCCCTAATGTATTTTTTAATTTTTTTTGGTTTAGCAAAGTGTAATTGGATGCGAATGCAAGTGGAATATTTTACTCTCCAAGGCCCACTTCAATAATTGCAATCCTGTTTGTGTTGGAATATTTTTAATAAAATAAATGTTACATATTAATTCCTCTATTATCATCCTCATTATTCTTCCGTTACACAATTATGTTTATATTAAACCAAAATCGGTTACAAGATTTAAGGGAATTTATGATTATTATTATGTCTATTAATACATATTACATCTATATATATGGGTACTCCATACAAGTGTGATGATGGTGGAAAATAGAGAAAGCATATGGAGAGTATACACAGATAATGAAAGAGAGTTTCAAAGTATTCATAAACTATTTTCTATAGAGTTGGGCAACTCGGTTCGTGACTCGTTCAAACCTCCCGGTGGTCGTGAACATCGAGCGAGGAATGCTTGTGAGCGCTTGGGTTTAATCTTGGGGCTAGTACACTCCGGTGGAACCTTCACGAGGGGAGGAATATTAGCCTTAAGATAGTGACTACACGACTCTCAATCTCACAGGCAACATCTTTCCTACTTTCACTATTTCCGTACTCTCATGTTTTTCTTATTTGTGTTTTTGCGTTCATGTGGTCCAATGATTCTTGTTATAAAATAATATTTGTGAACCAAAGTTCTAACAGTTTGAACCTCCAACATAGCAGCTGAGCTGGCATAACACACCTCCACGTGTGAAACTTGCTCTGATCCCCCTGCTCCAAACTTCACCCAAGCAGCTGCTCCTCTTAAAGAAGCTTGCTGCCATGCACCATCATTCACAAAAAAAAAACTGCGCTGAACTCATGTTAACATCCATTCCTTGCCTTGCAACACAAAACAGTCCCTGCCATGTGAACAGCTCCTAGCTTCCATAGTGCTGCATGTTTCACTGTTAAAATTAAAAACAAATTTCCTTTTCCATGTCTGCAACTGCTTCGTAGCCCTGCAAAATGAGTTAGTGCAACATCCACACCATACCAATCTGAATTAAACAAGGCATTATTCCGTGCAAACCAAATAGCCGAAAGTAATAAAACAGAATCCCTGACAACCTCCTCATTCAGAGCATTTTCCAGCCAGCCCATCAACCATTCTGAGCATAACACTGGAGTCCCAATATCAAAATCAAAGCCCAAATGCAAAGCTCGCCATAGCCGTTTAGCATAGGAACACTGGAAAAATAGATGTCCTATTGTCTCCATCGAACCTCCAGCACATAACGAGCAATCCACACAAACTTCAATTTTCCTCTTGAGCAATGTATCTTTGACAGCCAAAATCCGATGAACCACCTTCCAAATGAATAATTGACATTTTGGAGGGAGACCCAAACCCCAAACTTTAGCCCACATTAAGAACTGTTCATGATCATTGCTTATATTTTCACTTGTACCAAACTTCTCGTAAAATATCAGCCAATAGGCTGACTTCACTGAAAATTGGTCATCTTTGGAAGGATCCCACACCAGCCTATCCTCCACGCTGTTATAGGGTATGTAAATCGACATGATTCTATGGGCATCCTCCGCAGAACACAAGAGAGACCAAAGGGTCCCTCCATTTTTGTGCCCACAACACTTGGATGCCTGGATATACATACTAAGGAATACATTCAAGAGAACAGAAATGTGAGAGTTTTTTTTTTGGTACGGGAAAAAGGAAAACTGAAAGAACCAAAGAAAACAATCTAATACTACAGGGTTTCTCTTTTTTATTAATACTCCAATACTTAAATGTACATGAACACACATCCGCATTGAATCAATATAAGGGTTCCTACATGCCGTAAATACAAGTTAAACAACACAATATTTGTAGTATACAAAGGGACCGTTCACTAATTTCTCAAGTTCCTTCTTTCGACCTCAACCCCCTCATCATGTTCCACAATCTTCCCTCTTATAATGCATCTCACCATCTTCGTGGGAGAGATCTGAAATAGCAAATCAAAAAACCAAATTAGTATGGCTGCATAATACCAATCAAGATCCGAATACATACACATGCGTTTTTTTGTGTGTGCATAGAAACGAGACAGTTAACGACCTAATCGATATGTAAAAGCTCATCTGGTAAATTGACATAATCTTAATCCACTTTTGTCTAACCTAAAATCCATAAATAAAGTCATTGATGAGCAAATAATATTTAAACTACCTTCATTCCATCATTTCCTTTAGGGGACAAAAATTCATCCAACCTGACCATGACAACCAAATGCCCAATGCTGATATTCACACGGTATCAAATTCACACCCAGTGCGTTGAACATGTGATAATGTCATCCAATTCACCTACTAATGCCTTTCCTAATTTTGTTTTCTTTTTCGCACCTTGATGGTGAAAAGTAACGTACATAGCAAGCTAAAGGTATGCACCCACTTTTGTATTAAGACTAACATTATGCAACAGCTCAAACCTCATTTTGTCCACTCCATCTTAAAGATATCAATAACAATTTCTGGGTCCGGCAAGCATTGCAACCACCCAGCTGTCAAATCTTCCCAATCATAATGTTTAAGAGAACTGGTGCAACAAACGAATTTTTTGGCCAAAAGGGCATCTATATTTGCAATACTCTTAGATTTATATCAAGCAATCATACTATCAGTTTTCCATTCCCAATCCTTTTTAACTGTACTTCATATCCCCCCTGGCAAGAAGTCCAATGAAAATCCAGAAGTTGTCATTAATCTGTCATGGAATCAAATAGGATACTACCTAATAAAATTCACCTGCATCAACTGTGGTAACCAAGTGAATTTGCAATGCTTTGGGCACATAGAATGTTAAACATGTCTGAGGGAGTGCCTGGAAAAGAAAAGGAGTTGCATACAAGTTGAAACCAGTTAAGCTGCAAACTACCCATAACCAGTTAATCTGCAAACTACCCATAACAGTCTTCTGACAGAAACATAAGGACAAGGTTGACCTTCAAGACATCAACTTGAACGAGACCTCCCCAGAATATTGAAAAATCATTTAAGCCATTGAATACAATTATCAAATAAACATCAATTCGTAACCACCCAAAATTACCAAAACATCCCGGCCACAAACAAAGACCAAGCCAATGGAATCAGGGACATTTTTGGTAACACAACAACAATATAGCGACGGACAAGCCACAATCCTCTGACTATCGAGGCAGAAAATGCCATCGATTGCTATATGGTTGAGGCTACCACCCAAAAGGGCAAAAAATGGCTCCAGAAAGTGTTCAGTGGCCTTGATCATGCTTCTAAGATTCGTGAAGTTGCAAAGAAGGTTCAAACCATAAGGAAAGAACTGGATAAACTCAACCAGAACCTGATGTTCATCTTTCAAACCCTTCAAGCTAAAGACCCTGCTGGCCGATGCAGGACGGAGAGGAGGCTCCCGGGCGTTGGAAAAGACAACTTGGTGGGATTTGACGAAGCGACAACCACACTAATTGATCAGCTCACTGCAGAAACCACAGAACTACAGGTAATCTCGATCGTAGGAATGCCTGGGCTGGGCAAGACAACTCTAGCAAATAAGGTTTATAACGACCCTAGAGTTTTACATGTATTTTCTACTTTGGCCTGGATTTATGTATCTCAAACTTATAACAAAAAGGAATTGTTGCTTTCCATTCTGGAAGGTGGTAATCAAGTCATAACCACCATGTCTGACGTGGATGAAGCCAGCTTGGTGAAAGAAGTCCGTGGCTTTCTGTCTTGGAAATATTTAGTTGTTGTTGATGATGTGTGGGAGGAGATGGACTGAGATAGCATTAAAGAGGCTTTTCCCAACCACAAAAATGGAAGCAGAATTCTGCTAACAAATCGAAACGAACCCATGGCTGTGCATGCCGATCCACTTAGCCTGCCTTATAAGCTCGATTTTCCAACTGATCCTCAAAGTTGGGAGAAGTTTTTAAAGGGAAATTACAGAAGCAGTTAAGAACAGAGAAATCGATAACAATCTTGGGCATTATTATTGTTTGTTTTTTTTTAAATTGAACTATTTGTTTCAAAGATTAAAAGAGACCTATGTTTGGCATTAATTTGTGACAATGACAAACAATTACCCAAATGCACATGCCTCTGGAGAGAGAATTAAACCACGACTAACAGAAACTAAATGTATTGTGTATTGGGATGAAATTGCAAGCAAAACAAGCAAGTGTAACTCACCATCCACACACCTATTCATTGCTGGATTGTTATTCATATCCAAAATTCGAAAGTTTGATGATTTTTGGCGATATAGTTGGTTGATCCCATAAGAAATTCTACAAAGAAGGTACTGATATTTGAATCTCAAATCATGAAGGTAGTGTCTCAAGTTCTAAAGCTGCAATGGACAAGCTTGTCGACATCAGTTCACAACCAAAATGATTGAATGCATGGCTATAACACCTAATGGGCTTTGAAAACTCATGGGTTTCACAAACAAGATTAATCCTACAGCCAAGCTGGAAAAAAATGAACTTCCAGTGCTTAAATAATAAAAGGGGAAGCAAATCTTTCCAAAACAGGTTATAATTCTCATTGGACACGAAAACAAAGCAAAGGAATACCAGATTCAACATTCACGAGAGACAAACTTCCAAATGTGCTATACACGTAACCAGATGATAGAAAGTAGAATGAACATCGAGATACATAACGATTACGGAAAAAGCTACAATACATATGGATGGAAGAAAAAGGAAGAATCTTACTTCGACATGAAGCACAACTATTTCCCCAGCACATATAAGACGATCTTTAGCTACCCTGAAATGAAATTAGTGGTTCTCATTTATCCAAGGAACACAGGTCGTAAAGCTAACAAAATTGAACTATAGCATGTAAAGATAAATACACAGAATACAGAGAAATTCAAAAGAAAGTGTGGATTATATTTTCTTGGACTTTTAAGACTACCAAAAAACAACAGTATTGAATATTCAAATGCCTCTGTCACTGCTTGTGATTTGCTTGTATAAGTTTTTTGATAATTCACCTAGGGCCATATCTCTCACATCTTTTTCTATAAAAAAAAACCATATGCCTCCATGAAGGAATGGAAAGATGGTAGTCATGGGACTGACATGGTTTCCATAGAAGTTTTCTAAGATCTTCAGAATACCCAATAATTTACTCATTAGTTCATAAAGGTTAAAGGTTAAAAAATCTCTTTATCTGATCGTATTGAAGCTTGTCTTAGCATTTGCTCTATGGGCCCTCCAATCAGATTATATCATTTGTGGAATTTTGAGAAACCATTTTGCTTTAGCCTTTGATCTTATCAAGATCTCAAACAGTGATTTAATAAGCAATGTCAACAGGGAAAAGTGGTCCAAACATCAAAACTACAATAGCACACATGGTTTAAAAAGCAACATACTGACTATTACTCGAGTAGCTGTACCTCACCCAAACTAATTCTAATTCATAAACGACAAATCGGAGCATGTCATCTGAAACTTCAAAAAACTTTTACATTAGACCATCTTACCTTCAGGAACCCAGGTTCCATGCTCCCAGATAGAACAGTTGGATATGCATTGCCAGTGATACATATTAAAGTCTTCCATAGTATCAGTGCAGATTTAACAATGATTCCTGAAATAGAAAACAAAATCACAGCTCTAAAAGATCGTTTATTCGTATTGGATATCAAACTACCATTCACCATTGTGATCATTCCCCAGGGTGTTGCAATATGATTTTCTTCTGATTAAAAAACGAATAGGGCTAATCTAACATAAATTGTAAAAGTAACACCACCATAAAACCATGCTGGCTGGGCTGCTGCATATAGAGTAAAAGAAATTCAACTTATTTGGATCTAATGACGAAGACTTATCATCTTCTATAGGAATAGTTTTTTCAACAAAGTCATATGTTGACCATAACACAGTTAAATTTAAGTAGGAAAGTTCTGAATCCTGCGCCACGTGTCACTCCGCCAAAGTTTTTCTGTACAAGTCTGAAGTTGATTCAATGGGTCGCATAGCTGCTGGTGTACTAAGGGTTCTGAAGCTGGAGGGATCTATTGGAGAGGCAGTCATCATAAGCAACCTAGGTACTCCTCTTATACTGATGCGATCTGGTGTTTTTTTTTTTTGCATTTTTCCAATATATTTACATTTTTTTTAGTAGGATATTCGAAGTTTTGGGACTTGACTGAAATTTCTTCCACGGTACAATTTGTTCTTTTGCAAAAGGAGAGTTTGGTCACATTATAGAGGCATTAGAAGAATCACACACTCGTACTCATATTTGGAGTGTTGATTGAATGTGTTTCTGTCTTTTGACTTGGAGAACTAACACTGCTTTTTGGGATGAAGGATGGTGATTTTCCATATATTTTTGGTTCCAGTGACTCGAATTTTACTTGCGATTTTTATCTTCTTTCTTTTCATTTTTGCTTTCATCTAATTTGGAGATTAAGGTCTTCTTCATGTTTTCAAAGTATTGAATTTGTTTCAATTTTTTATTCTGGGTTGTGTTCAATTTTCTCCCTCAAAACCAGGTAACTTCCACACCCAAAAAGCAAAAAGAACCTTAACCAGGCCAAATGCTCATGAAACAGAGAGAAAAGATGAGAGAAAGAACCAAGCCTTATATGAGCTGTATTGGTACATAATTACTGATTTAACCTTCAGAAGACAACCGCACTAAACTCAACACAGAGACATAAGAATGAAGCAGATTACCTCATGCATAAACAGCATCCTTTGTGCTGAGCACTTTTAACCACTACATGCATATGCATCTTGGTCACACACCCATGAAACATAATCCACCTTCCATTTGGAAACCAAAAGGACGAATCCAAAAGCCAAAACTCAGGTTCTTTACATATGGGGATCACGAAATGCAGAAGTTCAAAATTTAGAACCTCCTCAACATCAGGCTCCACCAATATCTTCCAATTGAATCCGGCATCTTCCAATTTAACACGGCCCTTCAAGTCAACAGCTAACCTTTCTGCCACTTGTGATCTACCAGTAAAGAGATTCATAGGTGGATTTGCCTGATTATTCCATCAACATATCAGAAGACGTATCTGATAATATCCAATATTCACAAATAATCTACTTGTTACATTCTTTTGGATCAGAATTCTGAAAGGTAGCTGGCAAAAAATGTAAATACATTGACTCTATAGCGCAAAAGCAACAAACATCCTCTTCTTTACTACGTCCTTGAAGCAAACATAACCAGATAATCAACAGTAGAATATTTATGGCTAAACCAAAAAAATCCTATTGATATTTTCTGATATGGTACTTCGAGTCTCGGCATTATCCTCCAAGGCCCACTGATTAATCAACAGCACTTTACTAAGCAAATAACAAAAAACAATCATCATCCTAAACCACAGCCTATTCATAAAACATGTTATTAGGGGGTTAGACGTTTGATCGCATGAGACATCATGCAAGCTGTGGCTATATAATTTGGGGGAGCTATGCCCGATTTTCGAGCCCATTACTAATATTGGAAACAAAGGTTTGTGATATTTTTCAAAATAGCATTGAATGGCAGTTATTTAGTGCTAATGATATACATAAAACCGTGATATCCAACAAACTATTGGTTTTATGAAAACCAACCTCCAACAATAGCTTGTTCATTGTCCTTCCATCAGCATTAATGAAGTCAACATCCTCCTCATGAAGCAACCTAAGCATTCGTTCCATAACATTGCATACCTAAGAAACATAGTAGGTAGGTAAAAATGCTAGGCATAGAAGAGGAAATACAAGAGACAAGTAAAACTTGGAAACAAGACTAAAATGCTCAAAAAATTCTCAAAAAGAGAAGTAATAAAACAAGAGCAAAAAATTTAAAACAGCAGTCAAATCCAAGAGCAGCCGGAAATTCTAGCCACCAAATTGTCGCTTTTGTGAGGGGCTCAGCCCCATAGGCTATTTATTTGTTTGCTTAAGTTGTACCAGAAAAATAAAACTCTCTAAAATTTCTAAAACACATTCCCCCTTAATTCTTAGGCAAAGTGAAAGACTGCCAACTTACCTAATTAATCCCTTTCTTCTGGATCCCCTGGAATGGTGGGAGGAGTGCAGGTTGTTCATGGGAAGCTATGAGATCGCATAGGGGAGTTATAACCGTCATGCCTGTCTCATGGGAGAGTGATTTACGGATCACGGAGTAATGGGCAAAACAGTGGGAGTGTGTACAGATCATGGGGTAGTGGGGACCGCACTTGTTGGGAAGGTGCCGGCCGGTATAAGCCTTGCCGAGCACCCGGCCACATGTCATATCTGGAGTGCTCGGCATCAGTGATAAAAATTCATACTCATCACACTGTACGCATATATATCAGCACACGTAGAGCATGTTCCATGCATCTCTCTACCTTTGACATGTTCTTGTTTTCCAATGAATGGGTTTTGCCTTTGGAATGGTCTCTATTCGGTTGTTTCTGGTGAATTTTGGACCTTTTTTGGAGGAAAGGAATACTATATTCGATTTTCTGAATTTTGTCAAGAAAAAGCAGAGTAATCAACAGAAGTTACTACAGTGAGTAATATAAACATGGCTAAAATGATGATAAAGCTTCATGCATTGTATAACCTCCAATGGCACTACTCTGGAATTGGCTGCTGCAGAAGTTTTGAGTTACACATTTTACTTCCTGAATTAATCAGTGAAACAGTCACCGGGTGAAGATTTACAAAATAGTAGCATCTTTGGAAGTGAAAGGTCGGCCATGGACCATACATTTTAGAAAGTTCCACATGGTGTCTCCCAACA
This sequence comes from Rhododendron ovatum, assembly GCA_019656835.1. NCBI lineage: Eukaryota > Viridiplantae > Streptophyta > Magnoliopsida > Ericales > Ericaceae > Rhododendron > Rhododendron ovatum. The sequence goes on along the minus strand of CM033793.1, from coordinate 19,397,757 downwards.
TACAGAAGATAACCTTTTTGCTATTCAATGCAAAAAGTAAAAGCAAGTCAAAGGTCCACCACCTACTCACAGGCCAAAGGATAGCTACCCTTTCTCCTTTCCCCTTCACTTTCCAGTATGTGTTGGTTTTCTTTAACTCTAAGGTTCCCATACCTGAGAATAACAAGAACAACCAGCTTTTGTCATTACTTCAGAAAACAAAACATGACACAAATCATTTCTTGCACGAGAGTGCACAACTATATGGATGGAGAGAGAGAGAGAGAGAGAGAGAGAGAGACAGAGAGAGACAGAGAACCACCTAAAGGAAAAAAGAAGCCACCCATATCTTGTCCATCTGCCCATAGGTAACTCTCTTAGAAGCATAGCGAAAAATAAAATCACCAATTCAAAAAGGCCCTTGAGCTCTGTTGTCACATCAGTCACCATTCCAACCCCGGAAACTTAGCGAAGAACACAATCGCCGAGGTCGTTTAGTAAACCTAAAAGTAGGTGAAAGTTCTGAATCCCCACTTAAATGTATTACAGTGTGAGTTCAATCAGAGTACCATTGTGAGAAAGGATTCCATCAATAGATGCCTTAGCCACCCAGCAGGAATTCCTAACTTACCGTTCCTATAAAAGATCTACAACAGAAAATGCGAAGAGTTGGTATCCCAAAGTGAATCTTGTAAAGATTGAAATGACTCTTCGGGTTTGTGTACAGATTATGATTATGGTGGTTTCATGGATGCTTGGCATCATCTTTCAAAAGTAAAAAGTCCCTCAAAACTAGCAAAGCAGATCGCTGAAACATTTTTCAACACAGTTTGCCGTTAGGATTTAAATTACACATCAAATTTATATTGTTTCACTTTTGAGTCTTCATCACATTCACTACAATATATTAAGATTAAGATAACGGAGCAAGATCTGAACAGATACAAGACATTTCACAGATTTCATTCAGAAACTGACTTAACCAGGAAGGTTTTTCATGCATATCAGTCCGTCTCATTGAAAAGAATCTACTGAATTAATACAGGCTGTAGATAATTCAGGGATCAGAAGGTCAACAGCTGGAGAGATGAGCTTGACCAGCATATCAACAAGAACTGGATTAACGAACAGTTCAAGTAATTTCTATTGAGAGAAAGTGATCCCGCAACCAAAGAATAAAAACCATCATTACAAAGAGAGATCAATAGTGCAAACAAGATGGGCAGATTATGATTTAAGCTCGATAGCATACAATAACAGAAGAGGGCGGAACTATATAGATAAGTGAAATCTTCGCTCTCAGCATATTACAATTTACAACTATGAAAACCCTCTACAGCTCTCAAAGAATGATTTGAGGTGAAATGCATCCAAGTTCTACAAAAATAGCATAACTCTTTGGTTTCATCTCCAGTATTAGTATCTAGTACACCTTGCCACAATTGAAGCTCAAGAAGGAAAACAAACACATAACTCTTATAATGCAATTAAGAAAATTGCAGCCCAGGTCAGCAAATTTTGCTCTGGTGCTGGGGTGAAATGCATCCACGTTCCACGAACCGTAGCATAAGCTTATTTGCTTCATCTGATTTCCCCTCTAGCATCAATCTCTTGCACACTTTCTCACATAACTTCAAATCAGGGATCAGATTCCGATCAAACATCCGACACCCCACCTTATATGACAACAGAGGAATACCTTTACTCATATAACTCTCCATAAGCATGTGGCATGTACTGGCATCAAATCTTGAAGCTGTCCTCAAAACCTTTCCCAAGAGTTTATATGCCTCGTCAAGGTTTCCAAGACTACAAAGCTTTTCTATAACCTGATTATACACTGTTCTGCAATCTTTTCTAGAAAGCATCTTCTCCAATAATTTCAACAAATCTTCCACCCTACTTTGTTCACAAAATCTACAGATGATTGAACGGTATGTAATAGGACTAGGAACCAAACCCTTGTGGAGCATTTTCTTGGTCAGTTCAATTGCGTCTTCTATTCTGCCTTTCTTTGCTAATGCATTAATAATTGTTGTATAAGTGACGGTGTCAGGGCATCTGTCACTCAAATACATGTCATCAAGCAACGAGAGCGCAGCATCCACATCACCTCTCTGACAAAATCCATGAATTACAGTAGTAAAGTTTACCGCATTAACTGCACATCCCTTGTGCAAACACTCCTCCATAAAATTCTTAGCATCATTAACTCTACTCTCTCGACAAAGAGACTGAATCACTAAGTTGATTTCAACTGCGGTCGGTTGAAACCCCTTTCTGATCATTTCCTTGACCACATCACAAGCCTCAGATAATTTCCCTTCCCTACGGAGCCCATGCATCACAACACTATATGTAATGCAATTTGGGGTCCACCATTCTTCCTCACTCAAGTTCATCATTTCCCTTGCCTCTGATGATTTCCCACTTCTGCAAAGCCCATTTAACAAGGCCGTATATGAGATAGTGTTTGGTTTGCAACCTTGTCTGTTCATCACCTGCATCAACTTTTTGGCTTCATCCACCTCTCCTATGCGACAAAACCCATGGACAACTGCACTGTAAGTCACTACATCAGGACTGCATCCCTTCGTGATCATTTCCCCTAAAAGTTCTTTCGCCCTATCTATTCTTCCCTCTTGACAAAACGAGTTAATTATCGCACTATACCCAACCTTATCCACCAAGAATCCTCTCTCTTCTGCTTCCTTTAAAAATACTAGGGCGTCATCGCTATGACCATGTTTGGTTAACATATGGATAAGGGTATTGTAAGTAACCTGGTCTGGTAATAGTTTGCCATCCTTCAACATCTTCCCCATCAACTCCCTCAATTCTTTGATCCTCTTCTCCTTGCATAGAAAACCCATCACTGTGTAGTAACTAACTTTATCTGGTGAACAACCTTCAAATGGCATTTCATCGATTAGACTCACCGCATCGTCAATCCGATGCAAATCACAATATCCCTTGATCAAGCAATTGAAAGTTACAACACTAGGTTCAATCCCAATAACTCGCATCCTATTCAAAAACCTCAATGCCTTCTCCAACCTGTTCCCCTTCACTAAAACATAAATGGCAGCGTTGCATATTGACAAATCAGGTTCAACTCCTGCCTTTTGCATCAGAAATAAAACTTGCATTGCTTTCACCATATTACCAGCTCGACTATGAGATATCATCACATAAACGAAAGCTTGTGGCTGAAGCTCAATTCCCCTTCTCAACATCAGACGAAGGACCCTTTGAGCACCATCATACAACTTGGTCTTACTGAGGACCTCAAGCATTGCATAGTACACGATAAGGTCATGTCGGTATCGCCATTGTCGGTCAGCCCAATAGAAAAATTTCAAAGCATTCCGTTCATCGTTCTGAATGCGCAAAACAGCACAAACATGTCGAGGTTTGAGGCTTCTTAGCAGGTGCCTCAACTCGTTTTCAAGCTTCGGATTCCACGATGACCGAAGACTAATCAACCTACAAACTTCTTTCACAATAGGGTGTCTTGATTCATCTTCATCCCCACCAACAATCCTAAAAGTTTGCCTTTGGGGCTTGTTCGTGCTGGCCATATTCAAAACCCCAATATCATGATCATTGTCACTCTCACCCTCCCCTTCTTCAGACTCCTCATCCTCATCTGTGTCACCGAAATTACAAGTTTTTCTATGTTCATCACTAGTATTACCACAAGAACTCAAAAGCCCAAATTTTTTGAGATCCATTTCTTCAACTCTTGCGTACCCATGTTCATTCTCATCAATTTGTTCTGTATCCACGCATCCGGCGCATAAACAAGGGTCAATATGAGAACTAGGGTTAGGGTTTTCTGATGACCATGAGGAAAAAAATGTACCAGCCCTATTACAGCATATTGTGTTTCCATTACATTGGCTTCTGAGTTCAAAAGTTAGCCTTTTTTCCAGTAGCTTCCACCTAAATGCCATGAATAGAAGCACCTAGGGGTCGATTTGAGGATCAAAAACATTTCAGTGGGAAAAATTCAGATTCCCAGTTAAAAAATCTTGGACATGTAGTACAGAAAGAAGCGAAAAGAGTAACAAGAATGATCGGGAATTGAGTATAAAACGGTCAACAAAATATTCACCTGGAACAGAGGATTAACCAGTGAAGAGCAAGGATTCTTTTCTAACGCGGAGGTAACGAAGAAGGAGAGGCAGAAGTGACTAACGTTTGTGGCTATAGCAACGCCGTTCCCAGCTTTTCGCAGATCAGCCCGGTCGGTGTTGTTTTGACAAGGGTTAATTAGGTCTCGTGCGGCTAAATAAACCACCACGGCTTTTTTTTTTTTTTCTTATTTAAATTTTTTTTGTGTTTATTAATTTTTTCTCAATTTTTTAAGAATTATTATATTGTTATAATAAGAAAAAATTTATTTTTATTTATTAATTTTTCGTCAATTTTTTAAAAATTATTACATCGTCATAACAAAAGAAATCTAAAAAATAAAAATTACCATCGAAATTTAATTTTTTTATTAAAAATAAAAATAAATTAATAAACTAATTTTTTCATCTTTATTAAAAAAATTTAAATTTTGATCGTAATTTTTTACTAACAATTAATAATTCTAAAAAATTAATAAAAAATTAATAAATATAAAAAAAATTTAAATAAAAATAAAAAAACAAGCCAATAACTTATTTAACTTGAACGGGTCTTACTGTTAGCTCCTTATTAAAACTCCAAAAATGTACTGACTGTAGTAAAACGAAGAAAGATCAGAACCGTCGTACATAGAAACCGTTTGCTTCCCTTCTCTATTCTATTTGCTGTAGCTGTAGAACAGGCCGAGAGAATCCCGCTGCACACCTCTCTCTCTCTCCACCGAACAATGGAGTTCACCGGCAATGTCGTCGAGAACGGCTACGCCGCTGAACCCCGATCGGCTGTGATATTCCTGGGCACCGGTTGTTCGAGCGCTTTACCCAACGCCAGGTGCCTCATCCAGCCATCAGATCCTCCCTGTCAAGTTTGCTTCTCCTCCTTGTCCCTCCCACCCGATCGAAACCCCAACTACAGGTGATTCTTTCAATCTCGTGGTTTTGGTTTTTGGTTTTTGTTCGAGGCATGGACCCGTGAATGTAGGATTTAGAACGCGCTATGAAAGAAAAGAAAGGAAAATAAAAAAAAAAATCCTCAGGGGTTGTTTGGTTCCTATGTCAGGGAAAGGAAAAGAAAATAGAAAGGAAAAGAAAGGAGAAAGCTCTGGAACACTGAGGAAAATGAAAAGAAAGGAAAAAGTTCTCATTTTCTTTCCATTTTCCCCTTAAAACCAAACAAGAAAAATTTATTTTCCTCATAATTTCTTTTCATTTTCTTTCCACTACCAAACAAGAGAAAAGAATCTATTTTCTTCACATTTTCCCTCTCTTTTATTTTCATTTCCTCTCCACAAGTTCCAAACAGAGCCTAAGGTCCAGTGTTTTTTCTTTGAGACTTGTTAGGTTAGGTGCACTGAGAAATATGTTTATCAGATTCTTTTTTTTTTTGGTCGTAATAGGAACGGTCATTTATAAGTTCCCCATGTTTTTTTACTTTTACAGTTTGTTTAGTAGCTTATTTTTGGGCTGTTTGACTTTGATGATTCTTTTGGGGAATAAATTTGCTATCTTATAATCGCCAGTCTATTTTAGCTCTGAAACGCAAAAATAAAAAAATTCTGCCCAAACAGCTTGGCTCTTTTAACTCCTCTTTCTCAAGAAGAAAAAATCTCTCCTTAGCTTAGAGTGGTGGTGATGAGTTTTGTCGGTTGGGGTTGTCTTGTGGTATACACAGTATATTGGATAATGTGCAAGATGAGCGTGCTCTTTTTTTTTTTTTTGGGTAAGTAATTTTATTTCACCAAAAGCACGGCAACTACAAAAACAATGGGGCCTCCCCCTGAACAACAATACAAGGAACAACAAGACTATGTAAGAGCATTAGCCATTATTGATCCTAAAAGCTCTAGAGTTAAGTAACCAATCATCACAAATTTTCCTATTAAGGCAAGAAAACTTTATAGAATTAAAAGAACAATGCTTGGTTCTAATTGCATCAAAAATCGCTGCAGCTAGGCCATCTACATACCTGCTCTTGTTTTGAAATATCCTTATGTTACACTCACCCTACAGGAAGTAAGAGGTTGCTGCCAAAGATAACTTGTATACAGTACTACAAAAATTGTAATAGGGCATTATGGCATACACAGTATATTGGATAATGTGCAAGATGAGCGTGCCCATTATGGCATTTAGGGTTGGGAATGTGCAAGATGAGCATGCCCGTTATGGCATTTGATTGGAAAGGATCAGAAGATGACAATTTTGCTTAGACCACATCAACCATTGTGATTTGTGACGACCTGTAATAGGGCTTTTGCAGTTGGCTTTTGCAGTTGGTAGCTGGATCATTATTAGGGGTGTCAAATAGGCGGGTTTTGGCCAAATTGGGTAAGTTATTAGTGGGTTGAGTCTTTAATGGGTTACTGACCCATTTAGACCTAATTAGTTATGAGCCTAATTACCCATACCCAACCCAACCCATTTATTTGAAATCAAACCCAACCCGCCCATTAACCCAATTACATAAAATTTAAAATGACTAACATACTCATGTTGTCACGACCCGCCTTTTTATTACAAATAAACTTCAAAATGCCCTATATATTACGCACTTTCAGATCCCATTCTCTCAATATACAAATTACAATACCAAAATAAAGTACCTTGCAATTCAAGTTTTTACAACCCAAAATAAAATTTTACAAGTCTAACAAGCCAAAATATACAAATATTCCATTACGCTCTTAAATAAAAGACTAGAACATATCCCATGATTCTTAAGCCTTCGGATCCATCTCGAAACCTGAAAAATTTGGGTTGCAACAACATGAGCCATAGCTCGAGCAGGAAATATGCTAAATGAAAAGATATGAACATGCAAAGCTTGATACACAAAATATACTCTTTCATATATAAGTATTGAAAAGTCTTTCATGCTTTCTTCTCCTTTAACATTTACAATGAAGCTTTAAAATCCCAATTCAAAGTCAAACTAACACAACAAAATAATCTATGCATTATATTAAGTGTTTTCAATTTTCCCTTCCTTTCAAATACTCAAAAGAATGCTATTAAACCACGAACTCAAATCAAGTCCCGAATAAAGAAAATTACCCATAAAAGTCGATATGGAAAATAACAAAGCTCATAATAGAATAGCCAACCAAATCGAATATCAAATTTACTCAACACCGAGACATAATATTATATGAGTTGCTCACCGAAGCAATCACCAACCAACCGTGCTACACGTCTCCAGCACATGCACTTTACGGGCTACTAACCCGAAAGATGAAGCAACCTACCCCGCGCGGGTTTACGGACTTTCACCGACGGCGTCATAATTGACCCAGTAGGTTTACGGACTTTCACCGACAGCGTCACAATTGACCCGAGTTCCCCGGTGACCCAACTCAAAATTACAAAACTATCATATCCCAAAATATCTCAATACTTGGCCTAAAACCCAAATCAACTAAAGCCAATGGAAATTTCTTGAATCAGTCGCCCAAATTCATTAAAGTAAACCAATACAGAATACTCAATCTAGTCTCCAAAAAGAACATTAACTATGTACAAATATTCAACAAGTATCCAAAACCACATATCGAGAAATTATTTACTCAAGCCTACTTTTACTTGGTATAGGACAAAAACTCCCTACTTGCATTTCATCGAACACGTGGACTGCCTAACAATAACTATTTTTTTCCCAAACATATGGCGTGCAAAATTATATACGGTTCATGTCTCATGTTCAACTATCACTTAAAATTCATGATTTGATCACTTAGAAGGTGAACCCCCTACTAATGAAGACCAAATATGCCAAAAGTAGTAAAATATCGACCCTAACCATGAATAACAACAAAATCCCTCACAAAAATCATGTATAGCACACAATTCCAAACATATAAATTAGGGCTTGACTCATAATTTGATTAGTCAACCATAAACTCGAATTAAGTGCACACCAAGGCATATACACACTCATATTTAATCATTTAGCATAAATCCTACCTCGAAGACGAAAACCCCCAAAATGTTGAAATCCCGAAATTTGACCAATTGAAATTTTGTTCGGATAGATGCGCAGCCCTTTGTCCGTAGATCACGTTTTCTTCTTGCCTTGTTGCGAAATTCTCGAACCTTGGCTTCCGATTATGGTGTTGAAGCATGAGGGTTTGAGAGAGAGAGAAAAAAAAAAGAGAGAGAAGAGACGCAGGGAAAGGAAAAAGGAAATGAGGAATCGGGTCCTCTGATCCTATTTTTTCGATTTTTAAGTGTAGTTATTACGCTACACCCCCTCGACTACCTTAAGCACTTCCTCAAGTCCTAGAATTTAATATGTAGCTACACTAATACCCCATGAGCTATAAAAATAAATAGTAACTACTCATAAAAGTTACCCACCGCGGGTCCCCCAACACTCTCGTCCTGTGGCTCACTAACTCGGGCCCAAACGACCAAACATACATCTACATACATAAAATAAAATTCATTGCGCACAAAATTTTCTAATTATAAGTCCACATACCAACGTCAATAAAAAAATTAATTTAAAATTTGACACGGGTCTCTACACGTACACTAAAATGACCGTATTGCCCTTGTACATTTAAATGACCAAATTACCCTTGTATATTAAAATTACCATAATACTCCTTATGTACTAAAATGACCAAATTACCTTTGTACACTAAAATTACTGAACCAAATGGAGATTCTGCTGAAATTTTAGGGATTTTTGGACAAAAGAATTCAGAGTTTTGGTTTTTTTTTTTTACTCAATTTCCTCTTCTAAATTGTTGGTGATTATTATGTCCAGATTAGCTTTTTTAAACCTTTTGCCAAATCCGTGGGCTGTCACCACCCCCAATCTCTCTTATAACAGTAAGGTACCTTTAACAATCAATATTAAGGATATGTTTGAATTAAAAAGTCAAGTCAAGTGAATTATTTTTTTGTCTTTAAAAAAGTATGATCGAAACTCATAATTTTTTTAATAAAGACAAAAATAAGTCAAAAAGATAATTTTTTTTGTGTTTTTAATTATGAGTCTCGATCAAAATTTTGTACTTTTCAATTCAAAATGTTGGTGAATGGTACCCATCCAACATTTCAATCCACCGGTTCAAAAATGAGGTAATGGTGTTAATTTTGGATTCAATAATGACTTGCGACCTCAATTTTTAATTGCCTTTTAATTAGATTTCAGAGATCAATAAATATTTTGGGAAGCTATTTGTGACGGCAGAAGGATGGTGGGAGCCTGGGAGGGGGTGTCAGGCAGTGGTTGGGAAAGGAGGGAGAGAGAGAGAGAGAGAGAGAGAGAGAGAGAGAGAGAGAGAGAGAGAGAGAGAGAGTTGCCTTGTTTTGGGTTCATTAAGTGGGACCCACCTGACTGAGGTGGCTTGCCACTTCAATTCTTGGACATGTTCCTGATGGTTTCGTACTCATGGATCATAGCATTCCTCTTCTATTTTTGTTTGGGTCATGTTTATGATTTATTGGGTCATTTAAGTTGAACCAATTGATGCCCAATTGAGACCCAATTAATAAATGGGTTAGATGGGTTGGACCCATTCTAACCCAACTAATTAATGGGTTGGGTTGGGTCTATTTTCTAGTACATGGATTTGGGTTGATTAATGGATCTGGGTTCAATTTGCCACCCCTAATCATTATGATGCTCATACAGACCTTTTCTAACAAAGCAGCCCAATCACTTGAAACAAGCTGGAAGAACCGATCCAACTTTGGCAATCACTTCGCTCGCATTTGGTTGAGTTGTTATGTTTCTTTTATTATTAGTTGAATGATTCAGTTCCCATACTAACAAAATAGAGGTATGGTACTAATGGACTTCAAATGAATAGGTGCAATACATCTCTTCTCATTGATTATTGCCGAAGAGACGGTGAACACCGTTACGTATTGGTAGATGTTGGAAAGACATTCCGGGAACAAGTGCTTCGGTGGTTTACTTTCCATAAGATACCTCGGATCGATTCGGTTAGTTTACTTCTTTTAGTGCTTCTCGTACTGACATGTGTGTTTGAAAATTAATGGGCCTTTTCAATTGTGAAACCATTATATAATTACTTTCAAGCAGATATGCCAACAAGTGTTTGCATTTATCATGGTATATGGCATGGCTTCTCCTTGGTTCTTTCTGCATATGCAAGAATGTACGGAAATTATATACTCACTATATCGTGCATATGATGTAAACTTTTGCCTACTGGGTTGGAGGAAGAGAAAGTACAGCCTCTTCAATCATGTCTAATTACCCCCAAAGAAAGTTGTTAAATCAAGTGTTGGCATTTGGCACTTTTGGCGAATGTGTGAACAGGTGTGTTTTGGGACAGAAGTGTGGAACTTACTCATCTTAAATGCGGAAAACAAGTTTAATATGGAAAGTAGAAGAAGTGAATGGCATTAAGCTGGTGATGTCTGTAGCTTATTTTTATTGTATAGATAGAGGATTGTCTCCCTCGTTGATTCTTATTAGCTTTTTTGTTTGTTGTGTGTGCACAATTGTGCTTGCCCAATATGTATGACTTATCTTTATACTTGTGTTTAAATAGAAAATATGATGAACTAATGCGTATATTTCCTGCAGATTGTTTTGACCCATGAACATGCAGATGCAGTTCTTGGTCTTGATGATATTCGTGCTGTGCAACCACATAGCCCTACAAATGACATTGCTCCCACTCCTATCTACCTCAATCGGGAGGCAATGGATAGGTAACTATTGAACTGCTTTTGGACCGACATGTACTATTCCCTCACCAAATCTTTTGATGTTTTTCAATCCACACCGACACAATTCCGAGATTTAACCGTGATACATATTTTAATATTCTCAACAATGGCATCGGGATAATGTCTGTTGTCAGAGATGAGAAAAAGTGCATAGGGTGTTAATGAACCCTAACACAAATAACTATTATTTATATTAAGAGATAACTTGTTACAAGACTTGTTTAACCAATGTGGGACAAGACTCATAACAACTACTTAAATATTCCAACACTCCCCCTCAAGCTGGAGAATAGATATCACAAAGTCCCAGCTTGCTACATAACAACTCTAACCGGGGCTTGAACAATGACTTAGTAAACATGTCAGCTAACTGAGCACTTGTAGACACGAAGGGAGTAGCTGTCACACCACCAACTAACTTCTCACGCACCAGATGACAATCAACTTCAATATGTTTAGTCCTCTCATGAAATACCGGATTGGATGCAATGTGAATTGCTGCCTAATTATCACAATACATATTCATTGGCAATTGCACGCTAAATCCTATCTCCTCAAGAAAAGATCGCACCCATACAATCTCACATGTCGTGTGGGCCATAGCTCTATACTCTGCCTCTGCACTAGACCGTGCAACCACTGTTTGTTTCTTACTCTTCCAATTGACAAGGTTTCCACTGAGAAAAACACAATATCCTGTAGTGGATCTCTTGTCAGAAGGTCCTCCTGCCCAATCAGAGTCAGTAAAAGCCTCAATACGTAAGTGACTATTAGCTCGATAAAACAAACCACGTCCTGGATGAGCCTTGAGATACTTTACAATTCTAAGAACGGCCTCCCAATGTGGAAAACGAGGAGCAGACATAAACTAACTCACAATACTAACTGCGAACGAGATATCTGGACGTGTAATAGTAAGATAGTTCAATTTACCAACCAAGCGACGATATTGGTCAGGGCTAGAAAACAGCTCCCCCTGATTAACACACAGTTTGACATTAGGATCCATAGGAGTATCGACAAGCTTTGACCCCAATAAACCAGTCTCATCTAGAATATCTAGCACGTATTTTCTCTGTGATAAACTAATGCCATCTTTAGATCGTGCAACCTCAATACCCAAAAAATATCGCAACCTTCCCAAATCTTTGGTATGAAACTGACTCTGTAGAAATACCTTCAACTCATCAATACCTTTTTGATCATCGCCCGTAATAATAATATCATCCACATAAACAATCAATAATACTTTCCCTCGGTCAGATGAGAGAGAGAAAACCGAATGATAAGAATGACAACGACTCATCCCAAATTTCAAAACTGCATCTCTGAACTTGCCAAACCAGGCCCGAGGAGACTGCTTAAGACCATATAGTGCTTTGCGAAGACGACATACCTGATTACGCTCCCCCTGAGCAACAAACCCAGGTTGTTGCTCCATATAAACTTCCTCCTGGAGATCCCCATGAAGAAAAGCATTTTTAACATCCAACTGGAATAAAGGCCAACCAAGATTGGCTGCAAGGGAGATAAGAAGGCAGACAGAACCAAGCTTGGCAACTGGAGAAAAAGTCTCAACATAATCAACACCATAAGTCTGAGTATATCCCTTAGCAACAAGACGAGCTTTGTAACGCTCAACAGACCCATCAGGATGATATTTGACCGTAAAGACCCACCTACAACCAACAGTAGACTTTCCTAGCGGAAGAGGAACCAACTCCCAAGTGCCACTGTCACGTAGAGCAGACATCTCAACCTCCATAGTTGTCCGCCACTCGGAAATAGATAAGGCCTCCCGAACAGTGTTAGGAACAAAAATATACGAAACAGAAGTAGTAAAAGCACGAAGGGACGGCGACAAGTGAGCATAAGACACAAAACGATCAATAGGATGAGAAGTGCAAGACCGAATACCTTTGCGAAGAGCTATAGGAAGACCAGGTGATGATAAAGGTGGAGGTGGAGGCGGAGGCGGAGGTGGTGGTGGAGGTGTCGGTGGTTGTGGAACTAGATCTTGAGACGGAGGAGGCGCGGCGGAAGGCACTGGTGGGGCTGTTAATACTTTCTGCCGACGAACATACACCTGCAAGGGTGGCACGGATGGTATGCAAATAGGAAACACAGACTCAGTCTCAGCAGGAAGGTCAACTGGAGTACGGTGACCCGAGTAAAAGGGTAATGACTCATTAAACGTGACATCAGCACAAACAAAATGACGACGTAGAGACGGTGAGTAACACTTATACCCTTTCTGAGTGCGCGAGTATCCCAGGAAAATACACCAAATTGACCGTGGATCAAGTTTGTCCCGGTCAGGATCAAGAGTATGAACATAACAGGTGCACCGGAACACTCGTAGGGGTAATGAGTGGAGAGGCCGACCAGAAAATAAAACCGTATGGGGTATCTGACCACCTAGGACTCTAGATGGCATACGATTGATCAAATAACATCCTGTAAGAACAGCATAACTCCAGTAAGACTTAGGAACTTGCATTTGGAATAGCAGAGCACGCATAACCTCTGATAAATGCCTAATCTTGCGTTCGGCAACTCCATTTTGTTGTGGAGTCCAAGCACAAGAAGATTGGTGAATTATATCATGATCATCAAAAAACTTAGAAAGAGAATTATGAAAATATTCACCCGCATTGTCAGAACGAAATATACGAATGCAAGTATCAAACTGAGTTTTGATCTCCGTATAAAATGATTTAAAAATAGAAGACAACTCTGACCTTTCTTTCATGAGATAAAGATACGTGACACGAGAGTAATCATCGACAAAGATAACATAATATTGGAAGCCAAAAACATTAGGGACACGCATTGGGCCCCAAATATCAGAATGAACTAATTGAAAAGGACGGGACACACGACTCTCAACCCTAGGATAAAAAGACACTCTATGATGTTTACTAAACTCACAGATTTCACAGGGCAAAACATCAACACGGCTACATGAAGGTACTAGCCGTTTAAGGTTTTGAAGGGATGGATGACCAAGACGACAATGATGTTGATAGGGTGACACCGAAGACTGTAGGGCAACAGAGCTAGGGTGAATATCGTCGGTAAAGTAATACAGGCCACCACGTTCAATACCGCTACCAATTTTCCGCCCCGTCTTGAGATCCTGAAACACACAACCATTGGGAAGGAATGTGACAGAGCAATTTTAAGATTTGGTAAGTTTACTGACAGACATAAGATTTAATGGAAAACGAGAAACATGCAATACGGAATTCAAAGTTAGAGAGGAAGTAACAGAAACAGAACCCAAACCAATAATATCAGTGGTAGACCCATCGGCTAAGGTAACATGAGATGGTTTATCAATAGACTGATGGTCAGAAAAAATAATAGAAGTATCCGTCATATGATCAGATGCACCAGAATCAATAACCCAAGGAATAGAAAAACGGGAAGATGCAATACTAGCACTAGAAGAACCTGTCTGAGATAGCGTAGCAATGGAGGAACTTGTCTGATGTGACACAAGGCGTTGGTACTCCTCCACAGAAATAGTCACCATAGCAGTAGAGTGAGTAACCTGCCGAACATCTTTGGAATGAGTAACCCGATGAGCCTGAGGAAAACCATGTAGGTCATAGCAGTACTCCACTGTATGATTTGTTCCCCCACAATGAGTACACAGTCTGAAAACACGGCCTCGACTATGGCCACAACTGAATGAAGAACTAAAAGTACCAGAAACAGCGGAAGTAGAATCAGATTTCATTGCAAAAATATCTCATACAATGAGAGGTAACTAGTCACTATCGATAGATCAACCAACCAAATATGTCACCAACTATCGACCAATAAATAATCAACCCACCAATCTAGCAACCGAGAAAGAACCACCGAACAACTAATAAGCAATAAAATAGATCACCAAGCAATGAACATCATCAACTCACAAGACAAGATGACGGCCCAAATAAACAGGATCCGATAGCATTAAAGTCGAGAGAAACAACCACCCAACAACGAATCAGTAACCAATCTCCAATACGAACGAAATAATCATCAACTCAAGAAAGACCGCAACAAGAACTACTATGCTGCCAGTGCAAAAAACCCAAGGCTAATACCAACAGCAACACCAAACAAATACTGAACCAAATACTAAACCAACACAACTAAACGGTACCGCAGACCATCCATGAACACCAATCCGCATCGAGAACAACTTGGCACAACCAAGGACGAAGGAGGAACAAATTGTATCTCAGAAAATCACCTTAAATCATATCGCCAAGAGACAAGCAGATTGAATAGGGGTTTCTAATCGAAAATGGCAAGATCGATGTTAACAGATGCCGCAATGAACAGTACCCGATGAACAGTGTCACGTGAACAGTGCTGCGATGAACAGTCGCATGAACAGTGTTGTGTTAGGGTTTTGATGAGTGTCGGTAGGTTGTTTTAGGATTCCAAAGGGTTTGGTTAGGTCGTTTTAGGGTTTTTTTTTTTTTTTTTTTGATCAAGATGACAGCGGAGGTAGCGGTGATGGTGGGTGGCGTAGGGCAGCAATGGCTATGGTGGTAGGTTAAGATTAAGCTCTGATACCATGTTGTCAGAGATGAGAAAAAATGTATAGGGCGTTAATGAACCCTAACACAAATAACTATTATTTATATTAAGAGATAACTTGTTACAAGACTTGTTTAACCAATGTGGGACAAGACTCATAACAACTACTTAAATATTCCAACAATGTCTACTTGCCTGCTTGTAGGGACTTGGAATGAAAATATTGCCGTACTGTCCACTTACCTGTTTGTATCATTTAATTGGGGCCAGCACCAATGTTTAAGATCCCCCATATTATTAACTTATGGTTTCATAATCTGTAACATTTTTCTTAAAACTAATATAAAAAGTCGTTTATCTTTATTTTGTTACAATTTAATAAGTTATCGACCAGTTACTGGATAAAACATTGTCGGGGGCTTCCATTACACAGTGATCATAAACTTATTTGGGGGGCTAGAAATGGCATTAACTTACGGCATTATTGGGGTTTTTTTTTTTTCCCCCAAATTAACATGCATTCTTTCTAGTTTTCCTGTGACACTTTTGCATGCTTCTATCCAACAGCGTTGACATGAAGTTCCCTTACCTGGTTCAGAAAAAGCTGAAGGAAGGTCAGGAAGTGAGACGGGTGTCACAGCTTGAGTGGAAGATAATTGAGAATGATTGTAAGAAGCCGTTTGTTGCATCAGGACTAGAACTTGTTCCTTTGCCTGTTAGTTGCACCAAATCTTACTTTTCTATGATTTTAGATCTTATTCCTTAGATATTTCCTTGTTACATACTGCTTATTTTATGATGTAGGTGATGCATGGTGAAGATTATATTTCTTTGGGTTTTCTTTTTGGTGAAAATTGCAAAGTAGCATATATATCTGATGTTTCTCGAATTCTTCCAACCACCAAGCACCGTGAGTTTTTTTCCCTCTCATTTTGTTGCATGTCTTCCTTTAACATACAAACCAAATTTTGGAAGGAATTACTACTTGGAAAACTTGGTTGTTCTAATCTTGGGCAACAGACTCCAATATTTCACCTTCCAGGTTCTTCAGTACTATTGCATACTAATGTTATCTCACTGAAACTATTTATCCTTTCTTCACATTGGTGATGTACTTTTCTCCATTCATTGGAAATTTAAGCTTCTAATTGCTCGGTACAACTAGAAGATCATTACATTTTGGTTATAACTTATACCGGCAAGTCTATCATGGTTACTCCTTTTCTCTTTAAGTAACTATTAAGACCTTGCTAGCAAAATGCGGTGAACCAAAGCTGTGTGAATGATACACATACACTTGAAACATACTGAGGAAGTTGAGGAAACTTGAAGGAAAGAGCCATCCCTTGTTTTTTTCTTCCTTTTGTCCCTCTTACTACTACTATTATTATTAAGTTATAGCAGAGGGTCACTGAATTAAATGGGTGGTAATATCAGTCACTTGCCTTGTCTTTTGTTCTATATGAAGTCCATACATGCTTGATTGCCATACTTGTGGCATTACATAAGTATGTGTAAACTTGCATGTTTCACATCATAAAAGTTGCGAATTTAAGTGAGGTCTTTTTTGGCATTCATGTTGCTTGCAGCTTGCAAGTTAATTATTCTGCATTCTCCCTTTTCTTCCTGTTAGGATAGCATACCAAATTCTGGCTGAAGGATGGTTCTCATTTTGCAGATATTTCAGAAAGTAGTGGTCAACAGCTGGATCTCCTGATCTTGGATACACTGTACAAGGTCAGTAACAGAGCTTAGAAAAAGTTATTTGTTTCTTCCCAATTCTTTTGTGAGGACACTTCTCTGCATTCGTTTATAGTCAGGTGTTGGGGTTACGAAGGAAAAAAAAAAATTTCTTTGAAACCCATATAATATTTTCCGTGTATTGTAGTAGACGTATTCAACAATATGATTGACTTGCTATTGAAAAAAGCTTTCACTTTATCATGTAGATACCTATTTGTTACCGAGTTGTATAGGAGAATTGTGGTAGACAACATATGTTCCGGCTCCTGCTTAGCATGGCCTTTTTCTGTTCTTCTCTTTTCAGAACCTGTTTTTCTGTTTCTCTACTGTATGTGTCATCCGTATATATCTAACAGACCTGGGAAGAAACCCCTGGAATCGGTGTTATTACATTTGGTAAGCTACAAGAGAGACTCTCGATTATTTACACAACTGAAAGTGAAAGAAGCCTCATTTGACTATTCGGAGTTGCCTACGTGGTTCCTTTGAATGTTGTCTCTTCATTGTGCGTCATCTAATACTTTTGTCAACTCATGCACCTATATTGTTGTTGTACCCATGCTGATTCTTTATCTTTGTCGTCAGTTCTGGTCTATAATCATTTCAGTACTAGACACCATTTCTTTGAGGTTCTTTGTTCCAGGTTCCACTATTTATTTGTGCCGATGGAAACTTGTTTATTCCTTTTCCATTGATTGCATGTCTTTTTCTTTTTGGCCGATGTTCTTAATTCTGCTTTTTGGTTTCTTCTTCCAAATTCTACAGAAGGGGTTACACAACACTCATTTTTGCTTCCCCCAGGTTTGTGTTGATTCTAGCAATGTTGAAATTTTGTATCTTTACATGAACTTATGTTTTGTAGATCGCTCATGTTTGTATTGGCTTTTAGACTCTTGATGCTGTGAAGAGGTTATGCCCAAAGCGAGCATTGTTAATTGGGATGACCCATGAGTTTGATCATCACAAGGACAATGAATTTCTTAGGGAATGGTCTACAAGGTACTACAACTTGCATTTTGTTTATCATCTAATTCTCCATGCAGAATGTGTGAAATCATTCTTTATTAAATTTTACTTGTTTAACAAGTTGTATGGGTGAGGGCATTTGTGATAGCTTTTGGGGGAGTGATTTTATGTTCTTACACCTTGTAAGCTGTGCCAATGTGTTGGTCTAAATGGCTTCTGCTTTCAGGTCAAAAACAGGTTTTAAACTTCTTAAAGCTTTTCTTTTGTCTTTTTGGATTCTGATTTTTAGAATCAGCTTTTGTAAAATCTAGTTTTTTGGCAATTGGTAACTCTCTGATTGAAAGGCCAATTGGGAATGAGGGACTGGTATTTCATGTCCTGTTATTTGGAAATTCTTACAGCTTTGTTTAACGTAGAGAACTGACTTCCTTGCTTTTGCGTTGTTTGACATAATATAGAGAGGGGATCCCTGTTCAGCTTGCACATGATGGATTGAGAATCCCGGTAGACCTTTAATGAGGTAAGGTGCCCTAGATATTCGGTGTTATGTGCTCTAGATGTACTATGAAACTATTTTTGTTTTGGGTTTTTCAATAAGATGATTACATTACAGGTACAATGATCCCATTTGCTGCAAGTGACTTGCTGAGAAATGATGAGAGAAAGAACTTATGTTTGCATTGCAAAATGGTTGTGAGACTGGAAGAACAATTGCGAGAAATGGAGAAAGATTACTCTCTGAAACAGCAATATAGAGAAAGATCTCTGATTTAAGTAGTTTCTTTCTCACAAAAAAATGACGAGATTTTGTGTCAAAATGGATTCCTTGTGTACGTTTAAAAGTGCTGCGATTGCCCATCAAAAATTCAAATGAAGATAGAAAGATGACCTGTTATATTGGTTGCTTTTTTGTTTTATGGCAAAATGAAAATAACTGGAACAATGACAACGGTAGTGATTGTTTTGTAACATCTTCTTCGTTCTTGTCTCTGCAGGTAACATACAGCCATGAATGGGGTTAGAGTTCACTGTTTCTTCTCCCAACTGATTTGAAGAAATAAGAACAGGATATTGTTGTTGTCTAATAAAAAACAAGAGGCGAGATTTTCGTACCTCTAGATTGCTTGGTATTATCTTTGTACTTGTGATAATACTACCATTTATTATTGTAAGTTTACATTTTACTAATTGTTTCATTCTGACAATGTAAATTCTGACGTATATATAGTCAAATTCACATATAATCCTACAAGTCTGACCAGTCAAATAGGTGCAGTCTGGATTTGAGCACACTATGAATTCAAGTGTTTGTTGTATGTCTAGTTTAAGTTCTCTGGAGAATATCTGTCGAATATGAAATTCCAAAAAAAAACATGAGATTTGATTTTGCTATAATCAGCCCAATAAGCGTTCAAATAAACCAAAAAAGTGATATGATCTGTCAAGGTTCAGAACAGTCAGTGTACTTTTGTATAGGGGTGAGCAAAAAATCCGTCAAACCGCGAATCCAGTCCAGACCAATCCAAACCGAAAGGTTTTGTTTGGTTTTTTAGAAGTATGGTTTGGTCATGGTTTAAAAAAATTAGAAACCGCATTATATGGTTTGGTTTGTGGATTCACGTTCACGGTTATGGTTTCAAACCGATCCGAACCGTATAATACACACACACATATATTTATAGTGTTATATATATATATAATTTAATTATGATTGACCAAATAAATATGGGAGCCTTAGTCAACTACTTTTCTAATTTATTGATCCTATTAAATTCACCGGAATATATAGTTTTCCTTCCCTTCCAAGATAATTTGGACTAAACTTCTATATATCACAACAAGTTGGTTGCTGTCATGTTGCTGCTGCTACCCTTTTGCTGCCTCATTTCAATTCAATAGTTTAAGAATTTGCTTTGGCCTTTTATTTGGCTAAATTATCTTAAGATGTGTTTAGCAGTTGGTATTTTTAGTTGGTTCATTTTAGTAACTTACCATTATTCATTTTTTTTAGTTAAGACTTGAGGCAATGGTTGGTAATATTCTACCCTTAATTAGTTGGTTGATATTAGTAATTTAGTATGTTTTGATAATTTGTTAGTGTGTTTTGGTAATTTGAATAGAAGTGGTTTTAATATAACGTTTTCTTTAGTTTATCTTCATAAATTTAAGTACTTAAATATTTTTTTTGAAGATAATAGATTAGTTCAAAGTAAACCGTGGTTTAAAACCGAAACCGAACCGTATTTAATGGTTTGGATTGGTTTGGTTCTATACTTTTTGTGGGTTGGTTTGGTTCTCCAAATTCATAATCCGTAGGTATTGGTTTGGTTTGTGGTTTACTATAAAACCGAACCAATCCGGACCATGATCACCCCTACTTTTGTAGTTATTTTTTTGTCATTTCAAACTTTTACCTCAGGAAGACAATTTTACCCTCTTATTTTTTTTTTTTTTTGGCTGATTTAAACGGTGGGCCCATCAGCTGATGTGGCATGCCACATCAGCATCATGGGTTGGAGCATGGGTCGAGTTCCTGGTCTGTAGACTTATTGACCTTTTAAACAGAAAACATGAGCTAGTTTGGGATTAGTTGCTCAGACAAAGAGAGAGAGAGTCACCGTTAATAGTTGACCTAATTTTTTTAGAAAATAAGGGAGTGTTCCACTTTTGGAAAAAAATACTTTTTGAAAAAAAAAGATAATTTCAAGCTCAAAAATCATGTGTTTACGCAAATAATTTTTCTACAAATATGGATCGTGTTTGATAGATCTCATTAAGATCTTTCAAACGGTGCCAAAAAAATTGAAAAAAGATTTTTCATTTTCATTATATTTGAGTTTGAAATTACCTTCTTTTTCAAAAAGTACTTTTTTACAAAACCGGAACACCCCTAAGTGGGTTCTCTCCTTATTTGAATTTTTTTCGCATTTGTTAGTTTTAAGCCAAAACTTTTGTGGATTATTGATTCATCTCGACGAAAAGAATCGATAGAGTAAAAAAAATTACTTTTACCCAAGTATTTTGAGGAATAACCATTTTTTAGAAAAAATAAAAGTGAAATAAGTTGACTGAGTTCTCCTAAACTTTTAAGAAAATTAACTGGTTTTGTCCTCCTTTAAATTTTTTTCGCTAAACTTTATTGGATTACTGATCATTCTCGACGAGAGGAATCAGAAAAGTTTTTTTTTTTACTTTTATTCAGATATTTTGAGAAATAATCACTATTTAGCATACATAAAAAAATCAACTTATTTCACTTTTGTTTTGCTAAAAAGTAGTAGTTATTTTTCAAAAATTTTAGGTAAAAGTAAATTTTTTTTACTCTTCTGATTTCTCTCATCGAAACGAATCAATAATCCATAAAAATTTGATACAAAACTAACAAATGCAAAGAAAATTTAAATATAGACAAATCAATATTTTCTTAAAAATTTGAACTCACCCAAGTGGCTATTAAAAAAAACGTTGAGTGTGCTATTCACAGGTTGAGTTTATAGTAGGGGCTCGATTGGATGGTATATGAGCCAAAACATCCATATTAGGGAGGCGGGGGTTGCTGTCCCCTTGGGGACAGCAGAGTGCTGCTGGGCTCAGTTTCTGGGCTCACTCCTGTCTCGCTCCGATGATCGGAATCGTTCACTTTGTAGAACTCGTTGAGTAGAACAACCATGCAAAAAATCAGCTT
This sequence comes from Rhododendron ovatum, assembly GCA_019656835.1. Taxonomy (NCBI): domain Eukaryota; kingdom Viridiplantae; phylum Streptophyta; class Magnoliopsida; order Ericales; family Ericaceae; genus Rhododendron; species Rhododendron ovatum. The sequence continues at coordinate 19,375,995 of CM033793.1, read as the reverse complement.
AATTGGATATTGTTAAGTGCCTGATCGGAACCTTTTTATCTTGAAAAGAATGGATCTGAAACACTGGATCAAATCCACTATAACTCATGGACCGAGAGTTATATGGACTCTAATCAGGCACTTAACGATATCCAATTAAGCTGATTTTTTGCAGAGTTGTTCTACTCGACGAACTCTACAAAATGAACGATTCCGATCATCGAAGCGAGACCGAAGTGGGTCCAGGATCGGGCACAGCAGCACACTGCTGTCCCCAAGGGGACAGCAGCCCCCCCACTTGCCCATATTAGTGCTTGACTGCACCATTTGGATGGATTCCACACTCCTGTATAACTTAATCCCCTTTTCTTCTCTATCCCCCGGTCGGGGCCATAATCTATTGCTACCCCCCAGGTAGCAATAGCTAATTCGGTCTTATACACCTATTTTATGATCTTTCTACCCTCCCTCATCCCCCCTCCAACCCCCTGACTCCATCTCTCGCACAGAAAAAACCAAGCAAAACTAACCCATCTCTGACGCCGAAAAACAAAAATCAATCATGGCCGAAGTTGTAATTTACCAAAACTTTGTAATATACAGCACCAGACAAGATCAATTTACACCACCACACCGTCGCCATCGTTGATTAAGGGGGGGGGGGGGGGGGGGGGGGGGGGGGGGCAGGGGGTTGGTGTTGGGGAACGATGGGCTGCCAAAAATTCCAAACACCACCACACCGTCGCCATCGTTGATTACGGGGGGGGGGGGGCAGGGGGTTGGTGTTGGGGAACGATGGGCTGCCAAAAATTCCAAACCTATTGCCACTAGATTGGTAGATATGACCATCCACCATCTTCAAAATCCAACCGTCGTCAAATGCAAGACTGAACCTCCTCGTCGTTGTCCATGGGAGAAGGTGGGTGGATCGGTGAGAGAGAGAGAGTTTTTTCAGAAAAATCCTATCGTCCACACCCATTTGATTTGTTTAGTAAAATGAAATCATGTGGTTCACATAAACTAAAAAAATCCTTTGTCTATCTCTTTTCTTTTGTATATAGAAATGCTATTAGCAAAGAAGGAAACAAAGAATGGTATGGAAAGAATAGCAGTCCCATTCCACACACCCCCCCCCCCCCCCCCCCCCCCCCCCCCGCCCGATTTTTGAACTTTCAGGAATTCAAATTTGCCCTCACTTCAACCACACCTATTTTGACAATATTCAAAAAAATTCGGAAAGTTCAAAACCAGATCTCCCTCAGCCAGAATCAAACCAGATCTCCTCACTTCACACACTCTCCTCTCAATGGCCACCCCAAACCCATTCCCACCACCTCCGACGCACCACCACAACCATCTCATCTCTTTTGTCTCCCCCATCTCACACACTCTCCTCTCTACGTAGCACCACCAACGGCCACCCCAAACCCGCCCGCACCACCACCATCTCAAGTGAATCCAGTGTTTTTTGTGGATTCTATAAGGACCAGGCTAAGCAATCCTCTTAGGGTATGCTTCTGTTGGAGTGGTTCTGTTTGCTCACATTGTTAGGGGCTTTGATCCTCATCCCATTGGTGCCGTGTTTGTATCAGATTATAGAGCTAAGCGAACAGAGATAAAAACATAGTAGATATGATGACATTTTTTTACGGCAATTGAACTTGTGTGTGGTCACCATTTACTGTGAAACACTAACAGAAAAGGGATTCGAAGTGGAGGAAACCGTGTGAGTCTTTTTCGTTGCAATTAAACTGGAGTGTTCTTCATAATTTTGCTCTTAGCTTAATTGCACTCAAATCTTCTATAAGTAATTAATAAGTACTGGTCTCAGGTAGGATCTAGGTAGCTGGGACCCATAAAATTTAGGAAGGTAACCCATTTCATGAAACTGGACCATACCAACCATTGATTGAGGGCTTTGGTTATGTGGTTCCAGTTAGAGTTATTTGTTGTTCTTCTCAGATTGTTCCAAATGAAGCTATTTTATAGTTGCACATTACAGACAGAATTCAAGAGTGACTTTTGTATCAAATTAGAACCAAATTTATACCAGGAAACATTTCCTAATCTGCAATCTGTAGACATTAGCCTAATCTCTTTTTGGCTGTAGTTGAGTTAGTACTTATTCAGGTGATTATAGTCACCTTCTAAGCTTCTTTTTTGTGAAATTACTGCTTTCTTATTCTGATTACTATAATGTGCAGGTCGAATGCCAGATTGCTTTGCAAATTAGGCCATATGGAAGAGGACGGTTGAGCAATCGACATGATATATTTGCTTACATCCCAGGCAAAGGTCATAATTTGCAGGAGCATTCTTATAGGCTAGACGGCTCTATTCTCTTGCACTTCGATCAATTCCACGACTTTCCATCCTTCTTGTGAGTGTTTTAACTAATTCTAATCCCCGGTCCTAATTTTTATAGTAATACTAAACTAATTACGGCAACTATTAAACTAATTGTTCTAATCCCTAGTAATATTAAATGGGTTGATAACATTTAGCATGCTGCAAACTAGTGAACCAATCAGGGCAACTCATACTCAACTAATTGAACCACCGTAGAGTTCTAATATTTAATCCCCAGTTCTAATCCGTAGTCCTAATTTTTGAATCCCCAGTTTTAATGTCTTAATTTTTTAATTTGTAATTTTAATCCCTTTCATTTTTTTAATCCCTAGTTTTAATATAGACTTCCATAGTGATGTCGACACTGCAAAAAGGGAGACGTGATGCTGACACTGCAAAAAAGGGGAGAGAGAGAGAGAGAGAGAGAGAGTGTGTGTGTGTGTGTGTGTGTGTGTGTGGTGGATGGGCTGCTGTATGTGGGGGCTCTGGTGGTGGTTGCCGTTGTTCGGTGGTGATCATCGATGATGGTGGTTCAGTGGTGGTGGCTACACTGATTAGCAGAAGGAAGAATGGGAGGATGGAGGAGAGAGGAGTTTTTTGGTTTAAAATACGACCCAAAATCAATTTTCAGATTTTTCTTTCCCGCTTTTTTTCCATCGTAGGAGGGAAGTAGTGGGGTCCTTTTTTTTCCTGTTCAACTTTATATGTCATTCTTTGTTGTCTTCTTGGTTTGTTTCTATACTAATTGCATTTTTGTTTTGCATATACTATTGTGTTGTGTACAAAACTAAATATTCAACAAAGAAAATGGATATTATATCAATAAACCCCTGCAAAAAAATTGGATATTAATAATTGACAAATAAAATAACCTATAACAAAAAATTAATCCAACTTAACATTCATACATTTCATATTAAACAAAACACAAATTGAATTAAAAATATTTTTTATAAATATAAAATTAAATATTTATTTGTAAACTAAATTATTATTCCTTAAATTACAAAAAGGTCGTTAATTTTATTGATTTTTTTATTATATAATGAATAATCTAATTTCATACTGCATAAGGACAAATGAGTCATTTGACAGCTTTTACATCATATCCCCTTCCTTATACCCCCAATTTATCATTTATCCAAATCAAGTATTATTTTATCCCTCCTTCATATATGTCACATTAATGTGGGTCGTCCATTTTTAACTAATATCCCTCATTATCTTATCTCCTTCATAAATAATACACCCAAAACTCATACGACATCTAATCGAGCCCCAGTAGTACAGCACTGTACAGGGGATTTGAAGCCAATTTGTTTATGACTTGTTTGGATGGAGGATTTGTTTTGGGTAGATATAGAATGAGAGTGAATTTGAAGGTGGATATATAATGAGGGATGATATGTTAAGAAATATGGCCCCACCTCTTAAGAATTGTGAATTTGTTATGAGGTGTTTGGATGATTTTTTGAGGAGTATATGGAAGATGGATATGATGAGATTAGATGTCGAATGACAAAATTGCTCCCACTTTAATTTTTGTAATGCTCAAAATTGGTTTATTTCAAATTTATTAGAATAAATGATACACTTTAGGATTAGATAATTTCATTTTAAAATACAAAGTGACAACATGTTTTTTATTATAAAAATAGTACACTAATTTTTTTTTTTAATTGGAAAGTGAAAAAATACACACATAGATGCGATATAGGAGGCCACTTCATCGAGTCCTCTCTTATACATACATAGGTCTCTCTCTCTCTCTCTCTCTCTCTCTCTCAGATCTCTTCGCCGCCGACCAACTCAAGTCTCACAAATCCACTTCACTCCCTATTTCCAAAAACCCCACCCACAGATCCTCTACAATCTCCTCGTCATCTCCGTCCGCCACCAATCATCTTCTCAAGGTTGCCATTGCTAAAGATCAAGGTTGCTGGGTTCGACCTCCTCTCTCTCTTTCTCTCTCTCTCTCTCTCTCTCTCTCTCTCTTCTTCTTCTTCTTCTTCTTCTTCTTCTTCTTCTTCGTTGTCGTAGTAAAAAACTGTGTGGGGGTGAGGGTGGATTTAGAGGGGTAAAAGAGTCCCAAATTCCCCGGATTTGCAAACGATAGGGGTAAAGCTCTACTTGGCAAATCCACCCAAAACACTGTTGAAGGTGGATTTGTAGTCCCAACAGTGTTTTAATCCACCCTCCAAAAAATGCAACCAAAAATCAGATATAAGTGGGACCAGGAGATGAAATTCGGGCGGCCTCCAAATCCGGCATCCAAACAGGGCCTTATAGTGGGTGCACATTCATAAAATCAAAAGAGTTAGGGGTTAATTTGGTCATTTGCTACTAAAAACATTCAATCAACTCAGAGTAAATTTACAGTGCATAGAAATATGTAAAGGGACGCCAGGATAATAATAGCACGTGGAGGGAATTTTTAGCGCGTGTTGACATGCACTATCGTCAGCCCCGTAGGTTGATTGTAGAAAAAGCCTTCTTTTCTTCTAAGAGCATCTCCAATAACTTCAATGGCATTCTAAGCAAATTTGGTTAGAAAAAGTGCAAATTTGCTCTTTGTCTAGCCACCAAATGAATGCACCACCCAACAGACTATGTATTCAGGCTCTTCAATAATCCCAAAACTATTTAGCAAATTTGGTTAGAAAAAGTGCAAATTTGCTCTTTGTCTAGCCACCAAATGAATGCACCACCCAACAAACTATGTATTCAGGCTCTCCAATAATCCCAAAACTATTTTTTTTCCTTGAGTGAAAAAATAATATATACAGTTATACATAGGTATATATACATACACTTGTTTTTCAACCCAGAAGAAATATGTCGATTCAACACAGGTATATGCATACACATCCAAAAAATCAAAATACCAACTCCGATTCAACGCCAGTGTCGAAATCGATTCAACCCAAAACAAATCGAAACCCAAAAAATTTCCATCGTCGAAATCGATTCTACAAAAATATAACCTAGGAGAAATTACCGTCCTCAGCCGTCGTTGACTTCTTCACTCATATTTGGTTGGACGTACACAACACCACTAGAGAGAGAGAGAGAGAGAGAGAGAGAGAGAGAGAGAGAGAGAGAGAGAGAGAGAGAGAGAGAGAGAGAGAGCGAGCTCCATGTACCTCGGCTGTGGTGGCGAGGTACTGTAGCATATGGGGCTTTGACGAGGAGGCGAGGCGAGGCTGTTGGGCGCTACCTCATCTAAAGTGGCGAGAGAGGGGGAAGAGACTAGGCTATTGGAGATGCTCTAATTGTTGCATTCAGGCACCGTAAATTTCTGCGCACCTATAAGAGCATCCGCATCAGCCTCAACTGATTTTGGATCAAATTAATCCTCAAAAATCACTTTTCTACTTTAGCTATTTAGTTTTTCACAATTACACAGCATCAGACTCTTTACTCCCACTCTCTACCATATTTTTTAATATTAAGACTAGCGTGCACAGTGCAATGAAAATATTAAAATAACGGTGAACATTAAAATAAGCATGAACAGTGAAATAAAAACTATTAAAATACGAAGTAGCAAATGAACAATTGCTCTAGACTTTGCTCGAGGCACTGTAGCATTTGTAGAAATCTGGTTAAAGTAAAAAGTTACAAGCGAGTCTGATGAAGGGGTATTTTTGGGGTTTGGCTTGCTACTTTAACTTAGAGAAGGGAGTAGAGAGAGAGAGAGAGGTGTGGATGCCCTAACCAAATTCACATCTAATTCCTCAATTATTGATATTTACTTCCTTCGTCCGGATTTAATAGTCTCTAGTTCAATCATAACCGGATAAAAAATAAATTATATCTTTAAAGTAGTAATGAATTTTATAGATCTTATTTTATATATTTTAATTAGTTCTATAAGGCAATGTTCTCAAAATTACATAAAACATTATGAATTATAAGACATAATTGATAATTGATTGAAAAGTAACACAAACTCCCAAACGGGTGCCGAGTGGCCAATCTGGCCGTTCATCTCGTAATTAACGGCTCGGATCGAAACATCTTTTTTTTTTTCTTTTTTTAAATCCGTTCGATACCTTTACATCTGGGCCGTCTAAAACACTTTTGGACGGCTGAGATGTGTTCGGCACCTCTGCTTGACAGGATCTCCAGATCCGTCTTAAGTCCCATAAAGCGCATGAGCAAGAGCGTGAAACCATTTTTTCAAAGTACATTTCAAATTATTAAAATTTACGAGAGCAAATATTGAGAGCACAAATAAGACAAGTGGATACCGGATAGGTACCTCTCCTCTAGTAAAACGAAGAAAAATCAGAGCCGGCGTCCACATTCACTGCGTGTAGAAAATCGTTTGCTTCCTTTCTACGTTTTGTTTTTTTTTCTCTTTCTGTTGGCCGAGAGAATCCCGCTGCGCACCTCCCTCTCCTTAGTCGTTCCCTCTAGTTTCCTCTACGCCATCTCCATCTCTCTCTCTCTCTCTCTCTTCCATCGGACAATGGAATTCAGCGGCAATGTCGGCGAGAAAGGCTACGCCGCGGAACCCCGATCGGCTGTGATATTCCTAGGCACCGGTTGTTCGAACTCTGTACCCAACGCCAGGTGCCTCATCCAGCCCTCAGATCCTCCCTGTCAAGTTTGCTTCTCCTCCTTGGCCCTCTTACCAGATCGAAACCCCAACTACAGGTAGTAATCTCATGTTTTGTTTTTTAAATTTATGTTTCGAGGCATGGATCTGTGAACCTTCTCAAGTACTACATTGGATTATTGACGGTTGCTTCTAGCAGAAATTAAGGTCCAATCTTTAGTTGTTTCCGCTACTGGAAAACAACTACGGCTAACTGTGAGACTGGACATTTGACAGGAGTTTGTTAAGTGTAACTCCATGACATTATTTTTTAATCAAATAATTATTGTTCACTTTCATGGCGTAGTGACAAAATTTTCGGTGTCAGAATTTTTGTTCATAGTTACAGGAAGGGTCATTAAGTTCCCCATGTTTTTATATTTTATTGAATTTGTTTTAGCTTATATTTGCGCTATTTGACTTTGGTGTTTTTTTTAATGCTACATTTTCTATCCGAGAATGGCCTGTCTATTTTAGCTATAAAAAAAAACTAGGGAGTTTTCGGCCAAATTGCTTGGCTTTCTCTTATCAGTCTAATTGAGGAAAACCACCTTTTTTGGTTTATGTGCGTACTTGTCCTAATTTTTTCAGAACAGGGTTTGGTCCTTGATATGCGAGATGAACACAAGGTTTGCCGCGTTTGCCGTTTACCCATTATGGCATTTGATTAGAAACAATCAGATGAAAGGTTTGCTTAGATCATGTCAATAATTTTGGGTTGTGACAACCTGTAATAGGAGTGTGTGTGGTTTGTAGCTGGAGCATTATGGTGCTCACGCAGACCTTTCTAACAAAGCAGCCCAATTGGGCTTTGCCGTGGTAGAATAAATCCAACTTTAGCAATGACTTCGCTTGTATTTTGTTGAGTTGTTATTTTTTATTTTTTGTTATTGACTTATTATTACTTGAATAATTCAGTTCCTATACTAACAAAATAGAGGTCTGAATAGGTGCAATACATCTCTTCTCGTTGATTTTTGTGGAAGAGACGGTGAACACCATTATGTATTGATAGATGTTGGAAAGACGTTCCGGGAACAAGTGCTTCGGTGGTTTACTTTCCATAAGATACCTCGGATCGATTCGGTTAGTTTAGAATTTTATGTGCTTGTTGTACTGACATGTGTATTTCATAAATAAACAGCCCTTCTGATTGTGAAACCATAATATCATTAAAAGCAGCAGATATGCCAACAAGTGTTTGTGTTTATCATCCCGGTATATGGCATGTCGTTTCCTTGGTTTTTTCCACATGCAAGAATGCACAGAAATGATGTACTCACTATATCATCCATATGATGTAAACTTTGCCCGAAGGGTTTGGAGGAAGAAAAAGTACAGCCTCTACAATCTTGTGTAATTACCAAAAAAGAAAGTAGTTAAATCAATTGTTGGCATTTGGCACTTTTTGCGAGTGTGTTAACAGGTGTGTTTTTTGGGCAACAATGCAGAAATTACTTCTATTAAATGCTAAAAACAAGTTTAATATGGAAAGTAGAAGAAGTAAATGGCATTAAGCTGGATCACGTCTATAGCTGATGTTGATTGTAGAGATAGCGGATTGTCTCATAGTTGATTCTTATTTGCTTTTTACCTTTTTTGTTTGTTTTGGTTGCATAATTGTGCTTGCCCAACATGTATGACACTATGACTTCTGTTTATAATTGAGTTTAAATAGAAAATGTGATGAACTAATGCATCTATGTCCTGCAGATTGTTTTGACCCATGAACATGCTGATGCAGTTCTTGGTCTTGATGATATTCGTGCTGTGCAACCACATAGCCCTACAAATGACATTGCTCCCACTCCTATCTACCTCACTCAGGAGGCAATGGATAGGTACCTGTTGAACTACTTTTTGACTGACGTATACCCTTCCCTCACGAAATCTTTTGATATTTTTCAACCTGCTCCAGCACATTTCCGAGATTTAACCGTGATGCACATTGTAATATCCTCGACAATGGCATCGGGATAGTGTCTATTACCTGCGTGTAGGAACTTGGAATGAAAATATTAGTGCAATGTCCACTTGCTTGTATCATTTAATTGGGGTGAGCATGGCATAATTAAGATCACCCATGTTATTAACTTAGGGTTTCATAATCTGTAATATTTTTCTTAAACAAGAAAAAGTTGTTTCTCTTTGTTTTGTTATCATTTAATAAGTTGTCAACCAGTTACTTGATAAAACATTGTGGGAGACTTGCATTTCATAGTGATCAGAACTGATGCAGAAATAAAATGGCGCTCCAAGAAACGAGGGGTTTTTTTTGTCTTGTCTTTTATTTCCTAATCTAAGTATCTGTCCACACAGTTTTTAGTGTCTTTTTGAGTTGATCGAAGAGTCTTTTTAAGTTTCTAAGTGCTTTTTAAGTTTCAAGAGTCAAACACATTTTCATATTAGTCTATGGTCAAGTTCTTTTTAATTTGTGTCTTGAAAATGTAACTGTCTTTCCCTATTCTTGGAGGGTTGTTCCAAGGCCTATATATTCCTTTGCTATGAATGAAATCCTAAGTTGTGTGTTTAAGTAAAATATAGCCTTTGGCTAGTGACAAGAATTATCTTCTTGTTCATCGTTTCTGTATCTCTTAGGTGGATTCCTTTGAGTGGTGAGCGATCCCTACACCCTGTATCCCCGTTAATCCTTGGGTGGTGAAATCTGTATCCCTTTGGTTTTAACAGTGGGTGGTGAGCATTTATCCCTTTTGACATTTTCTTCCTTCCCATTTTATAAATCCGGCATCAATAACTTATTTTGGGGACCAGAAATGGCGTTATGTATGTTCTCTATCGCACAAGGAGTTTGTTTTTTGGTCTTACATATAGAATGTTCTGGCATGTTATTGTTCAGTGTTTTTTAATTGACATGAATTCTTTCTAGTTTTCCTGTGACACTTTTGCATGCTTCTATCCAACAGCATTGGCATAAAGTTCCCTTACCTGGTTCAGAAAAAGCTGAAGGAAGGTCAGGAAGTGAGACGGGTGTCACAGCTTGAGTGGAAGATAATTGAGAATGATTGTAAGAAGCCGTTTGTTGCATCAGGACTAGAACTTGTTCCTTTGCCTGTTAGCACCAAATCTATCTTTACTGTGATTAGATCTTTTTCCTTGTGTATTTCCTTGTTGGCTTGTTACATACTGCTTATTTTGTGATGTAGGTGATGCATGGTGAAGATTATATTTGTTTGGGTTTTCGTTTTGGTGAAAACCACAAAGTAGCTTATGTATCTGATGTTTCTCGAATTCTTCCAACCACTGAGCACTGTGAGTTTTCTTCCCTCTCGTTTTGTTGCATGTCTTCCTAAACATACAAACCAAAATTGGGAAGGAATTACTTTGTGGAAAACTCAGTTGTTCTAATCTTGGCAGTACACTCCAATATTTCACTTTCCACGTTCTTCAATACTGTTGCATTCCAATGTTATGTCGCTGAAACTATTTCTCCTTTTTTCACCATCGTAATATAAGTATATCTCTTTTTATTGGGAAGTGAAGGTATCAACAAAAAATACTCATCATATAAGGTTCTAATTGCTCGGTTCAGTTAATGATCTATGTTTCGAGCAAGTCTGTCATGGTTACTCCTTTCTCTTTAAGTAATTAAGACCTTTCTAGAAAAATGCGGTGAATCAAAGCTGTGTGAATGATACACATACACTTCAAACGTACTGAGGAAGTTGAGGAAGCTTCAAAGAAAGAAGAGGCAATCCCTTCTTTGTTTTCTTCCTTTTTTCCCTCTTATTTTTATTGCTATTTTGTAGTGGATGGTGACCGCGTTAAATGGGTGGTAATATTGGTCACTCGCCTTCTCTTTTTGTTCTATATGAAGTTCATGCAAGCTTGGTTGCCATACTTATGGCATTATTAAATAAGTGCGTGTACACTTGCATGTTTCACATCGTTAAAATGTGTGAATTTGGGTGAGGTCTGTTTTGCCATTCATGTTGCTTGCTGCTTGCAAGTTAATTATTTCCCCATTCTCCCTTTCTTTTCTGTTAGGATAGGATTTCAAATTCTGGCTTAAGAAAGGTTCTCATTTTGCAGATATTTCAGAAAGTAATGGTCAACAGCTGGATCTCCTGATCTTGGATACACTGCGCAAGGTCAGTCACAAGGCTTAGAAAAAGTTATTTGTTTCTTCCCAATTCTTTTGTGAGGACAGTTCTTTGCATTCGCTTATAGTCAGGTGTTGGGGTTACAATTGAAAAAAGATATTCTGTCTGATTGGCTTTCTATGAAAAGAGCTTTCAATATATCATTTAGATATCTATTTGTTGTTGAGTTGTACAGGAGAATTATGGTATACAACAAAATCTGTACCGGCTCCCCCTTAGCATGGCCTTTTTCTGTTCTTCTTCTCTCCCCAGACCCTGTTTTCCTGTTTCTCTACAGTATATGTCATATGTAATTATATGGCAGACTGGGGAAGAAACCCCTGCAATGGGTGTTACTACAATTGGTAAGCTACAAGAGAGATTTTTTATTCTTTACCTGACTGAAAGAAGCCTCATTTGAATATTTGGAGTTGCCTATGTGGTTCCTTTGAATGATGTCTCTTCGTTGTGCTTCATCTAAGGTCATACTTTTGTCAACTTATGCACCTAAATTGCTGTTGTAGCCCAGCTGAGTCTTATCTTTGTCATCAGTTCTGGTCTATAATCAATTACAGTACTACACCAGTTTTTGCTATATATGTTTGGGCAACCTCCTTTGAGTTGCTTTGTTCGAGGTTCAGCCATTTATTTGTGCCGTTGGAAACTAGTTTATTCCTTTTCCATTTATTGCATTTTTTTCCCTCTTTTTGCCGATGTTCTTAATTCTGCTTTTCTGTTTCTTCTTCCAAATTCTACAGAAGGGGTCTCATAACGTTCATTTTTGCTTGCCCCAGGTTTGTGTTGATTCTAGCAATGTTTGTAATTTTGTCTCTACATGAATTTATATTTTCTAGATTGTTCATGTTAGTATTGATTTTCAGAGTCTTGATGCTGTGAAGAGGTTACGCCCAAAGCGAGCGTTGCTAATTGGGATGAGCCATGAGTTTGATCACCACAAGGACAATGAATTTCTCAGGGAATGGTCAACAAGGTAACTACAACTTGTATTTTGTTTATAATTCTCCATGCAGAATGTGTGAACCCATTCTTTATTAAATTTGACTAGTTTATGAAGTTGTGTGGGGTAGGGTATTTGTGATAGCTTTTGGGGGAGTGATTATATGTTCTGACACCTTGGAAGCGGAAAATTATTCAGAGCCTCTGGGGTTTCCACTAGTACACATTGTGTTGTGAACTAAGACAAAGTGTGTGGATCCCATCACAATATGTGGTGAAAAAAGAGCTTAGGGCATCATGTGGCGGTGCCCTAGGGTCACCGGATAATCACCCCTCACCTTCGGCTTCTGCATGTCAAAAACAGCTTTTAAACTTCTTAAAATCCGACTCTGAGAAGCACCATTTTTCTTTTTTATCTGATTTTTACAATCAGCTTTTGTAAAATCTAATCTTTTGGCAATTTGTAACTGTGTGATTGAAAGACCAATTGGGAACAGGGCACTGATATTTTTTGTCCTGCTATTTGGAAATTCTTAAAGCTCTGTTAAACGTAGAGAACTGACTTTCTCGCTTTTGCGTTGTTTGGCATATAGAGAAGGGATCCCTGTTCAGCTTGCACATGATGGATTGAGAATCCCGGTAGACCTTTAATGAGGTAAGGTGCCCCAGATATTCGGTGTTATGTGCTCTAGATGTACTAGCAACTTCTTTTGTTTTGGGTTTTTTAGTAAGATGATTATATTACACATGTAATGATCCCATTTGCTGTGAGTGATTTGCTGAAAAATGATGAGAGAAAGAACTCGTGTTTGCATTACAAATTGGCTGAGAAACTGGAAGAACAGTTGTGAGAATGGAGAAAGATTACTCTCTGAAGTGGCAATATAGGGAAATATTACTCTCTTGTGCAAGTAGTTCCTTTCTCACAATGGTGAAATTTTGTGTCAAAATGGATTCCTTGTGTATGTTCAAAAGTACCGTGATTGCCCATCAAAATTCAAATGAAGATAGAAAGATGATAATGAAAAAATACCATCAGTACTTTTGTTTTCTCACCCCCACCCAAGTGGACTGTTATATTGATTGCTCTTTCTTTTATGGCAAAACTAAAATAACAAGAACCATGACAACAGTAGTGATTGTTTTGTAACATCGTCTTCGTTTTTGTCTCTGCAGGAAACATACAGCCACGAATGGGGTTAGAGTTCACTTTTTCTTCTCCCAACTGATCATTTGAAGAAAGGAGGACAGCGTATTGTTTGTTGTTGTCTAGTTTAGGTTATGAGTATAATTCAAGAGTTGAAAAACAAGGAGCCAAGGAGGTAGAAGAAAGGGATTTTAATGCATGATTTCATTTTAATCTGGATATATGATGGTCTGTTACAGAGAATTAACTCGTTCGAACGAAGAGGGAATCGCAATGGAGAGCAATCTTAGTTGTTGCCCGGTTTGTTCTGGTAACAAATGAATTAAGTTTTTGCAATGATGCGTAAATAATTATTGGTGCACCTTTGGTAAATTGCTTTGGCACATTATTATAGAGATGGGGCAGATATGGCTCTTATCATTTTGCCATTTTTCTCAGTAAAGAAATGGTAGTACTACCTTTATTCAGTTTTGCGACACGTGTAGCGATAAATCCATGGCAAACGTTGATGAACGTTTTTTGATATCGTATTTAGGGGAATGCATTTGTTTATGTTGAAATTTGAATTATTCTAGCTAATGGAACCCACCAAGAGTTTCATTTGACGATGAGAGGTGTTGAACATTAGGTTTAATACGTTTATCATTTATGCAACAAATTAGATTGGTCGGACACCTGAATTTATCTCAAAGCATCATATTTGTCCCTAGACGTTCGGAGACCTAGCTTTCATTAACGTCCGATCAACCTAGTTTTTGTACCGAATGGCCCGAACCGTCAAAAAGAAACTCAGGTCTCATTGATATTGCACGTGAGGAATCACACGAGGGATCCTTACATCAGTGCTGACCCGAACCCGAATATTCCACAGCTGCTCTCCATTCCGCGGTATAAACACGTACAGTTGCTTTCTAGTGTTTTGTTCCCACAAATCATTTGTTCGGAGGCATGGAATAAGTGGCCTGGCAATGAATATATATCTGCGCCGTGGGGTGTTCCAAAACAAAAACTCGGGCAACAGCCAAGTTTCAAAGATAACCCGCCGACCAATGACTTGATGATTTTTAGTGATGCTACAGTGGTTCGCGTGTTGCGTCGTGACAAAGGAATGAGAGTTCCAGGTCAGAATTGTAGGGCTTGATTTTTAAACAATTCAATTGAAATATTAGTTGATTCATATCTCGCATATCATGTGTCTTGCGTTATGATTTTAGATGATTTGATCAGCACTTCTTTTTTATCATTAGAATAAATGAAACATTAAATTTTAAAAGACGGATGATTAATTATCAAAAGGTGACCAGGTGTTTGTGTGGGTAATGTTCGCCCTATTTTTTAGTAGAAGAATAAACTCCATCCTTTTTTGCTGTTTTCTTTGCTCCTCGTGAGATATCGTTATCTCCCTTCCTATAGGAAATGGATCATTTTCTTTGCTGTTTTCTTTTTCTTCTCTCTTTCGATACGAAATGGACCGTTAAATTGGTAGTGTTTTGTTTGATGGCAAAATCACAATAACAAGAACAACAGTGATAACAGTAGCGATTTTTTTCTTAATAGAAATATTTTTATTTTATTTTATATATAATCAGATGTCTGAGCTAGCTTTCGTGCATGGCGGCTAACTTCGGGACTCTGAAGTTAACGACCAGACAAATCCTCCGGTGGCCCCAAGGTTTAGAATATTTTGCCTTCGTAAGATTCGAACATGCGACTTGATGACAAATAGGAGTACTTATTTGTTTGCTCATCCCCACTTGGCCCAAATCCCTTAGGTTAATTGGAGTATCTTCTCGATCTGATCTTGCATCTGCAGGTAACATATATACTGCCATGAGTGAATTAGAGTTCACTGTTTCTTCTCCATACTGATTTGAATGAGCAAACAGAATAGTGTTTGTTGTCCTACAGTCTACAGTATTAGATAGGTTATATCTGTTCCAAGAGTTGGAAATAAGAAGCAAATTAGGGAGGTATAAAGGAGACGATTGTTCAGAAGAGAGGTCTAGAAAGAAGTAAATTATGGTAAATAGTGACTTTATTTGGAATGATCGCTAAATGGTGGATCAAATATAAAAATCAGTATGCCATTAGAATGACCATTCAAATTCAATTTTGATTTTCATTGAACCAAACATACCCTAAGTATCGTTATTATTGTGTTGATGCATGTATTGGTTTAACACTCATTCAGATTTAGTCAAGTCAAAGGACTAATAAGTACTTGTCTTTATCAACCCTAATTCTTCAAACTCCAGATAGTCCATATTCACGTAATTACTGACGTTTTAAAAGCTAGCTCAAGAAGCCAAATAAGACCAGGCATTCCTGGTTTCATTTGAAATTCCTTTACCCCGTCCTCCACGCCAACAGAAAAAGCAATTGAACATAAAAATAAGAATAAAGAACTCCGTCCAAGTTAGTAATTTACAGAACCCACTGCCCTTTTATTCTTCCTTCCTCGTTCATTTAGAGAGAGAGAGAGAGAGAGAGAGAGAGTAACAAGAAAAAGAAAGGCAGAGAGAGAGAGAGAGTTGCAAGAAAAAGAAAGGCAGGCATGGGGTGCTTTGTGCCTTTTAACAACAGGAATTTGGATATAAGCCTATTTGCATTCAGGCCAACGGTTGTGTTTGTGGATGAACTATTGGATGCCCTTAAGCACTTCTCTTTGCGCACTCAGAGCCTTGGTTGTGTTCACAGTGCTATTTTCAGGAGTATTCATGGGAATATGGTATGGCCCTTTGATTTGCTTGCTTTTCCTCCCTACTTGCGGTTCGAATTTTTCTTCAAGTTTCATCAAAGTAAATAGACACTATTTTTAGCTTATTGGGCTCTGTTATTTCTTTTTATTTTGTTTTTCGCATCCAAATTCACACTTTGTAATAAGGGTATCAAGATACGTATCCATCTATAACGAAAAAGAGACCTATTTAGAATCAATTCGAGTTAGGCCGATACCTTGCTTGTCCAAAGCTGATTTTGACTTTTTCGGGGTTTAGAGTGAAAATTAAAAATGGGACCTTTTTTGTTGGACTATAATAATTAAGGGATAGAAAATTAGGAGAAATCCTTACAATTCAGAATTTTTTGAAGGTCTAAAGCGGTCGCCACACAAATGAAAAAGAGACCTATTTAGAATTCCAATTCGAGTTAGGCTGATGCCTTGCTTGTCCAAAGTTGGCCCTGACTTTTCCAGGGCTTAGAGCGAAAATAAAAAATGGGACCTTTTTTGTTGGACTATAATAATATAAGCTCAGGACTGGCTCTGTGCTTGTCAGCCCTGTATTTAAAATCTTGCATCTAATTACAATCATTATTATTATTTAATATTACTACACATGATCTCTGAATTAAACAATTGTCTTCTTCTTGTTCATTCAGATCATATGGTATGGAGCATGGATGAAGAGATCTAACGAGAACAAGGAACTAGTGAATGCAACACTTGTAAGTTGAATTTCGAAACTCTTTGGCTCCTTGTGGCTTTGTTTGGAAATTTTGATTTTTGAGGAAATTCGTGGAAGAAAAAGAAAAGAAAAGGATGTGGACTATATAGTGAATGCACGGAGGAACAATAAAACAACATTTTCTTGCCAAATTTTGCAAATTAATCGTAACTGTTAATCTGGTTGATTGTCAGAGCATTGTCAAGTTTGAGCCTCAAATTCTGATGTATGCAAGCTGGAAAATATTCGATATTTGAATAAAAAGATACACTACCTAGCCAAAAATAGTGCAGCCAAGTCTGACTAATTATTCCATGTCCCAAGGACATCTCGTGGTGATGCCCCAAACTCTTCTTTATGGTGGAGACCACAAATATATCGTGGAGGATACATTTGAGATACCATGTGGTGGTGGCCCAGCTACATGGAATAATTTTTTCATTAGGACAAGCACGGTGCGAGCAACACCTACACCCGAACCGAATGGCCAAAGCCCTCCAATATATGTTTTTCTTAATTACCATGCATTTGGGGATTCACGCGCATCAAATTACTCTAGACACATTCGTGTTTCAATTTGTGTCTGATGTCTATGTTAGAAGCAGAACTGCTATACCACAATTTGCTGAAGTACTAAACTGTTTCCTTCCCTTAAATTTGGAAGCATGTTTTGAAAAATACATAAACAAACACAAATGTAATAAAGAACACCAAAGATTACTTTGGGTGTTTGACCTAAATTTACTATTGGATTATTTTTTCGTCCTTATTCATAAAAACTTTTCAAATTGTTGATTTATCTAAACGAGAAAAATCAAAAAACTAAGAAAATACTTCATCTGTCCCAAAATATTTGCGCACTTTCTAATATTAGCGAGAAAGACTTGACAAACTACTAATTGTACCCTTAAAAAGCTCAGGAAATAAAAATAAAAATTCAAAAAATTTGTTTCGTTTGAATTATTCTTAACCTCAGTACAATTTTGATCATAATTTTTATATTTCTTATAATATTTCTCTTACCGAGATGAATTAATTACCGACAAAAGTTTGATGCAAAATTAACCGTAAATTATTAGCCAAACCACCCCTGACATCTTGTCCTACAATTTCTCATTATTCTCCATTACTAACCCAGCTATCAATGTTGTCAAACGTCTCAACCATGGCTATCCTAATTGACCATAGTTTCTTCGACGCCTACGCCGGCGAATCACGCGACGGCTCTCCAGCAGCCAAATTCTCCACCGGCGACACCATTTCAATGAACGCGGTACTCTTCTCCGACGACGACAAAAAAGACGTCGCGTACGCGTTCTTAGCCATTTTCAGATCACGTTTCTCGAAAATGGACGGTGCAACTTCTGGGGTGTGCTTGAAATGCCAAACCCGAAAAAGGGACGTGAATCTGTTTGTGTGGAAATCGCTGCAATCGTGTTATACTTGGATTCTAGCCACGGATTATCGAAAGACGATTTTGCCCTTTCTTGATGAACACCTCCCTCTTGAAATTAAGTATGATATGTTTCGGGTGGTGTATGTCAATGGTGATGATGATGTAATGAGTTTTTGACTATGAGAAGGGTGCAAACACATATACTACAAAAAAAAATGCACGTATTCGAACGCAGATGTAATCAGACTTTGCACTATCTAATGTGTTTGGATCATCCATTTATCGTGACTCATGTATCAGACAATTCATATATTTCTATCTGGATTTTGGTTTTGATTTTAACCTTCCTCATATATGTTGGAAAGTTGAAGAAAGAAAGAGAGTTTTGTGGTAGTTTCACCCAATTTGGGATGTAATGCAATAAGGATTTTGAGAGTTTAATAGTATTTTTGTACGATAATAGATTCGTAAATAATCAAAGTTACTTTAGTTCATCACTTTTAATTACTGCGGATCTTCCATGGATATGCACATCCTATTGGATTTTGATTTTGAACTTGTGACGACATTCTAAATCCAAGAGTCAATTGCTTTTCACCAATTTGCATCCTAAATAATGTTTTCTTGAGAAGTTTAAGGTCATGAAATATCTCCATTCAAACAGTCGACAAAGGCATATAGCTATTGCGAAAGCTTCAATAATTGAAATTCATCTTCAAAACATTCAAAGTTAATTAACCAATTTGAACATGACTTCCAAGAAGCTATGCACCCGAAATCTATAACAAACAGTTAAGCCTATCTCGAAAAGATGTTTTCCAATCAGAGTCAATTGCTATGCATTTCCAAAAGATTTTTTTTTTTTTTGGTATTAAAATTAGTATTTTGTGTCTCGTGCCCTTTCGTGCCCTTGCCATGCCTTTCTAGAACCGTGCTGTGTCTATCTAAAAACGTGTCTGTATCGTGTCACCTGACCCGTTTGACACATTTACATCTATCATGTTACTGTTCTGGAAGGACGGAGTTATGTAACAGGGTTACTTGACCTGATTGGAAAACATCTCTAGAGTAGTTACAATTTTTAAAGGTCAAAATTGATCACACAAATATTGAAGAGTTATCCCGAAGAAGTTCTCTAAACACCCATCATTGCCCTTTGTCATCACAAAACCCTAGATGGCCCTAGATACATGACCCCATTGCCAATCCAGTTAGTTTCCAACCAGTTTGGATCGTTTGTGGGCCTTTCCTTGGCCCACAATATTGATCGGAATCGTTCACTTTTTAGAGCTCATCAAGAACATTGATCGGATATCGTTTGATATGATTTTGAAATGTATTAAGTTTGGAAAAAAAAAAGTGTGCAACACTGAAGCCACCATTATCGGAAGATAAAATGCATTTTGATATCATATCGATCAACATGATTTTTGGCGGGGTCAATGTTCTCGACGAGTTCTAAAAAGTGAACCGTTCTAATCATTGTTGTGGACTCGAAAAGGGCCCACAAACAGTCCAAAACTGAACCAAATTGGTTGGAACTCGAACTGGACAGGACCTTTCCCTTGACCCCATTGTCAATCAATTTCTGGCTTCCGCCACTACATGTAACTCATGAGCTTAGTCCATTTTTTCAACGAGCCTTTTATAAACGAGTAGAGTTTATAAAATTGAGTTGAGTTTTTTCGAGATGGGCCGATTTTTTGAGTGTTGAAGTCGGCCAAAATTAGTTAATGAATAGTTGTTGTGTTTGATTCAAATATGATTTTTTGTAATGACGAATATAGACTTGTTGGGAACACGATAAAAAAGAGAGATGTTGGTAACAAAAAAAAAAGTTGTTGGCATTTTTATTTGAAAAAAAAGAAGATTGTTCGACATCTTAATAATGTACCAATTCCTTTGTGGTCAGTCCATACGAAGTTTGGCTTTGACTTTAATTGGATTCCTCGCAAGTGGTAGTGGAATCGGACTCCCAGAATTAGTTGAATGCTTTATTGGCCAACAATCGGCCTCCTATAAATCTTAACCCTTTATTTGCTTCACCCATTGATAAAATAAACACATTTAACCCAATGCATTTTAATTTTGTAAAGGTTGAGATTTGTGTATGAAAACCCCTAATCTCAGATCGCAAAAAACACACCACTAAAAATTGAAGTAAAAAAGCTAGGAACACAACAATCCAAACAAAATCTCTTTTACATACGCCAAGAATCGATTTGGGGGATGGTGCTGTGCAGTGGTATGTGTAGCACCATGTTGCGCACCTCCGAGTCATCGGATCGTGCATCCGACAGCTCGGATCTCGTCTTGGCAATGAACGGCTCTTGATCGTTGATTGTCGAGATGAGATCCGAGTCGTTGGATGCACAATTTGATGGCTCAGCGATGTGCAGTATGGTGCTATATACCTCACTGCACAGCACCAACCCGAAGTCCCCAAGAATCAAAAAGGTCACAACAAGAAAATAGGGGAAATCAAAGAATTAATGTGGAATTCTTGACAGCAAGGCAAAACAAAGTGAGAAAATTAGTTACAACGGCTAGCTAAACAAATGTGGAATTCTCGACAGCAAGGCAAAACAAAGTGAAAAAATTAGTTACAACAGCTAGCTAAACAAATGTGGAATTCTCCTCATTTTAGAGCATTCGCATCAAACTCTTTAAAATTCAGGCCAAATTACATCTTAAATTGCCACTTTATTACTTTAGCTAATTACTTTTAAAATGTATATTGCATCAGACTCTCTATTCTAACTTGTGACCTATTAATATATTATTTCCTTCTTCCAATATAATATTAAAATGCTATTTTTTTTAATTTCTTCTCTAAAGTAATACTCTATAGCAGCTATATTTTTTAATGGCTATATTTTAAAAGCATTCATATTAGCCTCAACAAATTTAAGTAAAATTATAACTTAAAAAATCACCTTCATTATTTTTCTGAGTCATATTTTACTCTATTCGGTTCAAATTATTGGTCCCATACGATCAGTTGTTTAATTTTTATATCAAAAAATCAAGTACTTTCGTACATAATTTTTCAAGTTTCTTGACACCGAATTAAAAAACTAACTGAGATCTCAAAATGGGTGTCAAATAATTTTAAAAAGGAGTTTTTAAATATTCATCCTTATGTGTCACTCATCGTAATTTTTCATCCTTTGACTATTTTGCACTTATGTTTTCATCCTTTCTCTTTTTTAATACCAATTGTACACTTACATATAAATATGCATAACCGATGTTGCCTAAATAAGTGGCATGTAATCAGGTTTTATGTGATTATGGTTTCCTAATTAAATGGAATTTGATTGATGATTTGAAAATGAAGGGGGATAATTCAAATCTTTGTTATCTTTTTTCCTAAACTTTTTAAAACTAACTAAAATCCATTCCATATACACACCAAATCCCCATTGAATAAACACATCATGAATGGAAAGAAATTTATAATAAGTGTTTCATGGTTAATTATATACATGATTTTTATAACATACACAAAACTATCGCCTCATATCATATTCGTGACATCTATTTGCAATTGTGGAATCGATTTTATTATTAAAACATGACATATTAAGATCATGACGCAATTCGAATCAATAAACCTAACATCTATTCTATAATTACATGACAATTGTTAATCCCAACAAATAAACGCGAAATCAATTCCACCATGAAATCGGTTTCATAAACATGACAGATTTCAAAAGAGAAACCTTAAAATTATGGCAGATTTCATAAACCGATTCAAGTACCCGGTTGTGCAATCCGCCATGAACTTCAACCATGGCAGATTTCTAAAAAATTGAACCTAAAAACTGAACCTATAAACATGGCAGATTTCATCTGCATGTACATAATACAACCCCAAGCTTTACCGCTTCGGTCTCCTCCACTATGGCATTCTCGACCCAATCAGACCCAAAGTACCTTCATTTTTGTCGTCATTGGAGAGGGGTATCGCATTCATGG
Source organism: Rhododendron ovatum (assembly GCA_019656835.1). Classification (NCBI taxonomy): domain Eukaryota; kingdom Viridiplantae; phylum Streptophyta; class Magnoliopsida; order Ericales; family Ericaceae; genus Rhododendron; species Rhododendron ovatum. Next base: position 19,354,037 of record CM033793.1, on the reverse strand, counting down.
AAATAGTGTCACCGGTGGATAAAGACAAAATTAAGTCAATAAGCCAATTTTTTGGTCTTTATTAAAAAAATTAGATTTCGATCATAATTTTTTACTTTTATATTCCTCTCATCATGACGATGCAATAATTTTTAAAAAATTGATGAAAAATTAATAAATATATAAAAAATGACATAAAGTTGCATAATCAATTGAAAAAACAGAACCTAACTAAGAAACAAGAGTTAGGACAATTTTGTGACCAATTTGGTTACGATTTACCCCAGTATTCTAAACCCCAAAAGAATAAGAGTAGTAATAAGACTACTCGAAAATATTCTAAAAAGAAAAAGAAGCATAAGGATAGAGAGGAGCCATCAAACTCTAAAAATAGAAATTCTGCTAGGAAGCATAAAAATAAAAAGGTCACTGCCAAATGTTTTAAATGTGGCAGATTAGGTCATTATGCAAATAAATGCAAGACAAAAAAGAAATTAGAGGAACTCCAATTAGATGAAGGGTTAAAGCAGACCCTTTACAAACTTTTAATTGATTCCAGCGATTCTGATTCAGAAGATCAAATAAATGATCTCTCTGAAAATGAGGATACCTCTTCTACTTCAGAAGAGGAAAAAATCACCAATGATTGCAATTGCAATGGTATTGAGTGCTCAACTTCCGATGATTATTGGAAGGCAATCGTGGAAATGAATGGTCTCAGTGTCAATGTTCTCACTGAGAAGCAGCAAGGTCTCCTCGAGATTATTGATCAAATTGATGATCCTCAACTTAAGATGAGGATAATAGAAACCTGTATATCTTCTATGAAGGAAGAAGAGGAAGAAAAACCCCAGCTTCCCAATGAAAATTATAGTTTGAAAGTTGTCCTTGATAGATTAGAACAGGTAGATAATTTTAAACCTGTTACAATCCCTGATTTAAAGAGTGAAATTAACACTCTGAAAGTAGAAATTAGATCTTTGAAAACTTTCCAGAGCAAAGCTGCTCAGGAATTTTATGATATTAAGACTAGATTGGTAGTCTTAGAAAATAAAGGCGAATCAAGCAAGGTTGATGATTTAGCCTATTTAAATTCCATTAATAAAGTGGTTTACCAAAAATGGCACATAAAAGTCAATTTGGTAATTTATAAAGAATATACTATCAACAATATCATTACTTTGGTTGATAGTGGTGCTGATATGAATTGCATTCAAGAAGGAATTGTTCCAACACAATATTTTGAGAAAACTTCTCAAAATCTCACTAATGCCAGTGGGGCAAAAATGATAATTAAATACAAACTCAATAATGTTTACATTTGTAACAAGGGAGTTTGTTTAGAAACAACTTTTCTTTGTATCCGAAATCTTCAGTAGGAGTTAATTCTTGGAACTCCTTTTCTGGCAATGTTACTTCCAATGAAGACCAGTACGGCTGGAATATCTGCCTGGGTCGGTGAGCATGAAATATTTTTTGAATTTGTCTCTCCACCTGTTTACAAAGAAATAAATGATATTATGAGGAAAATTTTCCATAAAGATAAACAAATAAATTTTCTTAAAAAAGATATTCAAATAATGAATCTTGAAGAGGCCTTACAAAAACCTTTTTTCAAAAAGAAAATTTCTCAAATTGAAGAAAATTTTCAGAAAGAAATTTGTAGTGATATCCCAAATGCTTTCTGGGATAGAAAGAAACATATTGTTTCATTACCTTATGAAAAGGGTTTTAATGAAAAAAGAATTCCCACGAAGGCTAGACCTTCTCAAATGAAACAAGAATATTTGATTATGTGTCAAAATGAAATTGACAGTCTTTTGCATAAGCAGCTAATTAGGAAAAGTTATTCTCCTTGGAGCTGTACAGCCTTTTATGTTAACAAAAATGCTGAAAAGGAACGAGGTGTTCCTTGATTGGTCATAAATTATAAACCCCTCAATGAGGTTTTAATGTGGATTAGATATTCTATTCCCAATAAAAAAGATTTATTGGATAGACTGAATAAAGCAGTTATTTTTTCCAAATTTGATTTAAAATCTGGTTATTGGCAGATTCAAATTAATGAATCTGATCGATATAAGACAGCATTTACAGTTCCATTTGGCCATTTTGAATGGAATGTAATGCCTTTTGGTCTGAAGAATGCACCTTCAGAATTTCAAAATATTATGAATGATATTTTTTATCCTTATGTGGATTTTGCTATTTGTTACATTGATGATGTTCTAATATTTTCTGAGAACATAGATCAGCATATTAAGCATCTTAGAATTTTCAAAGATGTAATTAAAAGAAATTGTCTAGTTGTCTCTGCACCCAAAATGAAATTATTTCAGACTAATGTTAGATTTTTGGGGCATAACATACATCAGGGGAAAATTATTCCCATTGATAGAAGTATAGAATTTGCATCTAAATTTCCTGATGAAATTAGGGATAAGACCCAATTGCAAAGATTTTTGGGAAGTCTCAATTATATAGGAGACTACTATAAAGAATTGGCACAGGATTCTGCACCCTTATATGAAAGGCTTAAGAAGAATCCTCCTCCTTGGTCTAAACAGCATACTAAGGCTGTTCGAAAAATTAAATTAACAGCAAAACAAGTTCTGAAACATGATATTAAAAATCTTGCTTCAAAACAAATTTTTGCTAGATGGCAGTCTGAATTATCTGCCTTTGATTTTGAAGTTGAATACATTAAAGGAGAAAATAATTCTCTACCTGATTTTCTCACCCGTAAATTTTTGCAGGGATGAATCATGCTAATTTTGTTCAACAAAGAACAATTTTTGAGAAATGGCTCAAATTACAAAGGGCTGTTTTCAAATCTCATACTGAAATGGTCATACTTAAATTACCCCAAACATGCGTTGGATTCATGCTAGGGAAGCATTGCTTCGTCATTACCAACAATATGATGTTGATGGAGAAGACCAACAATGGGATATGGAATTTCTCCAATTATCGATTCAAAGACTTCAAATGAAGTTAACACTTTTGTCTACTGCTTAATTTTGCAGCATGAACAGGCCGCCAAATCGTGGACGTGGTCGAGGGAATTCACCTCGAGGCAAGGGTCGGCCAAAAGTGACCCAAGCAGAAGTAGAGGCCTACTTGAAGGCCCAGAGATTGCAATACCCATCTCTACAGGAGGCAAATTTCGCCTCATCCTCAACACCCTCAATGGCGGAGGTTGTGCAGGTTGAAGAAATCTTCAGAACCTCAGAATTGACTGAGACAATTATGATACTAGAATCTCAGGATGAGCAATTCAAAGATGATCCATGGGAAATTAGGTCCCGGTATATGGATGTAATGAGCTATCCAACTCCTGAAGGCAAATATCGCTTTTGTTATGAACAAATGTTGGTTCAGATAGGATCTGTGGAATTTAGCCACACCTTGGAAAAAGTTGGTCAAAAAGAGGGACCAATTAGTTATAGTAAGGCCATAATAAAGATGGTCATTCCAGTTCAAAAATGGGGAATTCACTCACAAAAGTCAAAAATTTTGACTATGAAAAATAATCAGGGAATATCCACGGTTCAATTTAATTATTGGGATTATATTGAAGTCTGGACAAAAGCATTTTACTATCAAAATCCAAAGAAGAAACACTCATGATTCTTCAAAATCTGTCCACAATCAGTTGGGCAAAATGATTTTCCAAATTGGTTTGTATCCTGGTGGAACAAATTTGGGCCACATCCTGATTATTTACCTCAGGAATTACGGGAGGAAATAAAGTCCTTTATGAATTTTCAGTCTCAATTATGGGGACAAAATATTCCAAAAGGAAAATTATTCCTTCAAGCAATGGCAACTTGTGGCATCCCATGGATTTGGCGTTGGGATATTCAAGTGGCTAAAGATAATTTTGGCTTGCCAATATTGAAAAGATTCTTCCAGCATAAATGGTGGAAAGGGCTCCAAATTGAGGAGCAATTGTCAAAAATTAAGGTGAAGAATCAAGAGCTGGCCAAGCAGGTGCAGCAGAGGGAGAAACCCTCAATAAAAAATCCATTCTTGGAAATTTCCGCTCAGATTAGGGCCAAAAATGCGTCATTAACTGACGAAGAAATTATTGTTAAGACCATGGATTATATGAAGGAACAATTTCTACAATCCATGAATCAAGTCTCTGATGATGCATCAATGACATCAGCCACCAGCAATGAGGCTGATAATAATCCTTTCACTTATCTTGCTGGCGAATCTCAAGACCCCTATGAAGAGGATCAGAATGAGCCCACATTAGGTGACTTTTGGGACAGCATGGTTGAAATGGTGGCAACCCAATCCCGTAAAGGAAAAGAAAAGCGGGAGCAATAATGGAAGTTTTGGAGTAAAATCAAAGGCACCCAATAATAGAGTGCATTTCAGCAAAAGGCTCAATAATGGAGTAGTTTTTAAGTCACTCAATCAAGGGGTAGTTTTCATCTTTCGGTGGGATATTTATCCCCACAGTTTTAATGTAACTTTCGGTGGAATTATTAGGTTCCACAGTAATAATGTAATAATTTCGTTTACTGTGTAAGTCCTGTTGGGTCCTCTATATAAAGGACGCGTCTTTTGTTTCTTAGGTAGGTTTTATTTGGTTTTGCCCTCTTTCTGTAAAAACCAAGCAATCTGCCTCTCTTTCTCTCTCTTGTAATCTGCAATCTCTTCCCTTCCATAATAAAAAGTTAGTTCTTTTCCGATCCTTTGTATTGTTACATTCAATACTCTATTTGGTATCGAATATAAAAAACTAATTAACTTATTTAGTCGAACGGAGCCCAAGCCGAGGAATTGTAGGAAGAAATGAGCCTAATGCATATGCTTTCATAATACACTTTTGAAATTATTATTTTTTTAACCGCAATACACTTTTGAATTTGAAAAACCATTATTAATAGCGTATATGATCTCTCTACCCACACACCCCTAACGGCGAGTCACCGACATACGAAACTCCCTGCACGCGAAACCCGCTCCCCCCGCCCGGCTCTCTCTCTCTCTCGCTCTCTCCTAGGGTTTTCACACAGCCACCTTCCTATCAAAACCACCTCATCAGCGGCTGCACCAGAGCCACCAACACCTGCCTCTTCGCGGTTTTCTACGGCGACAGGTCCTTCACCATCGGACTGTACGCCACCGAAACCCTAATCCCCTCTGACGTCTTCCCAGGCTTCGCCTTCGGCTGCGGCCTGAACAACACCGGCCTCTTCAGCGGCGCAGCCGGCTTGCTCGGCCTTGGCCGCGGCCCCCCCTCCCTCGTCGCGCAAACCACTTCGAAATACGGAAGCTACTTCTCCTACTGTCTGCGGATCAAAAAAAAAAAAAAAACTTCTCCTACTGTCTCCCTACATTATCAGGAACTCTGGTATTTGGAAAAGGCGGCGGAACGACAAACTCCTCTTGTAGAAAGAAAGCCTCAAAATCAGATCTCTCGCCCTATTACAAGGTCTCTCTCTCGATTGATCGAGTGCGTGTGTTGTATGTGTCTATCTTTCGTCTAACGAACATTCTACAGGAATTTCGCTGCACAACTACAGACTAATAACAGACACATGTTAGAAATTTCTCCACAACTGGTCACATCCTCTCTCTCTGGAAAAAGGAAAGGCAGAAAACCCTTTCAGATCAGATCGCGCTGCCCCCGAGGGGGGAGGCGGCCTCCCTCCCTCCCTTTCAATTCCATTTCCCCTTCTCCTTTTCTTCTGAGTCTTTACCTTCCCTCCTGCCGTTTTCTCACCTCTTTCCGACGCCATCGCCGCTTGTTTCACCGTCTCCCCGGTAGATTCTTCCTTCGTTGAACCCGATATTTAGCTTAACGGCCAGGGGTTTTCGGCTGCAGGTGGTGGCGTCGTTTGGGTGTCTTTGGGTTCCCGGCCGGTTCTTTTCCTTGGAGAACTGGTTTTGTGCTTAACCGCGAGGGATCCACGCGGCTTCTGGCTTTCAGTCCTCCTCTCCGGCCGTTCTGGCCTGGTCTCCGTTCAATGGCCGTGTTTTGGGGGTGGGTCGAGCGTGCGTTGCCTTTTTTGGCTTTGGTGGCTGCTGATGGAGTGTAGGTTTTGTTTGGGCTGTTGGGTGGATGCTTGGGTGTGCGGTGGTGGCCGAGGTTGGTCTGGTTGCTGTTCCCAGGGGTTTTAGGGGCGTCGACGACGGCGGGGGTCTTGGGGTGGAGTTTTCAGTTGATTAGGTTTAGGGCTTTGTCTTTATTTGCAGAACTCGATGGATTGAAGCAGTTTTGGGGCTTTTGGGCACAGTTTGCTGGCGATTTGGGGTTTTGAGGTGGTGTTGATGGTGGTTGAGGGCGGCAACGGTGATGTTTTGGAAGCTAGGAGACGGACTGTAGCAGTGCAGGGCAGTAGCAGAGCAACGGAGACGATGATGGCGGTACCCCGGGCGGTGGGTTCACGGCATGGCAGCAGCAGCAGTTTCAGTGGTGGTAGCGAGTTCAGAGGTGCTTGGCGGCGACATTGGGTGGTGAGGCCTGGTTGGGTTGCGAGGTGTTTGCGGCTAAAGTCTCTCGGGGTGTTTTTGGGATCGGTGACATACGGCGGGTTCACGGCGATCCTCGTGTCGGAGGCGGCGGCATTTCTGATTCAATCAGGTGTAGGGTTTTGGTTGGCAGTGTGGTTGGTTTTGGGTTTTGTTGGTCTTCGACCGATTGGGTGTCGGGTAGCTGGGAAGATTAAGTAATTTTCATTTTCATTTGCCCTTGCCCTTTTAATCTTTGTAATTTTCGAATTCAGAGATTAATAAAATCTTTTTGCTGATTAAAAAAAAAAAAAACTACAGGCTAATAATAATCCACAGGCAGCAGAAAAAAAGGATAAGGTAAAAATAAAGTGCCACTGAGTTCTATCTTAGATCATGATAAACAACATAGATTTGGGATATGAGAAAAGCTGACCTTGATTTTTCTTGTGAAACTGCAGAAACCACTTGCGTATGTTACTAAGGGCGTCACTGCTGCAGCTGGTGTTAACAGAGTGGTGGCAAGGGCACATGATAAAAACCCAAGAAGGTTATTGTCATAAGCCCTGATGAGGAACTGAAATCTGAAGAGTCAGTGCAAGAAAATCTGGAAACGGATCGTCAAGGAAAACCCTGACATTGATTCTCACTGCACGAAGCAAGGTGATTTCTTCATCTGATATATACTCTCTGATTATACTTTTTCGGCAGATTTTATGCCTAGCCTGTCGCTGTCCATTTTGATCCTCCTCAGACTGCTTGTGGACTGACCATAAAACCAAAGAATTCAATAACAGTGATTATTTTGGCAGATGTGGATAACGAATTGGCAGTCTTCGAGTATGTTGAGGACATGTACAAGTTCTACAAGCAAGCTGAGGTAATTGATACACAGCCTATTATGTCTCTGACTAAGATTACCACGAGCTTGAAATATGTGTTGTTAAAATTGAACTTCAAAATTTGTTCAAACTGAAAGGGCCACCAGTTTATTACTTATTGGGTCCAAAGGTTGTGCATAAAACTATAATTACAAGCAAAATGAGGAATCGTTACATAAGGAGTTTCCCAGAACTGTGATATAACTATAATTACAAGCAAAATGCTCTTGTAGTCTGGTTTGGGTTATTTTTTTCCGCTGATGGAGCGGAGAGAATTTATCCATGGTTCTGATGTTAGTTTCTCTAGGTTCTTAGCTAAAAAAATTTGCAATCGTGTTGGAATTTGAGAATGGAATGTTATGTTTGATGTTCTAGGTTAACGTAGCTAATACATGAGGGATGTTAATGTGATTAGATTTGAATTGGCAGGCCAGGTGGGTGGAATTTTGTGAATATGTAGTTGTTGAACAGTAAAATAGTTGGCTTCCCTTCCCAGTGTGAGAGAAATCTTGTTCTTTGAATTTGTATTTGTGTGTGTAATTATTTGTTTAGTATCTGAACTGAATCCTTCTTATTATCGAATGGGAACGGTGGATTCCCTTACTATTTCCTCATTTTTTGTGGATTGAACGTTTAGTCTGCTTTTGACAAAATTCAAAATTGCTTCTATCCCTTGGTCGCGCTTACTAACTGCAAATGATATGCCAATGGTTGCAATAAGGGATGGGGGATGTGTTGAAGGTCAGAAGGCAGTGAGAGGCTCAAGTAAAGTAGTATTGAGCTAACAGAGAGAAGAATACTAGATGGCTCATGGAGTGAAGGTCTAATTATCATTCGGGTTTTGGTTTCTTGACTTTGAATATCTTTTGTTTTCTAAATTCTCAAGTTGCAGGGCAATAGTGATCTCTTCATGAACTCTTGGATGGTCTACAAGTACTTTTTTGTGTAATCCCGAATAGAAGGATCCTAAACTCCCACTTAATTACCGTTTAGTCATGTTGGTCTCCTAATTTAGCAAGGTATTGGTTTTCAAACTTTAAACAACATTGATTTGATGAAGAAATCCTCGGTGTTATTTCACTTTACGAAAGGAATGTTGCATGATTTGCATCCATTTGCTTTCATGGCTTCCTTCTATTAATTGGTTCTTCCAAATTGCTTTCATGCTTTCATGAGTGCCTTTTTTTCCCGTTTTCTCTGGTTCTTTTCTTTGCTCTTTCTATTTGAATCATGTAGTACCCCCATGATAATTCACAGGTCCTGCTGTAATGTTGCTATTGGAGTCTTTTAGGAAAAAAATAGTGGATCTGCTTTTTCTTTCAAACCAATGAATAATGCCAAAGTTCACGAATCCATAATCCTGAATGGGAGTAGGAATTCGAGATGGATATTGAACTGGGTTTTTCCAACGTCTGACCTCATAAAGTAATTCAAATACAAGAAGCAAAAAAAAGTCATACATGATTTTCTTTTTCTCTTTTTTGCTACTCATATCCACCCCTATGCAATAGTCAAAAAGTCCCAAATAAGCGTTGTGTCCTTGAATTGACCCCCCTTCGACTACATTACCTCTCCAACTTTATCCCTCAGAATTTTGACTGCTATCAAGAATACTGTATAAAGATAACTACAAATTTGATATTTATTGTCATTTGTCATGCCCTTTCTTTTCATGATAAACTTGAAAATTCCATTCCAAACTTGATTATTACATGCAAACATGGATGTTTTATTCTTCTATTTTGTTTGGGGCACATTTGAAAAGGACGAACAATCCTTAGAAGAGTGCAGAAATTTGGCATTGCTGTTTTATTTAGCAATGTCATTCAAGTTTTGAGTAGGTAGTAATGTGTTATACACACTTATATTTGACAGTTTTGACTTTGATGTGGTGGCCGGCGGGATGATTCCATGTGTTAAACTGATATTACCGGTCAATTAGCAGTACCCTTCCATTGAATGGTACATAGTTTTTACAAGGCTTTTGGTAATTGATGTGACATCTGTTCAATTTATTGTTGTGTTAGATTACGCAAGTGTTGGTTGTGTTTAGGGTGAGGTGGTCAAGGACTGAGGTTAAGGTGGGAGGAGGTGGTGGAGGACTGAGGTGGCCCGAGGCCTGGTGGTGGTTATGGCTCCAAGTGGAGAAGGGGGCACTTGATAATGGTTAGGTAGGACTGTATTTTGCTAAAAGGATAGAAATAGAGAAGGCAGGGGTGCTGTAGAAGAAAATAACAAATACCATAGATGCTATTGTACTGCATTCTTCCAACTTTTGCATAGATATTTGGCCATTTCATAGCATCCAAACAAGATAGATCTTCTCCATCATTATGTCAGCGGTCTTATTTATGGAGCTAAATATTAACGTATTTTGCTGGGGAAGAGGTGCTAAAGTTGAATGAATTCACTATTTCGAGTTTTCTTGCAAAAAGATAAAAGAAATATTATTCGAGCAACCTTCTTTCTTTTTCTTTTTTGGTTCTTCATTTGTCTACTCCTCTTCCCCATTCGAAAGTTTCTTAGTGGTCTTCTGGGTTTTTTTTTTCTTTCTTTCTAATTTGCTGCAGCTGGAGGGGTTGGAGAATTGTCACGGTGGAGATGATGAAGATTGTACAAATAGAATAATGGCAGCGTGGGCTTATTTCCCTTTACACGCAGCATCATAAGTCCTAAAATCAACTAAAAACTGACAACGTTGGTTTAGGATACTCATAGAAGAGCATTGATTACGGTGGGACTTAAAGCTGGAATTTATCTTTTCAAACTCACCTTCTTTCATAGTGTTTCTTAGGTGGAGCGATCTCTGGGTTTGGGTATGAACATGAATGATGCACAGGCAACCAACATTGACATATTCAAAGAATTTACTAATTTAAGCCGGGCAATTATGATTTTTTACATTGATATCTTGCTTTTGTGCTTATATATATGTAGGACTATAGTAGAAACATGTTGTCTTAGATTTTGTTGTATATAACATACGGGAGGATAGTTTATGTAATATTCTCTCTCCTTGTATCTCTTCCCCTTTTTTGCCGGATATGGCTGCTGGCGTTTTGGTAATGTCTCTTTCTGAACAGATCTTTGCTGACTTTTCTGGATAACAATGGCAGAATGATACGAAAGATAGTGATTCCAAGAAAGATATATTTGCTTCCAGAACAATTGGAGGGATTGTGGGGCCACTTGACCCTAGCCATTGAAATTGCCCAATACTTCTCTTAAGGTTTTGGTTGTTTTTGATAGTCTTGTTGAGTCTCTTGACCTTGCAAAATGCACGAATTACACAATGTTTGCTAAGTTTTTTTTACGGTTTCCACAATGGCATAATAAAAAATGGATAAAAGTTCCCATATTAGCTTTTGATTATCCATTTAAGAGATTGCTAAGATTAGCAATGAACAATTTAAAGGTCCACAATGGCATAATCAAATTCGGATAACCAAAACTTGCCACATCACTTTTTTAAACTACAAAAAATTAAAACTGTGAACATAGAAAATAGTTTTTGTAAAAAAATTTTGAAACTAATAAAAACTATTATTAAAAATAGAAAATAGTTTTTGAAATTTTTTTCGAAGAGGAAAAGTTTTCTTATTTCGAAGAGGAAATTATGAGTGCCTAATGTGCTTTTAGTGGTGAAGTTTTAGTGGGTGGCAACTAAAAATGGGTTTCATGCTTGGACTGGGTATTGTCGGCCGGTTGCAAATGGGGTTTGGGCAAGCATAACACATAGCACTTTTGGTGATTATACACCATGTGGCATTGACTCTCTTGTGGTTGGTATTTCTCATTTGGTGCTTCTAGGCCTGTGTTTCTATCGGATTTGGCTAACTAAAAAGGATCCTAAAGTCCGGAGTATCGCCTGAAATCTCAAATAACTACAGTTACTTGTTGGGTTTATTGGTTGGTGCAGAGCCTTTGTTTAGATAGGTTATGGGGATTTCAATATTTAATTTGGATGGACAGAGTGGTCTTCCTCTCTTTGAGGTGCGCGTTTTATTATTTTTTGTATTATGCTGTTTTTACCAAAATGAACATTGCAATTGTCTTTCTGTTCTAGCATTCATTTTTGTTACGAGTATGCAATCTGAAATTGTTAGTTTTTCCCCATATTTTAAATTCATGTCAATAGTTAAATGTGTCGTATGATTAGGTTCAGTGAAGTTTGTTTCTATGTGCATAAGACATCATATAATGTACCACATGTTTACAACCCAATTAATCAGATTTGCTCATGGCCTTGATGAATTCCTATGGTTTGCGTAATCTTAATGAAGTTTTATACTTCTGTTGCTTTCTTTATTCTATTTTGTTAGGATAATAAAGGACTTAACTGAGAGTGATAGAGCAACTACAGGAAATGGATCCTCTTAGCTGACAAATGTAATTGGGAGGCTTGTAGGCTTCATTTTGATACATTTCGTGGCTAATAAGATTTCTCCATGTTGTTTGTGTAACCGGAATCAAGTATTTTGGTTGTCCTTTATATGGATAATTGTTACATACCATGTCGTGATTTAAAATGGTACTGGATAGTTGTATTTGAAAGAAGTATTTTCTTAAGGTAACCTTTACTCGTGATTTAAAATGGTACTGCCCTCAATATTTTTGCTGCGGTTGCTGTCCCAGAAGTTTAAATGAATACCAACTCTAAAAGTCTTCTTTCTAAATCGAATTCACTGAGATACTCAAGCTTAATATGGTTCTTTTTCTTTTGTTTACTAAAATATCTTTACTTCCGAGCAAAAATATCTACAAACAGTGAAAGCATGCATTTTCGCCCCTGAAAATTGAATAAACTTGAAGAACACAAATTGCTGCTGATGTTTTACCCTTTTCTCGAAGACAAACAAGTAATGTCCGGTGAGCCATCTTTATTGATGTTCACATTTGAGTAGTAGCTCAAATTTCCTCTGTATATCTCTAGGCTTTCAGCAGTGCCTGGCTCACCCCTATTGGGAGCTTGTACGTGGAAGCCTGGAGTATGAAATGCCGAAAATTGTGGGGGTGACCTTCTCTGCGTTACTCTCAAGCGTTTGAGAAATAGAGGGAAAGGAACTTCTTCTTTAATGGCTTTTCTTGCAGCATGATCTTCTAAATAAACTACTTCACCACCAACCTCATTGCACATGGATTCTGTTTCCTCTTGTTATGGAATGTGAATCTCATGAATCTATCTTTTATACACATTTTTAGGGAAAATTAGAGTGGTGCAAAATGCTTCATTTTTTGCGAATGAAGATGAAGCTCACACGGATAATTAGGACTGTGAAAGAAAATAATCCTTACTCATTGGCTAATGTAATGTCCATTGGAAGGACAGTCCCATATTGTGCTTAATGCTATGTAAACTATTAAACAGCTATGGCATGTTGCGGTTTAATGCGGCTTTTTTTGTAAAATAAGTAATGTCTTTTCTCTTACAGATATTTTCATTGATCATTGAGGCTCTTGCCTGGTGGTCCATGTTGGTTATGATTGGTGTAGAAACAAGAATCTATATCAAAGAGTTCCGCTGGTATATCCGGTTTGGAGTAGCTTATGTCTTGGTAGGGGAAGCTGTGATGCTCAATCTCATCCTTCCTATGACAGATTTCTACACTAGGTCCATTGTCTATCCTTTATCTATGCTATTGACCCATGGATACTGTGAAATTCTTTTCTTTTCTCACAGAATTTCGATTCTTTCAACTTCTTGCTGACGTATGTGTGTATTGGGATAAATTGAAGGAAGACAGCATGTTGTAAAGTTAGGTCATTTTAATTAGGTGAAAATGCCAAGCTAAATACAGAAAAATGCAACCACAAAATGCAGTGGAACAAGCATTGTTGGGTGGAACGGTGATTCAGAGTAGAACTCAAAGAAGATGCAAACTTAGCAGGGAATTAGGGGTTGAATACCTTGCGATGTTACCTGTATATGCTACTCTTTACTGGAAGATAATTAGGCAAGAAAACCTTTTGTTCTTTCCTTGTTTTAGAAATAGATTCTCAAGTACCCCATCCCCCGCCAAGGGGGTACAAGGCATATGTAGTCTCATCTATTTGGCTTGCCCCTCCGTTGGTGGAGCCATGCTCACTTTTACAAGAGCTAGAGTCCACAGAGACGCTTGGGTGTGCTCCTTGTAAGTAAAGGTTTACGAAGTGGGACGTGTGTCCTTCGAAATGTCTTAGTGTTAAACCCCTTTCTCTAAGATTATGGGGGACAAGTCCCTTGAAGATTGAATATACTCATTTACCTGTAATTTTGGTGTCTGATGTTCAAAGATACTTCGAAGTTTGTCCTTTATGGCCCGTGGATCATTTTCTGAACGTCTTTCCCAAATTTGCATGAAGAATATTCAATTTTGAATCTGAAGCCTGCTGCGCCCATAAAAAAGAAAAATAACAAAAAAGAAGAAGGAATATGCCTCAATATACTCCCACTGGCTTCTACCTTCAAGGAAATATTGAAATGCAAACTTATGAACTGTTGTACTTCTTGAAAATGTATGTACTTGTATTCGATTTTGTGGCTGTTCCCCCTTGAAACGACATAGATGATCACTGAAGTAGAAATGTATGTAGCTACTGTTTGGGGTTTCTCTTCTCGTTTACATTCCTCATTTGGATCCATATCCTGTGTACATACCTTTGCGGAATGAGTCTATTGATGACACGGAGTACGAAGCACTTTTGGGGGGAGAGCATATCTGTCTAGAGAGGCACGCCAACCTATTTTCCTGTAAGGGTCAATATCATTGGGTGTTTTGTTACCAAACGCGAAGAATACCAAAATTTTTGCCAAACGCAAAGAAAGCAAAATGGTGAAATGACTTTGTTCTAGTAGCAGAATAAATCAATCATTGGCTGCGTAATTGCGTTAGGTAGAGTAGAGTTAGTAGACTTCTATTAGCAAATCAGCACGTGCTTTAAAACTCTTGGTTTCTTGACCTATAGGCACATTAGTTTGACCGGACTAATTGTGAAGTAATATAGAGTGCCTGTTCTCACTGTGCATTTATATATAGCATGTATGGAGAGAGATGACTTGCCTGTTCCGATCGTACCTCTCATCGATGGAGACAAGATAGTGTCTTCAAGAAAAGGAGATAGTGTTCAATCTGATTGAGAAAGGAGATAGTGTTATATCTGGCCAAGATTTAGGTATCTTTCTTCTCTCCCATTTGCAAAGGTCTCCCCTTTAGGCAACTCATGCTGATATAACCTTTCTTTTGATGCATATGTGTTTCAGGTGATAAGGGGTAAACTAAGTGACAGGATGGAACTACTGCAGGCTTTTGTTCCTGCACAGAGTTCCATCTTTTTTATTGATTTCAGTTACTTTGGTGCTTCCAGACGCTTGATGTGTGTTTACTTTGCTACTCTGTTGATTATTGAGACCTGTCCGTTTTAAACTTATTCCTTGATTTTTGGGTGCTTTTTCTGATATTCCAAGTTAGTACATTTTGGCTAAAAAAAGTATTGTTTGTTGTTTTTTCCTAATTGGTGAAATGGTTCGTTGTAGGGCTCAACATTCCTAAACCTTTTGTGAACCACTTGTGGCCATGCACGTTTCTGACTCATTTAGGGCTCGCCTTAGGAATGTTGGCAAGGATAATTACACAGAGTAATGCGGAATCGGACTTGCTTAGAAGTATGCCAGTGCCATGGCTAATTCCATAAACCTATTGTTATTGTGCAGGACATTAGTCATGGATTGAAGGCGTTCTCTTTTTTAAACTTAAAAAATGGTGGGTTAAGGAGGGAGTCTAGAGGGATGTTGAATCAAAAGGTACTATGCCATTAGTTTTGAACATTCCAGTTTTGTTGCCTCCTTATTTTCTGATAGTTGACTTCACTTACATTCGATATGTTAGCAAATTTTACTTTAAGTCTCGATAAGCTAGGATGACATGAATGTTACACAATTATTACACTTTTTAACAAGATTTTGATGTGGTTTCATTTTTTCATGATGGAGCAATTCGGAACACAACCACAATGGAATTATTTTACGACTACATACGAAGTTGCTCTCTTTCCTTACTATCTCAAATCTTTGGTTATAAAGGATGGGTATTATTAGTATTGTTGTGGCCTAGGTATCAGAAAAGTTATGTTAGCTATTGATTACTTTCTTACGTTAGGTTGATTATGTTCAATATAATTTATCGAGTGCACTTAGTGAACTTGAGTCACTTGACTAGTTGATACTGTATGTGCTTGTTGTGGGTCACCTTGAGACCACATCACATGTGCTATTGAACTCTAATATAGTAGTGAAAGCTTGGTTGTTGTCCCCTTTTCACTCCAGACTGGAGCATATTGAGAACGAATTGCAAGGTGATATTTGGAGGCAATTGGGATCGAGTTGTGGGGGAGAGGAGAGAACAAAGTTGCCGGGCCAGTTTGCTATAATCTGTTAGAACTTAGAACCACGGGCAAATTCTAGCAAGAATGTGTGGATGGACGAGACCTAAATTTTAGCAAGAGCTTAGGATGAATTTGTTGAACTCTGTAGGGTGCATGCGAAGGAACCACTAGCAACCAGGAAAACAAGTTGAAGCTTTTGAGAACGTAGGAGCAACATTAATTCAAAGTCGTCTGTGTTTTGCCCAACTGCTGCACGTGATTGGGAATTTTCATCCAATTTGAGCTTGGTAATGAAGTTTGGAGTTGTCAAAGCTGGAACATTTGAAAGACATGATGCGTATAGTGTGAAATTCCCCTCTATCTATCTGTGGTTTTGTGGCTGTTTATGTTTTGTTTTATTAGCTAATTAGTGCTAAATGGATGATATATTATGTGGATACATGGGTTCTTTTTTTTCCTTGGTTGAAATGAAGTGACCATATGTTCCAAGTCTCTGATTTGGTCATCAAAACATTCCAGGTCAAACTTTATCATGATAGGTATCTTTTATTATGTAGTTCTGCCTAAATGGATGGTTGGAGAATTTTTCAGTTTGCTTCATCTTCATTCACCCAAATTCGGAGAATTTTTCATTTTCTCCATCATCATTTGGGTAAGTTTATGCTATATTTTTTTGTTTGGATAGATGCCAAAATAACGCTTGTTTCCGCTAAAAATACCAAAAATACCATTTAGACCAAAAAGTTGTCTTGAATAGTGGGTATTTTTTGGTCAAAATACTGAAACTACAGTTTAGACAATGGCATGAACTTGCCCTATCGTATCCCCTGTTTGTAAGAGCTTCCATCATCAGGCAAAGAAATCAAAGCTATATCTATACACAACACACACACACACACACACATGACTATATCTATGTTTACATCCCTATCTTCACTTACACTTGTAGAATGTATAGACAGACTTTTGTTTCTTTCTCTTTCTGATCGAGTATCTTGGGAACAAATGAAAGCAAGGTTACAGAGGAGCAAAGCCGAGAAGGGAATGGTTGGCCAATTGGGTATCAAGAAACAATGATGCTGTGCAGAGCTGGCCAATGTATGTGGCCGGCGTCTCTCTACTGGTGGTTCATCAATTGCGAAGTTTCGGGCAACTCTGATGCAGTTAGGTAAAAGTAAAAACCTATGCTTCTTTAGTTACTTGCTAATTGTGTATACTATATACTACTACAATTTACACACAGAGTGAGGAGATGGTGATTGGGGTGCGAAATTCTGTTTGTGTTTGTGGATAGAATAAACTTTCTGTCGAAATTTCAATTTGGTTGGAACATATTTAATTGGGAACCTAGATTACTGCATTCTCTACTGCAAAGCCCAATTCAACTTCACAATCACGTTTTCATTTCCGGGTAGCCTTTGATTGAATATTTTAATTTTGCAGGTTTCGTTTGATGGGTTCTGATCCAAAACTGGTGTGTTTTTGTGTTGGACTGCATTGATAACATAGACACGAAGATAGGACACAATATTTGTTCGCAGTGAGTATTATCATCCTTGAATGCTTACTGAAAATGACTACTTGGCTCAACCTTTTTTACGGTTACAGTTACGTTCAGAAGTTTAGGGTCATAATTGGTTGCTAAGGTGAGATGTGTGCGCATGCTTGCGTGCGTGCGTGCTTGTGTGTGATAGGCACATGTATGGTTGTTTGCGAATTGCCATGTTTAATTATTTGAGCAAGAGCACATAATAACATTAGTGGACATAGGGTTTGAAAAATTATTGCACTTGCAGAGGTCTTTCATTGTACCTTGAATGATGCATTTTGAGGATTTATAGGTTGGGACTTGTGAATGATTAGTTTTCAGCAGAAAAATATTTTGAAGCACCTGCATTCCAGTTAATAAGTTGTCTATCATGAGTTCAAATACCTTGTGAATATGATAGAGGTTTTTCTTTTCAATTTACGATTTCTTGATTCATAATGTGTAATAGGTGGCACTTCTTGCAGCATGTATGCGTAGGGGCTTCAAAGTTCTGTCTGCAACGGGAGCTGGCGCGAAAACTGACCCTAAAAAATTCCGTGTGGCTGATTTGAGAGTCGACAAATGACCCACTATCTTTAATTCTTTTGGTGTGCATGATTTACTTTCTAATACTTTAGGATCATGTATCTAACTACCAAAAACTTAACTACAATCGCGTTACTTTAGCATTTGTAAATAAGGTATGCATTGTAAATCTACTTGTAATTCAGCTAGACTCTTGTTACTTTAATCAATCGATGTAATACACCTTTCCTCTTCAACAGGCATGACATTCGTGCCTGGCACGTGGCCGGACCTAGTTTATTAGAAGAGAAAGGTCCTCCTTGAAAAAAGTAAATCACCTCGTTTACTTTAAAAAGAACGTCACTGAAATTGTTGTCCTCCCAATTTCTGAAGCAGTAATAATCAATAGCCATCTTACTAGTTGCGGTGTTATCCCCCACTTTTAGATGTCTACGAAATTTTGGTCAACCCTGATGGTTGGCAATAATGGCAAGGATAAATGAATATCTTTCTCTGGAATGCTATGATTTCTTGCTAATTTGAAAGCATTGACTTAAAACTTTTTCCTTTGTAGGTGGCAGCTGTATTTCTCAAATCCTTAAGGCTCACCCATGAGAGTCGCAAGAAGTTCCCGTCATGGAAGATAACAAATTTGATGACAACAGATGGTAATGAACTTCAAGCATGCTATATTGAATTTTTTTGCTCATGAACACCGCATCACAAATAGAAAGACACGATTGCACCCGATAATAAGGTTTTTTTTTTAGATTTCATATATCTAAATTTGTGGTAACCAGAATTACTAAATTTTTTATGACAATTTTGCAATATCAGTAAATGGTTTGTGTTGCATAAGATAAATATTTCTGTGCTGCATAAGATAAATATATATCATGTTTACCATTATGAAACATTGCTAAATCCAATTTATCAGAACTTTCCATGGGACTTATCTATGTCGATGAAGAGTGCTAAGGATGACCCAAAAGTAAGGGCATTATTTAGAAAGTGCGTAGCAATTGTCCCTCTTACTAGAGTTTGCCTGTCAATTATAAAGGACTCGTATCTTTCAATTTTATGGATGCAACTTGGTAATTTTCACTCTATGGTTTCTTATTTTAAGACGGCAATTGGTATCTTGTTGGTGTTTTTAACAAAATGTCGAGGTTTCTTTTTCTGAAAGAAAGTTTTGACACAATGTATTAGAGTACAACTTATTATTGTTGAAGACTGAAAAAAAAAAAAACTGCAATGTGCAGCTATGCTTTCGTTAGAAATTTTCATTGGAAAGCAATGGATCTTCTGGTATGTGGCTTGGCTGATTTCTGCAACTGATAATGATGCCTACTGTGTCCGCCATATTTTTTTTTCTTTTCTTTCTGTTTTTTGTTTCTTGCATTTGCTTGGATTGAATAGTAACATTGTATGTCCTTGCTTTCAGCAAATATGCCGACAACTTCATGGTTTGTGGTCAGCTCCATTTCGAATCACCATTGCTATGGTCCTTCTTTACTAGTAACTAGGTGTGACGTCACTGCTTGGTTCACTAATGTTACTTCTAATGTTCCCTATACAGGTAACAGTGCTTTCCCTACAACTTCGTATGGGTTCTATCTTAGTGATGTATTTTGCATGGGTCAATGTTTTTTTTTAAAGACTTATTGTCTCTGACTTTATTCCTTTTGTTTCTTTGGAATAGTTCTAGAGTCCATATACTGAAATCTGAACAAAATCTTTCCCAACGGTAGTGGTTGACCATGTTTAGCTTTTTGGCATTTTACTCCTTGGGGATTGTGGTCATTGGCTGTAGTCTCACATGGACTCTTATTTTTCCCAATGTATTCATGTCCACTGGCTATGACAGGGGTAAGTTTACTCAAGTCCCTCAAGCTAGGGTTGTTTGGCCTTGAAGTCTGACTGCCGATGTTCAATTGACATAGTTATCGGTGGAATCACTTGCAGGATTCTCCTATTGGGGTTGCCTTCTCAGAACCTTACTCCAGTGATTAAAAGTAAAAGTTTTGACTTTCTACCACGGAGAAGGGATCACGTTCCTTACTAGAATCGAACCTTTCAAGCAAATGATCCCTAGGAAACATGTCTGCCTTATCCCCATTGGTAACCGTACTTTGGATAATTTGCAATGGATAGTATTAGAAAACCGACTTTGTGATTTACCTTTCAAAAGTGGACATGCATTTTGAGTCATCCCAAAATTTGAAATATAAACAAAATGAGACGGAGAGTATTTACTAGAGAAGAGTCAGACGCTCAAGTAAACCAAAATGCCAATCCCCATTAATATATCGAATTTGCAGGACAAGTCAAGAGAGTTGTTAATTGAGTATGATTTAATGTTCTTCCTACCAGTATGATTTTTGGCGATATAAACTTGATGAGCCCTTAATTGGTAGTTTAAGTTTTTCTGTGTGTGATTCTTTACTTAAGAAGGTATTCTGGAGAAGAAAGGATCTTGTCTAGACCTCTGACTTTAGGCTTCCTTCGGTCATGCTTTTGAAGGGTGATGGTTACAGTACAGTGGGAACTTTGTGGTGAATGTTTCAGATAGGCATCACAAGCTGCGGGAGGTGTCTGGGCAAACATTGTGCTTTACTTTGTTTAGTGCTCATGATTTTTGTGACTTTTTCTTCAATTTTTTTTCCTGTTGTTTTGCACAAACTCTTAATTTATCTTGTGGGAACAGACATTTATCATTAGCAAAATGAGAAGACTACCAAAGGAAGGACTGCAAAGTACTGATAAGAGAGTTGGGCTAATGAATGAAATTTTGGCTGTCATGGACACTGTGAAGTATACTGCCATCTTTGCTTGGATTGTCTGGATCTTATATACATGAATGTTGGGAGTGATTATCTGATTTAATGCTAAACAAATTCAGATGTTGCGTGGGAGGAGAGTTTCCGATCCAAAGTTCGCGGCATGAGAAAGGTTGAACTCTCATGGTTTCAGAAAGCACAACTATTGTCAGCAGTATGACATAATCATAATCTTGGAAACCATCTGTTGGCATTATTGCTTTCAGAGACGCCACCTTAACCATCTCTTGTTAGAATTGCAAAAAGAGATACTAGAACCCAAGACATCTTGCAACTTGAGCTATGATACCATGTTAGGTTACCAGTTGCCCTAAATGCTTATGCTGTTACACGGATAGGTCATGCTAACACCACCATGGAGGGCTATAATTAGGCAAGGATGATGCCGAGATAGCTAAAACCCCAATGCACATTTCACATGCTTACAACAATTTTGTTTACACGTTTCAAACATTGGCATACACTATGAACAAACGATGGGGTGGTCATTAGCATTTTACTTAGATTAATGAGGGGAATGAACAAATGTGAGGTCCTTATGATGTGAACACAATTTTAGTTTCACTTTATGGGTTTTCATCTTTAAGTCCCAATAAATTCTATCTCACATACTGCTACATAATATTGGTAGGATGCAGCTACTGTTTGGGGTGTCTCTTCTCGTTTACATTCCTCATTTGGATCCATATCCTTGGTACATACCTTTGCGGAATGAGTCTCTGGATGACACAGAGTATGAAGCATTTTTGGGGGGGGAGAGCACATCTGTCCAGAGAGGCACGACAACCTATTTTCCAGTAAGTAGTCAATATCATTGGGTGTTTTGTTGCCAAACACAAAGAATACCAAATTTTTTCCCAAATGCAAAGAAATGAAAATGGTGTTGACTTTGTTCTAGTAGCAGAGTAAATCAATCATTGGCTACATAATTGAATTAGGTAGAGTACAGTCAGTAGACTTCTGTTTGCAAATCAGCACGTGCTTTAAAACTCTTGGTTTCTTGACCTATAGGCACATTAGTATGACCGGACTAATTGTGAAGTAATATAGAGTGCCGTAGGAAAAGTGATCTCATCTAATTAATAGTGATGGTATTAACAATACCAAAAATTCGCGAAGGTAATGTCCACACTCCATACCATGTTTTCTGAGCTAATCATGTTTTTCTAGCTGTAGAAGTTGAAAAAAACCATGGAATGTGGTCCCCTTGGATGCGGAGAAAGTTTTGTATTTATGCGGAGAAAGTTTTGTGCTTAGTCCACTCTCATGTTTCTAACAAATCCAGAGAACTGCACTGGATGAGTTCATATCGTTATTCTAGCATGCTTTCTTTTGTACTTGGTCCACTCTCATGTTCCCATTTGTGGACTTCAACAACACCTGTACCTTGAAAACAAATTTTTTTTTTTCTCTTACCTTCGTGTTAATTAAGTTAGATTGGGTCTTGGTTAGCTCATGTCTAAGTTTGTACATTGGTTTATTGTAGGGATTTGTTTCGGATGGATGACCCCGCTCATGCAGTAAGGCTATAAAAGGCCTATCATTGAGAAGGATGTCTGGAAGCTAGACGCATGGGATCAGACTGAGACATTAATTAAAAATTTTGCAATGTGTTGATTTTTTTTTTCGCATGCAAAGTTGCACGCTCGTTGCTCAATATATCATTGTCCTATGGAACGTGTATTGATTTTAGGCTTTTGTAGGTTCCAAATTTGTTGGGCTGAGGAATATAAACCCTGACTTTTACGTGCCTTAAACGGTGGCCTAGGAGGAAGGTATAGCGAATAAATGCTTAGTATAATCTCCTTATTTTATTTTTCAAGTTTCATGAAACCATTAACATTTCAAAAAGTAGAGATTTATCTGTAAACAATTTTATCTCACTGCTTGCTTTTTGTATTTTCTTCTCTACAGGTTCTTGTATGGAGGCATTTTCAAAGTAAATTACTCTGTTCTTCTAACTTTTATTTATTTATTTTGAATACGCATTCCTGGAGAACACTTTCGTATCCTTAGACAACATCTTGTGCCACAAATATTGGTCAGGTTGATTGGCCTAGGTAATAGATGTCCTTTGTAATCTTTTGGGTTTAGGTTTGCATAATTGTATGTTACTTCTTGTTGTGGAAACTTATTGCTATGTTCATGAGGATTCAATCAATTGTTTCAAGCTTTGTATCGGTTGCATACTTGCATCACATATCTTGTCTTAACAGGGTCTTCGTAGAATGAACATTTCAACCATGATTGGACATTTTTGTTAGTTTATAAACTCATTGTGGACCATGACCCTTTCGTTTGCTCTTCAGCTTAGCCTTGGAGAAAGACCCTTACAGGCCAATGGCGTAAATTTTCATTCCCCAAGGAACTCTCAGGCTAATGGCTTATTGAAAAAAACACTAGTGAGAGATGGAAAGAACTTGTGCGACTTTTCAAAAAGAGTAAATATCACATGGGCATCATCTACAAAATAATTTGTGCAGAGACAAAAAAAAGCCATTAATAATAGAAGTAATTGTGAAGAGGCAAATAAAATGTTGCCCTCGTACTTAATATTTAGCATGACCATCACATGATTAGTGAATTAAAATGCAAATTAGATTTTTATATACAATCATCCTTGTGGCCACCTGATGGAACCAAAGATACCCATAGATAATGTAGAGAGAGAAACTCCCAAATGGGATACAAAAGAGACTAGCTCTTGATAATATTTGTTCAAAATGATAAAAAGTTACCAAAAGAAAGGACTCCAACACCTATATATAGACTCAATACAAAAGACATAAATACCCTTCTTACATACTACATCATACTCCCCTACTAAAAGAAACTTGTCCTCAAGTTACGGTAGTGTCCTCCGGCAAATAGGGCACCAAGTGTTGCACATTGAATGTGTTGGAGATGCTCAAGTGAGAGGGTAAGCGGACTTGATAAGCGTTGTCA
Source organism: Rhododendron ovatum (assembly GCA_019656835.1). NCBI lineage: Eukaryota > Viridiplantae > Streptophyta > Magnoliopsida > Ericales > Ericaceae > Rhododendron > Rhododendron ovatum. The sequence goes on along the minus strand of CM033793.1, from coordinate 19,330,506 downwards.
TTGATCTTCCGCAAGACTTCACAAGGACCCACTTTCCGATCGTTCAACTTCATGTAAGCACCGTGAGGATGCCTATCCTTGCTCAAGATAACCCAAACAAGATCCCCTTCTTTGAACAAAACCTCCCTTTTGTGTGCATCAACGGCCGCCTTATACTTCGCATTAGACTTTTCAATGTTGAGCTTAACTTGAGAGTGGATATTCTTCATAAACGTAGCCATATCTTCCGCCTTGGAGTGTCCCCTCTTAGGGGTTGGCAAAGGAACGAGGTCAACCACACTAGAAGGTTTCAACCCGTAAATCGCTTCAAATGGGGAAGTGTGGATGGTGCGGTTTAGAGAAGAATTGTAAGCAAACTCCGCCAAAGGAAGAATTCCATCCCAACTTTTTGGATGTTCACCAACTAAGCATCGCAACAAATTCCCAAGACTCCGGTTTACCACTTCCGTTTGACCATCTGTTTGAGGGTGAAAAGAAGTACTAAAGCATAAGTTAGTGCCAATCTTCCTCCACAAGGTCCTCCAAAAGTGGGCAAGAAACTTAGCATCTCTATCGGAGACAATAGAAGTAGGGACGCCATGCAACTTGTAGACCTCCTTGAAATAGAGATTGGCAATGTTAGTCGCATCCATAGTCTTCTTACAAGGAATGAAATGAGCCATTTTTGAAAACCGATCCACTACCACCATGATAGAATCACTCCGCCTTTGCGTAGGAGGAAGCCCCAAGACAAAATCCATACTCACGCATTTCCAAGGACTTTCCGGCACCGGTAAAGGCAAATACAATCCCGCATTAGTGGCTGTTCCCTTACTCCGTTGGCAAGTTTGGCACCTTTGCACATAGCCCCCCACATCTTTACTCATTCCCGGCCAATAGTATGCATCTTGAAGCAATGCTAGAGTCTTATCCTTGCCAAAATGACCCAACTTGTGACTTTCGGCCAACAATTGCTTCCTTAAAGAGCATGTAGGGACACACAATTTAAGTTCTTTGAAGAGAAATCCATCCTTCAACATGAAACATGGATCGACAACCTTATTACCCCTTTGCAAAGCATCGATTATCTTACTAAAATAAGGATCTTCGGCATAGAAAGTGCGAAATTCTTCAAACCCAACAACTTTGTTCTTCATTTCCACCAAGAGAGCCACTCTTCTACTCAAACCATCGGCCACTTTGTTGAGAATCCCCGATTTGTGCCTCAAAGAGAACGTGAATTGTTGTAGATAAGCCACCCACTTGGCATGCCGTTTATTGAGGTGTTGTTGGCTATTAATGTACTTAAGAGCTTCATGATCGGTGTTGAGGACAAATTCCTTGTAGGCAAGGTAGTAACTCCAATGCTTGATGGCTTGGACAATGGCATAGAATTCCAAGTCATAAGTAGAGTACTTGAGTTTAGCACCGTTCAACTTCTCGCTAAAGAAAGCAATAGGTTGACCACCTTGGCTTAAGACTCCACCAATTCCCACTCCCGAAGCATCACAATCAAGTTCAAAAGTTTTGTCAAAGTCGGGTAAGGCCAAGATAGGAGCTTCCGTAAGCTTGGACTTCAACAATTTAAAACTCTCGGCGGCTTCTTGGGACCATATAAACACCCTTTGCTTGAGGCAATCGGTAAGAGGAGCCGCGATACTACTAAAGTTGGCAATGAACCTCCGGTAGAAGGTAGCTAACCCATGAAAACTCCTCACTTCATGAACACTTGTAGGCGTTGGCCATTCCACAATAGCCTTAATCTTGTCTTCATCCATGTGAACCCCCTTTGAAGACACAACATACCCCAAAAATACCACCTTATCAACAGCAAAACTACACTTCTTCAAATTCCCATAAAACTTCTCTTTTCTCAAGATTTCAAAGACTTGTTGGAGGTGGGATGTGTGATCTTCAAAACACCGACTATACACCAATATATCATCAAAGTACACAACTACACATATACCCAAAAGAGGTTGAAGCATTTGAGTCATTACCCGCATAAAAGTGCTTGGAGCATTGGTAAGACCAAAAGGCATCACAAGCCATTCAAAGAGGCCATGAGGGGTCTTGAAAGCCGTTTTCCATTCATCTCCCGGGCGAACTCGAATTTGATGATAACCACTTCTTAGATCAATCTTTGAGAAGACCTTTGAACCGGCAAGGCAATCCAACATATCATCTAGCCTTGGAATGGGAAAGCGGTACTTGATAGTGATCTTGTTGATAGCTCTACTATCCACACACATCCTCCACGAACCATCCTTCTTCGGAGTCAAAAGAGCCGGCACCGCACAAGGGCTAAGGCTTGCCCTTATGTAGTCCTTCTCTAGAAGATCCTTAACTTGCCTTTGAATCTCTTCCCTCTCCCTTGGAGACATTCTATATGCAGGCTTGTTCGGAAGGGGTGCCGCAGGTACCAAGTCGATACAATGTTGAATATCTCGCAAAGGAGGCAAGACGGGAGGCAACTCTTGAGGAAACACATCAACATACTCCTTCAAAAGTTTAGAAATTGCCTTGGGAACATCCGACACACCCATATCCGCCATAGGAACCAACACTAGAACATACCCGGTTTCATGACTTTCCTTGAGAAATCCTTTAGAAGCAAGCAACGTAGTGGGAGGAGGCTTCGTAGTCACCTTCTCCTTCATAGGTAACAAAGTGAATTGTCGCTTCTCCTTAAGGACGGTGTAGGTATTCTTCTTTCCATCATGGATGGAATGCCTATCATATTGCCACGGGCGACCAAGTAGTATATGACAAGCATCCATAGGTACAACATCGCACCAAACTTCATCAAAGTACTTTTGTCGAATGGAGAAAGACACCAAGCACCTTTTAGTCACCTTGATTTCATTACCCTTCTTGAACCAAGAAAGAATATAAGGATGGGGATGCTCCTCCACTTTGAGTTGTAATTTGTCCACCACCTCTTGAGAGACTACATTCTCACAACTTCCGCTATCAATAATCATGTTGCAAACTCTACCACCAACATTGCAAGTGGTGTAAAAGATATTGGTACGCAACCAATCTTCATTACCAACATCCTTAGGAGTAAGGAGAGTCTTTTTTATCATCAACGCATAGCCTTCTTCTTCCTCATTATCACCTCCAATTTCTTCACATATTTCTTCGTCATAAACGGGAATATCATCCTCACAATCTTGTTCCGTAACCTCCTCAATGAAAAGTGCCTTGTTACGACCTCCGGAAGTCTTACGACAATCCGAAGACTTGTGACCCGGGTCCCCACACTTGAAGCACTTGAAACCCCCACTTTGGAATTGATTTCGAGCCCCCGAAGCACCGGATTGAGACTGATTTTGAGCGGGTGTTGAAGCTTTATCCGCTCGGGTTTGAGTACCAACTCCGGAAGAAGCACCTTGGCCACCGCTAGAGGAAGAACCACCTTTAGCATAAGAGTAAAAGGGCTGTCCGGACTTGAAACCGCCTTGATATTGTTGCCCGGATCTCGAAAACTTCCGCTTTTCTTGCTTTTCGGCCACCAAGGCCCGATTGTAAGCTTCCGAAACCGTCCACAAAGTTTGCATAGCGAGGGCATCTTGGATTGTGATTGTCAGCCCACTTATGTACCTTGCAACCATTTGATCTTCACTTTCATTCAAATCAACTCTAGCAACAAGTTGATGGAAAGCCTCCGTGTACTCATCAACACTTCCAACTTGTTTGAGATTATGCAAATTCTTGTAGAGATTTTGCATATAGTTGAAAGGCAAGAATTGTTCATTGAGTTTCTTCTTCATTTTCTCCCATTCTCTAATCTTTCCCTTTCCTCTTCGTAGCCTAGTTCCTTGCAATTGCTCCCACCAAGCGGAAGCTCTTCCTTTGAGGCGGATAGCCACTAACTTCACCTTCTTCTCCTCGGAGACGTCTCCATAATCAAACACTCTTTCAACCGTATTAATCCAATCAACAAACTCATCCGGGTTAAGACTTCCATTGAACTCGGGAAGTTCAATCTTAATGTTCTTCTCCCACCTATAAGGAGAGTGAGTGGAAGGTGGCCTACGCCAATTCGGATCACCAAAAGGATTGTCAAAGTGACTTTGAGAGTCCTCGGACCCTCCACTACCTGCACGCGACACTTGCAAGCCTTGCACCATCGCCGTTAGGGTAGCAACTTGTTGTCTCAACTCTTGAATCTCATGGTTTTGGTTGCCAAACTCATTCTCCTCACCATTGTTCACCACAAAGCCTCTACCTCTACCTCCTCTTCTACCTCTAGCCCGATTAGCCATTACAATACCCAAATTCAACTCCAAACAAGTAAATCCACCCCCAATAATGAAAACCCAGTCAACTCAGCCACCAATTTCAACAGAATAACCCCAAAAACACGTAATCACCAATAATCATACTCGAATCGACAACTACGGAGCAATCTAGCAACAACTCAGCAAAGAAAATAAGGAATCGACACTTACCCACCTTAGATCTTGTCCAAAATCAGCAAAAATCAGTCCGAAAACTCTCAAAACCCACAGATCTGACTTGAAATCACTGTAGCAAGCTCCGAAATCACTGTAGCAGTCTCGAAATCACTGTAGCTGTGCTCGAAATCACTGTAGCAGTTCCGAAATCACTGTAGCAGACTCGGAATCACTGTAGCAGCTCCGAAATGGTCCGAAACAGGCAGATCTGGGATTGAAACTTCGATTTGAGTTCCGAAATTGCAGATTTGAGCTCGAACAAGGCTGGGTCTTGTTCAAACAGGTCCGAACAGTTCCGAAAATCACTGTAGCAGACTCGGAATCACTGTAGCAGCTCCGAAACAGCTCCGAAATGGGTAGATCGAGCTTGAACAGTGCCGAAATGGCTGATTCAAGTTCGAACAGGTCAGATTCGAAGGGTTTTGGGTTCGATTCAGGGCTAAAAAGGGTCGAAATCGAAGTATAGGGTGTTGGGTTGGATAGATCTGAGGATTTGGAGTGATTTGAGGGCTCCGGCGAGATTTTCCGGCTCCGTTTTAGATTTCCGGCGAGATTTCCGGCGAGATTTAGATTTTCGGTGAAGTCTCCGGCGAGATGAACGGTGGGGATCGAGCCTAGAAGCTCTGATACCAAATGATGGAACCAAAGATACCCATAGATAATGTAGAGAGAGAAACTCCCAAATGGGATACAAAAGAGACTAGCTCTTGATAATATTTGTTCAAAATGATAAAAAGTTACCAAAAGAAAGGACTCCAACACCTATATATAGACTCAATACAAAAGACATAAATACCCTTCTTACATACTACATCACCACCCGCTTCCAATGCATTAGGTTAGCCATGTAGCTTTTTGTTATTTGCTACGAAATGGATAACGGTAATAAAAACTCCAAACCTCCTTAGGAAGACCATAAATATATGAAAGGGAATGAATTGGTTTTTCACACATGATAAGAAACCACAGTTTCTCTCTCATACCTTCTTTTTTCCCTTGCTATGGTCATGATAGGAAATAATGGCGCTCCTAATGTGCATGAACACACTTTTGGGCACACATTTGAAAACAATGATTTTCCTTGTGAAATTATGCTTTTCAGTTCTTTTATAACACATGCGGCTTTAGCTCTAAAAAGCACAGTAACAACACTAACATAGAAACAAATACGAACTGGGGGACAAACTCCAACACTAACATAGTAACAACACTAACTGATGTGGGACAAACTCCAACATGTTTCTTCTAGCATACGCTAGAAAGTACGAACACGTCTACTGACCTCACTTATCCGCATACATGTGTTGGTGATGAACATGCTTGATTACTTGTCTACCGAATTTATCATATTTCTTTTAGTTAGACACATTAAAATTTCTTTGACGTTTATATGAAATCATAACATACCTCTATAATACAAATACAATTCGCATTTGACGTTTCACGATGTGTCTGTGTCCTAATTTTTTGGAGAAATGACGTGTACGTGTGTATGTGTCGTGTCTGTATCCCATATTTGTGTTCATGCTTCTTAGAGGATACGTAGTGATTAGGTGGAGTTGTGGCAGAATCATGTTCTTCATTCAATTTACATCTTTTGGTCACCTGATTATCGATTTTCTTCTAGACTTTGATAGGAATTGACCTGGTTTTTAAGCATGTCTTATTGCAAATTTAAAACGTTGACTTTAATTGAAAAAACTTTGGATGGAGGAAACTGAATGATACAATAGAAAAGTCAAATGACCAAGAAAAGGTGAAATAAAAGTTGCAAAGATGAATAATGAGGAGTTAAAATCAGCTGATATAATTTTATTGCGGGGAGGGTTTGTTATCCTACCATTTATAATAATGAGTTTTCGCTTGCCAATTTTTGCTCGATTTTTCCATTTGAGTCCCTCAATTGGGCAGCCTCAAGTCAAGGCTGGAGGCTGGGGGTAATTCCGTCAATTTGCTCGGTTCTGTCTTCGTAATTAGGAGTGTCTTGGGGGGCAATTGAGCATGTGCCATTGCCTTTTTGAGTAAACGTTGTTTTCTCCCGTCCAAGTATTTTCATCCACTTTACTCTCTCTCCCCCTGAAATACACACACCGTCCACCACCATTCTTCTCTTCACTAGGGCATTGCTCTCTCTCTCAACACCATCAAACGACTGAGAATCTCACCGGCACAGCTGACCAAGGCCGTCTTAGAAAACTGAGAGCCAAGTCGAGAACAAGGTACGTATTATTCAGATCTGTTATAATATCTTTTTTAGATCACTCGATTTTGATTTCCTTTGGGGGGGTTTCTTTTTTCAAATGTGTTTTGATTGCAAAAATCCAACATGGGCATCCATTGGGTACGGGAACTTATGGTGCATCGATTGCTCAGCCGGACATCAGAGACAGCTTCGTCATATGATTTTGAATTGCACTTGCGATGTGGCTTATGATGCTCGTTGTAGAGAGAGAAGGAAGTGATGGAGGCCATGGTTGGGTTTTGAAGGAGGAGGAGGAGCCCCTTCGATCGTAATAGCGATCATCTTTGTTGGTAAGTTATCTCATTCTCAACAATTGTTTCATAATAAAAATTGATGAAAGTTTTGTTAAGGTAATATTGTTACTGATTTTGGCAAGAAAAACCGGTGTGGTGTTTTGAAGGTATTTTGCTGGCTACCGATTTTGGCAAGTGAAACTGGTGCGGTGTTCGGAAGGTATGTCAAACTTTTGAATGTTTTGGAAAATTTGAAAGATTGGAATGTGATGCTTATTCTACCTATCTTTAAATGAGAAAAGTAGATTTTGAGATGATGGGGTATTTTGGTGGATATGATAAATAGTGCCAGATATTGATCAGTTTAGTTTCGATTCGTATGTTTTGAGAAGTGCCTTTAGGCACGGGTAATCTTTTTTTTTTTTTTTTTTTCCCTGAACGTGGCACAGGTAATCTGTTATTTTATAGTGTATGTAATTTTGACCTGAGGGAGACTGCATTAGTTGGAAATGGTTGAATATACATATTTGAAATATAGGGTTCTCTAATTTGCAAATTCATTTGTTATGTTACAGTATATGTAATTTTTTCTAACGTTATGTTGATGTTTGTTAGCCCCCCGGAATTAGCACGAGTTGTTCTAACTTCGTTTCATATACCATGTCAGATTACTGAAATGTTCCGAGAATTAAAGGTTTTACAAATGGACAAACTATGACATTGTAGTTTTGATTGCCTCTTTTTCGATCTCTTATATTGCATATTCAGCCATTAAGTATTGGGGTTTCAAAATCATTATCTCCCTCAGTCCTCCTTGACCAGTGAAAAACAGACCATTTGGGGTTCTTTATTATTTGTCTCATATCGTAGTCCCTCTAGAAAATTATAAATATGTAGATGAACTGATATCTACAAGTACAGTATCATCAAATGAGTTGTTATTAATTTACCTTATGTTACATTGGCCCGCATTATGTTTTTTTGCAGTATCCAAGATCACTGTCAAAATTGATGGTGTGAAAAACTTTACTTATGGAGAATTAGCTCTGGTGACTAACAATTTTGATGGCTCTGCTCAAGTTGGACAAGGAGGTTATGGGAAGGTTTACAAAGGTACTCTTGCTAACGGCACTGTTGTGGCCATAAAAGAAGCACAAGAAGGATAGGGTCTAGAAGTAGCAATTAAGGATTTGCTCTCCTTTGTTGAGCACAGATACCATGTAAGGCATCTGCATAGTAATATGAATCCCGCAACCATTTGATAGCAAGGGGAAGTGAGGGTAAAACCATGCTGTTTTCAAAATTCCCAACTCCACTCTCCTGCTATTGTCATTTTCTTCGAAGACCAGTTCTCCATCTATGGTGTGCCTACCTATGAAATCAAAACTCATGATTTAACGGCATGCACCTGAGCAAAATGAGGCAAAAAAGATGGTGATTTAAAGGATGTTCAACACAAGTCAGTTGTAGATGAAAATGTGCTCACACATCTACTAATAAAATGAGTGTGCATTCCAAGCAGTTTAAGGTCATCCATAAGATCACCTTTAAACCCAGAGGCTTGTGTTTAACTCTTGCCAGCAACCTTTGTTTTCCCCAATACATGTGGCTTTGTGAGTGGCTTGTGGGTGTTTTGGTTTATATACCTCATAGGGATAGCTCAATAGTGATCCTGCCTGATGAGTGCACATAAGAAATTTAGCTTCCTTATGCACCTCTTAATTGATTATCCCAACCTCATGATTTCTTCTTTGTTTCTTCTTGCATGTGTCTATGGGTTTTTTTTTTCCCATTCCCTCTTGCTTTTTTGCAAGTGAAAAAAATTGTGGCAACCAATTTTGCGCGGACTCAGACATGAACATGAAAATTCGAAATAACTAGAGACATGGTCAAAACGTATTTTTCATACTTACATGAAAAAAAATTAATAATATTGGTTTAGCAGAACAAGGCCTGTTCTCACCATGAATTTATATATAGCATATATGGAGGGAGTTGACATGCCTGTTCTGGTCGTACCTCTCATCGATAAAGACGAGATTGTGTCTTCAAGAAGATGGATGATGGATGGTGGGTGGGTGGGTGGGGGGTTGTGTTCAATCTTATTGAGAGGAGATAGTGTTACATCTGGCAAAGATTTAGGTATTACAAAGGTCTCCCCTTTAGGCAACTCGTGCAGATTTAACCTTTTGATGCATATGTGTTTCAGGTGATAAGGGGTAAACTAAGTGACATGATGGAGCTACTGCAGGCTTTTGTTCTTACACATAGAGTTCCATACTTTGGTGCTTCCAGACGTTGATGTGTGTTGGCTTATTAATGCTAGGAAGTTTAGTTAGATTTCAGTTTACTTTGCTACTCCGTTGATTATTGAGACATATCTGTTTTGAACTTATTCCTTGATTTTTGGTTGCTTTTTCTGATATTCTAGGCTTTTGTTCCTGCACATAGAGTTCCATACTTTGGTGCTTCCAGACGTTGATGTGTGTTGGCTTATTAACGGTAGGAAGTTTAGTTAGATTTCAGTTTACTTCGCTACCCCGTTGATTATTGAGACATATATGTTTTGAACTTGTTCCTTAATTTTTGGGTGCATTTTCTGATATTCCAAGTTAGTACATTTTGGCCAAAAATAAAAGTGTTTGTTGTTTTTTCCTAATTGTTTACTCAAAACAAAACCAGTAATTTCTTTTAAGTAAAATTGTGAAATGGTTGGTTGTAGGGCTCAACATTCTTAAACTTTTGTGAACCACTTGTGGCCATGCACGTTTCTTACTCATTTTGGGCTCGCGATAGGAATGTTGGCAAGGATAATTACACGGTAATGCGGAATTGGACTTGACTAGAAGTTTTAGTATGCGAGTGCCATGGCTACTTCCATAAAACTATTGTTATTGTGCAGGACATTAGTCATGGATTGAAGGCGTTCTCTTTTTTAAACTAAAAAATGGTGGGTTAAGGAGGGAGGCTAAAGGGATGTTGCATCAAAAGGTACTATGCCATTAGTTTTGAACATTCCAGTTTTGTTGTCTCCTTATTTTCTGATAGTTGACTTCACTTACATTCGATATGTTAGCAAATTTTACTTTAAGTCTTGATAAACTAGGATGACATGCATGTTACACAATTCCTACACTTTAACAGGGTTTTGAATTGGTATCATTTTTTCAAGACCGAGCAATTAGGAACACAACCGCGATGGAATTATTTTACGACTACATAAGAAGCTGCTCTCTCTCCTTGCTATCTCAAATCTTTGGTTATAAAGAATGGGTATTATCTATATTGTTGTGGCCTAGGTATCAGAAAAGTTATGTTATCTATTGATTACTCTCTTACGTTAGGCTGATTATGTTTACTCTTTTTTGTAGCAATATAATTTATCGAGGGCACTTAGTGAACTTGACCGGTTGACACTGTATGTGCTTGTTGTGGGTCACTTTGAGACCACGTCACATGTGCTGTTGAACTCTAATATAGTGGTGAAAGCTTGGTTGTTGTCCCTTTTTCGTTCCAGACTGGAGCATATTGAGAACGAATGGCTAGGTGATATTTGGAGGCAATTGGGATCGAGTTCTGAGGGAGAGGAGAGAACGAAATTGCCGGGCTGGTTTGCTATAATCTGTTAGAACTTAGAACCACGGGTAAATTCTAGCAAGAATATAGTTGAAGCTTTTGGGAATGTAGGAGCAACATTAATTCAAAGTCGTCTTTGTTCTGCCCAACCGCTGCACGTGTTGGGGAATTTTCATGTAATTTGAGCTTGCTAATGAAGTTTGGAGTTGTCAAAGCTAGAACATTTGAAAGACTTGATGTGTATGATGTGAAATTCCCTCTGTCTGTCTGTCTGTGGTTTTGTGGCTATTTATGTTTTGTTTTATCAGTTAATTAGTGCTAAATGGATGATTTATTATGTGGATACATGGGTTCTTTTTTTTCCTTGGTTGAAATGAAGTGACCATATGTTCCAAGTCTGTGATTTGGTCGTTAAAACATTCCAGGTCAAACTTGTATCATGATAGGTATCTTTTATTATGTAATTCTGCCTAAATGGATGGTTGGAGAATTTTTCATTTTACTTCATCGTCATTCATCCAAATTCGGAGAAGTTTTCATTTTCTCCGTCGTCATTTGGGTAAGTTTACGCTATATTTTTTTTTGTTCGGATATACGCCAAAATAACGCTTGTTTCCGCTAAAAATACCAAAAATACCATTTAGACCAAAAAGTTGTCTTGAATAGTGGGTATTTTTAGGTAAAAATACTGAAACTATAGTTTAGACAATGGCATGAACTTGCCCTATCGTATCCCCTATTTGTAAGAGCTGTCATCATCAGGCAAAGAAATCAAAGCTGACTTTATCTATACAATACACACACACATGACTATATCTATGTTTACATCCCTATCTTCACTTACACTTGTAGAATGTATAGACAGACTTTTGTTACTTTCTCTTTCTGATCGAGTATTTTGGGAACAAATGAAACCAAGGTTACAGAGGAGCAAAGCTGAGAAGGAAATGGTTGGCCGATTGGGTATCAAGAAACAATGACGCTGTGCAGAGCTGGCCAATCTACGTGGCCGGCGTCTCTCTATTGGTGGTTCATCAATTGCGAAGTTTCGAGCAACGCTGATGCCGGTAGGTAAAAGTAATAACCTTTGCTTCTTCAGTTCCTTGCTAATTGTGTATACTATATACTACTACAAGTTACACATAGAGTGAGGAGATGGGGACTGAGGTGCGAAATTCTGTTTGTGTTTGTGGATAGAATAAACTTTCTTTCAAAATTTCAATTTGGTTGTTGGAACATATTTAATTGGGAACCCAGATTACTTCATTCTCTACTACAAAGCCCAATTCAACTTCACAATCATGTTTTCATTTCTGGGTAGCCTTCGATTGAATATTTTAATTTTGCAGGTTTCGTTTTATGAGTTCTGATCCAAAATTGGTGTTTGTTTGTGTTGGACTGCATTGATAACATAGACACGAAGATAGGACACAGTATTTGTTCGCAGTGAGTATTATCATCCTTGAATGCTTACCGAAAATGACTACTTGACTCAACCTTTTTTACGGTTACAGTTACGTTCAGAAGTTTAGGGTCATAATTGGTTGCTGAAGTGAGATGTGTGTGTATGCTTGTGTGCGTGCGTGCGTGCTTGTGTGTGATAGGCACATGCATGGTTGTTTGCGAATTGCCATGTTTAATTTTTTTTAGCAAGAGCGCATAATAGCATTAGTGGACATAGGGTTTGAAAAATTATTACACCTGCAGAGGTCTTTCATTGTACCTTGAATGATGCATTTTGAGGATTTATAGGTTGGAACTCGTGAATGATTAGTTTTTAGCAGAAAAATATTTTGAAGTCCCTACATTCTAGTTAATAAGTTGTCTATCATGAGTTCAAATACCTTGTGAATATGATAGAGGTTTTTCTTTTCAATTTATGATTTCTTGATTCATAATGTGTAATAGGTGGCACTTCTTGCAGCATGTATGCGTAGGGGCTTCAAAGTTCTGTCTGCAACGGAAGATGGTGTGAAAACTGACCCTATAAAAATCCTTGTGGCTGATTTGAGAGTTGACAAATGACCCACTATCTGTAATTCTTTTCGTGTGCATGATGTACTTTCTAATACTTTAGGATCATGTATCTAACTATTATAAACTTTACTACATTCGCGTTACTTTAGCATTTGTAAATAAGGTATGCATTGTAAATCTACATGTAAATCAGCTAGACTCTTGTCACTTTACTCAATCGATGTAACACACCTTTCCTCTTCAACAGGCATGACATTCGTGCCTTGCACATGGCCGGACCTAGTTTATTAGAAGAGAAAGGTCCTCCATGAAAAAAGTAAATCACCTCGTTTACTTAAAAAAGAACTTCACTGAAATTGTTGTCCTCCCAATTTTTGAAGCAGTAATAATCAATAGCCATCTTACTAGTTGCGGTGTTATCCCCCACTTTTAGATGTCTACAAAATTTTGGTCAACCCTGATGGCCTGATGGTTGGCAATAATGGCAAGGATAAATGAATATCTTTCTCTGGAATGCTATGATTTCTTGCTAATTTGAAAGCATTGACTTAATACTTTTTCCTCTTTAGGTGGCTGTTGTATTTCGGAAATTCGTAAGGCTCACGCACGAGAGTCGCAAGAAGTTCCCGTCATGAAAGATAAACGAATTTGATGACAATAGATGGTAATGTACTTCAAGCATGCTATATTCAATTTTTTTGCTCATGAATCACAAATAGACAGACACGATTGCACCCGATAATAAGTATATATTTTTTTAGATTTCATATCATCTAAATTTGTGGTAACCAGAAGTACTCAATTTGAAGGCGATTTTGCAATATCAGTAAATGGTTTGTGCTATTCCTGTGCTCTCTGTGTTGCATAAGATAAATATATCACGTTGACCATTATGGAGCAAATTGGTAAATCCAATTTGTTAGAACTTTCCCTGAGACTTATCTATGTCGATGAAGAGTGCTAAGGATGACCCAAAAGTAAGGGCATTATTTAGAAAGTGTGTAGCAATTGTCCCTTTTATTAGGGTTTGCCTGTCAATTAGAAAGGACTCGTATTTTTTCAATTTTATGGATTCAACTTGGTAATTTTCACTGTATAGTTTCTTATTTTAAGACGGCGATTGGTTGGTGTTTCAAACAAAATGTCGAGGTTTCTTTTTTTGAAAGAAAGTTTTGACACAGTGTCTTAGAGTACAAATTATTTTTGTTAAAGGCAGGAAAAAAAAAAAAAACTGCAATGTGCAGCTATGCTTTAGTTAGAAATTTCCATTGGAAAGCAATGGATCTTCTGGTATGTGGCTTTGCTGATTTCTGTAGCTGATATTGATGCCTATTGTGTCTGCCTTATTTTTTTTTCTTTTCTTTCTGTTTTTTGTTTCTTGCATTTGCCTAGATTGAATAGTAACATTATATGTCCTCGCTTTCAGCAAATATGCCAACAACTTCATGGTTTATGGTTAGCTCCATTTCGAATCACCATTGCTATGGTCCTTCTATACCTGTAACTTGGTGTGGCATCACTTCTTGGTTCACTAATGTTAGTTCTAATATTTTGGAGAAGAAAGGATCTTGTCTGGACCTCAGACTTTAGACTTCCTTTGGTGATGCTTTTGAAGGGTGATGATTTACAGTATAGTGGGAACTTTGTGGTTAATGTTTTAGATGGGCAGGACAAGCTGCGGGATGTGTTTGGCAGCATTGTTCTGTACTTTGTTTAGTGCTCATGAGTTTTGACTTTTTGTGACTTTTTCTTCGTTTTTTTATGTTGTTTTTCTCTAAACTCTTAATTCATCTTGTGGGAATAGACATTTATCATTAGCAAAATGAGAATACAATCAAAGGAAGGACTGCAATGTACTGATAAGAGAGGTTGGCTAATGAATGAAATTTTGGCTGCCATGGACACTATGAAGTATACTGCCATCTTTGCTTGGATTGTCTAGATCTTATACACAGTTAGAATGTTAGGAGTGATTATCTGATTTAATGCTAAACAAATGCAGATGTTATGCATGGGAGGAGAGTTTCCAATCCAAAGTTCACGGCATGAGGAAGGATGAATTCTCATGGTTTCAGAAAGCACAACTATTGTCAGAGGTATGACATAATCATAATCTTGGAAACCATCTCTTGGTGTAATTGCTTTCAGAGACGCCACCATTACTTTATCTAGTAAGAAATGCACAAAGACATACTAGTACCCAAGACGTCTTGTAACCTGAGCTATGATACAATGTTAGGTTACCAGTAGTCCCAAATGGATAGGGTCATGCTAACACCACCACGGAGGGCTATAAGTAGCTAAGGATGATGCGGAGATAGCTAAAACCCCAATGCTCATTTCACATGCGTACGACAATTTTCTATACATGTTTCAAACATTGGCATACACTTGCAGGCTATCGTTGAAAAAGTTCCATTGAAACAAACAATATTCAGTGATTCAGTGAGATTGAGAAGGCTTGCCCTCCCCATTCCATTTTGGCCACAAATACATATACTATTGACCTCAACATAGTAGGAGAAAAGACCATCTCTCATGACCGCATTGTTGGGGCACATTTTTTCAAGGTGTACACTTTATACTTCTTGACCTCCAAAACATTTTTGAGGACCTTACAGTTTTGTTATTCTCCTTGGAAGCAAAGGATGGAAGATATCTTCAAATCACCAAAAACAAATGAATGTAACAAAATTTGATTCAATGTGTCCTCGGAAGAAGGGTCTTTTTTTCTTAACACTTCAATTCCAGAATCACATTGTCCTTTTGGTCTGTCGGGTACCAAAGTCCATATGTCCAACTTGGCTTGGTATTTGGGACCACTGAATGTAAAATAGATATGGGGAGGAATTGAAAGAGAGCACCTCAAGGAAAGAAATAGGAAATTAGGATTATGCCCTTGCATAGGAAGAGAAATCAGGTTACTCTCCCAGTTGAAATTCCGGATTTTTATCTACTTAGCTTACCCATGGAAAGTTGTTTTTGTTCATATTGGTGAAAATGGTAAGCACTTTGTTTTTCTCTTATTCCTAACTTGGATTTTTATTGGCAATCCTGCACATGTGATGCCTCTCTTGGAGATTGTTAGGAGTTAGGATTATTCTTAATCTTGTGGCTGTTGGGAAAATCATAAAGAAAGTTCCTGTTGTTGTGGGAAACTGCACTGCCTTTGCTGTCAATCGAACTTTCTTCCCCTACACACAAGGCGCTTATCTTTTGCTAAATCTAGGCGTGGATGTGTTCAGAATTGATAGGCTAATCAGGCATTTTGGATTACCTATTGGTCCATTCCAGTAAACTTCTATCCTTGTGAATTGATTTTTTTTTTAAATAACACAACAAATAGATGGTAGGGAAAGGAAAGGGGCAGGAGGAAATGGAGTTCATGTTTATTGATGTTCCCTTGCATTTTTTGTTCAGCTTTGCTATGACAATGGCAATTTTCGATGCAATGCTATTGCAAATTGCTACCAAGAATCATGACGCTACACAACCTCATCGATAGTTAACGCTACCTGATTATATATGTCTTGTAGACAAATGGAAAATCATGCATGCATTTCAAAATTAGGTCATTTAATAAGTTGTTTTAAGAGCATGTTTGTTAGTATCTCAGATGTCAAGTATTTAGACCAAGTAATTCTGCTTCCTGTTTATGCCCTTAGTATCATTTCTGAGCTTCAGAAGAAATGTCCTAATGCATGCCATCCGTTGTCCTACTTGTACAATTCAAGCCTTAGCTGGAAGCCCAAAATCCTTCAAAAAATTAGGACACAAATGGGAGTCCAATCCTTCACATTTTTGTGGTCAAAGCATTCCAGCCTCTCTGTTTTCATGGAGGTTTTTAGATAGATGATAATGAAATGTGCCTTCTCCTTCAAAGAAACTCATATGACCGACTCCGTTTGTAATTCTAGTGTTATTTTCAAATTATCCTTGCAGGCTCCAAGACTTAGCTGGGTATTGTTTAGCTCTTGCTATTGGCAAGGAATTAGGTGCTGCATTTCCTGTTCGCTCATTCTGGTTTCCTTTGGTTGAACTTCCAATGAAATGTTGGCAAAATGGTAGATACAAAACATGGTTATTCCTTCTCATATTTTTGGGTGTTGCTTTAGGCTTCATATTAACTTTTGTGCTTCAGGTAAACAATGGAAAAGGCTACAACTTGTATGAAAAGGGAGGCAAGCCAAAATAAGATCCATCAGTGCTTCAACTGATACTACAAATGATCAACAAATGTTATTTTTTGCTTTCTTCACTCCTGCAAGTGAAACTTTTAAGGGTTGTTTCCATAGAAAGAGAAATTGCAAACCCATCATTTTTTTTTAAAAGACTGCACTTACACCACTGGAATTGTCAGGATAATCTGTTTAACTTGTATGTCCAAGTCGAAAGGTTGGTTTATATTCTTGTTGAGTTCCCACATGAATCGGTTAAATATCACGGGTTGTCTTAACTCTTAAGTAATGATTGAACTTGAATTCTTGAATTTGAATCCTCTTTGTCTGGATGAGTTGCTGTTCTCCCTACCATATATGGTTGCATTGTGGATGTGGGCTTGGGGTCACGGGGGTGTATGTTGGCATGTAGTGCGTAAGGTCATCTATTTCTCTATTACTTAGTTTGAAAAGTTGCTGTGTAGTTTTTACCTCTCCATAAATAATTTAGGTTTTGTGTGTTGACTCGATTCTCGGGTAAATAAGGGAGGTAATAACACACTTACTCCACCCTTGATTCTCTGTAATTGACTATGATGCCCTTACAGCTCAGAGTTGGTACTTGTTCCATTTTCCGGCACTTTCTTTGTATACTATAATGACATCTATAATGCATCTTTTCATTTATATGTTCCCGGAGTGAATTTAACCAGACCAAAACCAGTGTGGCTTTGAATACCCCTTCATTCATTGTAGGTAGGACAATTGCGTGAGGTATCCAATGAGACCCACAATGCAGAACTAAAATTGTTTCTAGAAGTGGAATTTGGACAGGTAATGTCTGTTTAATCTGGATCCATCTTTTTTAACTGTGGTTGCTCAAGTTGATTTTGGTAGACTTTTGTTTTGGTAAAGCCACGTGAGATTCTAACATGCACATGATGGTGAATTTGATGAGTACAACTATGCAGGATTTGCAGCCAATTCCTCCACCTGATGAGGAGATTCTTTTCTTTTTGAGATGTTATGACCCATTGAAATAGGAGCTTTAGTGAACATTCTTCTTTGCTTTTTCACTTACTCGGTGTCTTTCCCTGTTATCAGGTACGTTGGCCAGCTGTTTGTGAAGGCCAATGGCAAGCCAGCAGAAGTATTGACAAAGCTAAATGAGTTGACTAATTTCACTCCTAATGAAAAAATTGAACTTTTTGAGGTGAGTGATCAGTGATGTCCTAATAGTGGGATGAGTGCAATATTTCTTATTTCCTTGCATGGCCACAGGTTAGGATTTGGTTCAGGAAGCCATTCTAACATTCTCTTTAATGTCCAGGAAATAAAATTT
The DNA here is from genome assembly GCA_019656835.1 of Rhododendron ovatum. NCBI lineage: Eukaryota > Viridiplantae > Streptophyta > Magnoliopsida > Ericales > Ericaceae > Rhododendron > Rhododendron ovatum. Next base: position 19,312,537 of record CM033793.1, on the reverse strand, counting down.
GAAACTCTTGTCATGTGTGAACACATCTATGAGAAGCTCACTTTTCGTGTTAGTCAGGTATGAAAATGATTAATTGTCATGTGTGAACACATCTATGGATATGTTGATTCTTTATCATGTGTAATTTTGTTTTTGAGACTATTTTGCCAATGTCATTTACTTTTTGCACTAAGTCTTACATGGAACAATATTGTATACAAGTTTACAAATCTTATTTCAACGGAAACCGCATATGACTCCATAAGGATGTCAATTCAGAAACCTAATGAACAAGAGGATAATACTATTTTCTTTTTTTGACAAGTAAAAGGTATATTACAAAAAAGGCATTAAGGGAATGCCGTCCATATACAATTAAAGGCCACAAGACAAAAAGGCCCTATACACTTGCACTCTTATTCGATTGTAAAAGCTCAAACCAATCTAGAAATTGGTCAAGAGATGGACAACAATCTTACTTGTCCCAACTATACAAGCTATTTAACAAAAAACTTTTGATTCTAGATAAAGGCTTTTCAACCCCTTCAAAGCATCTCGAATTTCTTTCACCCCAAATCACCCACATCAAACAAAGAGGGATCATAGCCCAAACACACGTCCTTCTTTTTCCCACTCTAGCACCTTTCTAAGCAATTAATAGTTCCATGGCATTATTTGATACAACCCACTTTATCCCAAACCAAGAGAAGATCAGAGTCCAAAGCTCCCGAGCCATCGGGCAATGAAGGAGGAGGTGATTGACTGTCTCCGCATCCCTTTTGCACATCCAACACCAATTTGCTCAGATTCTCCGTCTCCGAATCAAGTTATTGATAGTAAGAATCTTGCCTTGAGCTGCGCACAAAACAAAGAGGATGATACTACTTTCATTTCACTACTATCTTCCTCTATGAAAAGTATGCAACATTTTAGAGATCTTTACTTTTACCTACTCCCTTCAATTTCCATCTAGGACTTTGGTAGTGGTGTCATAACCTCAAATTGATAAAAGTATAAATTTCTCGATTTTTCTTCATGGGTTTCCTTCACTAGTTTTTGTTGTTTTTAAATATTCTCTACGAACTACATATTTTATTCTGTTAGGCTGTTGAAAATACTTGAAAGGTGATTGAATAATGTTAGGGTTGAAAACTAGGGGAAGGAAATAATTTTTCCTATGGTGAATCTGGAACTCCTCAAGACATGCAACAACATTTCATTTATGATTGAACATCACTCTGTACTCTATATAGTTTTTATTTGAATGACTCGTTAAAGTGTTGGTGGTGGAATCAAATTTAATACCAATATACCATGTCTTTGCCAGTGGAAGCCTTGTCATCGCCTCACTTAGGTATTTTTTCCCCTGTCAAGTTTTTCTTGAATCAGAATCTAACATGCTAATGTTGTAGTCTTTTGAGTATATATGTTGTAGTGGATATATGTTGGTGAGTTGTTTCTCTGTGTACCATTTTTCTCTTTGTTCTCTCAGTGAATTCTACTCTTCCATTGTCAAGTCATGACAAATTTCTTTGATTTCTGCATGGGCGATTCATCTTGTTGGTTAAACGGCTCTTAAATGGTTTGTGCCTAAGGACAACAGGGATCTTTGGGTCTAATGTTCTCACATTGGCTTTGATTCTGTAATTGTTATACACCAAGGGGTTTCCAACTATGATTTGGTAAATCACGGTTGGCTGTGGAGTCATCGAGTGGATGACTATCTGAACTAGAACCTTTCATTATTTTCTTTCTGTTTTTTGTTGTTTTTTTCTTCTATTTTTCCCTCTTTTTTTGTTTACAATGAGGCTAGGACTTAGGAGATCACAAAGAAGTACCTAGGAGATCACGATGAGCTGTTACGATGTATAGATCTAAGGAGCCATCAATTTGACAATCAAGAGTCAAGACAATAGTGTTAGTGAGTAGAATCAACTGATACATTTTGCTTTGTCCCATACGATTTCTACTTTTGCATTATTTGATTTCTCCTCTAACCTTTGCCTCTCCTTTGTTTTTCAGGGGTGTTGATTTGAGAGTTGAATCGACTTCCCAAACTCCCTCGCTTTCTCTCTTCTTTCTTTTTCTTTTTTTGGTAAAGGTTTTATAGCAAAAATATAACATGATACATCAGTCCTTTGTGTTTTTAGTGAGTTTGGCATACATCAAGCTTTAAATTGACGCATAAGTCATGCAATGGATATAATTAGTTTCATCAACATATCAAGCCTAACATTTAAATTGATGCATCAATCATGGTTTGCACTAACTAGGGTAGTAGAATTAGTTTTATGTAGGTAATGTTGTAGAAGTAAAGGTGCATATTGGGTTAGTTTTGTCATCAACATAAGCTAAGAGAGCCCCCAATTCCTTGTTAAAGTTATCTTCTCAGTAGCTTTATCAGTTTGTGGCACTTTGTGCAACAATTTGGGTTGCAATTGAATTGTCAATGAAGAAAACATGCTTAGGGTGATTAGGTTTATTCTCTTTCATTTCATTTTTTTAAATTCAACTTGACTTGATTTTTCTCCATAGCTTGGAGTTCACGTATTTGCAAGGCTTGGAATTATCAACTTTCACAAATGAAATGCCTATGCCTTTTTTATAGCTGATCTTAAATCAGTTCTCGCATTACTATGAGCTATCCTAATTGGCACTTTTTGATTTGCTTTAATTATATCCAGCTGCTGCGGTAGTGGTTTTCCCTTTGTGTTTGTGTGTGATTTTTCCGTGTAAAATAGAATGGAAGAATTAAAGGAAGGGCCAACAATGGTGGTTTGCAATTTTTGCTTTTTAGTGGGATAGATCAAGTACACTTCTCAAAGGTGAGCAAGTTTAATCTATTATCAATTTGGGGTCAGATTTCGCTCAATGTTTTTGTTGTTGTTGGTTGTTTGTTAAGGAAGGTTATTATTAATAGTTTAGAAACTTATATAGACATGGTTAAAGTAAAAAATCTGTGTATATGTGGTTCATACCAAATGATTGCTAGAATTGTACGATTCATCATTGGGGATGAGCTTCAACTTTCAACCAATTCGATCTGAATCTTGTTGTTGAATCAGAAATTAAAAAGATCTTGCAATGGATTTTGTTATTCACTACGATTCATGCAATCCGCTATGATTCAGTTTTGGTTCAATGGTTTGTTCAGACAATGCATGAAATGAAAAGGAAAACAAGAAATCAATTAGTTACATTGATTTTTATCCTACTAATGCATATGTAACATCAAGTGTAGTTATAGTGACTAGTGATGAGCATATGTACATGGATAGACAGATATAAAACTATGTGTTATAATTTTATAACCAAATTAATGAATTTTACGATTCATAATTCACTTTTTCATCAAAGCGATGGACCAGTCAATTTGAGATTTGACACCAATGTGCACAATTATGATTGTATGCTCGCAATTTAGTGAAATGTAACTTTGAGACTTTCATTTTCACTGTTCAGGTATGTGAGAACATCTTATTTCAGCTTGAAAGATACAAGAGGACAATAGATGTGACTGCATTGCAGCATGACCTTGAATTGCTTTCTATGAGTATGAAGCATAGTATTATTATTTTGATATTTTCTCATGAAAGCTCAAGAGTCTTTTACTGTTATTTATGAGCCGTTTATGAAATTATGTCTTTTGTGCCTGTTATGGCTTATTTACTAGGGAGGTGATCTTACAAAAATTGGTGAAAGAGGGGTTAATATTAGTGGAGGTCAAAAGTAGCGATATCCATGGTAAGAGCTGGATTCTCCAATTGAAGTTTGTATATTCGATGATCCTTTAAGTGCTCTAGATGCTCATGTGGGTCGACAGTTAATTATTTTAGATATAAATCCTGTGGTAATTAATTGGATAGTTTGATATACATTGTGGGGCCCATTCCTAACAGCTTGAGGTTTGGGCAATTTGTGACCAAGTATGATAGCATGCCCTTGGTTTCTAGTAGGTCTTGGGTTCAAGTCTCTATGTTTGCATCATGTTTCTCCCTTTCACATTTTGTTTCGTGCTATGTATGAGTGTATCCGTCTACACGAGCAAGATGAGGTTGCGCGAGGGATGGTGTTGGACATCTTGGCAAACATTGTGTGGGTCATTTGGTAACAACTTAAGTTTTGGGATAACTGTTGACCCAATTGTAATGACATCGGTATTAGCTATCATTGTCACATCTAGTTTTGCTACTAGTTGGATCATTGGAGTATAATCAACAATTACTTGACCTATATTTTGTTTAAGCGACGTAAATTCTACTCTCTTTACTGCATTGTCCAATCAATATCCTACCTATATAAAAAGAGCTAGTGCTTCGTTTACCAATTTTTCAATTTTGAACCAATTTCCCCTTTGATTGCTGGTTGTGCGTGTTGCTGGTTCTGTCCATTACAGTAATTTCACTCCCACCCACGTGTGTAATAAAGAGAAAAAATCTAGGTTCCCCTAGCACTTATGGACTATTCTCTTCTAGAACACTCTATCGCCAAGGACACCCCCTCACCTAGAAAACGTGTGTGATCCACGCATCCCAGCCCTGCTGTAGAAGGGGACATAAATTACAATTGGAGAAAGAGAAGAAAACTACGACGACGATGATGTAGTTACTAATAACAGTTGGAGAGAGAGAGAAGGAGAAGAAGAAGATGACGACGATGAAGACAATGTAGTTACTAATATTTCTTAGGGATAGATTCCGACGATGCATTATCTCTGTCAGTGAATCCGAAGGTTTCTATGCATTATCTCTATCGATCTCTTACGATGTTTCAAAAGTTTTGCTTTGATTGTATGATTAAGTTTTCTCAAACTTAAAAAGTTTTATGATTGGTTGTCTCTGTTTGCTTCATTTTTGTTTTTCTGTTCTTCGATTACTTCTTCGTTTTCTGCTTTTGTCTCTTCATCTTTTAGGTTTAGAATAATGTTTGATCCTCATTTGACCAAAATAGGGATAAGTTCTACATGTTTTACTTTTATCTTTAACCAAGCAACCCAAAAATAAAACAAGAAAAGGAAGTATCAATATGCTTTGTTGCTTTTACAAACTAACAGAGCCGAAATTTGTAGAATCCTTCATTTTCCCTATGGATTCTTGTGTTTTCCTCGCTGCGGTCTTTGTTTGCTCTCTTTATGTTATATAAGCTTTGTAGGCAACATTATTTGGTTATATCTGATTATCTTGTGGTATTGCAGACAAGTGCCAGTGTTTAAAAAGACGACTTGGGTTTCATCTGCTCCTTTTGATCCCTCTGGGGTTGCCCAAATGTTTTGGCATCCACGGTACTTGTCTCTCTGTCTGATATTGTAATTCTGTTTCCTTTTCTTTTGTGTGTGTGAACATATTACAATTGCTATACAGTTGTCAAAAAGCTTTGATAATTTGATGCTGAAATATGCTATTGCCTCACTTGATCTTTCACTTTATCCTTCCTGCTTCTCATGATAATGATGGAGAGTTGATGTTTATCTTGGAATCACTGAGATGGCGGGTGTCGTGCTCAAAGAGGTTATTGGGGTTGCTGCGATGATGCCTCCATATGGTGTTCGACGTGGATTTACTGCCGGCAATTCTGGAAGCAGGTACTAATTGAGGGTTTATGTGGATGTATCCTGCAACTTCTCATCTCTTATACTTTGGTTCTAGCGATTTGGTTTCAGGTACAATCCACCAAATCCCCATCTATATATTTGTGTAACCGATCTTGGCTTTAATTTTTGTTTATTTTCTTACATTGATACTCTGTCATGTTTGCATGTGGAATGAAGGTGGAGGTTCGTTTTGAGTTCTGGATACAATATCTCGTGCTTCCATTTTTCCCCAAATTGATTTTTTATTTTATTTTTTAAAGTCTATTTGATGTTATGTTTGTCATTTTGTTTTGGATACATTCTTAAAAAGGCTGTCACGGAAATCCTTTTAGCAATCACATTCTCCTAAATTTTGAGGTAAGTTGTCTTGGATTATCTTCTCATTTTCTTGTTAATTTTTGTTCCTTCTTTTGTTGGAGTGTGGGCTCCGAAACAGCAACCAAAACTAGGACCAATTCTTACACTACTATAAGGTCCCATCTTTTAGCCTTCTGATCTCATCCCACAAAGCAACACAAATCTCGGTTGAAATCTGCTCTAGAAATCAATCACTACAACTTGGAGTTTAAGGATATACCATGAAAATCTTGAATTCCACTAGCATTGTTAAGAAAACTGACACCCATTATTGACCACACATGCTCTTAATGCATCCATGTGTATAACCCAAAACAATGGTTTTGTGCTAAAAACTCTGGGGATATGTGAGTGTAAAGTACATTATCTTCCAGTCTTCTAGACATAGTTGTCAAAGGCGCACCTAGGCGCACGCCTAGGCGCCAGGCGAGGCGAGGCGCACCTGTTGCGCCTTGAGGGAGCTCAGGTGCAGCAGCTTCAATAAGGCGCAGCTTAGGCGCAGGAGGCGAGGAAAAGCGACAAGGCGAGAGGCGCACGAAAAGCGCGCTTCTTTTAAAATTTGATCTCAGCCCTAGGATTTTGAAGATCTAACTCTCGCCGTTAGATTTGAACCAAAAAAAGCACAAAAGGGTTTCAGCCGAGTGCCTCTCTCAGTCAATCTCTCGCCTCTCTCACTCGATCTCTCATCTCTCATTGCTCTCGATCTCTCATCTCTCACTGCAGACGACCTCTCACTGCTGACAAACTGCCGACGATCTCTCACTGCTGCTACCGACGATCTCTCACTGCTGCTGCCGTCGGTTGATCACTGCTGCTGTCGTCGATCTCTGTCTCTGCTTCGTCCATCTCTCTATCTCTCGTCTCTCTCCTGACCTGAGGTCTCTCTCTCTCTCGTATATCTTTCTAAATTTCTAATATATAACATATATATATATATATAATATGTATGCTATTAGTATATGACTGAAATTCTGAGAAGGATATTTATTCTAATATATATATATATATATATATATATATAAGTATGCTATTAGTATATATGTATGCTATTAGTATATGACAGAGAAGGAAAAAATAAAAATAGGAGGATAGAAAACAGATGGCTGATTTTGCCCAATAAAAAAAAGAAATACATATGTATTTGTGGCTATTTGACATTTTATGAATATTTTTATGTATCTTTTGGATAGTAAACTCATTAGCTTGCTTGAAATATTAGTGTGCTATTTTTTTCCGCATATGTGTGCCTCGCTTCAAAAAGGCGCGCGCCTCGCCTCTCGCCTCAGGCCCAACAGGACTTTGCGCCTCAGTGCGCTTTTCGCCCGTGACAACTATGCTTCTAGAAAATCGGAATTAATCGGCGATTAATCTGATGCAAACCAAATCAAGGATAGATTTTATAAGAGTAATAAATCCCTCAAAAGGGAATACAAGGAGCAAAAGCTCTCAAATATCTATTATCAATATATCAAAAATTAACTAATGAGCGCACAAGACACCTATTTATAGACTCAAAACCCTACGCACACTAAAGACACTAAAATGACAACAATACCCCTAAATCCTACTGCTTCATACACCTTCTCTAAAGAAAACAACTTGTTCTCAAGTTGGACAAAATGACTCGAGACAACTAAATCAAGGAAAACATAGAACTTTAGAAGTATTTATTATGCAGCTCCGAAGTAGGCATGCGGCTGCATTTCTGGATCCACGCCACGATTAGGCAATAACCCATCTTCAATACGAGTTTCCATTTGTGTACATCCACCGCGTCCTTGCTTATGTGCCTAGAAATCACCCATTTGCCATGCCTCTTAAGGCTCAATACTTCCTCAACATAGGTAACTACACTTGATTCCAAAACGTCACAAGAATCATCAACCTTCGCATAGAGAAATTCAACGTCACCACACGTCCAAGATCATACCCCAGACTTTCTCGAATGAACATCATTCCCAAAGGATCTTCAAGGTGTTCTAAATAGTCTCTCCCCTCATTTAGTAACTTTGTAGCTAGATGAGGTTCCAACGTAACACACACTTGAACATCTTGAGCCATAGACAATTCAAGAGGCATCTCATACAAGCAACTAGCAAGCTTTGGCTCTATGAAATCTTCTAAAATGAGCGGGACATCAAAAACAACCTCTTCCGACTTTGGTAACTTGCCAACTCCATTCTCTACTTGTGCTTGTAACATACCAACTCCATTATCTTCTTGTGCTTCCTCGCTTTCTTGTTTTACCATAGCGAAGCTTTCCTTAATCATGTTAAGGAATCTTCCCTCTTCAATGTGAACACTAAGCTCTTCTTCACACTTGTCATATATGGGAATACCATCTAAATCACTAGCCCCAAAGACGAGTTCATCCTCAACATCTTCACGTGAGAGTCTCTCACATTCAAAGATAGGAACATCATCATCACTATCATCATTTGCATACTCATCATACACGGGAATTCCTTCAAGATCATTTCCAAGTTCCTCATTTGGAAACTCATCAAAGACGGGAAGGTATTTGTAACCACCATCTTTAAAATCAACTCCAAGCTCTTCACGTGAGAGCTCATCAAAGATAGGAATACCATGTGAGAACTCATCACAATAACATTGCTCCTCATCCTTCTCAAATGCATTCGGGTTGAGGCTCGTCTCTTTTTTCTCAAGCACATCCGGTTTGAGATTTTCATAGGACTTGGAATCACAGTAACCATCACTATTCTTAAATGAAACGGACAAACGTTGCAACTTTTTCTCTAACGTAGCAACTTCTCTTTTCAATAACATTAATTGCACCTTATCATACAAGGTAGCAACTTGTTCACTCAACTCTTTAATCTCATTCCTATTTTCATGTGAATTGCAATCATTTTCCCTTCGACATTGTGGAATAACCTTCAATTCTTCATCATTGTTCACCAAAAATCCTCTACCTCCAGCTTCCCCTCTTCCTCTACCTCCACTTTTCCCTCTTCCTCTACTTTTTTGAGCCATTTCAATAGTAAAATCAACCAACTCAATAGTAGACCCGGTCAACTCAGTCCTAAACAGACCAAGTTAACTTAGTACCTAGTCAACTCAAGACTTCATACCACCACAAATCACAAGCAAACAACAAATCCTCAATAAAATCGCAATAAATTGCCGCAAACAACAACAAACGAGACAAACCCAGCTAAAATCAAGCCTAAATTTGATATTCGAGTGCCGAAGAGTAGTTCAAAGATCCTTACCATTGTTTTTGAGTGCTGAAAGAGGGTTAATCGACAAATTCGACTTGAATCTAAGGCTGTTCAACACTAATCAATAGTTTCGAAGTCAATCAAAGGTTGTTCGAACTGTAATTGAGTGATTCGAACAACGTAGGAGCACTACGCAGTTATGGGTCTCAGTTTCAAGCTCTGAAATGGCTGAATCGAGCGCGAAATCACCTGTTTGATGTCCGAAACAGGTAGATCTGGTTCCAAATCACCGTTTTGAGCTCGAAATCACTATAGCAGTGCTCAAATTCACTGTAGCAGGCTTGATTGAGTGCAAAAATGCTTGAAAATCTAAAAACGAAGTGTAGATTTGGTCAAAAATAGAGATTCGAATGCGTGAACAGTGCCGAAATGAAGATTCGAACACTGGGTCATGCATGAACAGTGCTAAAAATGGTCATACAGTGCTTGAAATCACTATAGCAAGCTCGAAATGCTTTGAAATGGGTTTTGATGTTTGAAAATAGCAAGTATCAGCTCCGAAATAGTGGATTAGAGAGTTTTGAGGGTTGAAATCGAAGTTTAAAGGGTTGGGTTGAGCAGATCTGGAGATTTGGAATGAAATGGTGTCTCCGGCGAGGCTTTGGTTTCCAGCGAGATGAACGATGGTGATTGAGCCTAGAAGCTCTGATACCAAATGATGCAAACCAAGTCAAGGATAGATTTTGTAAGAGTGATAAATCTCTTAAAAGGGAATACAAGGTGCAAAAGCTCTAAAATATCTATTATCAATATATCAAAAACTAACTAATGAGGGCACAAGACATCTATTTATAGACTCAACCCTACACACACTAAAGACACTAAAATGACAACAATACCCCTAAATCCTACTGCATCATAATTGCTGGTGGGGCTTATCCGACTAATTGCTATGTAGTGATTAATAGCTGATTATTGATTGCTATGCACCGATTAATTGCCGATTATTAGGCCTCGAAGCTCAAGGGGTGGCCGACTGCTTGCCCAGCCACTTTTAGAACATTGTAATCTTTGTGTATTCAACTATTCCTCCTCCACGTGAAAACTAACGGGCATGAAGATGTTTTAGTTATATTGTTGGGTTTGTTGATTTCAGTATAATACTATATCATTTTTTTGTTTGCATATCCTTTGTAATTAGTTGTCGTTTTTACACAATTTAAACAATATCTATAGTTGTATTTAGAAAATAAACCAGAGAGAGAAAGAGGGAAAGAAAGAGATGCAAGACTTGGGACAGATTTGACAAGGTGATCCGCAGAGCGTCGAACTAGATGCATACTTACGTATGAAGGATCCTTCGACGTCCGTACAATTTGTTCACAAACTTCTTCCTTAGGTCAATCTCTCTCTCTCTAAATCATCTTAGCAAATGGGCTTAAAAGATTGGATGGATTTGGCCATTGCACCTAACACCTAATTAGAACTCATTCTTCTGCAATGCTGCATTCAAATTGATGAACTGCATCAGCTCTTCCTTGAGGGCCGTTTGTACAAAAATGAGCATCTTATTAGATTATATATCTAGAGAGACCATATAACTGATATTCAATTGAATCCTTTCTACCCAAATGAAATACACATTAGATATTCGGGCATATACAAATCCTGTGGGTTCGTATTATTTGACGTAAACTGTAGGTATATGTCAAATGTTCTGTCCATTAATCTTTTTTCAGTTATATATATATAGTCCGGTTCCTATTAGGGCGCCTTGACTGGAGCTTAGGTCTGGTCCACCATTCAGCTGATGGATCGTGTTTTCAATGGTCCAGATCTTAATGAAACTTTTCTGGGAAAAAGTTAATTGTGAGGACGCCCTGATATAAGCTTAGGTTCGGACTTTTGATCACAGCCGTTGGATTGTGTTTTCATGGTCCGGATCTGTGGAAGGTTTATGACCGGTAACAATTAACTTTTCCTTCCCTAGAAAAGTTTTATTAAAATCTGGACCATGGAAAACACGATCCAATGGTTGAGTGGTGGTCCAAACCTAAGCTCCGGTCAGGGTGCCTTGATAGGAACCGGACCGTGTGTGTGTGTGTGTGTGTGTGTGTATAACGAATGTATAAATTTTAGTTTGAACAAATTTTAAAACTCGTAAGAGTTTTAAATGAATTTGGGAATAACTGATACCTTAAAATTGTAGTAACATGAAACATAAATTCACGTGAATGTCAATGGTGCTATGGTTGAAACCTCTAAATTCCAGGGTGCAACGCATAATTTTTATATAGAAACATAAAATGTTTCATATGAATGACATGCTCCACCAAAAAATTAGGGCTACGGTTTCTTCATTCTTCTTTTCTCCGCGGTAGTGCAGCAACAGTAGGTTCTCTCTCTCTCTCTCTCTACATAGATAAGCAAGGGCGAAATGGTCATTAAGCACTCCTGCACGCCCCCGCTTCACCAACGACAGGGGTAATCCACCTGCGGGTGGATTACTAATCTGGCTCGAGGCAAATTTGGGGGCAAATCCAGGTAGGGGTTTTTGCAGCCAAACACCGGAGATGAGGAGGAGGGAGAGATGAAATCAAGGCGCTTGGCATATCCGGCCGCCAAACAGGCCGTAAGTTTAAAAAAGCCACTGGTGCTAGAGACCGCCCCGCTTGATTAATATTCTCCAACTAAAATTGTGTTTGGGAATTATATGATCCCTTTGATCAAGTTGTGTAAATTCGTAATGGCATGATTTGAGTCCGACTCAAAATGGCATTTGTTTAGGATTATCCAACAATGATAAGAAAAAGGATGGCCCATTTCACTCCTGAAGTTTGGAGGAGTTGTGTTGTAGTTGGTTTTGATCCAAGTGGTAAATGGGTTAAAAGGAAGAAGTTAGTTGGTGTGGACTCTCCCCTTTGCTCTGTTGTAGGTTTGTGGTCTGTTTACATATATGATCGATCATTTTGTAGCGGATATTGCACTGTTTTGGGTTCTTGCTCACAATGCTTTTTCTTTCGCATTCCATCCTTTTGTGCAAGATGTTTATGGGTTTAGGGTGCCTACGATCTCCTGCTCTGTTGTTGGCTTGAAAAAAGTAACTCTTGCAATTAACTCTTCCCTTCGCTTTGTTGTAGGTTTATGATCTATTTACATACATGGTCAATAGTTTCATAGTTGATTTATTGCACTGTTTTGGGTACTTTTAAACACATTTTTTTGGTTGTTCGGGTTCATACGAAATTAGGCTTGTGGGTAGAAGCTCTTGAATTGCAATTATGAATACAGTAGATTGGAACTATTCGTTTAGATTACATTATTATATATATATATATATATATATATATATATATATATATATGAGTTAGGTTCCGGTGAGGGATCCCTCATTTTATTAAAATGCGGGACTTCCCTTCCCGATTGAATTTCGATGATCCGAGCTGCTCAAAGTGATCAGAACGTGATTTTAAAGGTCCCCGCGAGAAATCAGCAAAAAAAATGACCGGGAAGGGCTTCATCCGAGTAGTTTTCATTGAACGGTTCAAAAAAAACTGCTCTGATGACGCCCTTCCCGGTCATTTTTTTTGTTGATTTCTCGCAAGGACCCTTAAAATTACGTTCATTGAATGGTTCGGATTTTCAAATTTTGATCGGGATATGAAAGTCCCTCATTTTAACAAAATGAGGGATCCCTGACTTGAAAATTTCTCTATATATATATATATATATATATATATATATATATATATAACAGTCCTCTTTTTATGAGGGATCCCTTACTTAGCTTAAGTGCGGACCTCATAGTTCCCGATCAAATTTTGATGATCTGAAGCGCTCAATATGATCAAAACGTGACCCCGCAAGAAATCAGAAAAAAATATGACCGGGAAGTGCTTATTTTAAGCACTTTTTTATTGAACCGTTCAATGAAAAATTCTCGGATGAAGCTCTTTCCGATCATATTTTTTGCTTATTTCTCGTTGAGACCCTTAAAATCACGTTCTAGTCTCTTTTTTCTTGCATCTAACAATTTCTGGTCGTGGGTCAAAGGAACTGTTCATGCATTGTGGATGTTAATTAAAGATTACTTTAAAGGGTTTTCTTACTTTTCGGAAATTTGCCCCAAATTCCCTTGTTTGTATTGTGTTTCTTTGTCCCTTAGCTAGGGGGTATTTTGGTAAAATTTGTTGGGGATTTGGGTGGTGGGAAACATAGGTCTTTGCACAGCGACTTCTCCTTGTTATCTCATGTACACTCCTTTTTCTCTCTTCAACTGGTGCAACTTTGTTCCAATCAGGATCTTGGACCTCCATTTCGTCGGAATTTTGGACCTCCCAGGTATATGAAATTGATTCTAGGTCGTTTGCTTTCTTTTTGTTGATCCAGGTATATGAAATTGAATCTAGGTTGCTGGCTTTCTTTTTGTTGATTTTGATTAAAGGAGAAATGGAGTTTCTTTTTAGTATGTTTTTGGGTGTTTCAATTTTTAGTTCATCGTGATCTGATGTAAATTTCTCGTGTTATTTTTAGAATGCTGTTTGTACCAAGGGATTTAGTTTATGGGTTTTAACGTCTTCTTTAGATGAATCCTCGCATGCATCGTACTCTACTCTGTATCTTGTTTCTTTTTTTGTCCATGAGGATCTGTGATTGGAATTTGTATCTCATTTCTTTCGTTTTTTTTATTATTATTTACATGCAAGTCTATGTAGGAAAGTGTGGGCCTCTCGTTGATGGTTCATTTTTTGATTGGGCTGGAGTTCTTGGGAATATGGGTCAATTACTTAGGCTTGCCTGTAATTTATCCTTGGAATTATCTTGTTCCTTTGTTGGGTGGAATTTTTTGAGTTGCTGCAATTATGCATGTAGGAAATATTGATTTTGTGAAAGGGAAGTAAATGGACTCGTCTATGCCAAAGATGAAAAATCTTGGTTCCATCTAAGAACTGTTGCAGAGTTGTTATCACCTCATTTATGCATCCACATACATGAAAAGAGTATCTTCAGAACTCTATTTAAAATTTGAATTCCTAAGTGAAAGTCTTGTTCAGGTGTGCTCCGAAGGCCTTAAAGGGTTCCTTTTGCAATCACATAATTGCAGCTCGCAATGAAACCATCACGATATAATGAAACCATCACGATATAGCGGGATCCAGGAGCAACAGCGATTAGTAGAGATGCGTTGGGGAAAGTTGTTTACTCAAAGCTGTTTAACTCGTAAGCTTCACTGCCAAGTTTGGAGAGTTTTGGTTCATGCTTGTTGGACATTGACCTTGCACACGGTTTGTGTAAAATAGTTAATCTGGTTTTTGGTTTCCCTCATGAATTGCCTTCTTGTTTCTACAGGCTTGTGGACAAGATTAATTCTTCACTTCGTCAAGATCGGGGGAGGTACACAAAAGAGATTAAGGAAAGCACTTGGAGCTATTAAAAATAGCTCCACAATCAATTTGGCAAAAGTAAATAGTGAGTACAAGGTATAGATTTTTGGGATTCCTATAATGGTTTATGGAGTGATGTATAATTTTTGATCTTTTATTGAGTGGCTTTTTGAATTCTAGGAGGTGGATATTGCAATTGCTTGGACCACAAATTATGTTGAGCGCCTAGCAAAGAAAAGCACGTGAAAGGTGAGTATTCTGTGGAGATGTTGATAGCTTGTTCTTTTGATTGGCATGCTCCTTAATTGTTCACCGTTGTTTAACTTTTGCAAATTTTTTAATCTACCCCTAAAAGACTAAATGAATCCGGATGGATGCATTTTACTTTTCCCTTTGCAGCTATTTCAGCTCCAAGGCCTCAAGCTGATGTTGCCTATTGCATTCATGCTTTGGCTAGACAATTGTCAAAGACACAACTCGGCGGTATGTGTTCAATAAAATCATATGCCACTAGGGAACCAATTATCTTGAGGTCCAATCTTTTTTTTTTTGCTAAAGAAAATCGCAATGTGCCAAAACTAGGATTTAAAAGAACTTCAAGGGTTTAACCTAATAAATATAGACTTATCGTAACATATTTATGTGGATCATGCAATCCTGATTATTCTTTCTTTTTCTGTTCATTTTGTCAGCCTTTAGAATTTTTATTAGATATTTTAACTAATTCTCTGGTATATTTTCTCCTTGTATTGAATCTTTTTATTTTTCATCTGCCAAAAGTATCCATCCTTTTGGAGCTATTATTTTTCATTGGCAATTGAGGGTCTGCTTAGTCCTCACTCCTTATTAAGCGGCTAACTGATATTTTCTCTGGAGGCCCTATGTGAAATCAAACTTGGTTATTTATTTAGTAAGATTGTGGTTTCTTCGTTCAAGAAGAAAAACCTTATATTGTATGGTTGTATGTTCACCGTACCTCGTAAGGTCTACTCTCAGCTTCCATTTCATTTTTAACTTCATTTGTTGTCTGCTTGGTTGCTCAAGATTTCTATTCGACATGTTGTAATTGCAGATGTTTAAACAACAATAGTTCGAATTTGTGATGGCTGTTATTCGCTTGAAAATAACTAATAATTCCTTTATCTGCAAGATGGTTACTGTTCTCATACATGAGCTTTCTGTAATTGACGACTTCTCTATGCTTAGGTTGCATTGAAAGTCTTAATTGTTATTCATCATGTTCTGAGAGAAGTGGACCCCCTTTTCAAAAAGAGCTAATTCATTATGGAAGAAGAACCCATATGCTCAATTTGGCCCATTTCAAAGATGATTTCAGTCCAAATGGTATTTTCATTCTTCTCTTTATTTAGTTTTTTCCTTCTTCCATTTGAACTTACAGAAAGCAATTCGTTTGTTGATTATAATTGTTTTATGTGGTTTAACATCGGATTACTCTGCTTGGGTCTGCACATATGCCTTATTTTTAGAGGAGAGGCTGGAATGTTTGCGTGTATCTATAAGGAAGCTTCTCTACTTCTTTGGCTGTTTTAGGCAAAAAAAATGCTGTGAATCTATATTTACTATTTACACTGAGCTATGTCACCTTTGTGAAAAATTATTAGGGTGTTAATTAACCCTAACATAAGTAACTTTTATTTATATATAGTGGAATATCAAAACAGAAGAATACATTGACCGATGTGGGACAAACAATATTCTAACCCTCCCCTCAAGCTGGAGAATAGATATTACAAAAATACACATTTGGATCTCATAGGACAAAATCAGTTTTTTAATGCTCATTCTTTAATGCAAAATCCCTTTATTATGTGATCTGTAAATACAACTTATGATAGTTCATAGGTTTTGCTTTATAGGTGGTTGTTATGTGAATAAAAGATTCAAGGTTACATTTTCACCAGCAACAAACAGCCTCATAAGTAATGCCGAATGCACACGACTAAACGTTCGTCGAACGTTACCTTACCCTAGAAAGTAGTAGATATTTTCTACAGAAATTAAGTCTAGATTCTAGAATGGATTATAGCTTTGTATTCGTGTTCCAATACTAACTCATGTTGAATTGGGACCAAGTATTAGTATTGTCCTCTGTAGGATAGGTGGAGTGCAAATTGCAACTGTGTCAATAATGTTTTAGTTTGGTTCATTTGCAACTAATGGTAAGTTCTATATGCAAGTTTAGTTAAGTTTGGTTTGTAGATTAGATTAGGAGAACATAAAATTTGTTTTTATTGGACATGAATAAAATTTAGTTTTGAGTTTATGCTATGATTTTTTGTGTTCAAGTATTATAGGTACTGATAAATTCACAGAATGATTGATGCCTTTTCTTTTGATGCATTTAGACTCCACTACTCTCAGATTTGATGATTGGTGTATCTTAATGACTTGATGCATCAATGTCATTGCTGTCAAAGGTTGGACTTCGGAGATTTTGTAACTGATTTTTCATTCAGTTTTTACTATTATGATTGGAACTAAGTGAGTTCTTAAAATGAATGTAATTAATAACCTCATTCGATACAAGAATCCTGGTGATTGATCATTAAGGGTTGTTGCATCTTAGTTAATCTTACAACTGGTTTTTAAGAAGGTAAACTAACTGTATACTTCAAAAGATATGGACGTCTTAAAAGCCTTAAAGTATTGCATTACCACAAAATACATTCCAAACAACATACTTGGGTTACCTCAGTTTCAAAATTTACACAAGCTACAGACATATATCCAAAGGTGTTTGAAAACTAAACCGAATCAATATCTTTTAAGAACTCATGTCAATTCCTGCTACTATCTTTCAAACTCAACTACTGGTACGGATGTTCATGTATATATTTAGACTCTTAGGTTGTTGCTCACCTAAACTATGACTTTTGCTCCAAATGTGTCGTTCTTTTCTATTGCCTAAGTGTTTTTCCCAATACTTCGAATCATGGGAACTATATTCATCTCAATGCTTCAGTACAAGAGATGAATTTTGCTACTGCCACAGCATATGTATATACTAGTTTCCTTACTAACTTTTTAAATCTTTCTATGCTTTTTGCAATATCTAAAATAACATGTACATGCCATTATAAACCGAACAATCTTTGGTCACAAAAAACCAACGGGCATGACTTGTATTTGCGACACTAATTCTGGGTTCTGATTAGTCAGCTGTGAAAATTCATGAGGCGCAAAAGGGTTTATTGTTTCAATCACAATGCAACCTTGTGTCTTCCACCTAAGGTTTGTCTCTCTCTCTCTCTCTCTCTCTCTCTCTCTCTCTCTCTCTCTCTCTCTCTCTCTCTTTATCGTAGATTTGTATTTGCTTGCATATGGAATGGCCTTCATTGTTATCTGCTACTTCCTTCTTTGTAGAAGAATCGTACCCTATTCTCACTTATTGCTCTGGTTGAAGTGAAGATTATTGTTCAAAGAAGGGTTCACCAGGTTTGACCGCTTGAGTTGATTTTTCCTTTAGTTTTTGCCCAAATCTAATACTAAGGATTTAATGTACCATATTCATTGATAACTGGATCTACTACGAACTTGACCCGAGATGAGTTCACCTCATGTTACCAACCTTGTGGAAGGTGATAATTTAGGAGTTCATTCAAATTTCTTTTTTGTGGGTTTGAATTTACTTTTTCGGTGTTTCTATTTTGATTGGTGTTGGAATATTGGGGCTTTCGTTTTGATTCAACCCATTGTTTCAAGTTATTGGCTTATAGGCTCAAACAACTGTGTTGCAAACTTGGCAATTGAAAGCATACTGGTTGTCTTTCGAAGATCTATTAGATTTGGCATGCACTCTAGTTAGACATTTTAGCTGTGATCTTTGCTTTTGGGTATTGATTTGAATGTGTTGTGGTACTCATGCAACCATCAAGTGTCTTTCTGCTAAATCAATGCAGGGGACCACTAAATTTTTGACTGAGGTTAATATGATTTCAACCATCCTACATCCAAACCTTGTTGAACTAATTGGCTGCTGTGCGGAAGGAACTCACCGGAGTATAAACATTACTTTGACCAAACTCATGCAAAGAACTTAGTGTATTTAGTTATTTTATGGACATTGACAATTCCACGAGCACTTATGTTAGTGCCATGATATTTTAATTGGTCTCTCTATTTTACTTTCATTGGGACCCTCTTTCATCTTTTCCTCTGTTGGATCAGAACCTCTCTCATCTGCCTCTCTGCTTCAAACCCGCTCTCTCTCTTTCTCTCCAAAATAGGTAAACCCATTTTGCTCCCCGTCCTCTTGAGCTGTCTTCGATTTCACCCACTATCATGAATCTTGAGAAAAAAAATGATGCCTTTGATTTCACCCCTGGCATGAATCTAGGAGGGTGCGAACAAGAAGAGAGTGAAACACAGAACCACACCAAACCAAAACCAAAAATTACCATTACAAGTGCCTTTCTTCTATTTTACTCTGTCCATCTATCTCATTTTACTTTAGATTCCCCTTTTTTCATGAGATAAAACAAATTTGTACAGAATAAACAATTTTTGTGGTGATTAGACATTGTTATTTGATTTAAAATGTAATTGTTGGCATCTGAAGAAGGATGATGATGATTTGGTCTTCTAGCATTCTACTATTCTAGGAGAGAGAGAGAGAGAGAGAGAGAGAGAGAGAGAGAGTAAAGAAATAAATGTGAAAGATAGAAACATAGAACTAAAGGGTAAAATTGACAAATGGAGAAAACAGTCGTGGCATTATCCCCCGCCCCCCCCCCCCCCCCCCCCCCCCCCCAATTTTATTTATGTGACTTAAGTTCTACTCTCTTTGCTGCATTGTCCATTCAATATGTATTTAATCAAGTGTTTCCATAGTCTAGGAATACTTTTTGGTAAATTCTCAATTAAGAAATGTGTTTTTGGTGAGCCTTTAAGCTCTTGCTGACCATAATTTATTTTCCTTGATTGCATGGTTCGTGGCTCATTGCGCTTGATGTTGGTACAAGTCAGTATTGATATTGTCTTGATTCAATAGGTTAGCAATTTGATTCCTGTGTTTTTGGCCTATCCAATAAATTATTGTGGCATGAGAAGCAAGATTTTGCTACATGGCTTTGTCCTTTAGGATTAGTTTATTTATACCTAAGTTGTCTTTATTTCTTCCTCATTTGCCCTCTGTTTTTTCACTCATTGTATTGGTTATTTTTTGCTTTTTTCAAATGCCGAATTTCCGACATAGTTTATTTTTAGCACCTGCTCTCACTATCAGTTTGCCCTCCAAAAGCTTAGGTTGCCACCATGTGGCAAGAACTACATTTACAGAGCAATCAAGGATTGGCTTCCATTTGTAGATGTCAAGTTATAGCTAAGGTACTGAAGCGTTAATTAAATACTTTTGCCCAAGGAAAATGACCATATGCTATAGTCGAATGAACTAGAACTGGTCTCCCTTATTTATGTAGCTTTTTTTTTTTTTTGAGGAATTCGATGAAGGCTTTAGTGGTTTGTGGATGTCTACTGGTATGATGTCATTATAAGGTTTGCTTTTAATAGCCATTGCATTTTGTAGAGACTATCTTTTTGGTTTCTTATTGGTTGCTATGCTTGTGATATGATATAACCCTTGAACCATGTGGCAAGAACTACGTTTACAGAGCAATCAAGGATTGGCTTCCGTTTGTAGTTGTCTAGTTATAGCTAAGGTACTCAAACATTACTCGAATACTTTTGCCCAAGGAAAATAACCATGCTATAAGGTTTTCTTTGGAGAGGAGTGGGGGAAGAATTTAAGTACCATTTAATAGATCAGGATACGGTTTGTGCTCCCATTAGAAAAGGAGGTTTGGCAGTGAAGAAACTAAAATTATTCAATCAAGCTTTGTTGGGTAAATGGCTTTGGAGATTTTCTTGTGAAAGGGAGTGGTCTTCCCTCACTGTGAGCAAGCCCTATGGCATAGCTCTTTGAAGGGGTATTATGAATGGGTGGGATGCTTTTGCGAGGAATATTCATATAGTGGTTGGCGATGGGAGAAGAGTGAAGTTTTGAGATCATGTGTGGTGTGGGGATGTGAGCCTTCAAGTTACTTTTCCGACTATTTATAGTTTGGCTTGTGACAGGGAGGCATTCGTTTCTAATTATCTTCACCTTAGTGATGGGACTACAGTGTGGGACATTGAGTTACGAAGGGACGTTTTTGATTGCTTGCTAGAGTGTATGATACTCGCGGGATTTGGGGGGGGGGGGGGGGGGGGGGGGGTTGAGTTGCTACGGTAGTTGTCTAAATCAGGTCCTTTCAGGTGAAATCCTACTACCAATCGTTTAATGGAATTGGTGATCCATCTCTCCCTTGGAAAGCAATATGGAAAACTATGGCGCCTTTGAAAGTGAGTTTCTTTGTGTGGTGTGCAGTTCAAGGCAAGATTCTAACTTTAGACAATCTGATCCGGAGGGGGAGAGTTATTGTAAATTGGTGTTGTATGTGCAAAAGGGATGCAGAGATAGAGAATCATCTCCTCATTCACTGTGAGTGGGCATGGGAGCTATGGTGCTCGGTGTTGTCATGGTTTGGGGTGCATTGGGTCATGCCGAGGAATATTATGGAACTTTTAATCGCTTGGAGAGGTGTTAGAGTTGGGAAGAGTAGACGGCGTGTTTGGGCCATGATTCTTCTTTGCTTAATCTGAGTTATATGGCGAGAGAGAATTCTAGATGTTTTGAAGGAATTGAGCATTCGTTGGTTAGACTAAAGAGTTTTTGGTGAATAGTTTGTATAGCTGGAAGAAAAGAGATTGTAGTCCTTCTATTGATCAGTTTTAAGATTGGTTTGCTCTTTTCTTTTCACTCGGAGGTGTATAGGGCCTTTTTGTCTTCGGCCTTTTTTTGTATACGGACGGCATTCCCTTAATGCCTCGTTCTAATATATTTATTTACTTATAAAAAAAAAAGTAGAATGAGCTAGAATTGGTCTCCCTCATTTATGTTGCTATTTTTTTTTTAGGAATTCAATGAAGGCTTTAGTGGTTTGTGGATGTCATTATTGGGTTTGCTTTTAATAGATGTTGCATTTTGTAGAGACTATCTTTTTGGTTTCTTATTGGTCGCTATGCTAGTGATATGACACAACAAAAGTTACAATCTCTAAATATCATTCTCTACACTTTATTTTGATTATGGGTAAGCTTCTTTTTAGTGGCTTGAGGATGGCTACTGGCATGCGGTCATTCTAGGGTTTGGTTTTAATAGACATTGCATTTTGTAGAGACTCTCTTTTTGGGTTCTTATTGGTTGTTATGCTTGTGATATGACTTAACGAAATTTATACTGTGAATGTAATTCTCTGCACTTTTGTTTTGATTGTGGGTAAGCTTCCTTCTGCTAATTTTTTTTTTAATGCTTGACCACTCTATTTTTGAGGTGATATTAGAATTGAAATCATGTTCTAGAAGGAGCAATAGGAAGGACTTTTGGGTGGATTAATTTAAGTCCCGTTCATTGGAAGAGCTTGTTAAAAAAGAAAGAAAGAAAGTATAGTTGATTTGCTTTCCTCCAAAGTTATGAACACTTCAATGACATTTTCCTGCTTCATATATGTGCAGGTTTAAGAAATCAGGTTTCGAGTGTATTTGATAGGGCCTACTATTTCTGTTGGCTGTGACTAGAGCAAACAAACAACTCTAATTCTTGGTTCTGATCAGTCATCTATGAAAAATCATGAGGCGTAATAGGGTTTATTGGTTTCAATCACATATATGATCTTGTGCCTTAACGCTTTCTGCTCCCTCCTCCTCTATTCGGAGAAGAATCATGACATATTCTTAGTTATTGCACTAGCTGAAGTGAAGATGATTGTTCGAAGCAGGGTTCACTAGGTTGAGTTGATTTTTCCTAAAGTTTTTGCCCAAATCCAATACTAAGGTTTTAACCAGGGGTATGGATACCGTACCAGACCGGTACGGTCGAGATGTACCATTTTGCAGATATTCTGGTTCACTAAACTTCAATTCTGTTTTTGCCAATATTCGGGCCTATATCAGCAGATTTTGGGGTTACTGGTTGATTTCGGCCTCTTTCCGGCTATACTGCTCCTTTTCGGTAGAGTCCCGCTCATCATCTCCAAGCTGTTGGTAAGCTTTATAAAGTTGCGAAAACGTTTGGGGGGGGGGGGGGGGGGGGGTTGCTATTCTCCCTATAAAGGCTTTTACTCCACTTTTCTATTAAAAAAATTGTACGATGAGGTTTGATTTTCAAAGAGTATATGCATTTCCTATTTCTCTGAAGAATGTATTTTTTTTATTTATAAATATCACTACTTAAAGCAGCGATCCATTCGAAATGGTACCCAGTATTTCACCAGCATCGGTATGTACCTTACCTATAAAATATTGGTACTCAAGCTGGGACAGTATCTAGAACCTTGGTTTTAATAATCCATTTTCATTGAAACTTGTAGTTGCTGCGAATTTGACCCGAAATGAGTTTGCGCCAACCTTGTGCAAGTTAATAATTTAGATGTTCCCACAGATTTTTCTTTTAAGAGGGTTTGTATTTACTTTTACGGTGTTTATATTTTTAGTGGTGAAAGACTTTTGGGGCTTTTGTTTTGATACATCACTTTGTTCCAAGTTATTGGCTATTAGGCCCAAACAACGGTGTTAGGAACTTGATAAATGAAAGTGACTAGTTGTCTTTCAAAGGATCTGATAGATTGAGCATATACTCTACTAAGTTGGTGACATAATTTTATTTGGTGATGCAGATTTTGATGAACCAAATATTGTGAAGAGACCGTTGAGGTGCAATGGATGGCATTAGGCTTGAAAGGTAAATTTCAAGAAAATGGCTTGTGGGGTATATTTGTTGTCCTATAGTGATTTTTGACTGAATTTCTCAAATGCAAACCTTTTAAGAGTCTTGTTTGCCATAAGGTGTAAATCTGAGGTCTCAAGAATTAGAAACTTGAAAGTTAGAAGCCGGTTAATGTAGATTTAATTCAAAATTAGCTCATTGCAAAAGTATATATCGTGGAATAACCTTAATCAGTACCGTCATGCTATGCTTCTACCCAGTTTTGAAAACTGTGCTTGTAAAATTGGAGAAAATGCAGAGTTGGAGAGCACAAAAAGAAGTTTACTTGAAGTTGGGAAAAACTAAAAATGTATGTGAAGTTGTGGAGTAATCATTTGGAAAGCCTAGATATGGAAATATTATCGGTATGATGGTGGAGTATTTCAATAGAAAAAGAGTTTCAAATTTGTAAGGGAGTGTATTTTAATAAAGAAAAGGTAACGTTTAAGGATATGCTCATTTTGCACAGAAGTGCTAATCATGTGAAATGTAAATGACACTTTGATGTGGAATTTGTTTGCAGGCAACTTGGAATGTGACAGAGAGTTGTTATTAGGATCATTTGGAAAAATCTTTGTCCTGCCAAAGTTCCAAGTCTAAATTTTGTTGGCATTTATTAGGATCACTAGCTAGAAGGCATATATTTGCGAAGTACAAAAATAATATACGCATAATATTGCAGTGGAATAAAGTACCACGAAATTAAAAGTAAAAGGAATGAAAACCCATTACCAATGGACACATTACTATGGAACTCATACAACCCACACAAGAGGGGGATAACTTTATGAACATACTTTAGTACTTTTGCTGTGATGTAGTACTTTGCCATATTTTTATGATGTAGTGGTTCATGAAATTTTTTCCCGACTCATGGTTTACTTTTAATTTTTGTTATTGATTGTGCCGATTATGTCACTTCAACTTTTAAAATTCGACAATCTAATATTATAGCCTATTGTCAACATTTTTTCTTTCGTTTCCTCACATGGATGTTATTTTGCCAAGCATTTGTTATGTTATGTTAAGTCTATTTTATTTTTAGTTTACTATGTTGCTGTTGCTTTATTATGACTTGCTTGGTGACTTCTTCATTTTCTGGGTTATGCAATATTCTTTTTATTGCATATCTGGGAATGTGCAATATCTGGTAATTTAAGTTTAAGTGTTCTAGCCGACCCCAAGTGATTGGAGCATAAGGCTCGGTTTGGTTTGGTTTGTTCTAGTGGCTTTGTCGTGGATTTTGTTTCTTTTTTTTTCCCCGACATTCTTGATAGACTAATTAGCCTTATTTTTAGCTGCTGCTTTTGGATTGGTTTTTGGGAGCTCTTTTAGACATTACTTTAGTCGTTCCCATTACGTCTTAGTTGTTTGTGTGGGGATTGGATGGGCTTGATTTGCTTGTAAGGCTGTTGGCTTTATCCTGTTTAATTCACTATATGGGAAAGGTTCAACATCTCGCCATTCTATGCACTGCATGCAACGTGGAAACTAAAAAAGTGACTGAAATATGTTTGTTTATGTGCAACCACTCTTGCATCATCTCTGTGTAGAGATATTTTAAAGTATGGTGTCCAATTGTCCAATTAATTATGAGTATAGAATAACATCATTGACTATCATATAAAACGCAAGTTGCATTTGAAAATTTAAGGTTGTGCATATTGGGGTTTGGTTGGGAAGGGAATTTTGATGCATATATTATTTGAGTAGATTATGTGTGTGGAAAAGACATTTATGAATAAATGAAGTCAGGGAGGGTAGAAGAGCTACATTTTATCTTAAAGCTTCAACTTTCGGGGTTACAACTTGAGTAAGTTCCATACCCTTGCTTTTGATCAAGCTTTCCTCTCTTCTTTGGTCATGTTATGTTAGTTAAACTTCCAATAGATCAAAATACTACTTGATTTGCTATTTTTGTATTGTGCTTCAAGGATAGTTCACAAAGATGACACCAGCAAAGAGGTACTTGAATGAGTATTTAGGGCATTATCCGCCACTCACATAACCCAATGTAAGTTCTTCTCACTGTACTATGAAGAGGATCAAGTAACATATTTATGCTTCCCCATGATACTTTGGGAATCATTGAGCATAAAAGTGTGTGAGTTGGAGTTTGTGCTAGTGAGTATGTTAGTAGTTGTTTGTGAGTGTGCTTCTCCTACACTCTCTATCCCGTTGAGTGGAAGTTTGTGGCTTTGAAAATTAGGGAATATGAGTGTTTTGGGTGAATGGTTATTTGTGATTGCTCAACTTGTGTGGGGCATGAATATTCCAAGGTCTTTCTGTGCTTGAGAGATTGGGTGTTTGTGTGCTTGTTTCCAACTAGTTACTCGCAAGGATCAAATTTGAAGTTATGGGTTTAGAAGTTTTGATAGTTGATTAGACACCAATACGTTGTAGCATTATGAGCATCTTAGACTTCTCTAGATTCCATCAAAATTTCTTCCATTGGCACTTAATGGCAGTAAGATATACAGTTTTGTCCACTTCATTTCCTATATATAAAGCATGAATATGCATAGAACAGTAACTTTTCGTCCCTTGTGAGTTTACTATTTTGACCATCTCCATCGTTTTGTTTTCTGGCTGTTTGTGGGTATTTTTGGGATTGTTCTCTATGTTTGACTACTAAACCAGACTTTTGTATTTTACTGCTTGATACACGCAATTCTAACCGCTCTCTGTGCCATGTCTTTTTGTTTTCCATTTTGCTTGGTACCCACTTGGTAGAACTTGAGAAAGAAATTTCAGGAACCTTGTACCGGTACTAGGGGTTGCCCAGTACCGGTTCATACTCGCCAGAATTTTTAAAATCTGTGGTGGTTTCTCTCTTTCCTCTTGGCCCACTATATAAACCCAATCCCCTTTTTTCCTTATTCCCCATGACCCCAGCACGAACCCTAAACCTCTAAACTTCAAATTCTCTCTCAAATCCCCACCAAATCACTCCAAATCTCCCACAAACCTCCATAAAACTTTGGATTATCACTCATTCTTCCAGATTCAAGGGGTGTTTCGAAGGTTTCAAGTCTGGGCTCTCACTCTCAAAGTTCGAAAACCCCCCTTGGATGAGGTAATCTGAAATTTCCAACTTTTCTTGACAAATTCCTTCATTCTCCTTCATTAATCGTCATGTTTATCCTACAAGGTGAAGGATTCTCAAGTGTAATGTGGAGTTGTGCAAGTTTTTGAGCCCTAGATCCTTAAATCTCAAGGTAATCCAAAAATTTCTCTCTTCCCCCAAAATTCCAAAAATTACCCATCACCATAACCCCTGATTTCGGACATTGTGCTAGTGAGGGCTGTTTTTGTGATAGAAGATTTGTGTTTGTTTGATTTCCGGAGTTGGCTGCATTTGTTTTTGAGAATTGGGGGCTGGAATTTTGGGAATTAGTGGCTGCTATCGTACTATTGGATTTTGTATTGTCGGGGTAAAATTTTTGTGTGAATTTGCTGCTATTGGATTGTTATCATTGTGGGGGCTGAAATTTGCTGTAGATTTAGTGTTTAGAATTGAGTTTTGGGGATTACTCTGTTGCTGCTCTGTTTTGTGGGTTGTTTGTTGCAATGGGGAGATCAAAGAAACTTATGGGGGATGCAATTAAGTCAATTGATAGTATCGGTAAAACGTCTTACATAAAACACGCAGATCTGGAGAAAATGGCTAAGAGAGCCGATAGAAATGAGGAGGAAAATAGAAAGAGGAAAAGGGAGAAAAGAGATGAGGAGAAAAAGACATGGGAGAAGGAGTTGAAAGGTCAGAACTACATTTGCGAGCGTCAAGTGGATCGCACAAAGATGGGAACTCACCCAATCATCGATATCATCAACCAACGAGGTTTACACTTCTTTTTCGATCCAATCAAAGGCTTTAAACCAAAGTTGGTGCTTAATTTTTATGCTAATAAGGAAGTGGATAAGAAGGAAGAGAAAATAACATCTCGCTTGGGGAAGAAAATCGTGCTCATAACCTTGACCATCATAGCCAAGTATCTGAAGAACTACCAACGTCCCCCCTCCCGTTCGATCACTTACCCTGACCACGGATGGTCTAAGTCCGAGGAGGAAATCCAAAATGCCTTAACCGATAAACCGTTGAAACTTGACCGTTTGGTCCATGGCAAGTTATTTGAGAAGTATCGGGTGATCAATAAGGTGGTACATTATAATCTATGTCCCCAGGGCCCGGAGAAGCATCCACGGAAGGAGGATGGGGAGGTTATCTTTGTTTTTGGTTCTAGTGAGGAGGTGGTTGATTGGGCTTTGTTTATTTGAAGGGCAATAGTGAGGTTTAGGAAGCGGTCGGGCCCATCAAAGCCTAATTTTCCTTTTTTCGGCTATGGTGACCACTATTTGCGAGGGTTAAGGAGTGTTAGTTCCGGAAAGGCTTTTTCCCGAAACCTCTGGTCCTATTACGGGTGGCTCATTGGAGAAGAGCAAGTCGTTATCCCAGCCACCTCTCCCCGACACTTTTGGTTTCCCTATGCCTACCACTCGGACTCAATCCGGGAGGATTGAGAAATATATGGGAATTATGGCTACTCAGCTCTAGTCAGTGTAGACGAAACAGAAAAAGCTTGAGACTCAGATGCGTCGTACAAGGAGAGACGTCTTAGCTATAAAGAGAGCAATGTTGTGGGTGTGGGAGAGAGGGTGATGTGTATGTTCCCACCGAGGCCGACATAAGAGAATCCACTCCAGAGGAACCGGAGAGAGAGCACAGGGTTGGAACTAGTGGGGAGTCAAGTACTCGAAGGCGAGGCAAGGAACATGTGGAAGAAGAGGAGGAAGATGATGAGGAGTATGAGGATGACGATTAGAGTCGGTGGTTTAGTTTTTGGGAATCGCTTTACTTGGTTGGGGTGCTTGGTGGTTGACAGCCCACCTATCCTATCTTGTTTTCCGTGTTAGTAGTTGAATTCGTAAATAATAGTTTTAGGAAGTTTTTGTTGGGGCCGGCATGTGGCCTTTTGACTTGGTAGTTTAGTGTCGGTGGCAGCCAAAGGTAGATAAACCAAGCTAGTATATGGCCGCCACCCATTTTGCTAACCGTTCTTTTGTTAAACCAAGGTCATTACAAGTTTAAAAGTCCCTAGTTGATCTTTACTACGTTTTGATTCCTTTTTGATTCAATGATTGAATGTTGGCATTCTTTGTTTATGGCATATTTCCTTTTAGTAAATTCTTGTCTGTATAGTTCAGCTTTCTTTCTAATGGTGCTCTCCACTTATATTTGGCTTGGCATTTTTGTTCACCACGCCTATTTCCGAGCACCTTTTTGTGGGATATGTTTACTTTTGCATTAAAGGTTGTTGGAAGTGTCGTATCCACCTTTTTGATTTTGGATACACCTGTTGGATGCTTGTTAATTACTTGCTTAGCATTTAGTTGCTCATCTAATTTCCTGCTGCGAGTTGTTATGGGATAAACGGTTTGTTTTTGAGCTCTTGCATGTTAGATATATTGAAGCATGTGCTGTAGTTGTTTAGCCGGAAGGATTGCTAAGTTTTTCTATTAGTATTTTGTATATTGTTGCTAGGAGCTAGCAACGTTTAAGTTAGGGGGTGTGATAAGCACCAAAGATTGTATAATCTTGGTGCTTAAAGTCCTTTAATTTATAACGTTTGATTCCCTAATATATTATTTTTATTCCATTTTGCAAGTAAGGTTGCGTTTTGATAGTTTCAGGTAATACGTGGTACTACGGCGGTTTTTGTCGCCAAGGATTGTTTTGAAAACATCCGAGCACCCAAGGATGTGAGGTGTCACAACCCTGACCCGCCCCTTGAGGTCTTAATCATGACAAATGCCAGTGATTTCTCACTAAGGCCAAATCACAAATCAAATATCATCTAAGCAAGCGATAATCAAAAGGGGCTAAACATAACAGCGGAAGCAAAAGTTAACTTTTATTAATAACAAACCAAAATCTTACATAGGTTTACAAACCAAAAAGATAAACCTCTTAGAGCTGTGCTTACCTACAAATTTACAAACTAAACAAATCATACACAAAGCTAAGTGACCATGACGCATAACTTCCTTTTCCAAATATACAACACATCTCAAAAGTAAACACTCTGCCACACTACGCGTCGCTTCTTGAAAGGTGGGAAAATTCATAAGCCAAAGCTCGTATGAATGATTAATACGCAATTCACATGCTTTCCATGGACAATAATAAAACCATTTAAAAAAAACGAATCATTTCTCATAGCAACATAGCATAGTAATGCACATCCTCTATTCATTTCATGTCTACCAGGCGTCCCCGGTAGTGGATAAGTTAAGACGTCTTTCGTTATCCGATTTAATAGCCATGTCTTGCTAGCCTTTTAGCACGTGTCCCCTAGCAAGCTGGGACGTGGGAGGATGCCATTAATAGATATCAAAGTATAAAACACCATTGAAGAGAAAAGTTTATAACAAACCATGTGTTTTGGGTATTAATCACTCACCTCGATCCACGTGACGACTCGAACTTCCTAGAACATTCAATCAAATGGAAACATGTTTAGACAATACTCAATGATTCTATTTATGCTCAATACAATGCCCTAAAAGTGTTTAAGTTAAATTCAATCCAAATAAATCATACTCCCTTTCATCTTAAACCCAAACATATTGAAACCAACGCCAAAAGTTGCACCACTACTAACCCTACACTCAATAAAAACCCCAGGTTCATATACAAGAGGAGATTAACCCAACAATCAAAAGAAAAACAGATTCACAACCATTTTCGCACCTATCAACCAACCCAGCTTTAGAAATTCACCAAAAATTGTATACTTAACAAAATTAATTGATTCCAATGCCAATCTCTTCTTAACTTAAATATGCACCTCCTGTAAAAGACTCAAAGCCACCCAAAATGTTCATCACGCCCAGAAAGCTAAAAGAAGGCAGCCACGCACAGATTCGCACATCCAGCAACCAGCTAGTATTAAAAAATCCATAACTAATTGTGTGATTATCGGTTTTGCATGATCTTGGTACCGAAATCTTCGTACTGAAACATAATTTAACTGTTATGAAGACACTAAAAATTGATTCCTAGCAGAAGGGCTCCCAAAAGATAGATTTCCAAAACCCACGAAATTTTCAGCATACAATAGGTTTACTCAAGACTCAAATAGATGATCAAACTTGATTCTTGTACATCTAACCAACACTTAAACATGTAAAGAAGGCAGGGGATCTCTACCTCGAAGGTTAGAAGCAAGCCCGAACATGGAGAAAACTTCGAAGTGCTCTGATCGTGAATTTTCTTCGATGGATTGGAAGCTCTCGTCGCGTAGAACAACTTTAGTACTTGGGATTTTTCAAGAGTCTCACTCGTGGTCGATGAAATCGAAGAGAGAAGGTGAGAGGGGTGAGAGCCGAGAGAGAGGAGAGAACGGAAGAAAAAGAGGCGTACAGGGGAAGAAAATAATCTTCCCTGATATTTTGATCCTTATATAGGCCAATTCACACACACACCCTTCAAGTATATAACTACATCATCAACTCCCACAACTTTATATTCTTATACTTTAATCCCACATACATATTATCTACATCAAATTTCTTAAACACATTTTAAAATCATAAAGTAAAAGAAAATTATTCCGGGTCTCTACATGAGGCGTTCCCCCACCAAGTCCTGTCGGGTGATTATTTGAGTGGCGAGAGGGTGTTGGGTCGTCGTAGGGTTGTTCAATCCAAGGTAAGGCCAAAATCAAAGTTTTGCCAACCTTGAACCGGTACTGGGGGTTGCCC
Organism: Rhododendron ovatum; assembly: GCA_019656835.1. Taxonomy (NCBI): domain Eukaryota; kingdom Viridiplantae; phylum Streptophyta; class Magnoliopsida; order Ericales; family Ericaceae; genus Rhododendron; species Rhododendron ovatum. The sequence continues at coordinate 19,281,457 of CM033793.1, read as the reverse complement.
AGGGAGTTGGCCAGTACCGGTTCAACTTGCAGAAAATGTCCACGTTTTTGCTACTTTTTCAACATTTTACTTTTGGGATATTTTCTACTTTTGGCTACTTTTAGGATATTTTTGAGATGCTTTGTGAGAGAGAGAAGAGGCCACCTTGTATAAATAGGCCACCCTCTTTCTTCTTTATCTCTCTCTCATTGAATACAACTTTACGTTTTTTTTAAGCTTTTAGAACTCCATTAAAGCTCTCAAGCTTTTGTGTTAATTCCTTCAAGAACTCCTTAAGGTATTCATCATTTGTTAATTTCTCGTTTATTAAAGTTGCTTGTACGGACTAGATCCTTTATAATATCAAGTTTGTTTTCGATTTCGTCGGTTAAAAGAAATGTCTCGTTTTTATGCTTTGGTCTATGCTTTAGCTATGCGTGAGTAGTTACTTGGTTAAGTCTCGGGGTAATCTTTCCCAAGAACTTAGGTGGTTATTTGGTTCTCAAACCTTTGGGCTTAAAAGCATGATTTTCGGAATAGGGCTTAACATGCATTTTGGTCTCAATAAGGGGTGTTAACTCCTTGGTAAGGTGCTTAGTCAAGTGGTCTTGGCAAGCGGCTCACCTAGGGCTCGTGGCGTCCTATGTGTTCGATTAATTTGTCAAACAAGTTGGTTCACCTCCGTTTATTCACATCTTTCAATAAACGTAATTGTTAAAGTTAAATCTTCCAGGCGTGAGCACACGGTCGTGTGTCTCATTTGAGTTATAATTGAGAATCGGTAACGGCCTTTGTCAAGGGAAAGACGATCCCTAGACTTGCCTCTTTTAAGTTCATTAAGAACATTTCTAGTCTTTTCATTAGCATTTCCACTGTTTAAAGCAAAACCAAGTTGGTCGTCTTAAACGTCGCAATCCATCTTATAAAACCTACAATCCGATTAAGCTATTTTCGATTCTCTGTGGGTACGATCCCGGACTTTCCGGTTATTATGTTATTGACGACTTAGCCTTACGCTTGGGGTTTCCAACCTCATTGGAAGGCGAGGTTGTGGATTAAGCATTCTACTCCCCAAATAGCAAAGTAAGTTGTTGATTAAAATTTGATAAAATTGTGATGGATCCGTGTTCAACATATATCATTGGACATTCACATAGCACGCATACTTGGTAATGCAAATTTATCAGGATATATGCATTTTCAAGTGTGGGTTTAATGTTTTGGGGTTTAAAAGAAAGTGATCTAAATTCATTACCACAAAGTTTCAAGTGTGTTTAATATTCTATATAGATTTTTCGATGGTCATTTGGCTAATATACTATGCAGGAATGAATTGAATTTATGGAAAACTAAGAACTGGACGCCTAATGTATTTTCTATCTTCTTTGTGTAATGCTGTATGGACATACTTTCAAAGAAAAGTTTGTTGATTTTCTATATGCAAGTTACCTAGCTGGGAATGCAAGTTTCCTATTAGTTTTGAATTTTGTTCTTACGTAGCTGAATTTTTGTTTTTCCCTCTTTACTTTTCTATATGCAAGTCATCTCTTATCATTTTTTGGAACTGTATTTTTTTAGGGATGCGAACAAGAATGAGGACAACCGGCATCTATGCAAGCAAGACGTGGAATTGTTCCAGTGGTCTATGGAGTGGCCACACCCTTTGATATGGTTTTTGCCTTTTTATTGCTTAGACACTTTCTGGGTAAAGTTTTAATAAAAAATTTGAGTAAAGTTTTTACTTTTTTTATTCCATCTAAACAAAAATTGGGATTCGCCTTTAGAAATTAGGATTTGCCAGCTCACCCGTAATGACACCTCTCAAAAACTTTTAACTATGCAGCACAGATGAATTGAGATCTAGTAAGCATGCTTTTTCAATTTTGTATAATAGATGGTTGTAGTATATGATAGAGTGATTGATTTTACTTTTCAAAATATTCGTTCTCTTATTGATGCTTTGAGGTCTAAAAGATTGAAACATACCACTCAGATCTTATTGGATACCCACTCAGGTTAGCACGGAGAGATGTATCTCCAAGAACAAAATGCTTGCCCAGACGGAATTGGGGGATTGCTTCGGGGTCCCGACCTGAAGCAACGAGAGATGCAAAGCGTGGCTTTTTATCATGGTATTTCCACACAGGTTTTAGTATTATATTTACCAATTCTCATCTCATTTTGAATATGTTGAGTTCTAGGCACGTCTTTGGATTATTTAAGGGTTGAGGCCAAGTCATTGCGACATTTATCAGCTAAGGATTGTCCTTTGATGCCTCCTCAAAGGTTCAGTCGTGATGGGAAAACCCTTGCTTCAACACAGTGAGTTGTTTGCAAACTAATAGGTCATTAGTTTTCACTCTTGAGGAATAACCTGTATAAAGGTCCATTTTAGTAGATGCAACTCCAATAATGCAATGGCAGTGATTTCTTCTAAAATACTTGATGCTTGAAATCGTATGTGTGAGCTGGAATAATATTTGATTTTTACACGTAGCAATGGCCAACCTTGCAACGTCAAAAGCCATGTTGGGATTGAAGTGAAACCACCTCAAACTTTTTATATCGAGTCGATTAGGTAGAAGTGAAACCACTTCAATCATTTTTCATTTCGAGTTGATTAGTTAGATGTTGCTTTGCTTTCAAACTTTTAGAGTGGATTTTGTGAAGACAGTTTGGGTTTTTGGGATGTGATTGGTATTATAATCGAATGTTTAATAAAGCGTAAAGTTAAATTTCGTTTGTGCAAGTGCCTTCAGGCATGGACATTCTATTAGCTAAACTCACTCAAAATCATACTGAATAACAAATTCATCAACCCATGCCTTTACTAGTATACCTACATGATGCATCGTGGTTCAATTGGTTCGTCTTTGGGACTAGGTTCTCTTCATCAAGTGTGCCAGAGCTAGACAGGTAATTAGAAAACCAATGATCAACAAAAATATGTAGTACCTGCTACCACTTTTCCTCCCTCTATCTTGTTTCGAACGGGAGCTTCGTGCTATAAGTAGTAAGTACGACCTTTATTTGTGAATTTTCAGATACAAAATGTGCATCAGACAAAGGGTTTCACATTTTCTAGCCCATTCTATTGGACCACAAAATAATAGTTAAAAAAATGGTCCTTTGGTCAGTTGTTAGAAGTGAATGGACAAGGTCGAGTTAGCCCAATATCACTTGAGGGTTCAAGCATTGTTGGGGGCCCAACACAGGAACCACATGGAGAAGTATTTAGAACCAATTTTTTCCTCGATAATTGTCCTAACTCTTAATAAAGGATACGTTAGATTAGAGTAACCCACAGTGTTGCTGTCGTTGATTGTTAAACTCAACTGATTCATAAAGAAACAACGATCAGGTTTTGGAAGGGACCCGGGGACCCTGCCGAGCGGCACCCCTGCCAAGAGGGTGCCGAGCGGCCAATCCAGCCGTTCATCTCGGAATCAACGGGCCTGGATCGAAACATATTTTTCCTTTTCCTTTCTTTTTTTTTTAAAATCCGTTCTGTACCTTCACATCTGGGCCGTCCAAAATACTTTTGGACGATCGAGATGTGCTCGGCACCCTTGCCAAGCACCCCTGCTTGTCAGGGTCTCCAGGTCCTTTTGGAAGATGGTTAAATTACAGAGTTTTGGCAATTAGGTTTTGGCTCAAGACTGGAGGGTGCAGTCTAAAGCTCGACGATTGTGCCATATCGCTGCTACAACGGCCTAGACATGTTCTCAATTTGCATGAAACGCAACGTTTTGGTCGCATAAAGCTCTTAGCCGAATTTTAACACCTCTCAAACTAACTTTTCAGCCTTTTCTTAAGTTCACACATTAACCAAATAGTGGTTTCCATTTTCCTTGATTTATATGATTGTAAGCAAAGCTAACCAATAGGTCCTTGCCTCCTTCAAGACACATCCTTCTCTCTCCATGAATTTGTCTGTTTTTTTTTTCCCCCCTTCTTCTCTTCCTTTTGTTCTGAACAAAGAGTTTGTCTCTGTCCTAATTATCCTACCACCACCACAAACACTTTTACAAATAAATTAAGCCTTTTGTTTGAGATATGAATTTGTGTGTCTGCGTGTAAAAGTGTATGTGATTGTTTTTATTGTTCTCTGTCGATGGTCAAGATCTCCATTTGAAAAGCATGACCCACACGATGAGAATGATTGAGATGGATGCTTTTGAATTGTTGTTATCCAAGAAGTGCAAAAAGGTTGCAAACCATGATTTGACCTTCTAGGGTAAAACAAGTGCTCCTTTCCTTTGTTCTTCTTTATGCATTCATGACAATTGAAAAAACAGAGATGAAAAAGTAGACTTTCCAAACCAAAACTTTCGTGGATTGGGAGAAAAATGGACCAACCATGGGCCCATAAATCGATCAGAATAAATACCATGGGCCCATAAACTATTGCCAAAGTATGGATTGTCTCATCCTAGTCAATACCCATGGTTTGAAATACTATTCCCCCCACAAACTTTAGTATTCTCTGCAGTTGGTCCTAATTCAACTTTAAAATATCATTTTTATTTATTTAAAGAATGTCCAAATTGACAACTCTACATGCTATGAAAGAATTAGAAAAAGCTTTGAATGGCAGGACCTTATCCAACCTACCAAACGGCCAACCCTAACCCAGCCTCGCTGCACTCATGTCGGGTGGATTGCACCACTGTTTGGTACTCTCAAACTTAACACTGATGGCAGCGGAAGTCATAACAACGAGGAAGCCACAACTAGAGGGACTATCCGTGACTCAAGTGGGAGTTGGGTTGGAGGATTCTGTTGGAAGTCGGGTCTAATAATCCCTACACTTTACATCGGAATTGTGTGATTTAAGAGGACTTAAACTTCTCTTGGCAAGAAACATCGAAATGTGGAAATAGAAGTTGATGCGTATATACCATATTGTCCACTTGATCAATGACTTGGCTAATGATACTCATCACCTCTCTCCTGTCATCCTTGAGTGCATGTCTCTTCTTCAGCAATTCGGATTTTCGCTGATGAAGCATATTTTTTGAGAATGCAACAAATGCATCGATATCCAAGCGCGAGAAGCTCGATCAATGCGGCAGACATTTACTTCCTTTGTGTTTCAACTCCAAGTTGCATTAGTAAGAGGGCTGTAAAAGAACCGAGCAGCTCATGAGCTTGGCTCGGCTCGTTTGATAAAAACTCGGCTCGTTAATGGTGGCTCAGCTTAATTAAAGAGGCTCATTTAGTAAATGATTTAACTCGGCTCGTTAAGGCTCGAGTCAAATTCGAGCTTAAATTTTTGGCTCATTTAGTAAATGAGCTAATCTCGAGCTCAACGAAGCTCAGCTCGACTCGTTTACAGCCCTACACCTTAATTTAGTAATCAATGTTCTAGTCTTCTAGATGATGCAATAGGTGTGACATACAACAGGACCACGCACTCTTATTTTACTTTAATGCATGTTTTCCTTTTAAACAAAAAAACGAGAGAGAGAGAGAGAGAGAGAGAGAGAGAGAGAGAGAGAGAGAGAGAGAGAGAGAGAGAGAGAGAGAGAGAGAGAGAATTAGAAATTCATAACTAAAACACAATCTCGCAAATTACATAATTAAGGATTTACGTTATTAGAATCAAGTTTACAATCACACGCAAAGATCAATAAACGAATCTCACTGTAAAAGAGAAGAAATAACTATTTTACGCTATTATTTACTTAAAAAATATATTTTACGTACGGAATAATTTACCCTCTGTAGGCCCCGTTCGGTTACTCATTTTCCGCTTTACGCAACGGATCATTTTCTCATTTTATGTCATCTGTAATTCAAAAAATAAATTATTATTTCTCGTTGCAGAACGGACCTGAAATTGGGTTATCGGAACGAGACAGTCAACGAGACTACGCAGAATGAACCGTTGCTTTCATTGAACAGTACTATTGGGTGTTAGCTGTTACAATGTTTGCCAAATCATTGCAAAAGTTTGGCAGTTTAATATTTGCAGCTCGTGAAGCACGAGAAAGAAAACTAAGATTTGACCAACTAGATCTCTGAAAATCACAAATTTTTACGGGAAAAATATAAGTGGTAATTGGCCCTTTTTGTATGAGTTCGTTTGTGTTGGGTTAGGATTTGTAAATTGTTCTACGTGTGACCAAATAAGTGACACAGGATATTGGACTTTGGGATAAAACCGGCTCTGAGTTTTTTTCTTTTGATAACTATATGTTTGGGCTAGATTGTGCACATCTTGACTAATTTCGGATCCTAAATTTAACAACCGAACAAACATTCCAGCTCGATTTAACTCAAGCTCACCGACCAAAAACAAAACTCGAACAAAATCAAGGGCAATCGAAGGAGAAAACCGGTCGGGTTTTAGAGAGACTAGCTTGTTCTGAAATCTAATTTTCGGGAAAAAAACCAAACGAGGCCGTGATCTTCACATTGAGATGCAAAAAATAGGCAATTCACAAAATACTTAAGGCATGTGGTGGCCCTCGCAAAGCCACACAACACACCAGGGAGAGAAATCTGCCCTAGCCGGCCGGCTAGCAATTTCCTGTAACCATATGCAGGAAGGGTCTAAGAAAATGGCTCCAAGAAAACAACACATGATACGCTAAAAGACATTAAGCACAAGATTTAAAATAAATTGTTTAATTATTACTCAACCACAAACACTTTACACACAACTCGCATTTTTTGGTGGGGCCAAAATACACTGGAGGTGTAGTGTGTGTAGATCCCAATGTGAATGTGAATGAATTTGTATAAATGTTTGTGTAAGTATTTATAGTTGTGGAATGATAATCAATTGTTTTAGACGGTAGCCAGTTAGGAGTGTCGAATAGATACTTCAAATTTGAATTGCCGAAGTCACGCTTAATAAGTGCCATATTTTAGGCTTGGCAATCAGTGGGTATCCTGCAAAATCCAAAAGGGTCACTACCTAGCATTGATGTTAGTCAATTAGGAATGTCATAAGGAGGGGGCTCCATGAGACAATGGTCTTAAAATCTCACCTACTTTAGTCACCAAAGTCGGCAAACTTGACATGCATATGTTGAATTTTTGTTTAAAAAAAACTCAGGTATCCGGATCAAATTACACGCACCGTGATTAATCTTGAGAGACCAATTCCATCTTCCACTAACGTGGGTTGCAATTAAAACCAAAGCAAAACTCTAAATGGACTAGTTCCAAAGGAGTGCATATATGTTGATTAGGTAGTTTAATTAAACTTGCTCAAAACTTTAAAAGGAATAATTTTAGTATACAAAGTTTAAATATTTTTTCTCCATTTGATTTTCATATTTGTTAAGGAAAACATAAATGAGGACCCGTTCCGCTAAGCTTTTTATATTTTAATTACTTATTTTCCGCTTTACTAAACAGATCATTCTCTCACAATACATCACATTTAATGCAAAGTATTTTTTTTTAAGTTAGTAGAACACACCCCAATATTAGAAATGAATTTAAGTGATCTCTCTTACACCCTTGTTTGATTCATTTCTATTTTCTTTTTCTTTCTTCCAAAATTTCAATACCCACATCCAGAAAATGAGAATTTTGAAAAATTGATTTCTACACTCCCCTAATTGATGCAAACACTCCTTTTTTTTGTCTTTTAGTGGATGAATTTATGAAATAGTCCCTAGATGGATACACTTTTTACAAACTGTACCATAAATTCACTCGTTAAAAAATGAGAAGAAGAAAAAAAGAGTGTTTGCATCAATTAAGAGAGTGTAGAAATCAATTTCCTTTTGGATTTAGTATTACAAGTTGAAAAAGAGTTTCCAAGGTTGGATGAAATTATTTTCCTTGTTTTCTTGAAGTTTATAATCCACAGAAAGCCGACCAATTTATAGACATATATATACACACACATGTACTTACCCTTATGTCGGTTTCATAGATGGACAATGATGTACTATCCCAAAAAAGTACCCAAGTGTGTTCACATAAGATCCATTTTATTTCCAAGTAACAAAAAGGGCCGAGTGGTCAATCCCTTTAGGCCACAAATATCATGCCATAACACACCAAAAGGACGTACATGGGCCAGAGACAACTCGAAAAATCAAAGGGCTCCAATGTGAATAGGGCTCCAAACCAAATTAAAGCCAGAGGTCCATCGTCCCCACACCATCTTAGGTTAATGATATTGCCCCATCTATAAAGAATGTTTCGGTGCACATTACCTTTAATTAGCTGAAACCCTTTTGAGAAAGGTTATCAGGATTATTAATTGCAGGACCCTTTAGAGAAAGTTAAGGGTAATAATCCTTTTTGCCTAGGGCTTTGGGCATTATTTTTAATTGGTTGATATAGTAAAGTGTGGCTCATGGCAATATAGATGAGGGTGACACTTTAATACTCTAGGGTTTGGAGTCCTAGAAAGTAGAAACATTGGTCTTGTTCGTTTTGATGTTTTACTTTATTTTTCAATCATTATCATATATCTTTCTTCAATCATTATACTATTTCTTCAATTATTAATTTCATTTCTCTCTCTATCTCTTTTCACTCATTACCCCTCTCTCCAATCATTATCCTATTTCTCTCTTCACCCACTATCAAAACTAAAATATCCAAAGTTACCAAATGAATAAGGCGAATAATTTTCAACTAATTTTATCTATTGGAGCGATGGGGTTCGCTCACTAAGTCAAGATCCTCTCATGTCATGCAATACATATGGGACTTACCACAGCTCTGTTTTACGACCCGAACCATTCATCAAGCATGTCTTGATGTGTTTAATTAACATTCATGCAAAACAGTTGGTTGATCTAGAATCGGTAAAGAATTAGTTGAATCATATAATTATAGAGAAAAATAAATGGTCAAAGTTTGACAGTCTATTTCTCTTGTGAGAGATATGCTCTGTTCAAACAGATACTGGTTTCCAATGTTCTTGATTTTTTGCATGGGTATTAGATACATCGAGACTTACAAAATGAAGTGCTCGGATCGCCAATTGACTCGTGATCGGTCGTGTTTTGCATCACGTGAGGGGATCATCACTTGAACTTGATTCTTGCTCATACTGTAACCGCTGGATTAAGAGTTTAATCTTCATCTTCTTTTCTTGTCATCTCTTTCATCGAACGGATTATATGAGATTCTCTGTCTCCAAGTATATATGTCCTTAGTTATTTAATAACATGGGTATCAAGACAAACTTGTTTGCATATTTCAGGTAATTTCAGAATATTGAAATTAACGATCACGCAAATTTCAGTCGCCCCACAATTTACAATATTTGGCCTTCATGGGATTCAACCTTGCAAACTCTTAGACATAAACCTTTTTTTGAATTGTTGTCTCATGCCACTCGACCTAATGTGTTTGCATAAAAATCTTGGGACAATTTTGTTAGCTGAAGTGCCAGCCAATAAGTTCAGTTACAGGATTCTAAAAGCTAAAAAAGTCTTGACAATTTGATTTTGTAAAAATTAAATTGGGGGGTATTCGGAATATATTTTAGTACATCCTAAAAGTCAGTAGAAGTCACACAAAATCTGATTTTCAACAAGAAGTGATAACTTTAATTTACTACAGTTTTAATCCACAACTTCACATTGTAACAAATTGAGTTTCACATTTTTCAGTAAAATTCAAATCTATGCATAAGAAAAGATATCTATATTTCCAAATCACTTTCAGCTCCGATCCACAACCATTCCTCAAGATTTGTTTGTTTTGAGATTGTTATGTTATGGGTTTGAGGTGCAATGAGATATCGTACAGAAGTTTTCAATGCAGGGAATATTTTCCTAGCCTAAGATCACATGATTCACATTTCATATGGAGACGTATATATGTAAAACAGGTTGTAATGGAAACTGTACGTATAACGTGGCACCCAATTATTCTCTTTTATAACCGGATGTCTAATCAATTTGTGCGCATCTCAACTAATGACTGTTTATAGAGAAAATCACAATTTGCAACTATTGCATGCGGTGGAGCGAAGTGTATGGGATCATTTCCCCGTACATCATCTTAAGATCTTATCCTGTAGTAATGCTACTGTATTTCTTATTTTTTTATTGGGGAATTATTTCACACTACTCTTTTTACAATCTACATTCTCTTGGATGTGTGAAAAAGTGCTTCAAGAAAAAAGGCAACATAGTAAATTAATGTGGATGAAAAGAGTGTGAATTAGAACAAAAAGGAGTGTCAAAATCACTTCCTTCTTAATTTTTTTAATAAAAAGTATAGCTATCATAACATTTGCAATAAAACTATGGGTATATTATTTGGTGTACACTAAAGTACACTGCATTCCGTGGGTCCAAATTTGGGATCTCACACAAATACAAGGGTCATTATTAAAAATCAGCTCAGTTGGATATCAATAAATGCATTATTGATTCTACGCTCGATTTGCTGACAGGAGATTGAGCAAAAAATTGATCAAGCCTTTACTGATATTCAACTGAACTAATTTTTCTCAGAAACCCTTAAAGAACGTTTTTAAAAAATTAAACGGCTCTAATCATTTGTATAAAATCCCGAAGTGAATCCGACCAAATGCGGGCTTGTAAGTCTGTGACTATAAAACAGATTGGTTTTGGCGGGTCCCTCCTTCCCTGGATTTGGTAACGGTCACTTTGTAGTGGGTGTAACCCTGCAAACGAACATTGGTGAAGTGAACTTTACATCTGTCCCTAGTGGTTAAATATGTTTCTCTGATTCTGCATTGGGTTTTTGGAATTAAAAAAAAGCTTATTTGTTTACATTGAGGGGAGAGAAATTTGGGGACCACTCTCCCTAAATTTGTCTGCATACAATTTTTCTAGTTTTGTGAGGTCTGATTTTAGTTTTATTTGCTGTCATATTGGTACTCCAGGGGATGCGCACTAAAAACATAAAAGAGAAATACGAGTCATCTTGTTTGGTTTGTATTTTTGAAAGTTATTTTTGATGTAATGAATAGTAATAAATAGAGAGAGATAGAGAGAAAAAGATATTGAGAAATGTGTAGAAAGAAAAATGAGATGAGTTGAGTTGTGACTTGTGAACCAAACAGGGTGAGCTGTATTACGGTAGTTAGTTTACCTTGTTTTTTTAAAAGTTCTTTTTTTCAATTTTCAAACTCAAATATAATAAAAATGAAAAATATATTTTTGATTTTTTTTACATGGTATAAAAAATCTTAATGAAATTTATCAAACAAGATCCATATTGGTAGAAAAATTATTTACATAAACACACGATTTTTGAGCTTGAAATTATTTTTTTTTCAAAAAGTACTTTTTGGAGAAACCAGAACACCACCTAGGCTCAGTTCCGGTTTTTTTTTAAAAATAATTAAGAAAATGAAGGTAATTTCAAGTTTAAAAATTATGTGTTTACACAAATAATTTTCCTATCAATAAGATATTGTTTGATAGATCTCATTGAGATATTTTAAACGATGTAAAAAATATTAAAAAATTATTTTTCATTTTTATTATATTTGAGTTTGAAATTATCTTTTTTTTTTTAAAAGAATGTTTAAAAAGTCATAAATACTTGTTACCACGACAAACAGTATAATCATGTACCATCTTTATTCTATGCATCGTGAAAATTAGTGTGATATGTCTGAGGATGTATAATTTGAATTAATGAACAGTTTGGATTATTTATGTTTGACCGAAAGTGGACTTTAGGCGCGGATCTTTGTACCATTATGGCAATCTATGGTGGATTAGGTGATGAAAATAAGGAATAAGGGGTTTAGGGCATAGGTCACTAAATTTAAGGGTAGGGATGACACAGAGAGAGAGAGAGAGAGAGAGAGAGAGAGAGAGAGCATATAGAATTCTGGACCCCCACAGAGAGTGATGATGGTGGAAAGTGCAGATAAAAGTATCTTTGACTGTATTCCAGGAATTAATAACTCCATTTATTTGTTGCATCTGTATATGTGTATTTACATTAAATACTCCAATGATACTGCAATTTCCTGAATATCCTATAAATAATCGTCAAAACCTCCGCGAGGAATTCGAAATTTCATTTTCATCCATGACGTGTTTGAAGAACACTCACCAATACCGGCGAGATTGTTGGGCAAATGTGATGCGACAACAGTTTTGCTTTCTTTTTTTTTCCGACCGATAACGGAAGATATTATAATTCTAACCAAAAATTATATCAAAATGAAAACTCGTCCTTAGACAAAGTAACCAAGACGGCGGAAATTCATCTTACAGACTATACTCTAAATCAGCTAAACTTTTTCCTGCAAAAACAAGGAACAATCAAAAACAATCCAACTGGGATAAACTTAGTAAGAGAAAAACTCACGGAAAGAAAACCTCCACAATAGAGAGAAGACAGAGGATCGCAAACCAACAAAAAAATGAAAAAAAAAAAAAAAACATCACCATCATTATCTACCAGCATCGATCTTCAACCCTGGCGACCAAATCATGTGCAAAAGCTAGCTCTTCACCCACAAATGCACATTTGAACCGTATCACCAGAGACAAGTCACCGATGAACGACAAATATGATTGAGGAGGTCCAGTGGTAGAGGAACAAGGGAGGCCAAGGAGGTTGGGAGGCACGAGGGGAGGATGAGGGTGGAGAGTGATGAAGGGAGGGGAAAAGAGATTCTGATCAGAGGCTGACGGAGAGAAAAATTCCATAGGGGAGATCGTCCCCACCCTCCTGCCGCCCATTTTAGAGTGGAAATCCTAGGGTGAGAGAGGGAAAAGAATAAACAAAGAGGTGCAACGGCCAGTTTTGATATCTTTAACAAATTAAATGTTCGATTCAGGCCTTAACAATCAGGTTAACCTCTCGAGGTTCTAGTGCACAAAATTTATGTATATATCCAAACTCAATGATGCGGTAATGGCGAGTCTCACAATTTGTGATTCCATTAAAAGACTCCTTTCGTAAGATAATTGTATTTGAATTTGTGAACACAAATAGGTGCATCTATTCTATTACTATTGAAAATTGATATTCGCGCTCCACTTTTTACTGATGACGTTCCATTTTATTCATGAATATGAAGTTACTAGCTTCTAATAACTTCACGTTAAAATTAAAACGTCATCAATAAAAAGTAGAGCGCTAAAATTAGTTTCTTTACTAGTAGTAAAATTCCATTTTTTCAATAACTTGGATGAGAGGTTAATTAAATCGATCGGTCAAAATTTTAGTAGTTGAATGACTTAAATGAAATTTTTTGGGTACACAAGCGAGGTTGGAAAATCAGGACACTGAACCCAACGGTTGGGTAATCGTGTTTAGGCGCAAGGAGGTTATGAGTTCAATTCATGGAGAGAACAAGTTCACAGCGTTGTTAATGAATTGACAAGGGATTTGAGGCCTCGTTTCATTGAAGTTCTGATTTTTTTAGTACTTATTTTCCGCTTTACGAGATAGATCATTCTTCCATAATACATCACATTTAATTCAAAAATACTTATTTTAATTAGTAGAATACACCCTATAAAGGAACAAAAGAAAGACCTAATAAATAGACAATACTACTGTAATATAATGCTAATAATGTGATTAAAGGAGATTGTTTGTACTACGGTATATACTACCTACTACTACTCCTACTTGATTGTACAGAAAGAAATACTAGTACTCCACTACTACTTGTATCAGACGTTATAGCGACTTGTGTAATCTATGCCAGAACAGAACCATGCAGGCACAGGCAGTGTGAGATCTCAGCTCGAGATTCTCTCTAATTTCTTTTCACTAAAAACAGAAAAATACTGTACTAATTTCAAAAAACTGATAAAAAGATCTTTCGCATTAGTGTTTGAGACCGAATCACAACCACTCTTCTGATCCTTCACCTGACCCACACTTCTTAGGCTACTCCAATTCCTTCATTTCTTTTGATTTTTTTCTCTTAGTAGGAGTAATTATTTGAGAGACATTACCTTGTTTTTTTAGGGGAAAAAAAAGAAAAATAAAATATGGGTATATCATGCACCAAATGTACACTGAATTATATGGAACTCTAAAATGGATTCTATATAAATGATCGGAGCCGTCCAATTTGTTTAAAATCAATTCATTCGGATATATCAGTAAGAACTAGATCAATTTTCGTCCCTGAATTTGCAGCGACAAAAATTGAATGAATTGATCAAGTCTTTACTGATATCTGTATAAGTTGATTTTTTGCAAGGATCCTTAAAAAAAATTAAACTTTAACGGCTTTAATCATTTACGTGGTATCTCGAGATGGATTCCACACAATCCCGTGTATATTTGGGGCATACCAAATGGTGTATCCATAGTATTATTGTCAATTAATTTCCATGATTGAACCCAATTAAGTGAATCAGTTGGGGCTAGCTCAATTGGTCATAATTTAAGCATTTTATTTAGAGGTCACGAGTTCGAATCTTCCCATTGTATTTGTTGAGATTATTTATTCCCCTCATGGAGCTCGTACGTAGTTGGGTCGTACAGTATAACTTGTATTTATAGTGATTGTCGCGAATTGGTTGAAATTGTTTCTCCTACTAATGAGACTAGTAGTTGAGTTGGACTTATAGTGAGTGCGAAATTGTTTCTAATTTCATGGAGGAGTAATTTTTATACTTGTATTTTCCTTTCCTTGGAAAAAAAAAACCCTAGTGAAAAACTTCTGGTCCATGGACTCGATATCCAAGTGCACTTTAAGTAAGAGGGATAAGCTAGTCAGTCGCCAATTAATTAAAGCTTAGACAGAAACAGTGTTTGGTAGATCAAAAACTTACTGTACTACTCATTGATTTCCTGTCAAGAAGCGAGTAATGAGTTGAAGTAAATTTTCTGATTGACAGATAATGACCCCTTCACTTCAAGCACCTTGTTTGCGGAAAGGAAATTCAAACTCTCTTTTGATGATTATCAATCACTGTTCAAAAGTCTGTCCAAAAGAGCTCCTTTCAAAACCAACCAAACACATTGATAAAAAAAGATAAGAAAATATTGATAGGATGGAAAGAGTGTTATAAAACCAGCGTAATAAATAAGATAGCAGAAACTAAATTAAGCACTAGACACAAATATATAGAAAGGATAATTTCTTCAGAAACTATCGAGAACAAAGTAAGTTTTCAGGACCTATTATATTATATCAGTGTTTTCTCTTTTGCTTTCTGTCTTTCATTTTTGACTTACACGATCTCATATGCATGGCTTTACAAAACTATCAATTTATAGCCAAAGTAAGAAACAACCTAATAAATAGGTTAGATGAAATAGTAGCCTTTGTCTAACAAGTTGATCATCCACATTCACAACACTCCCCCTTAGATGATCACTTACTAAGAATCTGCCTTGTTAAAATCTTGTCAAGGAAAACCATGTGGGAAAAACCATTGACGAAAGAGTGCAGCATTCTTGTATCTCTTGCAATATGACTTTAATCTTCGAATTGCCTCATTGAAACCTTTGCTAAGGAAAACCCAGTGGGACAAAACCTTAGACTAAGGAAAAAGAGTGCAATCATTTTCAAGTTATTGACTCCCCCTCAATGCTACAAGATAAATCTTTGAGTCGACGCATTCCAATACTGTTTACCAATTTCTTGAATGCTGTAGCTGGTAATGCCTTAGTGAATAAGTCTGCTAGATTGTCACTAGGCCGTATCTACTGAACATCAATATCACCATTTTTCTGAAGGTCATGAGTGTAGAAGAATTTTGGTGATATATGCTTAGTTCTATCTCTTTTGATATAACATTCCTTGATCTATGTGATACATGCAGCGTTATCTTCATACAATAATGTTGGATGATCTTTGATTGACGACAATCCACATTTTTCCCGAATGTGCTGAATCATAGATCTCAACCAAATACATTCGCGACTTGTTTCATGAATTGCGACATCTCATAGTGATAAGAAGAAGTAGCAGTCAACGTCTGCTTTACAGAACGCCATGAAATAGCAGTACCACCGTAAGTGAACACATATCCTGTTTGTGATCGGACTTTATGTGGATATGATAAATAACCAGCATCTGCATATTCGATTAATTGTGATGTTGATCCATTTGAATAGAACTAGCTAGTGATTAGGTATGTGCGTTGCACATGGATTTTTTTTTTGACCACCATATAATCCTTCATATGGGGTGCCCTATTTCTTTTCTTGGAGCAAAACAAAATTCCAAGGACATAAGTGATTGAATGGAAAAAAACATGTAAAGATGCATGTCAATGATATATTGTTGCAAGAGTCGACTAGATAGCAATAGAATAGAAGGATCGTCATTTCTAATTTACAACTTATAGCAGTAGTAGTCGCGACTTGATACCTTCTTTGTATCACAACCATCAACACTTGTACACAATGTTTAGTACTAAACAAGCTGCATTTCCCATAGTACTTGTATTTATTACTCCACAGAAAATTGTAAGAAAAAAAAAAAGTTAAGTACCTTCTCGTTCCCGTCTAAAAAAATCTGCAGCTGATGTGAAATTGTCAAAAGTCAAATCATTTTGAATATCTAATGCAATATTGTTAGTCTGAGCTTTAATTCTTCTAAGGATCTTTTGATGCCATCCAACATCTCCTCTGGGAAATAATAATGGGTATTGCAACGGATCATAGCAACCATAATAGTGTCACACTATCTGTTTATGTCCAGAGGATAAGTGCACTATAATGTCACGTTCATGAGAGACATTTGCGTTATTTCCTTCTATCCATATTGCAACCACCTTGTCGGTCAATGGGGAGTTGTAAAGCCTTTGGTAGAGCTTGACGTCAGTCGTTATGTGTATTCTATACAAATCCAAGGAATTGTGGTCTAGTCTCCTAAGAAACATGGCATATGGGTTTGTAGAGAGCACATCCATTAGTGTTTTGACAATATCTTGGCTAAGTGGGGCATTTTTCATAATGTCTAACCTATTTTGGAGCACATTATCAGTATCATAGAAGTACAATGGGAAGTAACAAAAAGAAGTAGCCGATGGAATCAAAGATGGCGGATCATGGTAAATTTTCCCTTGTGCAAGAAATCAGTAAGCTCTTCTTGTTGAATTTGCAAGTCCTTTGTCTAACTTGACCCCAAATGATGTGAGCATGGATGTGTTTGCTAAATTCCAAAGCTTCAACAGTTTGAGACGTGAATAAATTTCGTAGGCTTGGTGGGATAGATGGGCTTGTCAGTACTACTTGTCCGTTGTGGCAGTAAAAAGTTGGAGGCTCGTATTGGAACCTTTTACCCCCACAAAATCGATAATTTGCCATGTTACGCAATTCATGTGGTTGGGAAAGCTGGACTTACTGCAATTATTGCCCTATGAATGGCATATTCACAAATAAAAGGTAAGGCAATTGTGGAATGTATATACTAAGAAACATGGCATAATAAGGGTTTGTAGAGAGCACATCCATTAGTGTTTGCGAAATTCCAAAACGTGAACAAATTTCTTAGGCTTGGTGGGACAGATGGGCTTGTTAGTACTACTTGTCCGCTGTGACAGCAAAAAGTTGGAGGCTCGTATTGGAACCTTTTAGCCCCACAAAATCGACAATTTGACATATTACACAATTCCTGTGGTTGGGAAAGTTGGACTTACCGCAGTTATTGCCTTATGAATGACATATTCACAAATAAAGGGTAAGGCAATTGAGAAAAGGATATATTATTAAGGTTTTAATCAAATTACTTGCTCTAAAGTACCTCCATTTGGTTGTCCTCCGGCGTGGAATTTGGCAATGGATTTTGTGTTTGTCCATTTGAGGATTCACAACCATCATTTGTGTTTGGACAAGTATAGTGTGCATTGCGTTTCCTCTCCCTATTTTGCGTGGTTTTTTGAATATAGTATGCTGTTTGTTTAGGTATAAACCTAACATATCTCTTCCTTTGAAGAATGTGGCACCGACCAATTTTGTTTTTGCCAAGGCAATCCAAATCTTGTATTCTGTCCATTTTCTTTATTAGCAAAGAAAAAGAATGGGAAAAAATCAAATGCCATGTCATATATGAAGTATGTGAAAAATTTCAGGAAGATGGAATAAAGAGGTAGATCATGATTCACGCTAAAAGTTTGTTTGGGATTTGATATGAAAACCAGTACGAAATGACATAGATCATACATTATTTCTTCTTCTTCTTCTTTTTTAAAAGAATTTGGAAAGGGATAACTGATACCACCACATCTCCGTAACAAAAATTCACAATCGGTAATGATTTCACGATAGTTCTTAGGAGAAAAGAAGTTTGGAACACAATAACTATTTTTTGAGGGGAACGTGAAAATTACTGGAAAAGGGAATGAAGAGGTAGTCACGATTAACGTTTAAAGTGAATGGCGTTCGACTGGAATCTAAAGTGAAAACCAACACTAAATGACAAGAGATCATGTATTGTTTCCTTTTATATTTTAAAATTCATTGGAAAGGAATAACTGATACTACAACACCTATGTAGCTAAAATTCACAATTGGTAACTTGGTAACCGAATTAGACATAATATGCACCCACGAAATAGCAAATAGCAAGACAATTGTGGTATAATAAGGACAACGTGTGTGTATGAGAAAGTTATACACACAACAGAAACAGTTACAGTACCCACATTATCCCAAATAATAGTTGTCTTTGTGCAATTATGTGCGGGAGTGTTTTTCTTTTTTTTCTTTCGAAGGACTCTAAAATTGAGAAGAATTCCTAGGATACTCTAGTGGCTGTGAAGTATGGCAGTTGTGTAGTGGTTGCTCATATGGGTGCTTTGGAGTAGGAGATACTAAATGGTGGAACTCTATGGGAGATGTATAGTAGAGAGAGGATAGGGTCCTTGATGAGGCTTTTGTCAGAAGATAAAAGAGTTTTGGTATAAAACGTCTAATCTTTGAGGACATTTACTGTACAAAAAGGAAAAAAACTGAAGCAAGAAGAAAAGAAATTGGTACTAGTTTCAATTGCTCTAGATTTCTTGCTCTCAGTATATTTGCTCTTGTTATTTTCACTGGTTTTAGTTGCCAGTTTGCTCACTCTTAGGAATGATCTCTCAAGTTTCCTACAAAAAGCATTTCATTCTAAATGTGCCTGAGCGCAGTTGTATCTTCCAATTGAAACCTAATATATTGCCATTCAATTATCAGACTGTGGGCACGCGCCCCGAAAATTGCTCGATTTTGGGTTCCCTTTTAAAGACTGGGCGCGGCCCTCTTTTGGAAATGCGTGGCGAAACGCCTCGATTCAGAGTCGCCACTCGGGTTTTAGCGGTGAAGTACCCAAGGAACCGAACTCGAAAACGTTTGCCACGTTTGTTTGATTTTGAGAAGGCGTAGACCGGTCCGTTGTCACCTTCGATATTTGAGGTTCGGGAGCCAGGTTACGAGAGGGGAAGGGTTTTATGGCACCCCCTCTCGTCCAATCCGGAGATCGGTCTCTATTCGGGCATTTTGTAAAAACCTTTGCATTTTTCTCTCATTTTATCATTTTTTAGCCAGTTAGGGCGGGAGAACAATTAATAGGGATTAAAACTGTAACAACTTGCAGTTTATGTGACAAAATATTTTATGGATGACTTGTTTGCAATGCTAAATATAGATTGAGAACAAGTACTGAGCAACCCGAACAAACTGAAGTACGCTGTCATAAAGCGACGCGAGCAGATCCTGCCAGCATGCACTGGCCGAGCCACTGCATGCTGACTTAGACATGCGCCGCCACTCTACCACTGGCGTACTCCACTTGTTTACTTACTCAGTCTTTGTTTGCAACCCTCTGGGCTCTGGAAAAGGACCAGCGCACACCCAGGACAAACCACGCAGTTTAATATAAGAGAATATACATAATTACAGGTAGGTGAAGCGGCTTTAGGCCATGAAAGAAACCACTAAGATGCAAGGGCCAACCACTAAACCCTGGTACAAACTGCCGTACGCCAGTCCGAGACGACCGTACGCCACTTTGGCCTTGATCCAGTGCTTGGCTTTGCATCATCTGAGCTCTGGAACATGGCCAGAAAGATCCCAGAGGCCTTTTTATAATAGATATGAACAAATATTGAATATTACAACTAAACAGTTCTAAATACAGAAACCAGTAAGCTGGTTGTTAGCATGCGAGGGTGATTGACAGGAATGAAAGTAAGCAAAAATGACGATCCATGAACCCCACGCCAGTAGTGCGCGTATTTCCAAGACTGGCGTATGGCATGCTTATACTGGCGTGCGCCATTTTCTCATCCCACACGTTTGTCGTATTTTACCAGTTTAAGGCCAGGACTAGTATTGTTTACCAGCCTGGGCCTTACTGGCTCCCCTCAGGGGTCGAAAATAGAAAAGAACACAAAGGTGGTATTCCTTTTGTGTGGAGGTTTGAAGGTGGTTTTGAACTCAAAGGTTGAAGATGGTGGCTTATGTGGTGATTGGATTTCAGTAGGGTATGTGGAAGTGTATTTGCCTTCTTTTTTCTTTCAATGGAAGAAAAGAGAAGAGCAAGAAGAGAGGAGAAGGAGACTTCCTCTCTTTTTTTCTCTTAATGTGGCTAACCCCTTGCAAATGAATGCAAGGGGGGTATTTATAGAGGAGAGAGACTGAGATCAGTTAGGGACCAAGGCCTTGTTTGGCTGGTTGGAAGAGGAAGGGAGCCTCCATGCATTAAATGCATGGGACTTGCCTTGATGGGGGGTGTAGGAGAGAGGGGGAGCGTCTCTGCCGAGAGTAATCATCAGGGGGACTGTAGCCGACGTCAGGGTGGCACAAAAGTCTCGCCCATGTGGCTGAATAAAGTTGATTTGACTGGATTTGACTGGCGTGCGCCGCACATGAAGTGGCGTGCGCCAGTAAAAGCTGGGCCAATGGTCGATGACTGACACGTGGCAGTTAACTGGCGTATGCCAGTTGGGTTTTGCTGGGGCTGTTTGGCTCTAGTTTGAAGGGTTTGAAATGGGTTTGAAGGGGGTTCGGGATGCACAAAGCTTAAACACCGTCGTCATCCTCAGACTGTTCTCGACTATAATCATCATTGGGGAAATAAAAGATCGACAAATAACGTTATCTGGACATGCCAGAATGGGGTGTCTACACAGACCGACCTTGGGATTGCGCATTATGTGTCTGGAAGCATGAGTGCTATAGTTTCATGCTTTCATCCATAGTTATATCATTTTTGTTTATCAACCCTCGGGCCTCTATTTCTTTTGTATACAAAAAAAGGCAACAAAACAAAAAGGACCTATACACTCATATTGGCATGGAACAGCTCAAACCAATCTAGAAATTGGTCAAGAGAAAGATAACAATCCCCCTTGTCCCAACTATACAAGCTTTGCAACCAAAAACTTTTAATTCTAAACAAACGTTTTTCGACCCCTTCAAAACATCTCAAATTTCTTTCATGCCAAATAATCCACATCACGCACAAAGAAACCATGGCCCAAACTCGCTTCCTAGTATTCTTATTGCAGGTTTTTCAAGGCTTCATCGGCATAGGTGATTTGCTATGCTTATTCAATGCATTATGATTTGCTTCTTATTATTTGTTTGATTAGGTAAGATGGAGATGGAGGCTTGTAAACAACAAACTTTAATTGCACATAGACATGTAGAATCTTTTTCCATTATCACTGCAGAAATTGCACAAACATTTATTGAGGTTTGTTTATCTGTTCTAAAGTTTAGTGTCCTCTGTAAACGTAAAACATGGTGACGAACAATGCATGATTGTGTGTTTCTTTGTCCTTATCTATTGCTTTGTCTTCTAAATCACTGCCATCACTTATAATGTTCTTCACCAAACTATCTATAAGCCAAAAGAACTCAAATGAACTTTTCGTCGAACAGTTTGTGTGCAGAATTAAGGTCGACATAGTGGGCCACATTGGCGAACTGTGTCTTTGGAAGGACGAAAGGGGAAAGAGTTTGCAATCAAATGCAAACAAGAAAGTTAAATACATGTGTTACCTGTCTTGGGCTTTTGTTTGAATACACTTAGGTTCAAACTGGTTAAAAGAGGATAATGGACTGTAAATAGTTTTTGGGAAGTCTGTGACGCGATTTTGGAAAGCTTTTTTTGTTTCCTTGCATGGTGAGGTACGACCTTTAGAAGGAGGGGAGGTGTTGTTTCGTTTGGAATCCATTGGAGTGTTGTACCATGTCCATTGGGGAAAAGGCATTGGATGAGGCAGGTATTAGTTGCAAGTGTGAGGGGCATTTGTGGAAAGCAAAAAGTAGGAAACATTTTCGTACATTTAAAAGAAGTAGTATAGATAAGCCCAAGTCAGTCGTTCCTCGGAGATAACGTAATATGTGTTTTAACTCCTTTCCAATGCCTCTGAGTTGGAGCAGAACTATATTGAGCCAACAAATTGACCGAAAATGCAATATCTGGTCTTGTACAATTTGCTAGGTACATAAGTGCGCCGATTGCACTCATATATGTTACTTCGGGACCGAGTATATCTTCTCCCTCTTCTAGAGGTTGAAACGGATCTTTGTTCACATCGAGTGATCTAACAATCATTGGCGTACTCAAAGGATGTGCCTTATCCATGTAAAATTGCTTCAGGACTTTTTCCGTATATGTCGATTGATGTACTAGAATCCCATTTGACAAATGCTCGATCTGCAGGCCGAGACAATACTTTGTTTTGCCAAAATCTTTCATTTCAAACTCTTTCTTTAAATATTCTGCCGTTTTTATAAGCTCTTCTAGAGTTCCAACGAGATTTAAATCATCGATATATACTGCAATAATCGCAAATCCATAATTTGATTTATTAGTAAAAATACATGGACAAATAGGATCATTTTCATATCCTTCCTTTAACAAATAATCACTAAGCCGTTTATACCACAAAAGACCAGATTGTTTCAATCCATATAAAGATTTTTGTAGCTTAAGAGAATAAATACTTCGAGATTTTGATTTATATGCTTCAGGCATAATATATCCTTCAAGAACCTTCATGTATATGTCAGCATCTAGTGATCCATATAAGTATGCAGTCACTACGTCCATCAGGTGCATATCTAGACATTCCATGACTACTAAGCTAATAGAAAATCTAAATGTGATTGCATCCATTACGGGAGAGTATGTCTCCTCATAATCAATTCCAGGTCTCTGCGAGAAACCTTGTGCAATAAGTCGTGCTTTATAGCTCACAACTTCATTCTTCTCATTGCGTTTTCGCACAAACACCCACTTGTATCCTACAGGCTGTATCCCTTCAGGGGTTTGGACTACAGGCCCAAATACTTCCCTTTTTGCAAGAGAATTTAGTTCTGCTTGAATTGCTCATTTCCACATTGGCCAATCATTTCTATGTCGACATTCTTCGACAGTTTGTAGTTCACTTTCTTCATTACTTTCTGTAATATTCTCATTACTTCTAGTAATGTCAAGAACAACTTTAAACGAAAATACGTTGTCAACAACGGTTTTGTTTCTATCCAATATTTCACCCGTGTTCATATAGGCCTCATTTGATTCGCGGATTAACTGCTTGGGATAGGACTAAATGTACTTAATCCTGAGCTATTCCACGTTTGGTTTCCGAAATGACTGTCGGGATTATTAATCCTAGGATTAATTTTTTCCCTATATGGGGGATACTAAATAATCCTAGGGGGGAGGTGGGATTACGTAGGATTAACAAATGAGGAATTGTTTTCAAAAATATTTCGATAATATTAAGATTGATTTCAAAAAGTATTTTCAGAATTATTTTCTTTAATTTTAATTTCAGAAAATGTTTTTAAAAAAAATATTAATTTTAGAAATTGTTTTGAAAAAACTTTTTTTTTAAATGCATATTTTCAAAACTTTCTTATTTTTCAAAAATGTTTTACAAAAAATATTTTCAAAACTTTCATGTTTTTCAAGAATGTTTTCAGAAATTATTTTTGTTAAAAAAATACAAAAAATGTTTTTTAAAACTTTCTTTTCTCAAAAAATGATTTCAAAAACTATTTTGTTTGAAAAATGTTTTCAAAAAACCTTTTTCTTCAAAAACTAGTTTTTTTTTCTTTCAGAAAATTGATTTTCAACTTTTTAAAGAATTTTTTTTTTCAAAAATTAGTTCAAAAAAGAAAAAACTTTTCCCAAATTGTTTTGTAATAAAAATGTTTCACAAAAAAATTTGTTTTACAATGTTTCTTTTTCAAAAATTTATTTTTTCGAAAAATGTTTTTGAAATTTTTTAAGAAAAAATCCTATTCCTTATCCCATATTTAATCCCACACGAGTCAAACATGGGATTGGGTGAAATTAGGGATGAAATTAATCCAGGACAAATAATCCAGGGACTATCAATATCGGTACTGTTAATCCCATCATTTTCAGTCCGCGAATCAAACGAGGCCATAATGTATTGAGATCTCATTACTTTCAGGTACCTGTTCCTCTTCAAAAAGTAACTCTTCAGGAGATTTCTCTTCAGGAGATTCATACTTACGGAAAAATATTGATAGATTCATTCTTTCATTTGCCTGTTTTGTGGATTTAGCCTCGCCAGGAGTGTTTGAATTTGTTATCTTAGTCTCTTCGAGAGTACTAGCTACTTCAGCCTCTTTGCCTTGGTTTTTACTCCTCCGGGGAAATTTATCTCTTGCACCGACAGGTCTCCCACACTTTTGGCATGCCTTAAACTCATCACCTGTTAAGCTAGTAGTTTGTTCTGCAGGAACTTCAATGTGTATTGGAATGTTAGTAGCTGGTATATGAGACTTAGTTACCTTCTTTGTGTCGGAGAATGCATCCGGTAGTTGATTTGCAATACCTTGCAAATGAATAATTCTTTGAACTTCTAGGTCACATTGATTAGTATGCGGATCAAGATGAGATAATGTCAAAGCATTCCAAGTAATTTCACCTCGAGCTTCTGGCTACGATTTATCTCCCCCTGATGGTGGGAACACTGATTCATCAAAATGGCAATTCTCAAAACGTGCTTTAAAAAGATCACCTGTTAAGGGTTCAAGGTATCTAATGATAGATGGAGAGTCAAAACCTATATAAATTCCAAGTCTATGTTGAGGACCCATTTTAGTGCGTTGGGGAGGTGCAATAGGTATATACACAGCACAACCAAAAACTCTTAAGTGAGAGATATTCGATTGTTGACCAAATACTAGTTGTGTAGGCGAGTATTTGTGATATGCAGTTGGCCTAATATGAATTAAATAAGCAGCATGTAAAATAGCATAACCCCAAGCAGAAACTGGTAATTTTGTTTTCATGAGCATCGGGTGAGCAATCAATTGAAGTCTTTTAATAAAAGACTCAGCTGAACCATTCTAGGTATGTGTGTGTGCAACAGGATGTTCAACATCAATACCGATTGACGAATGCTTGAGATGTGAATTCTCCAGTATTGTCCAGACAAATTGTCTTGATTGGGTGATCCGGAAATTGTGCTCGTAATCTGATTATTTGGGCAAGAAATCTAGCAAATGCAACATTTCGTGTAGATAATAAACAAGTATGTGACCATCTGGTTGAGACATCAACTAAAATCATGAAATAGCGAAATGGTCCGCAAGATGGATGTATTGGACCACAAATATTCCCTTGAACTCTTTGTAAAAATGATGGAGACTCAATAATGACTTTAGAGAGAGATGGTCTAGTTATCAGTTTCCCTTGTGAACAAGCATTACAGGGGTAATTGCTTGGCAAAAGAATCTTCTGGTTATTTAACGGATGTCCATATGAATTTTTGACAATACGACAAATCATTATTGAACCTGGATGCCTAAGGCGATCGTGCCATAGCATGAAAAGTTTTAGATTAGAACACTTCTGGTGGATAACCGCATATGATTCAATTGTTCTAATCGTCGTATAACATAGCCCAAAAGAGAATGCAGAAAGTTTTTCTAACACTAGCTTCTGGCCAGATACATTAGAAGTGATATATAAATCCTCTTCTTTTCCTTGGTTGATGGTTTCAATATGGTAACCATTACGACGTATATCTTTGAAACTTAGCAAATTTCTTATGGATCTGGTAAAATACAAAGCATTGTCAATACTTAAATTTGTGCCATTTGTTAACACAATGTTTGCTCTTCCAAAGCCTTCAATTAGGTTTGCGGAACCTGATATTGTATTAACATTTGCTTGTATCTTTGTCAATTGTTTAAAATATTTGTTATCCCGAAGAATGGTATGTGTTGTACCATTGTCTACCAAACAAATATCTTCACCAGTTATCTTTGTTTTTGACAGCGCATTGTTAGTATCCATGTCCCTATTATAAGCAAGATATAAGTTTAAAGATTTCATAAATAGATAACTAAAACACACCTTAATATTTTATTACAAAGACAAATAAAACATGACATATTTTCTTACAACATGATTAAAAACATAAACACACATTCAAGTTTATTACATGCAATATAAGTAGAAAATGATAATTTAGTCTAACTGCTGGGACCATTCGGGGTAGTCGTTTTCATCATAGAGATCATTTTTCGTTCCACTTGGTTCACCGATATACTCAGAGATATCAAAACACGAGATATCAAAAGGTTCAAAAAGGTCAGGTTGATTATTATGCATTTGATCAGTGAAGTTTGTTTCAATTTCCTTTTCCTTTCCTTTGATAGATGCCTGGTAAAGGTTTGCCAAACGCCTCAACGTACGACAGGTACGCGACCAATGTCCTTTCGCTCCACATCTGTAGCAGGAGTCCTCAGAATTCCTAGGAGGCTTATTTTCTAAATTCTTCCCTTTTCCTGCAGACACTTTTGGTCTAGTCCACTTATTCCACTTCAGGGGACTATTTGGTTTCTTACCTGATTTTTGAACATATCCTCCATGGAATTGGTCGTTATGGCTACCACGCCCACGGCCACGACCTTGTCCCTGATTGGGAAAGGAGACTCTATTCGCTTCTGGGAATGGTATAGAGCCAGCTAGATGAGACTCGTGATTCCTCATTAACAACTCGTTATTCTGTTCAGCAACCAGGAGACAGGAAATTAAATCTGAGTATTTCTCAAACCCACGCTCTCTGTATTGCTGCTGCAGGAGCAAATTGTTTGCATGAAAAGTGGTAAAAGTTTTTTC
Organism: Rhododendron ovatum; assembly: GCA_019656835.1. Classification (NCBI taxonomy): domain Eukaryota; kingdom Viridiplantae; phylum Streptophyta; class Magnoliopsida; order Ericales; family Ericaceae; genus Rhododendron; species Rhododendron ovatum. Next base: position 19,254,477 of record CM033793.1, on the reverse strand, counting down.
CAACATATCTTTTTCAGTGATAGTTTCACCACATAATTTCAAGATCGAAACTATCTTGAATAGAGCGGAGTTATACTCGCTAACAGATTTCTAATCTTGCACCCTTAAATTTAACCTGTGATAACGAGCTCTTGGCAGTATCACTGCTTTTTGGTGCCCGTACATTTCCTTCAGATTATTCCATAAGGTTAATGGGTCCTTAACCGTAAGGTATTCGGACTTCAAGTCTTCATGGAGGGGGTGGCGAATAAATATCATTGGTTTGGCGCGATCTTTCAAGGATGCGTCATTCCCAGTTTTAATCGTTTCTCCTATTTCCATGGCATCGAGGTGAATTTCAATGTCAAGAATCCATGATAAATAATTTCTTCCTGAAATATCGAGTGCTGCAAATTCAAATTTTGTGTAGTTCGACATTATCTATAAAAATAAGAGATTTCAATTTAGATAAACATTTAAATAAGGGATAGTTGAATGAGCGACTCATATTTAATGAACTGTAATAATAAATCTAAGGAAACATTATGTAATAATCACAAATATGTGAATCAAGCGATGTTTACTTAAACCTGCAAGGTTAGAATGTAAATAAAATGGAAACATGTGAAATAAAAAGTACTCCCTCCGTCCCATTTTTATTGTCCATTTTAGTTTTTTGTGCTGTTCTTTCAACACTTATATCTTCCAATATGAATCTCAAAAAATATGCAATATAGATCTTATTTGATAGTTCTCGATTAGATCTATAATACAAAGTTTTCAAAATTATGAAAAACATGGTAGATTGGGAGATATAACCGTTGAAATAACGGTACGAAAAACGAAAATGGATAATAAAAATGGGACGGAGGGAGTAATTTTTTTTATACTCTAGAAAAAAACAGAGTAGCAGTAAACCAAAAGAAAACTTACTGACAAAATCATATTAGAAAGAACAAACAGTAATTTACATACGGATGCGATCAGTCATTAGGAGACTTTCAAGTCCAACTATCAAATAAATGTATTATATTATTTATTGTTCATGACATGGCAACTTAATGTTATCCCTTTATTTTTTTAAGTCAATCAGTGATGGAGTATAAACAATTTGAATACAACTGGAAGTTCTGAACATGAAATTAATGCTGATAAATGATTTTATTCTTATTTGTATTTATAAAGTTTTAGAGAAGATATAATAAATATAAAATTATGTGAATATTTTCTCAACCACTGGGGTTAGCTCAATGGCCAAACTTGGTTTCTCTTAAAGAGGTCACGAGTTTGAAGCGGTGTGGTGGATTCAATATTGAAGACCCACCCACTTTGTTGCAAAAAATATTTCGAGTATTCTCATTTTTTTCATATATATATATATATATATGCACACACAAAAATTATCAAGTGAGGGATCCCTCACTTTGTTAAAATGCGGGACTTTCATTTTCCGATCAAATTTTGAAAATCCGAACCGTTCAATGTGTGCAGAACGTGATTTTAAGGGTCCTCGCGAGAAATCAGCAAAAAAAATGATCGGGAAGGGCTTTATCGGAGCAGTTTTTTTGAACCGTTCAATGAAAACTGCTCGGATGAAGCCCTTCCCTGCCATTTTTTTTGCTGATTTCTCGCGGGGACCCTTAAAATCACGTTCTGATCACTTTAAGCGGCTCGGATCATCGAAATTCAATCGGGAAGGAAAGTCCCGCATTTTAAAAAAATGAGGGATCCCTCACCGGAACCTGACTGTATATATATAAATATTTACTAGTAGAATACTTTAGGTATTCCTTTTCTTTTAGTATAAGTAGAATACTTCAGGATTCATAATTGGTAAGTACTTCAGGTACCTTCTTCTTCTTTTTTGAAAAGAATATATAAGAAGCAAAGCAAATGAGTTACAGAAAGTGTAAATCATGTACCTTTCTCTGTAGGCTAGAGATTCGAGCTGATAACGTGTTATAAAACCAGCGTAATAAATAAGATTGCAGAAACTAAATTAAGCACTGGACACAAATATATAGAAAGGATAGTTTCTCCAGGAACTATCGAGAACAAAGTAGGTCTTCAGGACCTATTATATTATATCAATGTTTTCTCTTTTGCTTTCTGTCTTTCCTTTCTGACTTACATGATCTCATCTGCATGGCCTTACAAAACTATCAATTTATAGCCAAAGTAAGGAACAACCTAATAAATAGGTTAGATGAAATAGTAGCCTTTGTCTAACAAGTTAATCATCCACAATAATTCACAACAAAGAGTAGTTAATTTTCGCACTCCTTATCATGGCAAGGACAAAAAAAGTAACCACTTCTTCTTCTTCTTCTTTGTCATTTTATGGGTTATTTTTCAAAATTGTCCTTTTATTTATATCCTCTTCCACAATGGAAGAACAAAATTGTAAATTAACGGTAGAAAAAAAAACAAAAAGAAGAAAAATGCATTTGTAAAAAAAAAAAGGAGGGTTAAAATAAAATCAATCTCCAAAGAAAAAGAACAATAAAATAACTCTGCGCGTGTCTAAAGTAATAGTTAATTAGGAGTATCATTTGGACCATACGCTTTAGTATTTTTAAGGTTCAACAGTAGGAGTATCTAAACTAGCTTATTTGCACCTAAACTAATTATTTTCTCTATCCGATCATACTTCGTAGGCTAGCCATCCACTCTGGGACTAAAAAATTTAGTACGAGGGATTGCTCTCTTGTAGCTTGATTGTAAGAATTAAACTCTAATCAATTATATTAGAAGCAAATCCAGAAATTAATCAAACTAATCCTTGGAGCTAGTACATGATTATACTCCAGTATATTGACATGGTCCTTACACTCTATTTTGTCAATCTAGTAAAGTGTGCAATAATCTTCAAAATTCTCTAACAAAAACTGTTCAACGACAGTGAAGGTTTTTCCATTTGACCTCCACCCCTTAAACATTTAAAATGTTTTTTCCTTTTTTTTGGCGGATGTACTCCATTTTCTCATTGATTAGTGTCATGAAATGCTTACCATTAAAGAACTTACTCTAATGAATTAGGTGTTGTTTGATAAAATTAAAAATTGAAAATTTTAAATACTAAAAGCTAAATACTGAATTTTTTAAGCTGAAAAACTATTTGATAAATGTTGGAGTGGTGATTGTGGTGGCGGTGGTGGAGGTGATTGTAGGGCCATTGGTGGAGTGATGGTGGTGGTGATTTGTGGTGGCGGTGGAGTGGTGGTGATGGCGATTGTGGTGGCAGTGGTGGAATAGTGATTGTGGTGTCGGTGGCTTGGTGGTGGCAATTGTGGTGTGGTGATTATGGTGGTGGTGGTGGCGTGGCGGTGGTGATTGATTATGGTGGCAATGGTGGAGTAGTGATTGTGGTAATGGCTGAGTGGCGGCAGCGATGGTGGTGGTGGTAATGACAATAATAGTGGCAACGATGTGGAGGGCAGTAGTGAAGGAAGAAAAGGTTGAATGCAAGTTTTCATTAATTCAAAGCTACTTAATTTTTATCAACTTTTTAGCCTATATTTTAACAGACACTTAATCTTTTAAGTATTAGTATTAGTATTAATTATTAAATGTAATTATCAAACCTACTTAATCACTTGTTACTTAACTTATGCAATATTAAATGCTGAAAATGCTAAGGACAAAGAAAATTTATCCCGAAAGTATCCCAAAAAGAGCAACTCGTGGTTAAAATTCACTTTGATGTGTATGACCCAATCATCAAAGTGATTTTCAACTACAGATTGTTTTTTTCGGGTATTTTCGGAGTAAGTTTTCTTTGTACTTAACATTCCTCATTTGGATCATCAAACAATCCCTTAGTCAAAACATGATTGTTTAAGGACTTAGAGTGAGTTTCTCATAAAAAAAACCCGTATGTAGTTTATGGTCTTTAGATAAGTTATTATTCTCGCTATTTGAATTTTTATTAATAGAGAATGACATGTCTCGAAATTTGTATTTTTGAGCTTTAAACCATTTAGTCTGTTTAGACAATATGGAAACTAAAGCCTTAGATAAAGTAAAAATTAGAGTAAAGTAGTAAAGAAAACTCAACCAAACAGTTAAATGGATCATTGGGCAGCCGAGCACATGGCAAGGTTTATGAGATTGACCACATAGAATAGTACTCACTTAGATTCATGTACTCCAAAAAGTCGCCAAGGAATGGTCAAAAGATCGGTAAAAGATCGGCGAACCAGGATCTAGTTATAAAGCCCCCTGGGCAAACTCTGGTTTCCCACATCTACTCTCAGTGGCCTGAATCCTGAACACCTTCTGCCTGACTGTCCTGCACACACAACTAGAGAGAGAGAGAGGATCTAATGGAGTACGAACGGATTCACAAAGTTCAGGTAATGAACATTGACTGTTGACCAATCTCCTACTTCTGGTAGATAAATTGAAGCCAATTGGAGCTCTGTTGATCTGAGTGGTTTCATTCTAATCATTTGTTTGTCTGTGAACATTGTAGCATTTCTGTTGTTTTCTGAAATGGGTTTGTGAAGAAAGATTGAAGTGAGTGAAAATCTTGAGAGTTTTCACACAGCTTGATCTGAGTTTCCAGTGTTTTCTGTTTTTTGATTTTCTGAAATGGGGGCTTGAAAGGATTAGTGGTTTTTGTTCCGTAACAAAGTTGAGAACTTTTACGCATTTTTCCACTTGGGTTGGCCTTCAATTGTTCAATTAGCTCTAATTGTTTCAATTAAGTTAAGAAAACTCATTAGTGGTTTTTGATGAAAGTCTTTCAAATTGGGGATTCATAGATTGGTGGGTCTTTGTACCGGTCAAACGAGTAAATAACAAAGTTGAAAACTCTTCACCATTTTCCCCTGTGGTTTTTGTGCTAGCAAATGTTGTCAATAAGCTCTAAGTTTTTGATTTTCTTGCTCTTGCTTGTTCCAATGTAGACTGGTATTATTTCTCCAACTAAATTGAGGATGAAGCTAATGGGGCATCAAAGTCAGAAAAAGAAAGAGGGATCGAACTCTTCAAGAACATCGCCTTCCAAGCTTGAGGATTCTGAGTTTGCCAAGAACAGTTTGTTGGCCACCAAGAGTGGAGACTTTGACGAGGAAGGTAAGGAACTGTGTTCTAACTAGATTTTGACAACCCATCCATTTGCTAACTACCGTTTCCAATAGTTAAGTGGCAATAAATGAACTGAAACTGGTTTTCTTTTTACTGCATATGTATTTATTCCAACTAATATTTAGTTGGGACATGATTTTTGAACCAATAAGTCGGTCCACACAAATTGTGCACAGATTCTGTTGTGGGGCCTACTACAGGTCCTACACAAACAATCTGAGCCGTTCATTAAATGTAAAGCATCTTTTCAAGGGTTCTTTTAAAAAAATCAGCTTAATTCGATAACTATATGTACTTGGTCCAGCCAGCTAACTTTTCATTATCCGGAAATCTGAATGAAAGGTTAAATGATTGGATTGAGCACCTACAGGTATCGGATTGAGCTGATTTTTCGCTGAGACTCTTGAATAAATGTTTTAACGAACAGCTCGAATTATTTGTGTGGGACCCGTGGTGGGTCCCACAACACAATCTGTTCGCGATTTGTCTTTTAGTGCACTCCACAATTTGTCTTTTTAGTGCTTAAGTTACTACACACAACGTAATTTCCAATTCACAGTAGAAAACATATAATTGGAGTGCATTTATAAAATAGTGGAGTGCAAAAATCATTTCGAGATGGTTTTGTCTCCAAGAGAAACTGCTATGCATATTTGGGAACTGAGTCGATGGATATGGCCGCCGATTGCGCGGCTTAGTTTGGTTGTTTCAGTTAGATCATCCCCAATTTTCACATAACCTCAGTTGTTCACTTCTTGTTTCAGAATTAGTTCTTTGTTATCTTGAAACTGTCTTTTAAAAGGCAAGCACTCTCATTGTTTACATCTGTATTTGTTTTTGACCGAAAGTGGTTTTCAAGCATTTGGATGTCTAGGAAATAGAGTTTCACATTGCTTGGATGTGGAATGGGTGATCACTTAATAACATGAGTGACCTCTCCACTCATTGCCAATTGGTTCTAAAATGGATTTTTTTTTTTTTTTGAAAAACGAAATGGATATAAAGTTTCCACATTGGAAGCATCTATTTGGTGTTTACTTAAAAGTGGATTCGTCTTTGATAAAATCCCCTATAAATTTTTGAAACCTGTCAACCAAGAACCTTCTTTCAATGCTTAGTGCAGTCCTGTCTTGCGCATTGAAATGCAAACCTTCCTACATGGAGAGAAGCAAAATGGCCATGAAAATGCACAAATTGCAAAGACTTGCCACAGAATCTGCTAGAAACCAAATTCCCAAAACCTCATGTATCAAGTTATCTGACACTCTCCGTTTCATTTTTTTCTTCGAATATCCTTAGGGAGTGGGTGGAGGGAATACAGTTTACATACTTCTGTTTTGATTTTTCTCATCCATTCTATTCCAGTTTCCAGTTCAGAAGTTTCATCAGTCAAATTATCAAGCAATGCGATGCGAGAAGCTGGACAAGCTGATCTGAGTACTTTCCAGCCAAAAGAAAATACTAAACTGCAGCAATTTTCAAAGAGCGACAGCGGTAATTCAAGTTCAGTTCACCCTGTGAGGTCACTAGACGAGGAAAATCTTGATTACGATAGCAATGCCAGTTCATCTAGCTTCGAGTTTCACAAAGGAGAAAGGACACTGCAAAATCCCTTGACCAGATCACTGTCACGAAATATGCCATCCAAGTGGAATGACGCGGAGAAATGGATTATGAACAAGCAAAATGTGCAAAACAGTTATTCCAAGAAATCACATATGCTAAGCCAAGTGAACAAGTTACCGGTGACAAATACGGTTAGGGTTGCACCGGAGTCTGGGGGTTATGATCAGAAGTTGGCGGTTAAGAGGGTTGATTTCTGTCAACCGACATCTCAATTTGGCATGGAGAAGTTCTCTTTTTTACCCTCTGCCAGTCACCCTATTCATGGTCAAGCCAGTAGGGCAAATGTGGGGGTTGATCTCTGTCCCGAAAGCAAGGATTTGAAGGAAGTGGACAATGAGGAGTCATCTTGTACTAAGAGTACTTCAACTGAAGATGCCACAGGTGAATCATCTCATTTTTCCTACCATCCCTATCAGCTTATTAGTTCAGCAAGGTGATCGTATCGATGAATAGATATTTATCCATTTGATTTCCTTTTGACTATGGGAAATTGAATACTTAGGTTTATACTTAAAATGAGTTCTTGTATCAACATGTGTTTCATTGATGGTTGCTTTTCATTTTGGCTACTATGGTACAAGATCTTTTGCTTCTTTCTTTAATGACTCTCCCTTGTAAGATATATGCAAGTAGGAGGGATTTATTTGTGGCATATAATTACAAATTGATTATGGTGCAAATTTGTTGATGGTTGCATTTTATTTTTTCTTCATACTAAAGTGCAAGTCAATTGCCCCCATTAGGAGCAATGCATCAGAGGATTTTTTACAATCTATGTTCCTTCCAAGCCGCAGATCCATTGATTGAGAGAACTGGCTCTAGAAAAGTTTGTCATAAAAGCTGCTATCGGAAATGCTTATGAAGCATCTGGTGGTTTTTTTGTTGGCTTTGTTGGTCATTGCACAAATTCTTAGTTCATCTGATAGAAACATCAGTTGATGTCCTTTCCTCTTCAGCTATTTTTGTTCTTACCATTTAGGTTGTCTAAATATTTGAAGTACATATAACGTCATAAAACCATTCACAACTTATCATACAGGTGTTCCTGCCATAAGATCAGTCTGCATGAGAGACATGGGAACAGAGATGACCCCTATTCCAAGTCAAGAGCCTTCAAGGACCGCCACCCCCGTTGGGTCCACAACGCCATTCCGCAGCCCAACTTCTTCGATCCCATCCACTCCTCGTAGAGGAGCACCGGCCTCCACCCCTACTGGGCAAACCACTGACGATGAGTGTCAAGACCCAACAAAGAAAAGCAAAAAAGGATTGTCAGAAGAAGAACTAAAGCTCAAGACAAGGAGGGAGATAGTAGCCCTAGGTGTCCAACTAGGTAAAATGAATATCGCTGCTTGGGCAAGTAAAGACGAGAAGGAAAAGAATGCCCATGGGGATGAAATGGACGTGGCAATGAGAGAACAGATTGAAATCGAAAAACGTGCAGCTGCATGGGAGGAAGCTGAGAAATCTAAACACACTGCAAGGTTTTTTTTTCCCCTTCTTTTTATGACAGATGGTATGGTGATATTTGAACAAATGTTCTGATGATGGAAAAAGTCCTTTAGGTTAGGTGTTTTTTTTTTGTTTTTTTTTGTTTTTTTTAATTTTTAATTTTATGTTGGTGTTTCGTGCTTTTGCAATTGGCAGTTTTGATATTGGGATGTGAAAATGATTTGCAGATATAAGCGCGAGGAAATTAAGATCCAAGCATGGGAGAGTCGGCAGAAAGCCAAACTAGAGGCGGAGATGAGGAGAATAGAGGTATTTGAGAGTTTAGAGTTTTATTGGTATTGGGACATCATCAGTACTTATTCCGGTTTTAGGAATACTAGTTTTTTCTTTTCACAATCAAAATGAGTTGGATTCAATATGAGCCTTTTTTAAAATCTGGTGGCTTGAAGGATCTAAGATTAAAGCAAAGTTATTGGTTAGTACACTTGTGATTGTGTGATTCTATTTCGTTTTCTGGAAGACAGAGAGCCTTTTTCGGTGACATTTTTCAGGCATATTTTTTACACGTCTCAACTTTTGCGTTTTGGAAGATGTGAAAACAACAGCAAGAAGTAATGACCTGCATGGTTACTTGTGATCGAAACATTGTACTTGCTTAATTGAAGGTTTACCTAGAATCTGGCAGTTACCTTCTCTGTGAAACAATTTCTTAAGTTGGGTGATTTCATTTTAGAAGTTGGCAGTCACTTATGTATCAGCTTATGTTGGCTTGAACTATCACATGAGCGATTTATAACTTCTGACAGAAATCAACTATAACCCTTTCCAGGCCCAAGTTGAACAGATGAGAGCAAATGCTCAAGCAAAGATGGTGAAGAAGATTGCAATGGCACGGCAAATATCAGAAGAAAAACGGGCTGCAGCTGAAGCAAAAAGAGATCAAAGTGCCAGGAAAACTGCTGCTCAGGCAGAATACATCCGCCAAACCGGTCGCATCCCATCAGCCCCCTTCATCTGTTGCGGTTGGTTGTTATAAAATCCGAAAAAAATAAAGCTATTGCAGATATGAAATTGCATCTCCATACAGTTTCTTGGCTGCCTTAGCCCTCTTCTGTACTCTGCTATGGATTTCCTTGCAAAAGGAATGTTGTCATTTCAGTTAATCATCCTTGTATTTACATGGTGGATGAGGCGCCCCTTTTACGGTTGCGAGTTTCTGTTTCTGCTTCTCATATTTTGTCATTTTCGACAGTAGAAAGATCTGATTGTACATGAGATGTATCTGCAACCCCTGATTGTGGAAATATTGAAACAAGATCATTTTGGAGCATAAATGTCACGTATTGATAAGTAAGTCGATATTTAGCTAGAAGGATCTTCGGAAGACCCTAAAATCCCCTTACTCAAGTAGCTATGCAGATAATAATACTTCTTCCAAACAAAAAGGCACCAGACAGAGACGGAGTAACGCAGATCTGGATACAGCCGTTCAATGCATGCGAGTCCCACATGAATTATGTGAACGTCATGTGCATAAGTAACCGGATTTGTGTCTCTTTGGGTCTGTAACGTTCCTGCTTTCCAAATACACATCTATTTTCTATTGTTAAAGCAGTTTCTCCACTCTTTATCTGTATTTCTTTGAGCTACTTCCGCTATGTTCAAAATTCTTGAATTTGCCAAGAGAAAGGAAACCAAATTACTTGCTCATACTGCACTTTTTGGTTAACAAATTCAAGAAAATTGAAAAACTTAAACAATTTTCACCATCTTTCCATTTGTCCGATTGTAGCCATACAAAACCGAAAGGAAATAAGTCATTTTAGGTGGTTGTCTTTCCCCTCCACAACTCAGTGATCCAAACGAATTTTCTTCGATTCACATCCTTCCACAAATTCATTTACCAGTTGGGATCAAGATTGAAACCACTACATGAAAGCTAACCTACATGGTGATGGGTGGATTTTCACAAACAAGTTGAGGTCTAGTCTATGATCAACTTTCAAAACGGTTTTTATTTGTTCCGTTGAACTTGGCCAGTTGCAGCAATCGCAGTACACTAGAAAGTTAAAGCTGCAACCATGATATTCTGTTGGGTTGGTTCTGAATCAGCTCTTTAGCAATCATGCCATGAAGAATTTGTATTCAATCCCTATATAATTTGGTGTGATTTTGCGTAGAAATTCATGCACTTTTGCGTCCATTTATTTTTTATTAACGGTTTTTATTAACGGATATGACCCACTGAAACAAAATCAATCCCATTATGGCAGGAACTCTATGCAAAGGCAACCATCTATTAGGATCAATTATTACCTTTATTGTAGGAGACTTACTCTCCTAATTATTTTCCTTCCAATTTGGTTGTATCCGTTTCCTATTTGTATGGTTGTATTCTTCCATTGAACCAAAAGGAAATAAAAACAATTCATTCAGTTCTTTTCATGGTATCAAAGCGTGGTTCACGTTCTTTCTTTTTTTCTTCCTCATAAAAAAACGTTCTTCACAAACTGGAAGAAGATAGGAGCTTCAATCTTCAGGCCATATTCACCGACATGGCTGACGCTCTGGAAAAGGTCCAGAAACTAAACTAATTTCCGACCTATCTTCTCCCTACTTTCTACACTCGGCTGATCACCCTCGTACCCCTCTTGTTGATATTGCCTTGACCCACACCAACTATGGGTTTTGGAATCGTGCAATCACCATGGCACTTTGCGCGAAAAATAAACTAGGCTTCATTGACAACTCAATGCCATGTCCATCAGACCCAGATATTCAGCCTCTTTGGAAACGCGTGTCAACGATGGTCCTCTCCTGGATGCTTAATAGCATCAGCAACACGATCACACTGAGTCTAGCCAGTTGCCGCACGCCGTATGAACTATGGTGTGATCTTGAGACAAGGTTCACTCAGGGCAACCATGCTACAATCTTCAAAATCCAAAAGGAAACCTCCAACCTTCAGCAAGGTAATCTCGATATCATCAATTATTACAACACATTCAAGACGCTTTGGGATCAACTTGATGGTATAGATCCGCCTCCGGCTTGTACGTGTGGCACTGCTAAGGCATGGCATACAAGAATATTGAATGAACGTGTATATTAGCTCTTAATGGGCATCAACGAACCGTACCACGTTCTTCAAACTCAGATTCTCGCCATGGACCCAATTCCCGACCTTGGGAAGGTTTACGGCTTATTAATCTCGGAAGAATAAACCAAAAATTCTCCGCTCGTCGTCACTACTCCACACATGCAGGAGGACTCGGCAATGACAATGATGAGTCAAAGTTTTCAACCTCAACAAAATAAATCAAAACACAAGGATGGGCAGCAGCATAACTCTCAAGGTCAGTGGTTTTTTTCGTCAAATCAGCCGAGGGTCCAGCAAACTAAACAATCGCCCCCTGCTCGTGGCAACCAGCCACGCCAACCACAAAAGGTCCAACCTCCCGACCCACGAACTCGACCAGGCTACGATCCGAACGCACTATGTAGTCATTGCAACCGTACGGGTCATTATAATTCAGGTTGTTTTAAGCTTATTGGGTATCCTGATTGGTTTTTCAACCGTCTTCCCAACCAATCATCTGGTCGGTCCAATTATGCAGCCGTCATGGAATCCAAACTTCACTCGAGTCCCGCCGAGACGTCCCAAGCACATGACTTTTACACCAATCCATCTGCTTTTTATACCGGTAATACCAATTTAATTTCCCATGATTGGATTATTGATAGTGGGGCGACAACCCATATGACGCCTCATCTATCCCTTTTTAACTCATATACAGCTACAAAAAAAAATTTACCCGTTAAATCCGCTTTTGGTTCTACTCATACTATCTCACATATTGGCAATATCACTGTCACCCCTTCCATCACATTAGTTGGTGTATCAGTTTTCATTTCAATTTGCTATCTGTCCAACAATTATCCCATGATCTCAAGTGCATTGTGTTTTTCTTTCATAATTTTTGTCTTTTTCAGGACCTCAAATCGAAGACTGTGATTGGAACGGGTGAGGCACGCAATGGCTTGTACTACCTCCGCACCTCATCCTCCATTGCCCTTGCCACTCCGTCCGATGATTCCAGCCTATGGCACCAACGCTTAGGTCACCCAGCAACCACTAGTTTACCTCGATCTTTTAATTACCGTCATGCTACTATTTCACCTTGTGATGCCTGTTTACGTGGCAAACATACTCGCCTCCCTTTTAATTTAGTTCTCAATAAAAGTACTATTCCTTTTGATCGTATATTTGTAGACACTTGGGGTGCTTATCATACTATTTCTACTTGTGGGGCACGTTATTTTCTTACCATAGTTGATGATTGCACGCGCACTACTTGGGTGTACTTATTGCGTTACAAATCGGATGCTCTTTCCAAAATCCAATTTTTCCTCAATATGGTCAAAACACAGTTCAATGTCAACGTCAAATGTTTTCAGTCAAATAATGCCCTTGAATTTTTATCCCGTCCAATTCTCCAGTTATTTCATGACAATGCGATTTTACAAGAATTAACTTGTGTTGATACCCCTCAACAAAATGGCGTGGCCGAACGTAAACATCACCACATCTTAAACGTGGCACGATGCTTACGTTTTCATGCTCACCTTCCAATCAAATTTTGGGGCGAGTGTATCCTAACCGCAGTTTATCTCATTAACCGCACCCCTTCACAAACTTTAAAAAATGTCTCCCCTTATGAAAGACTTTTTTGCAAAACCCCCAATTACAAATATTTACGTGTTTTTGGATGTCTTTGCTATGCCCAAACATCCCGTGTAGGCCGTGACAAATTTCAAACCCGTGGTGTTCCTTGTGTTTTTTTGGGATACCCCCCACGCCACGGTGGCTACCGTCTTTTCAATCTCGACACGAACACTTTTTTTTATCTCTAGGGATGTCACTTTTTTTGAGACTATTTTTCCCTTTCACATCCAAAGCCCCCATTATATCCCGCCCCCTGCAACTCCACCACCTAGCCTTACTGACTTATATTCAATTGAACCACTTAGCTCTCTCGACCAACCCAACCCCCCTCCCTCCACTACCTCTAATATCATCCATCCTAGCCCACCTCCCTCACCTGATCCATCCCCTACCGACCTGCCTCCACCCCCCATTAATCCTCTATCCTCAAACTCCTCTTCCCCTGCCATTCCTTCTCGGCCAACCCGCACTCATCGGCCCCCGAGCTACCTTCAGGACTATATATGCCCCACTCTCCCCTTAGCCACTGCTGCCTCCACCTCTGCTCCGACTCAGTCTTCAGGTACGGTCTATCCACTTAGTAATTTCATTTCTTATTCCCATCTTTCACCATCCCACTTCGCGTTTATCTCCGCTTTATCTAATTCCCATGATCCCTCTTCGTATAATCAGGCCATCAAGCATGCCCACTGGCGTGCTGCTATTTCTAATGAACTCAATGCACTTGAACAAACCAAAACATGGGTACTTGCTCTTCTTCCCCCGGCAAAAAATCAATTGGCTGTAAGTGGGTTTTTAAAACTAAATTAAAAGCAGATGGATCTGTAGAATGTTACAAAGCTCGTTTGGTCGCCAAAGGCTATGCTCAAGTTGAGGGCTTGGACTATCATGACACCTTTGCTCCTGTCGCAAAATTGGTCACTGTCCGCTGCGTGTTGGCTATTGCCGCTACTCGTAACTGGCATATACACCAATTAGACGTTAACAATGCCTTCTTGCATGGAGACCTTGACGAGGATGTTTACATGTCTCTTCCTCCAGGATATGGTCGACAGGGGGAGACCCGTGTTTGTCACTTACAAAAGTCCCTCTATGGACTCAAACAGGCATCTCGTAATTGGTACTCTAAACTGTCCACAATACTTCTATCGGATGGTTTTACACAATCCCAAGCTGATCACTCTCTATTTACTCGGCAAACTAGCTCTATTATTCTCGTTGTTCTTGTTTATGTTGATGATTTGCTTGTTACAGGCAATGACTTACAGTCCATTCGCCACTTAAAAGAATTCTTGTCGAGTAAATTTCAGTTAAAGAATCTTGGGAAGCCCAATATTTTTTAGGCATTGAAGTGGCTCGCTCTGCCAAAGGTATTTTCATTAATCAGCGCAAATATGTTCTTGACATCCTCGCTGACGCAGGGCAATCCGGCTGCCGTCCAACCTCTTCTCCTATGGAACAACATCTTAAGCTCTCGACTGATTCCGATGATCCCATCTCAGACCCGAGCTCCTACCGCCGGCTCATCGGGCGCCTAATATATCTCACTATTTCGTGCCCCGATATCACGTTCGCCATTAATTTACTGAGCCAGTTCATGCATACACCTCGGGTTCCTCACTTTGATGCTACCATTCGCATACTTCGCTACCTCAAGGGCTCCGTCTCTCATGGCCTACTCTTCTCTTCCAGTTCGAACCTCACTCTTACTGGCTACACTGACTCGGATTGGGCCAGTTGTCCCATGACTCGTCGCTCCACCACCGGTTATTTCATTACTCTTGGTACCAGCCCGTTTCATGGCGCACAAAAAAGCAAAGTGTCGTGTCCCGCTCTTCCGCTGAAGCCGAATATCGGGCCATGGCCTCGACCACTTGCGAATTGTTATGGCTTCGCACTTTGCTTCACGATTTAGCAATTCCACTATCCTCCCCAATTACTCTACATTGTGACAATCAAGCAGCCTTACATATCGCCTGGAATCCGGTCTTCCATGAGCGCTCCAAACACATTGAAATCGACTGCCATCTCATTCATGAACGGGTTCAACAAGGTCTTCTTCACCTTCAACACATTGCCTCAGCTGACCAATTAGCCGATGTTTTCACTAAGGCCTTGGGTGTTGATCATTTCCGTATTTTGACGTCCAAGATGGGCATTACGTCCCTCCATGCTCCATCTTGAGGGGGAGTATTAACGGATATCACCCACTGGAACAAAATCAATCCCATTATGGCAGGAACTCTATTCAAAGGCAACCATCTATTAGGATCAATTATTACCTTTATTGTAGGAGACTTATTCTCCTAATTATTTTCCTTCCAATTTGGTTGTATCCGTTTCCTATATGTATGGTTGTATTCTTCCATTGAACCAAAAGGAAATAAAAACAATTCATTCAGTTCTTTTCATTTTTTATGTATACATCAGGCATGCCAGACATGGACAGATGCAAGATCTTGACATGACTGGATGGCATGATCTTGGGAGGGGGGGGACACTTATTTTGCTTTCTCCAAAACAAACGCAAGTTTGCAATCATGTACTTCTCGATTTCACAATGAAAATTGTTTGGGGGGCTTCGGAATAGTGAGTTTTGTACCTAGAATTCATTCGTTTGAGTTTCCACGTTAATCCGTCATGTTATTGTCTACTTCTTTTATTTGTGTTTGAAATTGGTTTGGTCCTCTGTGCATAAACAATCACTGACAATGCAATTACATGTTACACATTCATGGAGCTTTTTTTGGTTTGGTTGGGTACATCACTCAATGTCAATATTGTCTATTTACTGATGCCGTAAATAGAGAGACTGATTGCTACATAAAAGCAGCCAAGGAAACACAGAGTCCACGCAAGTGAGCATGATCAATACTTTCAATAATCTGGCTCGCCGTAACATCATCCAGTTTACTAACTATCCTTGTTGTGACACTCTGAGAGGACTCTGCCCTCCGTTCCCTCTGCAATTGTATCGAAGCAAAAAACATTGGGACGCTCATCCATATCCCTCATCCCGGTGTCCAACTTTTCTGACCCTAACATACTAGTTGTTTGGCTCAAAACCAATTTCGGATCTGTCCTCTTCACAGTTCAGGGGCACGTTGGAACTTTGTTTTCCTCCTTACCATTTGACAGATTTGGCTTAATCGGAACTCCATCATCCAACGTGAAACCCAACCACCCCCAGTTCACAAAACATGAAAACAATCTCCACCATCCTCTCCAAAGCCTTTGAAAGGGAGTTTATTCTCCAGCCTTCCATCCCAACCACTCGAGCCCAGCCCAACTGTGCGTTTATTGCTTGGACCCCTCCACCCGTTGGCCACAACGAACTTAACACCGATGGTAGTGGTAGTACCCAAGGTTCGGAAGCTTGTGCAGGAGGTCTGACTATATGGATTGGAAATTTGGAATCGAAAATGGATAGTGGGCTTCTCCTGCTAACTAGGAGGCATCTCTGGCATCACAGCGGAAGTCTGGGCGGTGTACCATGGTCTCGAACTTCTGGAACTCCAAGGCACATCTTCGGTTGAAGTAGATGTTGGAAATTTGTGAATGAAATAGGAGACCTTTGGCCTTCCTAAGCCTTATGGCCTTCCCTAGCTCCTTCAAGCATAGTGATGGCAGGAGTTTTCCCTTATTCATTGGCCAATTCATGGCTCGTATTCAAGCCTATGGAACAGCTCAAAGGTTTTCTCGAGGCTGTAAAATGGGCGGTCATTTTTCAGACTCAACACACCAATTTTCGTATTCCATACATCAAAGTTCCGAGTTTCCTTCTTTGTATGAGAGAGAGGCAGACGCAAGTTCAGTTCACCAAGGCTGCTCACAGTGGTGTTCTATGGGTAGTGGTCCGAGCTGAATCAATCCTAGGAGACAGACGCCGATAAACATCAACACCCTCCAGTAGGTGGTCGAATCTGTTTTAAAGACATTGCGTGAAACACGGGTTTTGGCTCACATTTCCATAATATATTCAATTCGCTTTTCTGTCTCGATATTTGTATCGCTTTCCAATTTTACCAACAGTAGAAACAGAAGCATCAAACGTTATTAGCCTTCTTAACTCAGTGGAGAGCAATCACTATACCTTTACACTTTGATACTCACTTGCAGGTCCATCCTATAGCAGCTGGGCGAGCCACCGGTTTGAGCATGTCATGCGGAAGCCAACAAGTGTTGCTGATCAACTTGGAAGAGAGACACTAAATCCCATTGTTGCTCTTTCTTCTCATCAGTCAATTATTAATTGTATTAAGTTCCACCCGTTGAAAGACATGACATGTTACTTATTCCTGTACTCCGTAATCGTAAGAGACTATACATACAATCATTGTAGGTTCTCGGCAGCAACGTTAGTGATGGTGACGGAACTTGTACAATCCAAAACCCGGTCCTGAGTGGATTATGTTGGTTTTTCACTATTGTTGCTAGTTTTGCAGCTTTTTGGTTAATTTTTGATAATTTAATTGTGTTTTTTTTTTTGCTGGTTTTTTGTGTTTTGCTGTCATTTGTTGTATTTCTGTAAGGTCACTTTCGGACCGTATAATCGCTTTTCTAATTTTCATATAACTGCTCTTGCCTGTTCCTCGAAAAAAAACCCTTGTTAATAATCCATATGAAAACAGGAGATTGCTGAAAGATAAAAACCACACCCATTTGTACCCCTAAATTGGTAATCTTTGGTGCTGATTGGTGCCTTTCTTGTCAGCATTCCATCCCTCAGTTCCAAAAAGCCCCATCTATTCCCACAGCCCCACATGTGAACACACATCCAAAACACAACCAACACATCATCAATTCTACCTTTGTACATTTTGAGGCCCCCTCCCCCCAACAAACAAACAAAAGAACCACACCATGACTTCCTATACTGGATGTATATTATCATTAACAACAATTTTTCTATGGTACACAAAACACCTTTTTGTGTATGGTACCTAAAAAATCACTTTAATCGTAAGTATTCCACATTGATTGGTAAGTATTTCAAATGTATAATACTTATCACTCAATGTGGAATACTCACTTCATAAGAAATATTTCTACAATGAGTAGTATTTCAAATGGAATGGTAAGTATCCCACATTGAGTGGTAAGAATTCTACACTTACCACTCAATGTGGGATACTTGCCACTTCTTATGAAATACTACTTACTACTCAATAAAAAATATTCACCACTAAAGTGACTTTTAGGTATCATACACAAAAAAATTGTGTACCATAGATGGAATCCATCAACAAACCAATGAAAATGTGCACACATTGTAGGGGTGGCCCAAAAGTTTTAGGCAGAGAAAGGGGATGAATGTGAATAACATGTCAAAACACCAATAAAGCAAGGAACCTACTGTTGATCTACGCATGGAAAACCCCTAAAATATGGACTGTTTTTTCGTTAATGCCAAAAATAAGTGCACAAGAGTCTTGTACCTTGCACATGATACAAGCCTTTTATGCAATAGAATTTTGACATTAACAAAAACAATTTTGCAATTATCACCAGCCTTCTTTTATTGTTGTACTCTTCAAAACAAATCCACTGAAGCCGCCTGTGTATATCATGCTTAGATTCTTACTTTTCACATAGCAACCCAATGCCCAGAAAAGGAGTGGTGTGGAAACAGGCAGTGCGTTAAGAACTCTCTGCATTTGCTCTTATTTATGTTTTATCAAGTTCAAAACTGTGCAAACATCATCAAGTGAGAGAGAGAGAGAGAGAGAGAGAGAGAGAGAGAGAGAAGAAGAAGAAGAAGAATTCAGAGAATGGCTTGTTACATCTTGCTACAAGGGGAAAAAAACAAATCACATGGATACTAGAACCTTTCAAAAAAAACCTTCAAATCCATACTGAAAAGATTAGGCATCCACTCAAGCTAGTGATACGCTAAATAATCCTGAAAACTTCAGTTCAGTCTTGACATATATAACAGAATAAAACAGCAGCAGTTGTCTCTAAGAATATCAGTTTCCTACTAAAATAGGTACCGGTGGATTCCTTGAGCATAGTAACGAACCAAGATTTTGTATCATACTTACAATGTAGCTAATAAATAACCGTTAAGCTAAGAATTAGGCAATCCTTCCACATGATTATATCGGATAGGAAGAATCGCTAACCTTACAGGAGACGGGAGCTGTGTCTTAACCACTAGTTAATGGTTTCAGTAATCAAGAGACCCCAGAGAGGCGATCCCATTCCTCAAATTTCTCGAGCCCTGTCTGCTCCCATAGTCATCACAATTGCTATTAGAGAGCTTCTGTATTGGGACTGAGTTCAGAAGCTCTAGACCCTGTTTGCCCATTTCTTGCACTTCTTGAGGAGAGAGAATCTTGATGCACCATACACTGCTCACGAACTCCCTGGCAAGTAACGTAAAGCGTAAAATACACAAGAAGACAAGATGCATGTGAACCCACAAAAAAAAAAAAGAAACAGGAGTAATGAACAGTCGAAGCCCATATCCCACAATATAAGAACATTTATAAAGGAACAAATTCGTTTTGTTTCCATCAAAACGGCCAAAATGTTTTTTGTTTACTAAAAGACCCAAATAAAAATTGTGGAGTCCCGAAATTCTAATGTTCCCACGACACATGCTGAAAAGCACCAAAATAATAGAAATTTAACGTAATTGTAGAGGGTTGTAGAGGGGTTTTCCCGATCTAGGGGACCTACGCCTGACCACGTGGGAGTATAGTTGATACCACGTGAGGGTACGTTGTAGAGGATAACCCCGACCACGCAAGAGACACGTGGCCAGGTCGGTTGCACTACGTGAGGGTGCATAAGGCCGAACAGGGTACTAGATCGGCGATAACATGTAATGTTGCTCAGCATGATAGCCAAGCAAATGGTACAACCACAAGGGTGTTTGTAACGACCCGTGCTAGTTAACCTGCTTAACTTCTAGCCTAACCACGTGGCTCAAAAGGTTAACCTCAAATTATACAATAGCTCGACGCGTTTCATTATATACCATATCATTTTCCCATTACCGGGCGATGTGGGACTCTCCCACCAAAGTGGGTTCTCACAATCTCCCCACCTTAGCTGCAACGTCCCCGTTGCACCCCAAGGTCCATCACAACTCACCAAGCGATGTCTCTGTACCCACTTAAGCATGGCAAGCACCTCGGGCTCATCCCATGTGGGACCCACCCAAGCACGACAAACACCTCAGGCTCTCCACCTGTCGAGCCTACCCAAGCATGTCTCCTCGTGGGATCCGCCTCACTTCCGGTTGGTGCAAGCTCTAATACCACCTGTAACGACCCGAGCTAGCTAACCTGCTTAACTCTTAGCCTAACCACATAGCTCAAAACGTTAACCTTAAGTTATACAAGTCATACAGTAGCTCGATGCGTTTCATTATATACCACATCATTTTCCCATTACTGGGCGATGTGGGACTCTCCCACCAAAGTGGGTTCTCACAGTGTTAACCGTAGTATAGCCGACCTATGAATTAGGGCGGTTAGGTTATTGTGGAGTATTCTAGAAGGGGCATCCTACGTGATAGGAACCAATCAGAGGTTGAGTTGCTATATGGAACGAATTCCACATATAGGAGAATTCCTAACGGGGTAGGGTTTCCTAACGAGAAAGGGTGCCCGGAGAGCAAGTCAAGCAAAACCTATAAATAACAGGTAAAGCCTAAGGAGAAAGGTAAACAGTCTTTGGGTATCGTCTTTACAAACGTGATTTAGGGTTTCTCTGTTAGTGCGTGGTCTTACTTAGGCATTGGAAGGCCTTTGCCGACGATAGGCAGAGGTGCGTTCATTGTGCCTTGTTTTGCATGTGCTAGAGTTCTGGCAATGTGCAC
Source organism: Rhododendron ovatum (assembly GCA_019656835.1). NCBI lineage: Eukaryota > Viridiplantae > Streptophyta > Magnoliopsida > Ericales > Ericaceae > Rhododendron > Rhododendron ovatum. Next base: position 19,233,772 of record CM033793.1, on the reverse strand, counting down.
ATGCGGTGTGATCTCTAAGAGCGTATTCCAACACTAAGCGGATTTCCCCCTTTACAATACTGAAACATGGAGTTGTTCTACACCGATTAGAAATATCCAAGAATCACAATTTCATCCTTCAGGCATTTCAATTATACTTCCAGCTCATTTTCAAAATGGTACAGAAACGTCGCCAAAATGTTTTTGAATTCCTAGCTAACAGAAACAACAAAGGGAAAAAAAGTGATCCTCGACGGTTGAATGAATTTGGACGTTCTCATTTCCCTGTTTCTGCAAGTCTTTAAGATGGTTGCTTTTAATTGATAAACTGCCAGACTCTCCAAAGATCCTAAAAGTACTGGATAATGAAAACCATCTAATCATTCAAATTCTGGCAATGAACATTCTAAGCAACGGGTGCTCGCGCTTGGAAGACCATTTGGAAGTTGGGCCAGAGTCATTCGCCTAAAAGACTATTCCAGACTCTCCAAAGAGCTTATAAACTTGGAAATAGTGAAGGATGTCAAAAAAAAAAGAGTGAAGGATGTCAAACTCACTGCCAGGGGTCATCGCCAAGGAGAAGAACGTCATTCTCCCGGTCAACAAATACAAGCTGCCAGCCTGATCTCAGTGGGTCCTCCAACTGGCCTTCAAGGCCAAACATGCGAGCAAGCTCACTCCGCAACTCATGGTAGCTGCTGAAATTGGAGATGTCAAGTGATCTGCCGAAGGACCCTGCCTTGTAAACCTGTCATTGACAACTGCCACATTAATACTTGAAGACAAGGATATTTGGGTAATAGAAATTGATAAAAAACATGACAACGAAACTAAGGAAAGGAAAACTAACTTAGCAAGGATTGTTCTTATGTGTACGTTATAAGTTCCTTTTGTTTTGTTTCTCTGTTCTGGGGTGGGGGAACCGGGGAAAGGAGAGACTAAATGGAAGACTGTACATCAGAAACAGGGTTGAAAAGATTTGGCAAACATAAGAAAACAAAGAAAGGCAAGTAAGTGAAGTAACCTTAACGAAGGTTCCAGTTGGTTGGTTTTCTTGACCCAGATTTTCAGGAGACTGTAGGAAACCAGATTCGTCAATGCAACTGGAAGGTGTCAATACTGGATTAGTTGAAAAATCTGTGCCTGTAGTCCCTGAATTACTCAAATAATTATTGGAAGAGGCAAAGTGCACATTAGCCGAATCACCATCACTACCAACTCCCCTAATGCCTGACATCCCATTGTGCATAAGAAGAGACGAGGAATCTATGTTAACCCCAAACAAAAGATGGTTCTGATGATCGTTGCTTCCTTCTTGATCAATGGAGCACTCTCTACCAGGAAATGGTGGCAAGGAGATAGCATTTCGAGAAGTGTTTGTACGATGCGGTCCCAACTGCTCCACCTGAGGAAGAATACATTGCGATGCTGCAGAGGATAGAAGATGATCAACAGCAATTCGCTTTGGTGGCCACCCAGAAGAAGATAACAATGCATCACTATTTCTTGGTAAGTTTAGCAGGTGGGATGCTTCTTCTTGGGTAAATGAACCCATAAGGCTGTGGAGAGGAGAAACAATCCCATTGGTGACAGGGTTCCCATTAGAGTCAGAAAAGCTCTGTTGTTGGCACATGGAAGAGATAGCTTGCAATGATGGTGAATGGGCTTGAGAGTTTGAAGCAAACTGAGAAAGGGCAGAAACAGCATTTGAAACTTGCTGCTGTTGCTGTTGTTGCGACAATGGTGGCTGTTGTTGATTTTGATTATTGAAAGCGTTCTGGTGCTGCAATTGTTGCTGAAGAAGATGAGATTGAGATTGGGGCTGAGATTGCTGCAACATCTGGGGCTGAACTAGACCAGGAGGCATGCCAGGGGTATTTTGGAATTGAAGAACGGATGGAAGTGTCTGTTTGGAAGGATCGGAAGCCCTCATCTCCTGAAGAGCAGCAGCGGCCATAGCTTGGTACATGTGATTCTGCATACCAAGCATGGAGGCATCAATCCTTGGTTGCATCCAAGGCGCGACCCCTATGCCTTGAAAGTTGAGAGACTGGAGACTGCGATCTCCGTTATCACCCTGGAGCCACATGAGTGGCGAATTCATTCCCAGTTCATCCTCCTTCATCCCTAGGTGTAAAAACGAGATATGGATTTTAAAAAAATAGAATGACAATGAAAAGTTATCTTGAGGCCTAAATGCAATAAAGGAGTCTTAATCAAAATTAGATACTCAGGAGAATAGAAAGATTTAAAATTCTATATCTACACTATTTATGTTTTGAACTGATTTGGATTAATTATACGTACACACATGAGAAGGGAAGATGAAATTTGGTTTATTTATCTAATTTTCCCAATTAAAAAATTCTCACTTTTTGAGAGGTTTCCTTTTTACCAACACTCCTAATTTATACGCAAGAATATTAATTTAAATAAAGGATAATCTGCAATTTTGATTCTTATTACAATTACATGCTACGTCACTAAAGAAAAAACCCTATTCGGTTGTGTTGAGGTTAGAAGGTTCAGGTGTACTGCATTTCAAACTAATAAACGATTTGCAATTTAGTAGACAAGTATACCATTAAAAGAAGGTAATCCAGGAGGCCATGGTCGCTTGAGCCTGATGGGGAATGGGGATGGATACATGGGGAATGTTGTCAAAGGTTCAATTTCCCATAGAGAGACTCTAGGCTGCCTTTCCCCAGCAGTAGACTCATCCCAACCAACCTGCATTCAACAAAGTTAAAGTCCGTAACATTAGGTCTCATTCATTACAAAAACGTACCAGAGCAGTCGTTTGCCAAACATGTTAGGAATTTTATTGAAACCATCACAAAGGATTTTTTAGGAGAATTAGAAGGTATTGAACAAACCTTCACTGAGCGCCAATGCGAGTTTGGCCACCGAGTAGGATCCATGTCACTAATGCCAGTGATGGTGCCCATGTAGCTGAACATAAAAGAAATATTAATGCTAGATTTAGAATATCTACAATATTTTAAATTCATAAGAAAGAATTAGACACGATAACAGAAGAACCAAAGAAAACACATTTTGTGAGACTCATTACAGAACATTCAAAAGTATTTATGCCGACTACGTATTACTACAATTCTACCATGCAAATCTATTGAGTTAAATGGCAAATACATGGTTTATAGTTTATTGAGATAGAGATCTAGTCCAAATTTCCATCACTCAACACAAAAACACATAACCAAAAACCAATCACATTCCAAATGAACTCTATGTGAACCTGTTGTATCAAGTACTTTATTTGCAACTTTAGACGCAAAGTAAACAGCAAAGATCTGTCCCGTTAACTTACAAAATTTCTAAGCCAAAGAGATGGTAGCTGGCTAAAACTGCATAACTAAGTGAATATTTGCCCCACTAGAGGTCCATATAAACTCTATATAAGTACTTTCCAATCAAAACCCAAACAAAATATAAAATCAAAAAAGCAGTAAACATGTCAACAACAATGATAGCAATAACAATAGACGCAAAGCCTACCGACGGACACTCGATTCTTCAGTTTCAAACAGCATTCGGAAGCGCATGCCAACAGAAACTCGAGTGTGATAAACCGCTTTAAAATATTTGGCAAGAGGTATGACAAACTCTGTTGGGCTCGCCCTGCATTTAATGTGTTTGATTTGTGAATTATAAAAAATAAACTGTGACAAAAGAAAATTTATGTCGACCCAAGCAAAGAAACATACCTTGGATTATAAAATATGGTGAAACGGCTATTAGTTGCAGCAGCATGAGCTGCCGCAGCAAGAAGCCCCAAGTGCATGCTGTCACTTGATAAAACTGAAGAAGGCATCACAGTTTGGGGACGATTAGCACGCCGTATACCAAGAAACAATTGGTTCTTCTCATTCCTGATGCATAAATCACAATTCAGTTAACATGCTGCCAAAAAACATAAGGTTTGCAGATGAATATATTATTGCAATACCTCAAATCCAGGATAAGAGAAAACAACAAGACAAAAATGATGTATTTTGAAGTCTCGTAAAAAACCCTCAATCTCAACTCCAATCGATCATTGTCCAAGCCATAATTTTACCCGCACAAATGGTTACAATCATTTAACCTATGAAGCACCGACACTCCTAAAGGCCAGCACACAAGGACACAGCGGCAAAATACGTATGGGACACGCCCAGTGCCAGCCCCGGCACAAGGCCCAGGCATTGGGCATCCCCAAAATGCCTAATATTTGGCGCACCCCAGTTTTTTTTAGTATATGGGTTGGGTAGGACTCTTTTTAGGAAAGGCCCAATCCAAGTTTCAGAAGCAAGGGCCAATCTCTAGAGCATTGGTACTGAGGCAGTAGGACTTTCTACTTATACAAGATTCTTTGCCTTCATTGTTTCCTTCAGCTATAGGTGGGAGGCTTTGTTTTGCAACTTGTTTGTCCCCCATATCGCCAGAGCAAAGGCTCAATTGGCAAAGTGCTCACCTATAAAGCCCTCCACTCTACCTGTTCCACTTGCTCACAGAGTGGTTGCACATGAAAGCAACATTCAGCAAAAATTGGAATTAAAATTAAAATTGTTTTGAAGGGAAATTTCAAATTTTGAAATATATTTACATGTATTAGTCAAGGGGATTTAATATTATAGTTTTGGCTTTCTTGTATTATGAATATTTATTTTTCCATAAAAATTGTCAAGCGTTTAGGACATCATTCTTAAAACACGCCTTGGGCACCTAAATACCTTGGGCCGGCCCTGGACACGCCACGTGGCGTTTCCAATATATTTAATTCATGATTTTAGGGGGACACGGCGGGGACACAGCAGGGGGTTAAATATGCATTTTTTTAAAAAATTTGGGGGGTAAATGTGTATTACTTCAAATATTGTGGGTTGAAAGTGGAAAATGATGTATATATGATGCTTATTCATACATATTGAAGCTTCATGATTATTCATCAAACTATGTTTCCACTTGTATAAAATATGTATTATTTATTTATTCAATTAATTTTGCCGTGTCCCCTGCCGTGTCTGTGTCCCCATTTTTTAAGAAATCCCGTGTCCGTGATACGCAGCATTTAACTATATTGTTTGGAGGAAATGCTCAGCAACAAAACACAAAAGGAAGAAACATGTTACAAATACATTCCGAAAGCACGAGGAAGAAATTAGAGGGAACTCAGGGAAGATATACAGAATAACTGACAACTGCCTACCATATGAAAAGAACTGAATCACCAGCAACAAGTCTTTTTGCACTGACAAACACACTCCACCCAGTAGTAAGAAGATGCCTCTTTGGCTGGCCTGCAGTAATGAGGGAACCCATAAGTACGAAGAATCATTTTTCAAGTTTTTAATAAATTATTTTTCATTTTTCATTTTTCAGGAAGGGGATAATAATACGTGAAAGAACGAATAGTTTAAAATTTTAGCAGGCTCCAAAATGAGTTTATTCGAATGAAACTCATAATCATAAGAACGCAGGTTTTATAACCATGAACCTAGCAAAAGAAAATTCCGTATAGCATCCTCTAGGATCTCCCTCTTTCAAAATCGGACATGATAGTTTCCTTATGCATAAAGCCCAAAGTCAAAATTCGATTTTTAGCCTCATCCTCCACAAACAGAAACACACATTTCAACCCAAAATATGACAAAATGATCACGGATGCAAAACCAATTCGGATATGTGAAGTAGAACTCACCGCGGAATATATGTCTAAATTTCCACTCATTATCATGCAGATCCCTTGCTATTAACTCTTGAGCTGGAGGCTGCTGAGAGAAGTCCTGTGATTTTAAGTATGTCATTAGAAAGACACAGCACGCACATGAAGGCATATCCCAGAACTGCCCAGTCAAATTCATAGCAGCCAAAATGATTTTACCAATGGAGGGAACACTTTTTCAGCAGCACGGCGAGGAACTGAAAATCCTCCATGAGTACTAGTGTCACTGGCTGTCAATGTTTTGCAGAAATAATTTGTTGGCTGCTTGTTGGGGGCACCTAAATCTGCTGGAAGGAAGGAGGCATCCTTTTGCTCTTGCTACAAAAAGGTGTAAAAATCAGAAGAAATAAATAGAAGCAAACAAAAAAGTTGAAGTAGATCATAAGAACAGGAAAAAACCTAAATTTGGCAGACTACCATACCTGGCTCAGTGGCTGCAATGTCATCTGAGCATAGACCTCATCTGTCTCCACATCTGCCTGTTGTTCACAATTTTTAATTTAGTACATATCAGAAAGTAAAAATTGAAAGAACCATACACCGTAACTATCTCCTTACATGCATTGTCACATTGTGAAGCTGGCAGATAAGTTGAGGAGGTAAGCTCGGGTAGTTAGGTATATGGGCATCCACTTCCTTGTGGGTCGATGCAGCAACCTATATAGGCAACAGTTTAAACTGATTCAGTTTAAGTAATACCACAATGAATCCACTTGACACAAAAGGCAACAGTTTAAACTGCAAAGAAGTATTTGGACGTGTTATAAAAGTTCATTATATCAAAATATTGTAACAAAAGTAATGCAAATATGGGTTAGAAATAGTTCTCGGAGAGGGCTTGTGACTTGAACTGCCTAAATATGCATTTAACCGCAACCCAAAATACATATACTACATGTGCCATAAATGAACATGCACATACACATATATGAAGTCACCCAACAACTAAAGCTTAATACTCAGGAGACGGGCTCTTCATATGGTTTGAGGTAGATCGAATATCACAGCAATATTTCTTAGCATATGTTCGGAGATTGCATTCTAAACAGATAGAGAAAGGAATCCTTATAAAAGACAAACATACACGAACACAAAGCAAGGTTGTGAAACCCAGCAAAAAATTACAACAAATGTCCCAAGCCGGTCAATCAAGAGTAAACAGAACGGCTGATATGAGATTTGACATCAAAATCTAAGTCCAATATACAGGCTATTCCCAAGCTAGGTAGACTGACCTGCTCACTGTGACCCTGAGGGAAATAAACCACACGGCTCCCAATGACAGGAAGGGAAACAAGAGGACCCGCACACGCGTGCCAAAGTTCAGAATTCAGACATCTCTTCTCCCCTGCAGATTAAGTTCCAAAGCGATGTAAATTTTCAAGAAGGATAACACAATTTTTACCGGGGGGAAAATGGGACAATAAATATGCAGATATACCATATCAGGACAATAAATGAATTGTCCCTAATTTTGGTTACCCAGCTTTAATGAAGCCAAGAAAATTACTACTGCACTATTACAGAAAGGAATTAGGGACACAATTACTAATTTACTTACCCCAAAAAAGACCTTACGAAAATGCAAGAACACAAAAAAGACGAAAACCAAGGAAAGGGATTCGAATTAAATGGCAATTAAGATCCCTGAATAATAGACAAAGTGTTACCTAAAAATCAGAGTAGCCCCAGAAGCTAATATGATAATGTTTTGCAGCTAAACTAAACCTTGATAGAAGTTCATACCCAGAAATAAGGGAAGGGGATAAACAAACTTTTAAAGTTGATTAAAAGAACCAACGGGAATATACAAAGAAATACACAACTCATACCTTCAGGCGACTGCTGTGAGAAACCAACAGAAGAGAGCCTCATTTCTGGAGATTCAAGAACGGCTTATTACAACCCCAAAAATTTGGAGCCCCAAACGCTCTTACCACAACAATTCAAGGGACTGAAAAATGGATTCTTGCACTTCCTTCCCACCCAAAAACACCATATTACAACCTTCACTTTTTCCCCCGCACAAAAACCCCCTCCAAATCTGAATGTACTCCCAAGTGCTAACCCAGTACCCCCCCTACAACCTTCAATGTCTAGGAAAAAACCACCAAGAATACCCCCCTCTGATCACTTCAACCGAACCCAGTTCCACTAACAAACACAATTGACTTCAGCCTCATCCGCACTTGATCTTCTCAAACCCAACCCCAAATACACCAATCAAAAAACTGCAAAAAAAATCAAACCTTCCACCCAGTTAACCAGTTCATACCACACCCCCAGTTGCCAAATCTGTCTAGCTCAAAATAGAGAAACACAGAAGGAGAAAAGAATCCGGAACTCAACAGATCTCAGCTCAGCCGAACCAGACTTAGAAGCAAAAGCAGAAGGGAAAAAAAAAACCCCAAGTTTGAGCTTAACCAGCACCAAAAACTTACTTTGAGCAGAAACCCTAGAAAACCCAGATCCCCAAAAGCGAATTTCACGTTCAGGTCACGAGTAAAATCCTAGTTAGAGCTGGATCAAAGAGTAATACTTCATACAAAAGCACGGATTCGGGCAAACCGGTGATACATACACAACACACATGCATAGACACTGTTCTTATTATGTAGGTCTGGAAATGTAAAGGGGGGATTGAAGTTGGAAACCTAGGTTTAGACTACAGTTTGAGGTAATTGTGAAGTGAGATAGAGGATACTAGTACTAGGACTGATCAATGATGGTACTGGATTGGCTCCACCTTTCTCTCTCTTCTGCTTGTGCTCCCTTGCTTTGCTTTTTTACTGGATTGGCTCCTTCCCTCTCTCTCTCTCTCTCTCTCTCTTGCTGTGTGTTTCTCTCTCCTCGGATCCAATCAATCTTCACTACTGCCTTTATGACACAATAATCAATTTAAGGATTTATATTATACTATATATATACTCCTATAAAAACAATGCGTAGTAGAGTATATAGGGAGGGAAAGCGTGTTGGATTGTTTTTTTAAAAAAGTGAATAGGAGGTGGAACTAGATCCTCTCCTGTCCAGTGCAATTCTGGATCTGTTCAGAATTTTTTTAGTAAATTACTGTAGACTATTGATTTCTTCAATATAGGAGTATGATTTTAGATTTGGATTGTTTTCCCCACTTCAAATTTTGGATTGTAGAGGATTTGATCTTTGTGAGAATGTTGGAGAGAGACTGCTTTAAGAGGAGTTTTTGTTTTGAGAGATAAAGGTTTTTAGGGTAATTATAGTGGAGCGAGATACCTAGAATAATGAAAATAATAAGATAAGAGAAAATTTATTAAGGCCCCGGTTTCACTAACCACATATACTACAAATTTAACACATTTTACCATATCGTTTTTACTAACAAAAAAATTCAGCATTTTACCATCTCGTTTTCACTAATAAAAAAATTGTGAACAAAAATTATTTTTGCTACAGTAATTCTACTCATAAATCCATCAACAGATTATTCACTAACGGAAATAACTTGACATTTTTCAAAAATTTATTCACTATAAAAAATACTTAATAATTTTTCAACCACAAATAAAAATTTATAAATTTTTCACTATCGAAAATGACCCCTAAGAACAGTGAGGGGTTTATTCTATAGACCCAAAGCGAATATAATTGTTTCAGACATTTTTTTGCGGAAATAGGTCCGGACTGCAGTTTAGCAGTAGTTTACCATTAACAGTTTTTCCTGCTCTTTTTTCGTCAGAAGGATAAATTACACTTTGTCTCCTTCAACTATAACCCAGTTGTTCTTCTTACCCTTTTATAAAACCTCTCACATCTAACATACCATTAAAGTGCGATACCAAAAGAATTGATGGCTGAGCCGTATGAGATAAGAAACTCTCAAGTGGTTCTAAAGGAAGGGATTGGCTAGCCTATTGCACCCGGGGGGGAACAGGCCATTCGACAGGAAGATTCTGCAATTGCGGACGCTTGGTTTGATTAAGCCGCTGAGTATTGGAAACAGGCTATAACCGCTCCGAGTAAACCACCAATTCGAATTATATTATAAATCACTTATGTGATGGCTCCTTTTGCGAGCTTTCCACTCTTTACAAGACCCGACGCAGGAGTTGAAGTCTTCTTTTCCGGTGAAGTCAGACTAAAATGTAGCTGAATGAGTGATCTACAAATAGGAGTCAATTTTTTCTTGTTCCAAGTCGGAATCTTCTGTTTCCTATTTGATTCCTTCTTTGAAATTGACTTCTTTTTGTTCCAAGTCAATTTGTTCTTGTTCTTTGTGAAAGCAAGTCAGTGCTTCATCTAAGCGAGGATTAATCTAGGCGTAGTTTTTCAAAAGTGCTAAAAGTACTAAAAATACCAAAAGTTACTACTTTTTTTTCCCTTTGTATTTTGTGAAAGAAAAAAAAACAAATAGCATTTTTAGTAGTTTTGGAAAACTAGGCCTAATTGCTATCAATTTAACCTTCTTTTAACATGTTGTTATTCAATTGCACAAACAACATACATGAGATGTGGGAGTAGAACATGGTTATTTTACAAGATTTCAATTCCGTGATCTTCATAACTGTTAATTAAGTGATTCCCAAATATAGTGCCATTATAGATTTTTATGGGCCACCTCTTTGTTGATGTTACTAGAGCCGCTTTAGAATGTGTCATTGAGCGTTCCTTTGTTGTTCTTGTCTTTCATTTCATTGTATCTAAAAAATGAGACCATTTGTAGAGAAAGGAGAGGGGATGACTAGAGGAGTTCAAGCTATTTTAGATTTGATCCGCGTTTGATACCTCAAAAAAGCATTTCAAATCAATTTACTACATATATTAAATTTATTTACTTATTAAAAATTTCAGATCAAACTTAAACGCTTAACTACTCCACCAACTGAAGTCGTTTACGGCCCCAATTTTGCACTAAGAGTAGCCTATCTTTGTCATTAGTATATATTTGCCTGTCCACATGATTTACAGATCCTCTAATTTGTAGCACTATCTTACTCTTTATTCAAACAACAACAATTCTATGATAACGGTCTTTAGTAACCACATTGTGAATACCACGTGACATGTATTTAAAATGTGAATATTGGTGACACGTCACGCGATATTCAAAATGTGGTTACCAAAGCATGTCACCAAAACATTCGTGTTCAAACAAACAAAAGAATGAAGGTTACTTATTTTTTTGCCGTCCATTTTCCCATAGTGCCCCTTTCGTTTTCTCCTACCTTTCCTTTTCACCTTTTACAATGGAGACAGAATTTCCTATATTTAAACCAAACAAAAGGGATTTACTTTTTACACCGATGAAAATGAAATGAAATAAAAGGGCACTTTTGATGAGGGAGCGAGATGCATGGACGAAGTGTTGGCCCTAAAATTAGGAAAAAAAAAAGGGTACTGTAAACCAATGTTCCACTTGTGAAAGCTCCTTTTCAATTCTTGGCTGCGTAGCTCTTCCTTGTAACTCTTGTATAAAAATTTGTTAATTTTCACTTAAAGTAACTGGGCTCCAAAAACATGGACAGTTTCGGACTTTCAGTACTTCAACCCATGAATCGAATACGGGATTCATTTTTAATGATTTGAATGGTGTATTTATTGGGATATTGTATAGAACCCTTATCCAAGAACCCTTATCTTGATTGGAATGGATGTAGCTAACAGTACTTCAAACTAGCCGAGTTTTGTAGCGTTTGGGCTTAGCCAAGGGCGGAATTAGGAATGTAATATGCCCTGGGCTAAAATGGATTAGTGGGTGAAATGAGTTTGGTTAAAATTATTTGGGCCAAATTTTACATATAAATTTTTTGGTTTTTTCAAAGTTGACCTAGGCTACAGTTAGGACAACCCATAATGAGTATAGTTCTACCCTTGGGCTCAGCTCATTTAGACGAGCCAAAAATTCAATCAAGATCTCGACTTGTCAAAAGGCCAGCCGAACCCGGTTTATGCTAAACGAGTCTCTTTAGACGAGTCGAGATTTAGGGTGTCAAGCTTGGCTTGTGTTACGTACCTCATGCACATGCTTAAAACACGAGCTTGAGCTCGACTCAATTAATTACTCCTACTAAACAAGTCGATCCAAGTCTCGAGCCGCTCATTAACAGCTCGGTTCATTTTGCGGCCTATAGTGTAGCCACGTAAAATAAGACAGTACATTTTGAAAGAATAACTGTTTTTTTTTTTTTTTAAATTGGAAGGTATGACTGTCAAAAATAAAAATGATCATATCTATTAAAACAAGTAAGAGATAATTTCAACATTACAATTATTCTATGAAGTTGACTTTTTTTTTGTAAAGATTGTGTATCTATGCACAAAGGCCACAACGCTGCCGAACAATCTGGCCCGTGAGGCCGGCCATAGATTCCATTTTGATGATTCGAGACTTTCTTCCATGCAAAAAAAAAACACATATTACTAGTCAATCAGGATCTAAATTAAATAGAAAAAATGACGGTTAAAGACGTGTTTTGATAATTAATACCCGCCAAAGACATTTTCAGCATTAATAAATGTCCTCAACATATCCTTGATGGGTATTAATTATCAACCATTCACATTTTTCTACACAAAAGATCCATTTGCACGGCTACAAATGCACGATTAACTTGATTTTCTTTATCGATGATCCACATTGCGATTTATAAAGAAAAAAGGATTTTAACCATTAAAATAGACGCCATGGTGCTCCTCATTGCCATGCTCCTAGTTTCCAAATAAAAAACAAAAAACTGGGGCTTTTTTTAAAATGTGTGATTTTCAATTTTTTTCTGCATTTGCCTGTTTGGGGTCAAATTCTTGTGGATTGTTGTTTCGTCTCGACAAGAGGAATAAAAAAAAGTAAAAAAAATATGACTTTTACACCCCTGTTTTTTTAAATATTCTAATTTTAACACTTTCAGCCGAGCTTTTTGGTCAAAATTTAGTCAAAAAAGTAAAAAAAAAAATTATGACAGTAAAATTATTTACTTTAATTTTATTAGAAAAGAGAACATTAGTGGGGAGAGATGGGAAAGTGGGAGAAGAAATGGTGGACGAGGAGTAAACTGGTATGGAAGGAAGATAATGATGTGGCGGACGGGCTAGAGTTTGGTTTTGTTTCTCATTTGAGAATATCTTGTTTACAGAGTAAACAAGTATTTACGAAGCTCAATTTCGGCCGTTAAAAACTGTTTTGGACAATCCGAATTAAAAATAATCTATTAACAGTAATAGTACCAATAATAGATTATTTTTTATCCAAACCATCTAATGCCAAAATAAACAGCTGAGATCACTCAGCTCAGCAAAAAACCGCTTTGCAGCGGCTCTGTAAATAAGTTTATCTCTTCCCATTTTCCTCACCAAACACAGTCTAGACACAACAGCAGTAGGAATCCCAATTCCCAAGTCTGCATGAAACGTCGCCGTGATTCAAAATACACTGACCTCTCCTGAGGTTTCTAACAAATGCAGAAACTTCACCTGAGGTTCCTGAAATTTCACTAGCTTTCCCTACTTTTGTTGACAATGTTAAGATTTCCCCTCCGGTTACATTTTTTTTGACAAACAGAGATTGAAATGAAAACTTCTTCATTTTAGACATGAATTCAAATAGAATCGAAGAGAAAAGAATTTGATGATCTAGAACAAAGTTTGATTTGGATTTCTTGTTTTAAAGATTTAGTATTGACGAGCTACAGTGATTGCACCTATTAAAGCAATTAAAAGAATTATTGAAATGAGCTCAAATGGAAGAAAAAAATCTGTTGATAAATGAATACCAATTTGTTGACTATTACTTATCAAATCTTGCTCTAGAATCTGGTTGGATCTTGTAGCCCAAATAATCTTGTACCATAACGTATCTAGAATAGTAATAATTAGTGAAACAAAAATAATTATACAAATCAACAAAGTAATTCCATCTCCTACGATCCAAAGATAAAAATCTTTGTAATATACTGAACCATTCACGAAAATCACAACAAATATGATCGAAACATTTAGAGCTCCTATCTAAATCTTTGAGTCCTATCTTTATATGCCAACCAAATTAATTGATGATAACAAAAAGATTATCCTCCCAACCAAACAGAGTACTCACATCCTCCTTCCTTAGCAGAGTATCGCATATCCTATCTATAAATCTTTGAGTCCTATTTATTTTGAGACAACTAATTTTCTATATGAATTTGTGACAAAATGAATGTCAGGCGTGAGTATGGGTTGGGGAGCAAGACATCGTCTGTCTTGTATTTTTCTTGTTTTGCATTAGTTAGATGATTAGTTTGGTTTTATCAAAAATATTTGTAATGAACCCCATTAAATAAGCAACGCTGAGTTTTTATTAATGTAAACTTACTTGTTGATAGTACTAAAAAAAAAAAAACCCACAATGATCATTTACTTCAAACAGACTACTTAAACATTATAAAGGTATAAATGCTCCAATTTAACTCCCCACTTCCACACATCCATCTTGCATGCCAAGGAACGAAAAAAAAAAAAAAAACTCCTGGTTGTAAGGCTTAGGAAAATCTATTTAATTACACGAGCATAATTCATTAAGTTAGGTTGCAGTCTCGTAAGTTTTCTAGTCCTAATAAGAATAACAGAAAATGATAATTTCAAAACTGTTGTGCATAATGCACAGGGTACAAGTTTTTTATGCACATCAATTTTAGCATTAGCATCACCTATACATACATGATCAATAGAATTAGTCCAAATGTTCCTTACCACTACATTTCACCACACAAAGTTAGAGGGTCCCATCTAGTGAATCATATATACAGTCCATAGGTTTATTTTGTAAGTTTTTATAAAGAGAAATTGATTTTCATACTCTCCTTTATCCAAATGCACTATTTTTTTTGTTTGTAGTGTAATGTGAAATTACATGATTACTCTTTTCATGTGTGAAAGAAAAAATATATAAATAGTAATTTTGTAATTTTACATGAATGAAGACAAAAAATAAAATGCCCTTAGACAAAAAAAGTGTGAAAATCAATTTTCTTTTATGTAACTCCAGTAGGATAGGATAGGGAAAAAAACAAATATACCTTTCCGTCTTTCGTATGTGAATAATGAGTTCCACATTACTGTAATTTGATTTGATTGTGAAGCTAGCCCACTGTATTTTTGTAGTGGGTCAGTACCAATTGTACGGGCAGGCAACCAGGCCATGGGAGTAAAGTATCTGCATGCCAAACCGTGGTGGCCAAAACAGGACTGTCAATGAGTCTCGAATTCGATCCGAATCTAGTAATATTTAATTCCAACACGAATTTGAAATAATTAAAAATTCAATTGGAACTAGAATTTAGTAAATTCGATTAGTTCAGTAATTCGAATTCGAAAAACCAGAGTCCTAATCCCAAAATCCGAATCCGAAATGAATGTTTTCACATTAGAAAGCAACACCTCGGCCTTACCCCAACGGCTTGAAGGCCATTCTCGGTGCAGGTACCACCGCTTTGGATTACTTTTCGCACTTGTGTTTTTGTTTAATACCAAATCGATTCCGATGTATTGTAGCAAATGTGAACAATTTTTCCACAAGTTTTACCTTCTTCCAACTGGTGAGTCTCATGCGTTAGGTCCTGAGATTGACGGCGTACAGAAACCTAGCTAGCTTGCTATTAGAGCTAGAGTAGGAAATCCAGACCGACTCAGATAAAAAATGACATTTTTTGAAGAATTTTTCTATAATGCTCCAGTGTGGTATTTATATAAATGCCTATTTATATAATTCTTCAAAAAATCGCACTCGTACTTATCACAAAAAAGAGAGACTATACATAATATGTTTATGGTCACACTTATCACAACATATGACTATACTAACCATAAAATATGGCTGACTGGTCAGTTGGTAGCCGGTCACCGTTATTTAGGTAGGAAGTAGCTTACTTTTTGGCATTCCTAAAATCACACCGCTTTATGGCATAGCCACTCCAAATTTTGCCCTTTAGCTAAGGCCATTGTCTAGTGGGCAACCAAATGGGGCAAAAATATAAATCTAACTTAAAATTTTAATTTGTGTATAGAGTATATGTTTGTTAGAAGTTAGAACAATTTTTTGAAAATAAAAAATATAAACCATATAATTGCAATTATTTACTTTTAAATAACTATAAATTTATACATATTCACGTGAAAAGGAATATTCATTTATTATTTGGATAACTTACAATTGTAATTTATATTCCTAGTATAAACACACATAGCCATTTTAAAATTGATTAATATTATTATAATTTGAAAAATAATAACCAAGAGTGTCGACGATTGAACTAAAACGAATTGGTTAATGCATGTTGATAGTGATCAATATCATTCATTCGTAGATGTAGTACTTAGAAGTAATGTTGGTGGATAACCTTGGGCATCACAGCCGGACCCGCATTGAACCACACAAACATTTCATTTTCAAACAAGAAAATTAAATGACCACCCCCAAAAAAGGAGTATTCGCCTAGCTTCTTCTTCTCTTCTTTTTTGTTTAACCAAATCGGTTAGTAAGTCTTGTTTGTTTTGTTTCCATGCGTCGGCAGACCCCGCACAGGTGCATATATATTATCTCCCATGTTTTTTGTTTTTGTTTTTTTTGAATCTTTTTCTAGACCACATTTTCCTGCGGAATCTCTCTATGCATGGAATCTATCGTGTGGGGACGTGACTTGTTATTAAACTAAGGTTGGAGATGGAACGAGTGTGTGTGTATATATATACACACACAGTTTCTTAAGATTCAAATCTTGATTGTGGGATGGTTTTGATTTGCTATGTGCTTTTGTTTCATTCAAGTATTCTATTTATCAAAAAATTCTGCAATTAAAAATGATTGCTGATTTTGTCACTTCTTTTTTTGTTAACGTCACTCCCCTGCAAATGTATTTTTGCACTAAAATACATTTGCAGGGGAGTGACGTTAACAAAAAATAGAGTGGCAAAATCATTTCCCTTAAAAATTCTATTATCAAAAAAACCGTGCGCAGAAAAAGAAAGGTTATGAGAATCTAGGAGAAAAAATCGAATTCATCACTATATATAGCAACCAACTCTAATTTACTCCTATTCTTTAGGAATATCCAAGTATTCGATCAAGTGGCAAGCGATCTTGGCCTAAGACTAAGGTATTTTCTTCATTATAAGATTTCAGTTTTGATTTTTCTTATCAATTTTTTGGGCCACCCTACCTGCACGTGTAAGCGTATAAAACGACTGTGAAAGAGGTTGTAGTGATTAGTTCGAGATACATGCAAATTAGTCCAAAACACCCTGCATTAAAAAGAAAAAAGAAAAAGGTAAGATTTACATCATCAAGCTCAATCCTTAGGTTGCGGAAACTTATTCAGTGCTTATGGGGGCCAGCCCTCCACTATTACTGTGAGATTGGGAGCGATAGCCACCAAGCAGCACGAACGAGCACGTGCGCAAAGAAAGGGACACATTTATTAGCACATTGGATGTGGCTATTATTTTGGAATAAGTAGAGTGAAGTGCAGTTGGTGTTTTTCTTAATGCACATGAACATAGTTCGATTCTCGTAAGCACTCATCTTTCTCTTCTTCCATTGTCTTAGGATAGAGTAAATTAGATTTAACAAATGACAAAAAAAAAAAAAAAACCCGTTAGCAAAAGATACCAAATTCGTAGCATCCAGCTTGTGACTAGGATTTGCATTTTGAGGCATTTTTCAAGATAATCATGGAATTACATGGTTTGCCGTCCTAAATTGTTGGAGATCGCATTCATAAGATCGGAATGACGTAGGAGCTAGTTCTCAAAAAAGGTCAAATCCCGAGTCGAAATACGGCATCCCATGTGGGGGGAGACTTACGAAACCATTAATTAATTAGTAACACAATTAGGCCAAACTGCTGGCCTGTGATGAAGACAGTTAAGCATTGTTGTCCATGCAAACTTGTTACCATAATCCTAACAGACAATTGCTTTCGACCTTCACTAGAATTGGTACTACCCATTTCTCTGTATGCGATGAGATTGGTGCTTTAAAAAGTGCTACCTCTTTCTAATCTTCTTAGAGAAAAAGAATGGGGACCTTTCGTAACCGACATAAAGTTTACACGGCTGTCAATATAGTAGTAACACATAAATGCAAATTTATATATTTTCCCAATTGTAATTCAGTGTCACATATTTTTATACATTTTTCACAAATACACGACTCAGGGCTATCGAAACCAGCCCAGCTGGAAACCCCGAATGATGAAAAAGTCGAATTGACAAAACCCGACGTGAAGGTTTTTCAGTAAAATATAATGAAAAAATATAGTTACGATCTTTTATCTTTGGGTCAAAATAATTTCTTCCTAAATACGCACTGAAGAGTTGCTGTAATGTGCAGCCCTCTAAAAAACGGCGTAGTTTTGAGGTAGAAAATAAGATACTCGAGTTTCATCAAAACGACGTTGTTTTGTTCCTCTTCAATTCCTAACCAAGGTAGACGATCCGCCGGCGTACTTTGATACCAGCAGCATATCACCTGGCAAACCAGCACAATCGCAAACAAGGAAACCCACCATCGCCACTTCACACGCCTCCACCATAACCACCGAAAGCCCAACGCCAAGGTAGCGAATCATTAGATCCTAAACTACTATGGTCAGTAGCATCCAATACCCTTAAAGCACGCCCAAATCTGACCAAAATCATTGCCATCACCAAATTAGACCAACACAGAGGCACTGTCATCACCAAATCAAACACTACTATCTCTAAACTCAGAACAAACCCACCACATCCCATGTCGCAAAACGCTACCTAGTACCTAGCTACCTTCAAATTTAGGCCTTTTTTTTGGAGTTTCACGTTTTGTTATTAATTTTTGCAGAACTTTTCCAAGATTTTATTATTTTCTGACTTCGATTGTTGAGATTAGGAATGGTGGAGGCACTCTCTAATTGAGGTATGATCTGGTTATTGTTGAGGGTGGGTCAGACCGTTAGAGGAAAAGTTGAAGGGAGTTGGGTCTCATAAATGGAGGGGGAGGAAGATGAGTCCGTGAACCTCCTGTCCGTTTTGGAAAATAAAGACCGAAAACGCGGTTTTTGAGAGGGCTACGCATTGCAGCGACTCTTCAGCGTTAGAGGGACCCGGCCTCCTTCCTTCTAGTTTCAGGTCCTGTAACTAGTACTAGTGTTGTCGACTGGCCTGGCCGTAACTATTAAAGAAAGAAAAACATACTCAAACCATCCATTGTGTTCAGAGTTAAATGTGTTGGCTAGAATGGTTCCTGGTACGTACGAACGGTTCTTGGTACTTGCGTACATCCAGCTAGGTGGTTCTATGATTGGCAAGTTGGCCACCTAAAGAAGGGTCTATTCAGCTAACTGAAAGTCTCAAAAAAAAAAAAAAACATTTTTCTTAATGAGATGGGCCATTGTTATGAGATGATCATATCCTTAGCAATTGAAGATGATAAGAAATAGGAGTACCATATTCAATCTGTCTATATTCAATCACGATCTATTTCAATCCGTACAAATTCATCCGAACTCACCTATTTATATTTCTCAATCATAGAAGCTGTAGATAAAAAAATCCAGACCAAGCTAGTAAGTTAGTAACAGGTAGTATTAATTCGTAATAACAGTTTTATGTTTGCTGACACTAACATAAGTGTAACTATGTCAAGCTTGACTCGTGTTTGACTCTTTAAGAGGTTTTTTCTTCTTCTTCTAAGGATAACATAAAAAAGGTTGGGAGGGAGAGACCAGAGTAAATGCAATCCCCCTCATTGAAGGAGTCCCAACTGTTAGAGCATGTTTAGCCAATGAGCTAGTACCACCCATTGATCGAATGAGTCAAGCTCACTGCGGCGTCCTTTCGGAGTAATCCCTACTCATGGGAGAGTAATCCGACGCCACAACCCACCAAGGTATAAGCTGGACAGATATTGATTCCCAATAAACAACATTTGGTTCACGAGGACTCCTACCTGCAAGCAGAATTTAAACTCGCAATTGTGTGAATGGAGGGAGTTTCACCCTCACACCACTTGCCATCTTGGCAACCACCTCCGGTAGTACTCTTTAAGAGTTTGCTACAGATAAGTAGGAGATAACTTGGTTCATAACGTTGAATTTTTAGCTTTCTTTCTTTTCTTTTTCTTTTTTTTCCATTTTTTAGCTTGACACGGTTTCGATGATAAATTAAATCTACAGTACTTTAATTTGAGACTATAGAAAACAAGTTTGGGTTCGGTTTGCATTTGATCCGACTTAATTTATAAAAAAAGAAATTTAAATTTCGCTTGTGATTAGTACTTCAATTAAAACTCATTTGAGACTGCTTAATTAATTAGTGGAACATCTTCGACTGGCTTCTACTGGCTTCATTCTGACTGACTTAATTCCATTTTGTAACTATGGGCTACGGGCCGACATTTTCTTCTCTAGAAGTATTTACTGTATTATCTTTGATCGGACTGATTATCCTTCTACATATCTATCTATTTAATTATATATATATATTTATATATATATAGAGATAGAGAGAGAGTCCGGTTCCCATAAGGGATCCCGCACAGGTTTACCATGCGGGACTCCCCTTTCTCGATCGAATTGGGACGATCCGAGCCGCTCAAAGTGATCAGGACGTGATTTTAAGGGTATTCGCGAGAAATCAGCAAAAAAATGATCTGCAAGGGCTTGATCCGAACAGTTTTTTATTGAACGGTTCAGTAAAAAACTGTTCGGATCAAACCCTTCCCGATTATTTTTTTTGCTGTTTTTTTTAGTACTCTTAAAATCACATTCTGAACACATTGAGCGGCTCGGATCGTTGCAATTCAATTGGGAAAAGGGAGTCCCACACGGTAAACCCGTGCGGGATCTCTCGTTAGATATAAAGTGTGTGTGTGCGCGTGTGTGTGTGTGTGTGTATATATATATATATATATTGGCTTAAAATGATCGAATTGAAGTCCTTGTGAGTAGTAATTTCTCCACAGAAAATTAGTAGTTTGAATGGGAAAGGGTTTGGCTGTAGCCAGTGCTAGCTGTATGTCGCTTGTCCCAACTCCACATTGCATGGGTACATTACATATGGCCCCATGCATAAAATCCATGACAGCAATGGAATACTGGTATATCACAATTATATTAATTTATGATGTACCAAAAATGAAATAATAGAGTACTTTAATTTTGTTTTCCAACTTTGAACAATTAATATCTTCGGTAGTTGATTCCATGAAACAACTGATTATATGAGGTATCCTAAAAAGATGGTTTTTTGCCAAAGAAATTAAATATTATTCCTACAATTTCCTGAATATTAATGAATTCTTTAAACTTATGGGAAAAAAAAATGAAATTTTGTTGTTGTCAATAATGTACTCTTATGAAGTTATCGTTTTGTAGACTGAACAATATTTTTGTGATAGAAGAGATATACTATCATCATTATTATAAGTTCAGTCAATCAAACATGCCTACAAAGCATGACAGTCATATCCAATAGGATAAATTGCACTAAGCTTTCCTACATGCAATTCTAACAAAAGTAGGGATATCTCTCTCTCTCTCTCTTAAACTGAGGAACAGCCCTACAATCAGGCACTAAATGGATTTGATTAAACAACTCAAATTTCGGGGAGAGCTAGCTCCAGCACGCTAGCCACGGCCCTCCACTTAAATATCAGGGTAAACACATCGTCCTCCTCTACTTTACAAACTATTCTATCAATAGAATCGTTTTTCGACTAGAGTATTTTGTAAGTAAAAGTATTTTGAAGGGCATAAATGGTACTCCAAAAAGTCTAATAAGGTTGGTGATGATGAGGATAAGGATCTTTCAATACACATGAGCGCGCGCATATATATATATATATATATATATATATATATATATATTCACATGGGTAACTTTCTAAAGTATGATTGATGAACAGCCTAGGGTTTCACTATCAAGGTGGTGTGGTGTAGTGTAGTGTAGTGTAGGGTAGTGGGGTACAAAACTGTCACATTTTCCCTCTCATAAATAAGTTAATTTCTGAGGGGTCATTTTCCTTCATTCAGAGTGGAGGAGAGTGGGAAAAAGCGAAAGATGTCAAAAGAGAAACAGCTCACCCCCTTAGATTCGTGGGTCCTACGCAATTCTCTGATTACGACGCCCGCACCCACACCCTTTTGACGACGCTGACGAGGGCTACAGCGTGCCGTCAAACCAATCCCCTCTCTCTCCGAAGGTCCGCCTCTTCTCTGGTCTAATGGTTTGGACTCAATGAGATAGTTCAGATCGAGACCGTCTATAGGTAAATTAATGATTCAGATTTTTTCACACACTTTTATCAGTAAAAATATGCTTTTATCGGTAAAAGTGTACAAATACATTCAAACCAACCCCCTCTCACTCCAAAGGGTCCACCTCTTCTATAGTCCAATGGTTTGGATTGAACAAGATAGTTCAGATCGGGACCGTCTATTGATAGATCAATAATTCGGATTTTTTCATACACTTTTATCAGTAAAAAATTAAAAATACCCTCCTCTCGGTAAAAGTGTACAGATACATCCAAATTATTGATTGATGCGAATAAACAATTCAATTAGAACTGTCTTCTTTAGTCCAAAACATAGACTCTAGAGGATGCATTTCCATCCCTACTAAAAAATTGGACACCCAAATCTGGCTTATCACTGATCAGCTCCCACTTTCATAATTCCAATTTTTCCGATAAGTTAAGAGTTCGGATCAGCTTATGCGTGTCTCGAATAATTTTGAGAAATCAATTTTATTGTCCATTTGCGAAAGTTCCAATTAAAATCAAAGCTTAACTTTGTATGGAATGGTCCCAAAGAAATTAGTAACACTTGAGAAATTTCAAATTTGAAACCTTGAGACCCTGTTCAGGTGCATGGAAAGGATGTGAAAAGTTGAGAAAATCAATTTCCATGTAACCTTTTGTATGTTAGTTACCAATAATGTAGTTGTAGGATGAGAATTGATATTCGCGCTCCCTTTTTTTATGCAAACACTCTACTTTCAACGCGAAGTTAAATACAGCGCCTGCATAAAAAATAGGAGCGCGAATATCAATTTCCTTGTAGGATTCATAGCTTCAACTTTATTACTGAAAATCACTTTCTTATAAAACAGGTCTTGTAAAAAGGAACGAATTTTAGTTTTTCAGCAAAATTTCTAGTTAAGAGAACACGTGCGGGGAAACAAATTTCATTTTCCTTTACTTTACTTCACTTCACTCCACTTTTTTAGAAAATTCAGTTTCCATACGACATTTTCGACAACTGAACGGAGCCTGAGAGAGAACAAACTTCTAAATTTCAAGCCAATTGTTCTCGGAGTTCCAATTTCGCATGAGTTTTTTTTTAAAGTTAATTGTTTCTAGTTCGTAATCCACCATAGTTGATAGATCTCGATAAATTCTATTAAAGAATATTTTAAAATCACATAAATGGAACGGTGAATTATATGTACCTCACAGATTAGTCGGCTGTTAAAAAAAAATGGTAATAAAAATTCAAAAAATATATTTTATAACCAAATAAACTAGTCCTCCCATTAAAATGTGTAACAAATCAACGGCAGATCTTAACCACTACCACTACTACCCCTGCTCTTGCTGTGGTTAACATTTTACTTGCTATTAATATCGAGAATTTTAAACATCAAACGGTGCGTGGAACCCAAATTTTAATCAATGTTTATGTTTAAAACCTCCTGTGGGTCATTAGTATCATTAGTGATCAGGTTTAAATTTCCATTTTATATCCTCCCCTTTGGCCTTTGTAGTGCCTCATGATATTCCTTCTTTTCAGAAAAAGGTAATTTCGTATTCCATACATACACTAATTTCTTATAGTGAGGGCGAAAGCATTCTGATAACGATGCGCAATTAATTATTTGATTTTAAATTTTGTGTTGAAAGCCACAAATAAGCTTACGTGCGTATTTTCCTAATTTTAAATTGACACAAACATTGGTCGTCTAAACAAAAAGTAAAGAATAATGACAAACCTTGGAAGATTTCGACATGATTAGGATTCATTGAAAAATATAATTAGTAAAAAAGAAAAAGCTAGTGTGGAGCCCACTTGTCAATCAAGATAATTAAAGTAATGATGATTAGAAATTAATAAAGGGGGTTTAGTCATAAGTAGTGGCTCCCCTCAGGTGAACCCTACCTTGAAAGGGGCATATATGGAGTACAATATCGGAGTGTGTTGGAGTGGAGACAAACACACAGGATTGAGCTTATAGCAGAGGCTTAACTCATGGCGCGCGCGCGTGTGTTTTTTGTTTGTTTTTAACTTTTGTGTGTTTGGTTTTTCAAATGTATTAGGAAGGGGTAGGAGGGGGATGAGGCAAAAGGCAAGAAAGAACAAGAAAACAATCCCCTTTTGTTTTCGTTTCTTGATCATGTTTTGGGCGACATATAGGCTCAACCAAATCCAAGAAACTATAGTAGCACGTTTGTTAGTGATTATTCAAGCTTCTAATTGTGTTGTTTTCCGACCACCGCACCCGCTAATCATTTCTTTATCATTTGGGCAAGAGAGGGAGGAACAAAAAAGGATTTTTGAAAGACAATCTCCATTTATCGAATAGAATAAAGTCAAATATTCTTGATGAAAGTCAAATCTCTCTACCAAACCAATGGACTTGCTTGTAGTCTAGCCGTTATTTCTTGGTACTCCCATAAGGGAGGTCAGGGTTCGAGTCACGTTTGGCCGGGGTTTAGGACTATGAACAGCTTTTGGACTTCCTATGGACTAACTAATTAACTCTCCCGCTAACCTCCACTAAGGTACATATACAATATTGGCCAAAAGAGAAGAAGAAAGAATTATGCGAACCTTTTTTTTTTCTTGATTTTTAATTGGATTGATCTAGAGCTGGGCAACAGACACGAGACACGACAACACGACACGAACCGGACACGAAGTTAGCGGGTTAGGGTTGAACATTTCTGACACGAAACACGAAAATGACACGACTCGAGAACACGAATTCTAAATGGGTCGGGCTAGGGTTGAACACGTGAGACACGAAATTGACAAGACCAACACGGTTACGAATTTGTGTCATCCATTTTCACGAACATATATACATAATATATGGTATGTCTACAATTCTATATAGAGTTAGGCAACAGACACGATAACACGACACGAACCGGACAAGAAATTAACGGGTTAGGGTTGAGTATTTCTGACACGAAACACGAAAATGACACGACTCGAGAAACACGAATTCTAAATGGGTCGGGTTAGGGTTGGGTGATTTGTGACACGAATCCGACTGACACGACACGAACACGACCCGACACGACCTGTTACCCAGGTCTAGATTGATCACAACTCGAAGAGAGGATCTAACAAGTAAAAAACTACAATGAAACAAAAAATCACTATAGACGAACATAACTTAAAAACGACAGTTTTACAAGTTTTGTGTGTGTGTGTGTGTCTTTTTTGAATTTTTTTGAACTTCAAATAAGGGTGTGTATTATAACCTTTCCTTTGTTTAACCCCGAAAATTATGATCAAAAGGTAAAAACAAAAGTTCACTGGCTTTTTCACTAAAAATTTTGAACTACACATTATTGCATTTTGCCATGTTATTCGCACCAACCCACAACTTCCTTTTCATTTTCCTCTCTATTTTTCCCTTTCACCCACCCATATAACATTTATAATTTATAGGTTAGAGGAAACAATTTGCCATTTCTGAATAAAAAGTTATCCATAACTTATTGGATAGCGGAAATGCCTTTAATCAGGAGAATAAGTCATTACTTTTATTAATAGTAATTAAATTAGCTCAAACACATTGTACGTATAGTTTTTCATCCATCCTACTCACTCAGTTGTCTAATCATTATTATGGCCCAAAAACCCACCTTGTACCCTGCGCAATGTATAAGACTTATATGCATTGGAGTTTTGGCACTAACAAAAATAGTTTTGGCATTATCACTACCCACAAATAATTTAACTCATTTCTTAACCTAATTAATGGGTGAATAAAATCACCCTCTATAAGTGAATCTCGTTTCAAGAACCAACTAGAGATCAAAGAAGATTTTGTTCACCTACCTACGAGACTAGTGGGTAAACATAGTTAACGGCATGAGAACGAACTTGCATTGGGAGGAAACTCAATCGAGGATACATATATACACTCCCTCCCTTCTTAAATGACACTTTACTACAAAAAGAAATAAAACATAATTTCGTGCATAATTTCTTAAATTCAAGAAAAGAGACATACTTTTTCTATTATTTTTGTTTTGTTGACGGGATTGTTTATCTGGTGCTTCTTTTTCTTTCCCAATCAAAAAAAAAAATGTTTCTTTTCTTTTTGAAGGAAAATACTACTCCATATTTGTATTAGCAAAATGAACGTGCACCATACGAAGTGTTAAAGATGATTCTGGTTCGAATATCCATTAAGAATTTTTTTAATTAGGTCTACTTAAGAATCTATGTATATATGCCCATATAATTGCAGGGTCCCACCTCCAAAAAAAAAAACACACCATATGAGATGCATGTGGTAGGGTTTGGTTCACTTAAATGTAGCCATTCGTATAATCAAACTTATCATATTCTTGTCAATTCTTATGAGGAGAAGAATGATTCATTATTGTATGTTATATCTAGAGAGAGAGAGAGAGAGTGGTTAAAGAAGATTATCTGAAGCACTTTTAAGATCTTGCAAGGCATCGATTAGATAGTGTAGGCCAGAGGAAAAATAAATTTAGGTATATGGGTATAATGGGACCCACAAAAGATTTTTTTTTGGGTATGTGTAGCAAATTAATATGTACCGTCTGGAAATCACAAGGACTAATAAAAAGGAAACACTTACACGAGAAATCCTAAATTGGGGAAAATATGCTTTACATAAGAGAAATCCTAATTAACCCATTATTAATCAAGTAAAATAAATAAGTGCAAGTTTTGATCCAAGGAAGTTGTTTAGGAAAAAGTCTTAAGTGATCCCATGCAATAATCTGTGTGTGTGCATGATGTGCATTTAGTTTATTAACAGCTCAGGATGTCTGGGTCAGTTTACGCGCATATCGACTTACTCGCATGGTTTACGTAATTTGAGTCATTCATTTAACCTTCTCTCTCTTCTTTTTTTGGGTTTGACGGTCAGGGGCGTCTAGATCAGCTTACGCGCACCTCAACTAATCTCTTCTCCAGTCCAATTAAAGGTAGACCATCCACCGGTACTAAATTCATTTAGTAGCTAATTGCAGAGGCATCACCACTCCTTTTCTTTTTTTTTTGGTAATCGGCACCCACTCCTCTTATTTGTTTAACTCAAACACCACTCCTTGTTAGTTAGCGTTTCTTAAGCATATGTTAATTAATTAACTTACAAGCAAAACTAAACATAATTAACGCCTCGATAAGTTCGACAATTTTGAATTTTTCTAAAGATGAAACGAATTTTGAAACCATGTTTGCCTGGAAAACCGAAATGTCGTCAATTAGGTGTTGCTGTAACACATGGGCACACACACGACCCTTTGAAGAGTTCTCAAATTTCTCATGACTGGACTGAAGGAGGCCCATCCAAAGGGGACTGTGATTCAGTGTCATAAGGGTTTACGAATCTGGCCCGCCTTGTAACTCATTATAATATAGCTAAACCCTAGATCAATAATCGGGCGCGTCTCCCGATGACTAGGCCCGATCCAACAAATATGCACCCTCCTTTCGAATACATGTACGAATGTCATACAATATGAGTCTCCGCGAATGTAAACTAATATAGGTAGGCAATGCGTCTCCATGATTTCTATTGTACCTCGCTAAACAAGAGTTAAGTATGAGTCAAACTAAAAACCGGATAAGTTACACAAGTAATTTCAACAACCATACGAGATGCACACACAAAAGAGAAAGTAATTGTATAGCATTATTGTTATTAAACTGAAATTTTGAGAGTTGAAAAGGCGTAAGCGAGTATAGTACACTAGTGATCTTTGCGAAAAGGAACAAGTGATATTACATAGAGGCTCAACTATTAAAACAAATATATGTTCCATTTACCAGTTTAGAAATGGCGCAAGACTATAAATCAAGCTAAATAGTAAGAAACAAATCAAGCTAGATGGTAAGAAACAACCATATGAGCATAGGAAATGAATTGAAACGGTGATATATTTGAATCAACAGACATTAACCGAAGAACTCATGGAAATTGAAGATTTGAATCATGGTAGATGACCAAAGACGCAAAAGCTTGGCCAGTACCAAAGTGAGCGCAACGACATAACTCAAGCTATCGAAAAACAGTAACAGATTCACACATGATATTGAAGTCTAAAGAAGACAACATCACAAGTCTTCACCCATAAACGACTATGTACCCACAACCCAGCATATTGCCATTACCAATAATTTGCTGCATCTAAGCATTGACACAGCGCCTAGCCTCTTTGAACAGAGAGATCAATAGAACATACTACTATAATTCACTTCACAGAGAAATCGGTTCAACACAACCACAATCCTAACAGATGCTAACACCGTTACTATCCAAGACTGAAGTGCTATAGCCTGGAATGTCCTGTAGAAAGTAGAGGAAAAGTTCGGAAACGTTTCATCTTATATAGTTTATAACTAAATAGATCTTCTGAACAATTCAAGCACATTGGCCAAAACTCAAAGTGGTCCATTGCAGTATGAAACAACTCTTTCACAGCACCTAGACCCTGTTTGCAGTAGTAGAACGTCTTCGCATCCTGCAAGATCATAGACAAGAATCACTCACCATGGAAAAAACTTAGCTTCATGTCATCAGAGGCAACCATCTTGCTTTGAGATAAAATGCAATTTCATGATTAAATAAAGCACAAATGAACTACCAAAAACTATGATAACAAAGCCTTAGGGAAATGTCAAATACGTAAAATAAAGTGCTTAATTTTGCCACATTGGATGTCTTGGGGAAGATAAAAGGATGGTTCTACCTTGTACACTTAGAGAACTCTAAAACCTAATGTAGCTACTTAGTTAAGAGAATTTGTTAGAGCTTGTCTCGTATTAGTTAATTATAACCTCCAAAACTAGTATGAGCCTAGATGGTTTCTCCACTCACGTCAATTGGTTTTCAGTTGAATGCTTCATCACGGTATCAGAGCACAAGTTGCGAGAGATCTTGCATTCAAGTGTCTCTCTTTGCATTTTGTTTCCTGTTTGCATAATGTTTTTCCCCTTTGCATTTCCTAGTATGTATGGATGGTTGCTACCCAAGGTTACTAACAAAGACAAGGATACCCCAACCCTTGCAAAAATATCACGCATCCATCAATCGTACCATAAACAGTAACCCTAAACAAACAAAAATCTATCCTACCTAAACAGTAACCCTTTTCTTGTTCGTTCTTCGAATGATGCTAGTGGAGTCTAATTCCTTCCGACACCCCATACTTTGGGAAACAACATGCAGGGACACTGCTACGCTTACTGTACGTTAACAAACGAAAACAGCTGTCAACATTTTGATAGGAAATTGATTTTCACACTCCCTTTTGTCTTTTAGCAAAAAAATACATACACTTTCAACACTAAAAAACAAAAAAAGGAGTGTGGATATCAAAAAGGGGAGTGTGAAAATCACTCCCTTTTGATAATCTGAAATCCCAAACATGCACCTACTACAGATTTACTAGTCCATAGTAATGCAATGTAAGTCATAACCAATGTCTGATATTCATTTGTCTTCTAAACTGAAATCACAATTACTTGCAGTTGCACTTAGTTTGTGCATTACGTTTATTGGATGATTACATCCTTCGTAATCCAAGGTAACCAAACTTGTGTGAAGCAATCATTTGACACATCACATGAACAGGTAAACTAGATTTAGGAGATATAACAAACAAAATTAATGTCAGCGACCAAAAGAACTAAGTTTAGGACATAAATTAGAAAAAGGTCGTAACCAGAAGAGCACTAGTTCACAATCTAGACTAAATTAATGCTTAGTCCTGTCACAAGTGGTTCTGTTTTTAATCACAGCAAGGCAACAGTATCCCTCTCCACCTGAGATACAAATCGAGCAAGGTTATATTAAAGATTGCCCTCAAAGGAAAAAAAAAAAACGTGGATAATCCTAGGGAAGCATGTCGGCCAAACAAGCGAAGTCATAACATGGAGGCTATACACATGCAATTGGACAGATAAAGTCTTGTCAATGATTCATGGCTAATATGGGACCGTATGAATTAAGAAGTTTCAAGTTATTATCCACAACATTGTTGCTTTTAAGATCTTTACGCTTGGAAACGAAATCAATGTGAGGCCATTAAACTCCTTGTGTTAACCAAGATAGCAGTTGACCAAATTAGTTATGGGCCTTGGATTGGCTTACAATATGCCGCAGTTACATGGTGAAAGTGGGGATATAATTCTCATTGGTTACCAAGTCACTCCATAAACTTACCTCAACAGCCAGGAAAAACATTATTCCTCCTCATCGAAGTCCAGGAGAAAATCAGTTAGGTTCTCTGAATCAACTACAGCTTCTTCCAGAGACATGTCTTCCTTCATAGGTTTACCCTGAAAGTAGGAGAGGACAATATTTGCAGTTGTATGAAATGTAGAAATTCCTTACAAGAACCAAATGGATTCTTGAGACAGGCTATTAGGATGCTCTATAGAGAAGAAGTGGAGGAACTCAGGAGAAGAAGTGGAGGAACTCAGGAACATTTTGATTAGCACTCGTCTTATGGAAAAAAAAAAAAGACACATGTATTAAGTTCTCCAAGAATATAGACACCCCAACCATTTGCCAATAACCATAGGTCAAGAAAAGTCCTCAGGGATTATTAACAAAGCAGCAAAAAAAAAAAAACTGAATTGGCGATAATAATTATGATTTCTGAATAAAAGCAAATCCCATGAACTGGAGCCAAAGAAGAAAGAACCACAGAAGAAAATGAATATTCATGGGGTGGAACCAATCAAAATAAATGTGGGATGAAGAGATCAAAAGAAGAACCGCCCACCCAAGCATCCTCCCAAAACTGATCATTCTCGCCCTTTCCCACCTTAAAATAAATGGATTCCCATAGAGATAGGCAGTTACCTCTATTTACCACGAGAAGAACCCTTCCATTAGTTTTGCCCTACCTTTACTAAAAATATTGGAACGCCATAAGGAGCTACACTATATGACTAGATCACCTTTGACTTGCGAAGCTGGGGAGTACTTTTCAAAACACTCCAATTGCGAGCAATTTTCTCGTCTTCATCACCATCACCATCCTCAACCGCACTCTCCTCCACTTTCTCATCTTTATCACCATCCTCAACCTCAGTCTCCTCCCCTTCATCCTATTGCCACAAAGAAAATGTCATTACTTCTCTAACTCCATAGACCACAACAGAATAGCTAAGCGACAGAATTCAAAACTGCTTTATGTCAAAGACAACTAAGTTAATATCACTCACATCAGTTTCACCGATGTCCACAGCTCGTGCCATTGCTTCATCCATATCTGATGCCTGCAGATGAGAAAAGACTCAAACAAGTCAAAGACAAAACCAAAATATTCAGAAGGACCAGTGGAAACGAGGATTGTGTTTTGAAAAACCAGAATTTTAGAACTTGAATCACGTATCACAGTAAGTTATAGCTGAACTAATGGTTTGGGAGTATATTTCCAGTAAGAGATGTAACATGGAAACAGAACAGTTTGTTGCTTCTGGACCCCTCACCATTAAGAAATAGATAATGACACATAAAGGTCAACACAACATACACGAATATCAAAACTTACAAGGAAGAAGTAAAAACCTCTTAAACATGATGAAAATCAAGTAATATCCCAAAAGATATTAAGATACATGTTCCCATCCCCACTGATAATATTCCAAAAATACAGATCCAGCACACGAACAAAATTTGATGTTTTTCAAGTTGCAGTGCCATTACCTCAAGTTCTTCAGGCTTCTCCTTGGCCAAGATTTTCTCAAGCTCCTCTCTTGTGATTATTTTGCCACACTGATAAGATATTTGTCCCGACAACATTAGAAAATATGCGAGAACATAAACTATGCAATCATATTCAGTTATACAGCAACTAACATATACTCCCTTTGTCCCCTTTTGTTTGTCCTTTTCTGGCAGTTGTGCCCTTCAATCGGGTCAATAACAATGTATTTTTGTGGAAAAACATTCCACCATTAAAAAATATCACAATTAGTTCTTGCCTCTTGGAGACAGTTTTCAAATTCATCTAACACATAATCTCTAAATGTTGACAATTTCTTTAGACATACAGATTACTGAATAGACATACAAGGTAAAGGACCAGTAAACATAGTCTGACTACCTTTGTGCCGACTGCTGATATTGCTAAAGCCAATTATTAACAAGTTGAGTTCCTTCATCGTATTTAACTAGAAGAAGGCACGTAATGAAAAAAATTTGAGTTTTCAATCTATACACAGGTGTAGGGCTTCCAGATTTCTAGTTCAGTTCTGAATTTACGGCTTTCCCTTCCCCAATGGGTTGGGATGGATTTGGTAACGGTTGCTCTTTATTTCCCCTTTTTTCCTCGACTCAGGTCGGCCAATTATAGCTGTGCCATGCAGGCATATGTTCTCATGTGAATGACCAGATGAATAACTCATCCCTCTTGGGGATAAACGAATGAGCATTTAACTTATTAGTGTACCCGCTCAAGGAGGAAAATGAATTACTATGTAGTCAAGAAAACACTGAAGTTCAGGTTTTACATAATTTTTCTGATATCCTTGACACATCCAAAGGGGATTCAAATCCCCAACACTATGGTTCATAGCCACGTGCTCTAATCCGCTGAGATCATCAGTTCTGGTTTTACTTCTTTTCTGTGAGTTGCTAGGGCTTGACACATTAGAAGGCCAAAACAAGGGAAGAAGAAAAAGAGCCACTACAGAGATTGACATAAAAGGCATTTGCAAGATGAGGCATAATCTGATAGAGCTGAAATGAATTTCCGAGAATTTTTTATTGAGATTATTAGACTGAATAAATCACTGGAAATTCCAAATAGAAGGGTAACTCCTACAAACCTCTTTCAAATAATCAAGCATGTTAGGCGTTGGTTCATGAAATTCTGCACCCCTGAAATCAGTCACCTCATTGGGATCTTGAATGTAGTTCACTGTTGGGTAAACTGGATCTCCACCCCATACTGCAAAAACCAACAGATAGCTAAGTAACAGGGCACAGAAAAACAGTTAAGGTTGACAATTTAGACTAATGTAACTCATCATTCTTTCCTTTTGGGAAAATAAACGAAAAAAAAGTTACTAGCTGGACAGCCAAATTCTGATCTGGACATCAATGCAAGAGTACAGCCAAAAAATCAATAAACAAACTATCCACTTGAAGTTTGTAGCACATACGAAAAAGATTCAGGAAAATGTAGTGAAAAGGGGGAAGGAACAATCAACCAGATGTTACGACAGGGTCTTGAAATCTGGTCCAATCAGGTTCAAAATCAACTCTTTCCGGTGGTCCAATTCAAAATATACTCTAATATGTAACTGTACAAATCTCAAGAACAAAGAAAGCACACTAACACTCCACAAGGCATACGAGATTCAAAATTTTGCTTCCTAGTCATTCAAACCCAACATATGTAAAGGATGCAACACAATATTTGCACAGTTACACATTTTACCGCTATTACAATTCTGAGCTGTTACTGTTAGTATTCATTTCCAGGGATGGATAAAATAATTCATGGAAACCCATTAACGGGATTGATGGTTCATGGATTATGCACACACGTGTGTGTGTGTGTGTGTTTGTATGTCTGCGTGCGCGAGAGAGAGAGAGAGAGAGAGAGAGAGAGAGAGAGAGAGAGAGATTCTGCAATCGTTCTCCCTCAATATCTCCTCTTTTCACACATGTTCTTGTACATATAAAGAATCCAGAGAGAGAGAGAGAGAGAGAGAGAGAGAGAGAGAGATTCTGCATTCGTTCTCCCTCAATATCTCCTCTCTTCAAACATGTTCTTGTACATATAAAGAATCCAGCCTGTGCGAACAATATAGCTTCATTGAACATCAAAACTTGGTTGACTTACCCAACAGAGGCTGCAGTCAGCTGGACCATACTTATAGCTACACCTATCCTCAGATTTTCTGAATATCCCCATGTTTATTAAAGAAAGGAACCCATGTTTATTACTATCAAGAATAACATAGAGAAAGGAAAATTAGCAAACATGTGATGCATTTCAATGCTCAAACGTAGGTGCAGATAACAGACACGTGTATGCACACATACGTATATAGGGAGTGCAAGTCAAGCGGATTGTCTTCATTTGCGAATATGGACGAAGTTAAGGGGAGCAACTAAAAAAATGCTTAGAACTGTCGCTCTTTCTCCATGCCCATGACTCTCCATCAATTCAAGCTAAAAACTATCACAAAGAACAGAAGAATAGAACTTATAAATGAGCCACAATAATGACAAGATAGAAGAGAAATTAAAGATTAGATAGACGACACAATAAAGATAAAATTCAAATAGATGGAAAAGAATAGGATCATCGGCAATACTTTGCTTAATTTGATCCTCCCGCATTCGCATTGCCAAAGGATCCCTGCGAATGCGAATATCACGCCCCATCATTATGCGGTATTCTCGATCAGTTTGAAGTGCAAACATTTGAGCGACTTGGGTGTCCTCGTCTTCACCAGTCTCTTCAAAATGTTTCTGAACAGCTTCAAGTGAAGAGTCCCTCGTCCAAGCTTTAACCCATTCTGAGTAGTATGCCAATGGACCTATTCTATACAGTCTCTCATCTTCTGCCTGTAGCCTGCAGAAACAACAATTACTTGACAATTTCCTTTAGGCAAGAGAAACACTACAGCTATGCTCTTCTGATCTGCTAATCAAATGTGAAAGGTAGTAGTAGTTCCAACATGCTTTTGATTACCCGTTGTGTCAACTGTCAAGCATAATACTTTCAAACTTTACCAAATATTTTGATGAATTGAAAGATATTTAGAAAATACATTAGCCCACAATTTAACTAAGAAGGTTGGGAACGTATATGGCCTCATGCATTCGTGTTGGACACGCTTAAATTGGTCTACATTTTACATTTCTTCTGGGAAGGCACGCTGGGGACATTTTGTGGACGAGTTAGGGAACATCAAGGGGTCCTAATCTCAAAACTTGGGCTAGATACAAAATTATCATCGATGCCTAATTCCAGTGATTTAAAAAGCGCGCTTAAGCGCAAAGCGGAGCGAGGCGCTGGTATGGGGCTTCAATGTGCAAAAGTGAAGCGAGGGTGGTGAAGCACGCGCTTAGCCATTAAATCTAAGACATTTGTGTATTTAATCAGAGCTATCCATTTTTTTAAAGTCTATCTACCTCTTATTGAGATCCAATGCACCAGATCAAAGCTTTTAATGAGACCAAAGCACTTGATAACAACATTTCCTTCAAATGAATTGACTCTTCCTCTGCGGCGCTTCCTTCAATTAAACCGCAATTAGCGTACTACTATCGTCACATTTCTGATTTCTAACACTAAACATTCAAACTTCAAAGATTAGTTTTAATTGAAGCGTAGTATGTTTCTTTTTTCTTTTTCTTTTTTTTTCATATGTGGTCATTTGAATTCCAAATATGATTATTGACCATCTACCTTTTTGGACTTCAAAGTTTGGTACTTAGCTTATTACATAGGTTGTTTTCAACAGTACATGTCCTATTTGATGTTATTCGGTAATTTGGTCACTTGGTAAAGTACATCTACTCTCTTTTTTTCCAATGTGCGCTTCACTTCACTTCGTTTCGCGCTTCGTTGCTTAGGCTCCAGGGGCCCATGGCTCTTCGATGCACCTCGGGCCTTTTAAAACACTGCCTAATTCATTAATAGTTAATTAGTTCATGTTAGAAGATATGGTTTTGTGTTAGTGCGTGAGGGCATCTTTGTCTTTGTGCATCTTGTACTCACACCACAAATATCTATAACATGCGTGTTAGGGTTAATTGAATTAACCCCCTAAGCACTTTTTACCTTCTCTCAAAGAACATGGCATCAGAGTTGACTTTCGGAGGATTTTGGACAAGACTCTCTTGGTTGAATGCCCCGTTGTTCGTGCCTTGAGTGCACCATGTTTCGTTGTTTGTTGTGATCCCTATGTTATGGATCTATTGTTTACCTCTCCACGTGTGGGTCAGGGATTGCATATAAGCCTAGGCAGTCTCTCCACTCATTGCCAATTGGTTTTGAGTTGGATGCTTTAACATAGGAATTGGTTTATATCTTCATAACGTGGATATTGCTTGTGTTTCTCATCCTAATTGAATGGAGGGTTTTTTTTTCCAAAGAAGTTAATTACATTTGTCTATTGAATTCCTAAGATACAACAGTAAAATGTCTACATATTATATTGAACGTGCCCTGATCAACTCCATGCCCTATTTTTTGAAAAAATGACTTGTTTGTGTTATCTTGTGCCGTGTTTTTGTCCTTGTCTCTACACTCACTACAAACCGAAAACAAATGCAAACAAAAAGACTTGAACCCAAGACCAATACCAACCTGAGATCTGATACTTGTTTAGTTATCGACTTTCTCAAAAGCTTGAACTTGAACTGTTAAAAAATGGGCCCAACAACGTGTATCAACCCACTCAACAAGCCCGAGCTTACATCAATGCATGAAGCAATAGTCCCTCCTCAGTAGGTAGATAAAACTTTCAATAATGGTGGTAATGGGTCAAGATAATTAAACATACAAGTTTCAAGAGGAATATTTCACAGTTCACCATGTCTTAAACTTTACACCCTTTCACATGTAAGCCATTCAACGTTCACCCATTTGAAGCTATCCCTGGAAAAGTAAGCATAAGTACTTGGGAGAGTCTAATAGCAATTCAGGTGGAGTCATCAGCTTTGTGGTCTGATAGTCCGTCAAACACAAAACCTAAAATAGTCCAAGATTTCGATTGAGTCCAATGTTATTAATCGCTGGCGGGGCGGCCTATCCTATTAGGTCTGACTAACGATTAATTGTTGATTACTAATTAATATGCACCTATTAATCGCTCAAAGGTGGCCGACCACCTGACTAACGCCTAGCAACTTTTAGAACATTGATTGGGTCAACTATGAGGTTCGTGACCGA
Organism: Rhododendron ovatum; assembly: GCA_019656835.1. Taxonomy (NCBI): domain Eukaryota; kingdom Viridiplantae; phylum Streptophyta; class Magnoliopsida; order Ericales; family Ericaceae; genus Rhododendron; species Rhododendron ovatum. Next base: position 19,196,933 of record CM033793.1, on the reverse strand, counting down.
AAACCTAAATTGCACTCGCCTGGTGTTTTGTTGTAATTAACCTGCGTACACCTTATCAAGGGCGCATCGGTGCAGTAGGTTACCAAATTACAAATTTACTCAATAATAGAGAATGTTTCCAATATGTTTTGGATGAGAGAATGTTTCTTTAAAGGTCAAATAAAAACATGAATGTATCAAAGATACAGCATAACACATAATCCCTAAAGTTATCGCACTTTTTTAAGGATGGATGTTCGGTGGTATTGGGTAATTTAGCCAGTTATCACGTGTAACTTGTGAGAAAATCCCATGAAGGGCGAGGATTTTTAACCCAAACACGACAGACAGTCAATGATGGACCCACAATATCTCATCTATTATCCACTTCCAGAGTATTTAATTGAACATTCAAGACCAGAATAAACCTGATGGCATGCCAATAACATGTTGAAGCACGAAGTAACAACTCTGTTCATATAAATTGTACCTTTCCTCTTTATAAACATGTCGCCTGGCTCTGTAGAGAGCAGTCTCAGTCACTGTTGGATGTTCACCATATAGCTTTATTTGGCCTGTCTCTGCCATAGCTTTAAGAAACACCTGATGAGGAAACAACAATTCCCAGGTGAAATGGAGCATACCACAAAAAGCATAACTAACCAGGCAGCTATGCACAGAGAAAGAACACCATATACGCTCTATCATGCTTCTTGGACTCCCAGTCATAGATAAACACAAAAGGAATGAAATTGACAAACATTTGTTGTATAGATCTCTAGAGTGGGGCCATCAACTGTTAGTTTGCAATTGCATACACCCACACAATAACATAAACAAGTAATACAACTAACTCGCCACTAAACTATTTTGAGGGAGTGGACATAGAATATTAGCAGCAGCAGCTGACTACATAAAGATAAGCGACTAGGCATATTTCTCGGTGAGATCCACTCTCAAAAGGTTAACAAAGGAAGCCCCAGGCATGTTTCTCGATGAAACAAACTGTTTCCAATTATAACGTCCGGCTAAGAAGCACATGTATCGACATAATTGGACACAGTAACTTCGCAGTATTCAAAAAGTAAAGAAAAGACACTACGGTAACCCCCAGATAAACGAATAATAGATGGTCTCAATGAGTAGCAGAATGATAGTTAGCAACTCACCGTGCACTATTGGCTAGTGTGGTTACCTTGGACATGGGATCCAACAACTTCTACTTGACATATCAATAATTACCCTTGGGGTTTCTTTCCTTGTGTCCTCTAGCTAGATGATAAAAATAATACTGTTTTGAAAGAGATTCTCAAGGGAGCCCCTAGTGAATATACCTACAGTAAAACCCTTGACGAAACAAAGTAAAAACTCAACGTCAAACCCTTGAAGACAGAAAAATGTATAACATACTAGTCATTCATTGGTAAACTGGAAAGATTAAGGAGTTTCTTATTGCTTTAATTATATTCAGAGCTTCCCCCAACTCACTCGTTCTATACCCTCAAGTTGGATGGTGTGTATATGTTTTTTCTGTTTGCTTCTAGTTTTAGAACCACCCTTTTTTTTTTTTCCAACAACTGGATTTTCTTTTCTCTACTATCAACGTTTTGAGTCTTTTGACATTGTTGATTTTTCATTTTCTAAGTCAAGGGTTTAAATTGTGGGGACTAACAGGCACAAACCTCTTGGTACATAAAGACGGTAAGGTCATACCTGGAGAGTGTTTCGTGTCACAGCAATGGCTTATAGTTCTAGATATTTGCTTGGAAGGCCAACGGAGAATGAAGAAAGAACGTAAAAGCCAACGAACTAAATGGTGGAGTCTACGAGGGAAAAACTTTGATTGAGGGGTTTTGGGTGTTTGAACAGGGTAGCAACGGGGGCGGCAGAAGTGAGTCAGGGGACTCATCGGCATTGGATTGATCGGTGAACAAGGAGAGTTGTTGTGTTTCAGGGGCCACCGTTGACATTGGGACGCCAAAATTTGTGGGGTATTGCCGGCAGAGTAGGGGAACATCTGATCAATTTTTTTGTTTTGATGTTTTGCAGCGTTGGCATCTTGCTAACATTTTTTGAATTTTGTTTTGTCGGTTGTTTGGCTTTTCTTTTAAAAAAAATTCGAGTGGCTTGGAGGTAGGTATAGTTTTTGCGAGTAGCAGTAGTAGGAGAGTAATTGTATTCTTGGAGGCTCTCTCAATACATCGCTTTTCCTATCATATTGTTTCATCTTTTGATCTTTTATGATTAATGAAACTTTTATTCTCCGTTAAAAAAAAAAAAAAAAAAACGAGGGAAATACTTGGGGTTGCTTAGAGGGAAGATGTTAAAAGAAGTAAGATGGGATTTGGAACCCAGTAATGAGGAAACATGGAATGCGATGGCAGATATCATTAGAAGAATATCGCAAGAAGTCTTTGGAGAGTTGAAAGGGATATGTCCCACCTCGATAGAGACACCCGGTAGTGAGCTGGCAAGGTCCAAGCCATTGCATTGTAAAAGCTAAAAAAAGAGTGATTTCAAGCTATAAACAAGCCTACAAGAAGGCTAAGAAAGCCGTGGGCGAAGCTAAATGAAATCATTCGAGGAATTCTTTGCAAAGTTGGATAGTAAGGATGAAGAGCAAAATATTTATAAGCTTGCCAAATGGAGAGAAAAGAAAACAAGAGATTTAAGTCCATGAAAGATGACGATTGCGGGGTAATATGAAGGATGAGGAGATCAAAAGAAGATGGAAGAACTACTTTGATAAACTATTGAATGAGAAGCATGAGGAGAACCTAAGTGAAGAGGGTTCAAACTCTTCTAGTGGAAGTACGAGCCAATAATATATGTCTTATAGCTGATTACAAAAGTCTGAAGTGGCGCTAAGAAGGATGAAACCAGGCAAGGGTTTACGACCGGATGGTTATTCTCTTAAGGTATGGAAAAGCCTTGGGAACATGTGGGTGTTGTAGCTGACAAAGTTATTCAATAAGATTATTCTGACTAAAAAGATGCCTTATTAGTGGTATAAGAGTTGCTTAGAACCTCTATATAAGAATAAAGTAACTATTTAGGTTGCAATAAATACAAAGTAGATTGGTGAACCATACAATGAAGTTGTGGGAAAGAGTTGTTGAGCATCGTTTAAGAATGATGACAACTGTATTGGAGAACGAGTTTGGGTTTATGCCTGTTAGATCAACTATGGAAGCAATCTACTAGTTGCGGAGATTAGTAGATAAGTACAGGAAGAAAAAGGACCTTCACATGGTTTTCATAGCTTAGAAAAAACATATGATGAAGTGCCTAGAGATAGTCATATGGCGGGTCTTAGTGACAGGTATGACAAAAGGGTATATTCAGGTAGTTAAGGATATGTATGAACGTCCTATCACTACTATTAGGTCCCCAATTGGGGAACAGGAAAATTTTCTGTCAAAGTAAGATTAAACCAAGGTTGCTGTGAGTCCTTACATCTTTGACTTGGTAATGGATGAATTGACTTGAAATATTCAGGATGATATTCCATAGTGTATTTTGTTTGCTGATGATACTATCTTAGGAGATAAAACTGCAAGAGGTGTCAATGCTAAATTAGAAGTTAGAGAGAAGTATTGGATTCAAAAGGATTTAGGATCAGTAGGATTAAAAAAGGGTGTGGACTGTAAGTTTAGTGGTAGTCAAAGTACTAGTACTGATAGAGTGATCCTACAAAATCATGAGTTACCAAGAAGCGAACGTTATAAGTATCTAGGCTCAATTGTTAGCAGGGATAGAGACATTAAAGAGTATGTGATGCATTGAATACAAGTTGAATGGGTCAAGTGGCAGAGACTTCAGAAGTGTTGTGGGACAACAGGATATCCACAAAGTTGAATGGAAAATTCTACTGTACCGCAATAACACCAGTCATGTTATATGGCACGGAATGTTGGGCTACTAAGTAACATGCGAGTAAGATGAGTGTAGCTGAAATAAGAATAATGAGATGGATGTGGGTAAGATTGAGAGATAAAATTAGAAACAAAAACTCTCGTGAATAGAAGGGGTAGCACCGATAGAAGATAAGATGAGAGAGGATAGACTAAGGAGGTCTGGACATGTCTATCGTAGATCGGTAGGTAGTTAGGAGTCCCATGGTTATGGTAGATGGTAGCATTTGGACTTTGGAGACCTAGACCAAAATTGACTTTAAAGAGTTAGTAAATCGAAAAGATCTAGGTTTGTTGGATATCATGGAACACAATGCCCTTGACAGAGCCCAATGGCAAAAAGAAATTCATGAAGCCAACCCTAATTGATCAGGACTTAAGGATTGGTTTGGTGGCAGTGGTAGACTGAATCTAGTCACTAAGGACCCCTTTGCAAATTCTCTCTCTCTCTCTCTCTCTCTCTCTCTCTCTCTCTCTCTCTCTGTCTCTCTCTCTCTCTCTCTCTCTCTCTCTCGTGTCATTTTATTGTCATTGCCTAACTACTAATGATTTGGGGAAGGAAAATGGGAAAGAACTCCCCAAGGTCACTATGATCTGTTCAGCAAAAGCTTTTGTATCAGATCTAACGGCCCTAGAAAAAGTAACCATCATGCCTATCGTGCAAGGTAAACACCGTGCCATTTCTCGACTTTAAATATACATGGAAAATAAAGATATATATTTTGACAATTAAACTAGTACAACTCAGTTCTCACATTTTACCAGTTGAAAAAAAGGATTAAAAAAAAGCCCTTTCAACTATTTATATTATAGAAAAGAAACTCTATTCTCAGACAAATTCGAATTTCCAGGCTCCAAGATATTATCATTAAGAAACCTCAAGGACAAGGGATTAACATGTATAATCCAGATTACTTCAATTTGAATCATTAACCCAAAGTTGTTTTCTTCAAACTTATGTCACATTCCATGCGTTTTCATTGATGACATGCATGTTCCCAAGCATGTCAAATGTAAAAATAATCAATTAATTAATGAAGGTAATAGGACTTGTTTCAATATTGAGTCCAACACATGCAGAGGTGTGTCTAAAGTAAACACAAGCAGGAACCTACATGCCAAGTCACATAAGGTTGATGTATACAAGTTCTAACTTCTTTGTGCTCAGCGCTCACTAAAAGCTCATTAAATAAGATAATCAAAAAGAGATTTAGCTTTGGTGAGAGATCGTTCAGTAGAAAGCATGTACATTTTCAACATTATCACACTGCGATCATTGTAAACTTGCATTGGGATTATATTGATAAATCGGCATTTTCTTCCTCTTTACACTTACCGTTTCAACATCAGGGCGTCTCCTCTGCCACCTAGACCACACTCCTTTGTCTGCCCTTCTCCAGTTCCACCATAGTTCTTCACTTGTAAGTGGCTCCTCTATTGGCTTCCTCTTATTTGGATCGATAAATGGGTGAGGACGCCCAAGTTTCTTGTCCAATGCGTAACCAGTTAGCTCCTCTTGTTCTGTCTGATATGTAACATATTCAGAGGAGAGATCTTTTGGCTTGTCCAATCCATCATTTGAAGTTTCAGCTTCCACACGATCATCTGAAGATACACTGATCTCAGAAGAACCAGAGGCAGCAACCTGTGCCTTGTTCTTTTTCCTCCTACTTCCAGGAGTTTTCCCATAGGATGGAGCTCCTTTGGACATACCAGTTGGTTCAGGAGCCCTAGCTGCTCTGACTCGACTAGCAGTGCCTTCTGGCCAATAGTCTTGTCCTGGTATACTAGCACGGGCCCCGGTGGCTGGTTCAAGTTCCCCTGATATGGAGTCCATATAACTGTAATAAGGTGGGCGTTCGACGGATACATATCTATCGGGACCGACCTGATAACGCTCATAGGAACCACCCCCCTTGTGTTTTTTATCACCACCCTCCTTCTTATTGTTCTCACACTTTATGCACAGACATGACGGCACCATTCTAAGCGGACCATTCAAGCCAACTCTAGCTTTCCCTACAGATGCTGGAAATAAACCTGCAAAAGATTTCTGGGTCCCAGAATAATCACAATGTACTAATCGGCATCAGCTAAAACGATTAGGAATATTGAAGAACTAGACGGGGTTGCAAATGAGGGAGGGTGTTGGAGAGCTTTATATGCATTATACTTTGGCCTCTTTCTAATGGGGTAAAAGCTTAGCTTTTGGGCGAGTGGTCATCGAGCATTAAAGGCCCAATTGTAAGTGGATGCCTATTTACATACACGTACGTTTTATATTCGACTTTTCTCGCCAAGTGGTCATAGAGCTTTAATGTGAAAGGATTTCGTAACCCTAGGTTACTAGAAGCTGAATTAATCGGAATGCAAAGGAGATGGATGATAAAGAGAGGTACTTTGTGCGCGTGTGTATTAAAGTTTTGTTATATCACGATACCCAACCCAAATTCCCTAGCAGTGAAGCAAGCATTTGGTTTACAGTGATAGAATAAAAGAGAGATCTTCGAAGCTCAATGCATCAAGTAAATTACCTGTGACCAATCAACAGTAATCGTTGTAGGGACAATCATAAGCATTTCTTTTTTGATCGGCAAAAGTAACCACGGAAGAGATTTAGAGGGGAGAGGAGAAATGTAAAGCAACGGAAGAGATTGTTCCGGAAGAAGAATGAGAATATGGGTGGAAATGGGAAAGGATTTCGTCTGGTTGCGCTTAGGGACGACTTCCCCAACCACTGTGAAATAGCGCCCTCTTCTCTTCTCTTAGTATAGTAAGCTGGCGGGCTTCTCCCAAGAGAATGCCTTCACTCCACTCCCCCTTCAGACGCCTATGGACCACTAAGCTAGAAGTTGGCCCTAGGATAGAGTCTCCCTATTCGTTACAACGCTTTGCGGGAAGCTCACCTGAAAGAAAGCCTACGGATATCTCTCCAGATAGGAAAGGCAGGACGCCAAAGGAAAAGACCTTATCCCTACGTTACTGGAAGCTGGATTAATCGGAATGCAAAGTATATGGATAGGACCGCTAAACGAATTAAATAGTTCGAGTTTGACTCAAATTTCCGCTTGTTCAAATTTGTTTATAAAAAATATAAGCTAAACTCAATTACATTTTTTTTCCGTTTATGATTCAATTCAAGCTTAACACATATGGATGTTTGGCTTGATAGATTCACGAACAAATGAGTCATTCTATAAATAATAAACATATAGAGGTACGTTAATAAATATTCCCAAAATATGATATATGAGTTATGTTCATTATAAATATGTCACAAGTTTTATAGGGTACTATAGCATCAAAAAGAAAACCTCCTAGATGAGACATGGAAATTTATGGCTACATTAAATCGTATATAATTCTTCCACAGAGCAATTCAAAGAAGACAAGCAAATTTGGGGCTGCTATCACATTCTTCTAGCTAGGTTTTCTCGGCTACTTCATCTTCCTTTCTTCCATTTCAATTTTACGTAGTTTACTTTTTCTAGGTAATTGTTCTTCCTAAAAGCTTGAAACTTCATGAGCCTAAGCTCATGCTTGGAAGCTCGAGATTGACTTGTACTGTATATTTTACAAGCTAAGCTAAGTCTCTCACGAACACAAAACTTCAAATGCAAGCCAAGCTTGAACAATTAGTTTTAAAAAGTTTTCAAGCTAAAGCCAAGTTTGAACACTGGTAACAAGGAGTCAAGCTAAACCTGAACAATGCTATGTTTAGCTTGTTTAACTCGATTAGCACCCCTACAGATGGACGATAAAGAGTGGTACTTTGTGCACGTGTGTAATAAAGTTTTGTATTTTGGGCCTCAAAGGAAAGATACTCGAAGTTTTGGTATCGTAATGCAAATAAGTAGAACGTTTGTCCATGTATTTTTAGTTTTGCCAGAGCATTTCCGGCCCTTTTTTTTTTTTTTTTACAATTCAGGTGTCCGTGTCAGCTTACTCACACTTCGACTAATTTTGTGGTCCAATCCCAACGTCCACTTGTGAGGAGCCCAATTAATGTTGGTACAAAGTTTCGTAATGTATGGGATGCTAGTGACTTTCCGAATCCTTTTTGCCTATCCCGAATGTTTTTGTCTTCAAAGACTGGTTGAAGGACTGGATTATCTGTTTATCTATATGTGCTGCGGACAAATACCATTCTTTACAATTTCATTGCAATCCTTTGGGCAATCTAGAAGCAGAGGAATCATAAAGTTTTAAGTGACACCAACTTTGATGCTCGTGCGACTCTCGCAATGACCAAAGATAATGCTATCTGCAGGTTCGAAAGGTCCTTCGCTTGGGCTTCCCAAATTAATATGAGCCATAAAGTGTCGAACTCTTTCGGAAAATTTCCCTCCATCATTAAGCCCATATCTCATTGCTCCTATTGGCCATTAACATAGGATAATTAACCTTCATATAGATGGGGCACGGAAGGATGGATGCTCCTAGAGTGGTTTGGGTTTCACTGCTACTTCCCCTGGCCTAATGGTGTGGTCGTTCATCGTTTCGCTACATCTTTCAGTTCTAGTCCGCTTCAAACCGAGATATTAGTAAATCCTTCTTTTTGGAAAATGGTCTATTTATGTAATAACTTTATTGCTGCATATATTTTTTCTAATTGTTTAAATGCTGTAATGCAGACAGGAAGGAAGGCCAAGTGTCACCTTGCTGTCAGTTTTTTGTTGTGCGACCTCAGACATGATATCTCCAACTTATCTTTTTGTAGAATCACGAAGGTTGAGCGCGAAGATGTCCATCCCCCACTGCCTTGTTAGGAGGTCTCTGACTTCGCTTATGCTTTAATGCTTTCTATGGTTGCAGGATGAGGACACTTGTTTTCTATCGCTACTGCAGGGTTTCATATTTTTATGTAGCTTTATTACCTTTTTGTTGTTCATTTCCTGTAAACTGTTTTATCTAATGAATTTCTTTCCGTTGCACCCAAAAAAAAAAAGGGCTGGGTGAAATTGATACTCGACCAAAAGTTCATTGTCCGGTAAAATTAAAATACAGGACCTAAAGTGAGGCTGGGTGTAAATTCTATGACGTAAAAGTGTATTTTACCCACGTTACAGAAACAGATAGCGAGATGGAGAGAGAGTGAAAAATGATGATGGAGAACTAGGTACAGTGCAAAAGAGAGTAGAAGACGAGACACAGGTCAAAAAACCCAGCATAAACAGATTTATTCACCTCAAATTACCCGTTAACGAAGACAAAATCTTGTTATACTACGCGAAAAGAATTGGATCAGTTCATAATATTTGCAAGGAAAAGAATGGCATCAACTTCACCTACTTGGCTGTATCAAGGTATGTCAATACCCCATTATCTACATGCATTTATCTATAGATATGTATGTATTATGTGCAAACATATAGCAAGAGAGCTATATACATGTTTGTGTTTGTAGTTCACCGGATTTGATTCCACTATTGATCAACTGGGTGTTTCTTGATGTTAAACTTGTTTATCTCACTTTGTGTTGCAGATAGAGAGGATTAAGATGTGGTGATGGGTCTGCTAAGAATTCAAACTTCCGACACCTGCAGGTATTGGTTTTAACTTTACACTGTGAGATGGAAAATATTGTCAAAGCCCCCCTTTTTTCTCAACTCACCAATTAAGCATTACATTTGTAGAAAAGATATTCAATAGTTTTGTCCTCAATATTGTTGCAAAGAGGGCAGAGGGATATAAGCCTAACTGTGATTCCCCCAACCTTCTAATTTGTTCAGGTTTAGGCAAAACATACAAGTCGATCGTCCTATATATTATTAAGGTAAGCCGAGCCCATATGATGGCTGCCTAAATTATTAAATGGTTGTTCACAATTGTCAAAAATGGTGTACCAGCTGAATCATGAAGGTTGCCTCTCTATATAACTTTGTTCGAGAGAACTAGTTCAGATTTAGTTTTAGGCTTGTTGAAAATTTTGAAAAGTCTTTTCTTTTTCTTTTTAAATTGTGTTTTGAAGAGTTTGATTGAGCCTTGACAGATAATGGCAGCTGAAAAAATCAGCTGAAGCATAGTTTCTACTTTAAAGGTGCAAAGTAAATAGTACTCAAACAATAAAGAAGTATCATCAACTATTTTCATTGCTCTTTACCATATTCAAGACTATGAATTTGGGAGGGTCTTCTTAATTCAGTAGTATCATCAAATTTGGTTTCATTATTTATTCCCCATACCTTTTGGCTATTTAATAGACAAATATATTTTTTTTCTAGCCACTGCACTAGGATGCAAGAGACCCCACTGTCTCGAAAGACGGCAATTTCTGAATTGAATCCAACTGGCCTTACAAATGCATGGTTCTACCTCACTTTGTGTATTCTAGTGAGTTACTCTAGTATTTTGTAAAACCAGATCTAGTGGGAGCTGGATGGAATCTTCAACCTGCGAATATGGGTTGGTTGAGAATTTGTTCTATAGCCCGCCGAATCAAACTACGCACACCCCTAATCAACAGTTTTTTTTTTGAAAGTACTAAATGCCAATTGATAAAATATAGATCCTCTAAATTAATCGTATAATGAAATATTAATTACGACAGCTTTTAAGATTTGAAATATTGACCGCTACTTTTCTATTGGCCGAACTAGCAAATTCGGTCATGGATGTGACAAGGCAAAACCTAAATAAAATAGAAGAGTTTTTTCTTGTCCCATTTTGATTGAACCACTGAGCAACTTTTTCTTGAATATTTATTGTCTGCTCAAGCATCCCACTATTTATGCTAAGTAAAGACAAGCGACCGATTATGGTTTGATGCATGCATGTTGCGAATACAATCCAAATAATTTTTTGAACTGCAAAAACTAATCTAAAGGATGACTTTTCAGAAAGAATTCTTGAATGCATTATTAAATAACTTGGTTGTAGCTGGACGGAAGCCGCTTGTGCAACTTCGATTGAAGAATTCTCTTCAAGTTTGATCAAAGTTAAGATCAATCTGACTCTTTGGAAAATATTTTCTTGGATAGTCCCTACCGACCTTTCCGTTATAGTGAATAAAATTCCACTATTTTATACTCGTACTTTAAAGCGGTGTTTATGGCGCCACGGGTAGGGCATACAAATATTTTTTTCTTGAAGTATAAGGTGTGAAAATAAAACTACCTTCTTCCTTATAAGCTCCCGTCAGCTTTGCATGGAAAAAAGTAATTAACGTTGTCAACTTGCAAGTGTACAAAATACAGAGGTTGGATGGAAGTTGAGGGTTAAAACATTTATCTCTTGAAATACAGGGGTCAAATTGATATTAAGGAAAACTAAAACTCTGAAATGAACAAAATGCTGGGGCCCAGCCAATCAACCTGTCAGATTTATTGATTACATTTATCAAAAAGCCAATCGTTGTACTCGTCTATGATAGATGCTACATACACTAAATTATTATACTATTCATTATATTTTTTATGAGGCCCACTAAGGATTTCACAAAATTACAGAAAAATACCAATAAATTTTAAAATAATATATTGTGGGTAAATTTATGAGCATTTTTTTGTATTTTTGCAAACCCGGAATAGGCCTTGCAAAGAATATAATGGATAATATAGTGGTTTGGTGTAATGTAACTAGATTTATTGCTGATCTCGTTGCAGGGATGAGTTCCACATGCAGGAGAGCAAGGATTAGTTATTTTTTAGTCTTAAACCTAATTGTATTGCTAATCTTTGACGCTCAAGGGTCTACTACCCGTATTATATGCCCAATTTCGGTTTCTTAACTTCAATGCATTTAGCACGGAACCAGGAACCAAGATTTAAAATCGAATGTGGCATCCAAAACTATCAACATTTTTATACGCAAAAAAGGTTTCATGTTTTAAAGTTAGCAATCTATATTATAAAACAGAGCGGTTTTTTGTCTACCCATACAAATATGAGAACCCCTCTAACCGTTGGATTGCAATTTCAATAGGTTACGACCGTTGGATTAAATAATTGATTCTAACCTATTTCTCATAAATGTCTATCCAGTTTTCCTCTTCTCCATCGTGTTTCCTCTCTTCTCTTCCCTCTTCCTCCATAGTTATACTCTCTCCCGCACTCCATACCCCCCCCCCCCCTTCTTTCCGCAGAACCCACTCCTCAGAGCTCCAGAAAAGAAAAGAAAAAACTGTGCCCACAAAACTCCTCCACCAATCAGTCGTCCTACACACCTACCAATCAGCCGTCCACGAAATCAATTCCTTAGGGTCTTCTTGTGGAAAAATTAATGTGGCCTAAATTGCTGTTTATAATGGGAATTTTTTTGATGAGAATCTTATCGAGAAAAAAAATTGTTGTTTAGGATGAGAATTTTTTTGCTGTTTAGACTAGGAAATGGATTTTGTCTTTAAAAGATGCTCACTTTGTGTTTGTTAAAATGTATGTTTGACAGAGTGAAAATAGTGGAGAGTGAATTAATTCTTTATGCCCACTTTTGTGTAGCTCTCTTAATTTTTGGATAGACTTTGTGGTCTGACACTGCGAGGACATGCGACATGACGGAAATAACACGTGGAGACATGTCTGGGGAATTTTTTTGCTGTTTAGAAAAAAAAATTGATTTTGTTGTTTAGGATGTGAATTTTTTTGATCTATAACTTTTGTTATTTGTCTCTAAAAAATGCGCACTTTGTATTTGTTAAAATATATGTTTGATAGAGTGAAAATAGCGGGGAGTGAATTAATTCTTTATACCCACTTTTGTGTAGCTCTCTTAATTTTTGGATAGACTTTGTAGTCCGACACTGCGAGGACACGCAACAAAACGGAAGTATGTGGAGACATGTCTGAACACGCCACATGAGGTATCATTACCAAGGTAAATGCTGGAGACATGGCAAAGTGAATTCAACACTTTTTAAAAGCTTTACCAGGATAACATATGTATCTTAAAAAGTATTCTAATTGAGAGTTTATTTGTTGTGGACTTTGTTCATCTTTCGTTTTAATGGTATTATTAGATCAAATCACTACAGGACCAGCACATCCCTTTCCCTAGGTAACAATGTGATCAAATCCTTACAGCACCAGCACATCCCTTTCCCTCGCTCTCTCCCCTATCGCCAAGCGTATGACCGAAACGTATTGTGAAGGCACGGGCATGCACTAGTAAATCATAATACAAAAAAATTAATAATTTTTCATAGTTCAATTATCCATCAACATAGAGCAGAAATAGTTTCACAATCAACTAGAAAAGAACTTGATGTTCTTTTAAATCCCGAAATTCGTCCAAGAGTGATTGTCAACCAAATTCCAAAGAAATTTATCGAAAAGAACGATTTTTCTATTGACTTGGACTGATAGGGGAAACAATTTTTCTCCACCAAGGGAGTGTTTTCACGTAGCTCTAATTTTTATCCCCTAATTTGTGTTGGACCTAGGGGTGGTAAGTGCTACTTCCCCCACCAAGTGCCTCTGCCCCTGAATGCATTCCATTTCACATAAATAAATAAAAATGAACCATTTTTTTACTACAAACAGATGGTACTATATAATAACTTAAAAAAAAAAAACACACACAGATGTAGCATTTGTTATTTGTTTCTTTACTTAGGATCTACAAAAAAGGCAACAAGCAAAACAAGATGGTGCAATATCAAGAATGTGCCAGTTTTGGGTCAAACTACAAAAAATAGTTTTTTGTTTGGTAGGTAACTGCAAATATTAGTGTATGGGTGAACGCGAAATTTCAACTATTTCATGTTTTGCCACGACATTAGGAGTTATTTTCACATCAGGGCCAAATAAGATTTATACTTTTTTTCATTACAGTACCAAAAGTTTGACTATGTATTTTTTACGAGTGGCGATGATATTAATGCGGGTCCGAATGAAGTTTTTGATAGGGGACGCCGAAGATGGAGACTTGATCATCAAGCCAATTTTGGATAATATATATCCAAGATGCATGATTTGCTTACTCTGGGATTAGAAGATAATGAAAACCAAAATGCACTCTGAACATCTCATAAAAGAGAGGCATGAAAAGTGGGAAACCCTATCGATATGTAAATTCTCCCCAACATCATTATGGTCAAATAACAAATGAGATGATGAGGTGGCGGAATAAGACAATTTAGATTTATCAGTGTTAGAAAGAATGGCCGATGATGCATGGGAATTAGGATTCTACCTCAATTTTATGTCTTTTACTGGTTTATTGCAGTATTTTACTAATGAGCTTGGGTGGGACCGTGGGAAAAGGATGGAGAATTGAACCAATAATTATTGTCCTTCATCTTTGGTGGGACTATTAAACTGCTCAAGCCGCCTTAAGCGATCGAAACAAACAAATAAAAGACACAAACTACTTCAATAAATCCATAAAACAAACTAAGGCCCCGTTCCAGAAACCTTCTTAAAAGATAAGTAGTTTATTTCACGTTTTCAAACTAAAAAATAATATAAATGAAAAATAATTTTTTAATTTTTTTTGCACCGTATTAAAGATCTTGATGAGATCTATTAAACAAGATCTATATTGGTAGAAAAATTATTTGCGTATAACCACATTATTTTTTAGCTTGAAATTGCCTTCTTAAAAAATAAGTACTTATTTTACGTTCCAGAACGGGGCCTAAATCGGATCGACAATGGTTCATACACTTAAAAATTCCGTTTGATATCAAAACCGACCGAATATTAGAGAGATCTATATTGTTCTAAAGGCTTTGTGGGATAGTATTTAACATTATAATTTAGCCTCTGTATACACGGCTTGAGTTTGATGCTTTTTTATTGTTTAAGAATTATATTTTTGTCTAAAAAGTTTAATTGTTCATTGTATACCTAGATTGATTTTATTTATGATAAGGAATTGGCCAATTATGTTCAAACCGATAAACCGCACCAAACCAAACCAGCTAAATACAATGCAGTTCAGTGCGATTTGTTGGCAGTATTAGTCAGTTTCGGAATAATCAAAAATCAATTTAATTGGTTCAGTTTATTTTTTTTTTCCATAAAAATTGGCTGTACCGAACAGCTTACATCTTACCGGCCGGCCAGCTTTGCATAACATTAACATTATTCCTTGCAAGTTGTACACATAATTTTCCCCCTGAAATATACCAGTACAAGTCAAAGTGATATCCAACCCTCCCCACAAACTCTGGTCCAACTGCTTACCAATCAACCATCTAAATTTGAGACCACAACGATAGGCTGCGTCTCTTTTTCCTTTTTCTATACTCCTACTTTGGAAGATCTACCGAAGACGACCATCCAACAGGACGACGTAAGGATCAAGAATGTGCGCTAGGTACCGTCTTGGGTCCAAATGGAAATACTATTTAGCAATTCTCCGCATGAACACGAAATCCCGACCTATTTCATGTTTCTGCAAACAATCATTCTACAACCTCAAACACTTACACAAGCACATTCACATTGGGACCCACACATACTAATCCACCAAAAGATGTCGGTCTGTATAGATTATTTGTGTGAGTGTGTGTGGTTCAATAATTATTGTTCCACAAATATTTGGAGTTATTTTCACATTAGGTCCACTAAACAAAAGTTCTACTTTTTTTTTATTGGCAAGATAATTCTATAGAGCATCGCCGGTCATTACTCATACTTTTATTCAAATTTGATTAAAAATTTATGTAAAAAAGTTTCATTTGATATGAAGATGAGCAAGCCCAAATTTAAACACAAATGTGAGTAATAATTCCATTAATAACATGATTGTAAATTTGAGAGGGATAAAGTAGTCTTGCAAAATTTGAGTTGTGGTTTTTTTTTTTTTTTTTAATTTGAGTAAAACTCCATTTGGTAATATAAGTTTAAATCAGGGGTGGGGTGCATTTCGGTGAGTTTTGACTCAAATTTTGAGTTTGACTAAAAAAAAGTAAATAAATCCCAAGAAGTTGGCCTAATGGTCAAGACGGGAGTTGAGGTTTGCTCTCTTCTAAGGTCTCAGTTGCTAATAATCCTTTTGGGACCAGGTCATACAGAGCTTTGCATCGGCATTAATTGGGCTACCTACAAGTGAACATTCGGATTGAACCCCTATAATTAGTCGAGGTGTGAGTAAGCTATCCGAACACATGAGTTGTTAAATTTTTATTTTTTTTTCCGGAAAAAAACATGGACAAAAGTTCTACTACTTATTTGCATTACGATACCAAAATTTCGAGTATCTTTCCTCTGAGACCCAAAATACAAAACTTTATTACAACGCGCACAGAGTACCACTCCTTATCGTCCGTCTGCTTTGCATTCCGATTAATCCAGCTTCCAGTAACCTAGGGTTACGACACCCTTTCACATTCTCTACATTTACATTCCCTCCCATATTCCCATTCTTCTTCTGGAACAATCTCTTCCGTTGCTTTACATTTCTCCTCTTCCTTCTCAATCTCTTCCGTTGTTACTTTTGCCGA
Organism: Rhododendron ovatum; assembly: GCA_019656835.1. Taxonomy (NCBI): domain Eukaryota; kingdom Viridiplantae; phylum Streptophyta; class Magnoliopsida; order Ericales; family Ericaceae; genus Rhododendron; species Rhododendron ovatum. Next base: position 19,180,655 of record CM033793.1, on the reverse strand, counting down.
TCAAAAAAAAATAAAAATGCTTATGATTGTCCCTACAATGATTACTGTTGATTGGTGACAGGTAATTTACTTGATGCATTGAGCTTCTAAGATCTCTCTTTTATGCTATCACTGTAAACCAAATGCTTGCTGCAATGCTAGGGAATTTGGGTATGGTGATATGCATTAGTAAATTGAAGTTGGTTTTGGGTTGAAAATCGAGGGTTTCTTCTGCATATTCATTGGGTTTCTTTGTTTGCCTTGGTATTTCTGATCTTTATGATAAATGGGTTGTCTAGGGATTTGGGTTTGTTAAAAGGATTTAGTTTGGTTTGGGTTAAAAAGTGAGAATACTCTCTTCGGCAGATATGTTGGGTTTTTTTTGTTTGCCTCTGTATTTCCTGTCTTCATGACAAGATGGGTTGTCCTGCTTTCTGGGTTCTCTGAAGGATTTGAGGTTTGTTACTTTTTGGAGTTTTAGATGATGAAGAGGCCGAAAAGCGAATTTCCTGCCGCGAGGAGGTGCAAGCTGTCTCATTTTTTGTTGGCAATAGCTGCATTGTACTTGATTTTTGTTTCCTTCAAGTTCCCTCGGTTATTGGAGATTGCTTCGGTGTTGAGTGGTGACGATACTAATGGAGCTCCGGATGAGGTTTCGGCAGGGGATGCCGAAGATGGAGACTTGATCAAGCCAATTTTGGATAATATCCGAGAGGATTTGTCTACTAGGGGATTAGAAGATAATGAAAACCAAAATGCACCCTGGACGTCACATAAAGAGGCAGTAAAAGTGGGGAAAGGAGAATCCCCACCAATAAAGCCTCTCCAGCATCGTTATGGTCGAATAACAGGTGAGATAATGAGGCGGAGGAATAGGACTCTGGATTTGTCAGTGTTAGAAAGAATGGCAGATGAGGCATGGGAATTAGGATTGAAGGCGTGGGAAGAAGTGGAAAAAATCAATGAGAACGATATAAGCCATAGTTCTATACTTGAGGGGAAGCCTGAGTCCTGTCCATCATGGGTTTCAATGAGTGGTGAAGAATTTGCTAAGGGTGACCATATCATGTTCCTTCCTTGTGGGCTTGCGGCAGGTTCTTCCATTACAGTGGTGGGGACACCGCATCACGCACATCAAGAGTATGTTCCAAAACTTGCAACAGCGAAGAGAGGCAATCCATTGGTGCTGGTTTCACAATTTATGGTTGAATTGCAAGGGTTGAAGTCGGTGGTCGGGGAGGACCCGCCCAAGATTCTGCATCTGAATCCTAGGCTGAGAGGAGATTGGAGTGAACTACCAGTCATTGAACACAATACCTGTTACAGGATGCAATGGGGGACAGCGCAAAGGTGTGATGGGTTACCGTCCAATAATGAAGATGATATGCTTGGTATGAGTTATGTTTTTCCTTCTCGGCTTTCCATGTCCTTTTTTGTATTTATGCGTTGCCCTAAGAATGTTTGCAAAAGGGAAAAGATGTAGGAAATAAGAAATTGATCTTCTAGTGACTGGATTTTCATATATCTCGAAAATTAATTCCATTTTGTTATCAGTGAGATGGTTTTCTTTAAGGCTTGGTTTGATTAGTGGTTCAGATGGATTGCATGAGGCATAAATTAGATCAGAATCATCTCTAGAGATTTGAGGCTTTTTCACATTATGTTTTAGCTCTGAACCCTTTTTGAATGAAAAGGTTTTTTTTTTTTTTGGGTAAATTAAATTTTATTGCAAACCAAAACCTAGAAACCAGAACACCGGGGCATATCCCTGAGTTTCATTACTGCCACTACCACCCAAACGAGGCAACAACAGAAGTAAACCAGGAACACACTATACTAGAGCAAATGTTCCTAATTCAGAAACAAAACCACTACCCTCACAGCCAGTAATACTGGTATGAGGGAGAAAAAATCCTACTAGATATATTCAAAGCCAAACATAGATCCTTGTTGATGGGGGATTCTTCTGAAAAATCCAGGAACTTCTTTCTTCCGTACATTGTATAAAGTGGCTGCAAAAGACAGCTTATATATAGAATTCTGCATGCTATCCCCCTTCTTGTTCTGTCCCATCCGCTCCAAACTCCTGGGCAAAACCTGCAGGGCCTCTATGCACCTTATTCCTCCTTAACAGTTGACCCTATATTTGGGAGGAGAAAGGGAAAATAGTGAACAAGTGTTCATGAGTTTCACCCTCACTCTATGACACAGAATCAACTTTCGATAAAAAATTGGTGGGTCATGGAGGATTTTTGTGAGGCTCTTAGTTCGTTCACCAATAAGTTTAAGAATAATACCTTTGAGCTATCTTTTTTACAATGGAACCTTTTATATTGGTAGGCGTAGGAGGTTAGATTTATCACTGAAAAGTCAGGCAATGGATCCAGTATCACCTTCTTCCTGTTTTTACCAAGTGTAGGTGCAAAAGATCAGTGAAATGATAAGTGAATAAGCAGTAATATGGTGTTTTTATGTGGTTTGTATAATTGAGACCCATAACTTACAACTGATGAGGTTTTAGATGTGGAGCGGATTGAAGTCAGTCATTTTCTTCTTTTATAGCTGAGTCTTTAATATTTTGAACGGCTCTATAGCTGAAAATCTTAGGTTCATTGTGTAATTATTTCTCATGTATCTGGGTGAGATAGGGTTAAGTTAAACACTAGTACTTTGACGATGTTATTGGAATTAGTAGTAATAAGATTTCTCCATAAGTCTTGATTCTTGAAACGTTTCTGAAAACAGTTTATTGCTTGTATTGCATGTTTAACTTGGGCCTTTTACAGCAAAGAGGGATATGGAAATTATTCTTGGTTCTCTTGGATGAAATACCCGTTGCATATGATGTCTAACTGTTAATTCTACGTGGAAAACTTATTGCACTAGTTGTATTAAATTGAAATCTGAAGATAATATTGCTTGCTGTGGTAAGTTTGTGATTTCGCAACGTTCTTTTTTGTCCCCCCCTTTTTTTTTTGTCTCCTTTTTATCAAATTTTGTGTTTGTTACTGAATTTATCCATACTGGTCTTTTTGCTGATATTGCATAACCATTTTGTTTTTGTGGGCATGTGTGTTTAAATCTGGGATGGAGCATTGATTATTATGCTCATAAAATGTAGGCTCTTTGAAATATTGTTTTATGTAATTACTGCAATTGAATGATAAGTTCTTGTTTATTTCTTTTTGTCTTGGCAGTTGATGGACATAGGAGATGTGAAAAATGGATGCGAAATGGCATAATTGATTCAAAAGAGTCCAAGACAACCTCATGGTTCCAGCGATTCATTGGTCGATCGCAGAAACCGGAAGTGACGTGGCCATTTCCTTTTGTGGAGAGTAGATTGTTTGTTTTGAGTGTGCGTGCTGGTATTGATGGCTTTCATATTAATGTTGGAGGTCGACACGTGACTTCATTTCCATATCGAACTGTATGTGACGAACCTACATCCTACCTCTGATCCATGAGTATTCTTTTATGAGCTTTATAACTCTTGCCAGCTTTCTTAGCATTGGCCCTTGAGGATGTTCGTGGGATACGTGGGCTTAGTTACACAACAGCTGGATAAGCAAATGGCACTCCTTTTATGCTATTTCTTATTTATATAGCTTTCGGCCGTGTGAAATTTTATAGAGGAGATTACTTGTTTATCTCATTCTTATTATCATATATTCATTGTATATTCATTGACAAACTCACGTGCTCCCCATTCATGAAAACAGATTTTCTCGTGTATGCTCTGTGAGACTAGTTGTTTTGAGGTTCTTCTATTCCGCTTATAGGTGTTTGATTTCCTTATAGATCCTGTTTACCTCTGTTTGGAGTCACCTAGTAGGTCACTAATGCTGTGGTCTCTTGTTCAGCTATATGACACGTCATTTTGTGGTGTTGACTGAGATATCATGGAGTATCACCTATCGTCACTAAACCAAACCGAGCGTTTAGTGCCAATTCATTGGGGTCGGCTATATGAATCCGTCTTTTCCATGGAGCTCTATTGAGGGCATTGTGTTCCGTGATGTTCTATAAACCTAGATCCTTTTGAACTACCGCCTCTAAATTCAATTTTGGTCTACCCCTCCCCTCAATGTTAGCCTCTATATATCACTCCTAAGTCCTAACTACTGCATTGGCTGATCTAGGATGGATATGTTCAAACCACTTTAGTCTATTTTCTCTCATCGTATCTTTGATCAGTACTACCCAGGGGTGGAGCCAGGAATTTCGAGCAGCGGGGTCAATACTTAAAAACATACTTGACTTTTTTTGCCTTTTTGCTAACCAACCATAGACAAATTGCTAACAACAGCCCCCGGGCCAGTGATTAATGTGCTAAAAGGGTCTCAACATCCATGAAAAATGCATACATATCTATGAATGTATATTGATCTTCGTGTAATTTTTTTTGTTGAAATTGTAACTTTTTTGGCATTGTGTGTGTAATATCTACACCTATTAGACAGTTTGCAAAATTATAGTACTAAAGGGGACGAGTGTGTAATCTTAGCATAAATTCTTTCATGCTTAGGACAATTTCATTCTAATTCTATCTTGCCAAAAATGTTCATAAGTGGTGTTCAGTTCATCATCCAGTATGCCACCGTTTTGTTATAAGTTACTGTCTTACATGTAAGAGTTGGGGTTCTCTTCTGACCTTATACTTGTTGATTCAGGGGTTTACACTTGGAGATGCAACTGGATTGGCAATTAAAGGTGATGTGGATATTGATTCAGTTTATGCTACCTCTCTGCCAACATCTCACCCAAGCTTCTCACCCCAAAGGGTACTAGAAATGTCTACAAAATGGAAAGCTCTCCCATTGCCCAAAACCCCTGTTAGACTTTTTATTGGGATACTCTCTGCAACCAATCATTTTGCAGAACGCATGGCAGTTAGAAAAACTTGGATGCAATCTCCAGCAATCAAGTCCTTGGATGTAGTAGTTCGTTTCTTTGTTGCATTGGTAAGGTTCCCTGTGCTATTTCACTTAAAAGGATGCATAAACTTTTGCAAGCAAAATTGAGTTAATACAGAAGATACTAGCAGGCTAGGAGTTCCTCGCTTCGGTTGGTTTGGGATGAAAACTTTCTGAAAGTCAGTATGTACTTGTAGAAATGCTCAGATCGCTATGTTACACGGACTTGGGTTCGTGTGTCCAGTGATAGTTACGAGCCGTCAAATTCCTATGTACAATGACACGTCGACATGGAACATCATCCATGTCTCTTAATATGAACTGCGAAAAATTGGGGAAGGAAGTTAAGATATCATTTCATAGCGTGTTTTTTGAGATGTTTCCACAAAATTCAGCATCCTAAATCTGCAAATCATCAGGATTGTGGTTTCCTTTTATCTAAATGTACATTATGGAAGAAAACTTTATTCCAGAATTTTCTTATTGCTTTAGAGAACCCATAAGATGCCAGTTTACAACATTTTCAATGAGCCAGGCTTCTTGAGTCTGCTTCTCTTGCTATCTCAGATACCTGTGTTATCTGATGCAGGGAAAAAGGTAATCTGTCATTTGGGTATTATATGATATTAAGGGTAGTATCTAGTCAATTATGCTTTCAAGTTTCATTGTCTGAGATTGGCTCGAATTTTACTTGAAATTTGGATTTTCTACTTGTCTTAATGCACTTGATGGAGCAGAAAGTGTCCATAAAAAAGTATGACACATGGCCTGCAATCATCACTCATAGAAACATAATTAGTTGCACGGGTGCCTATATTGTTTCTGATATGTAAAAGGACGTATGTTTGTGTGGTTGCTACCTCTTATAGTTTTAGACTGGCTTCTCCTGCTGTTGTCTTTGTTTAATTATATATTGTCCAATATATCAAACAGTTCAGTCTCTATTTGCGAATTCTACTCATTAGAAAAACACATGCAGAATCCGAGGAAGGAGGTGAATGCAGTTCTGAAGAAAGAAGCTGCTTACTTTGGCGATATTGTGATTTTGCCATTCATGGATCGCTATGAGCTTGTGGTTCTAAAAACTATTACCATCTGCGAGTATGGGGTGAGTTTATTTTCTCCTTCTAGTCTTGTTTTATTTCCAAATCTCCTTCATTATTTCATAAATGGATTACTCTAGTCCTCTGTTAAGCAGTGCTTTATATCCCCCTTAAGGCCTTAACCCAAAAGTTCCCTATGCAGGTTCAAAATGTGACAGCTGCTCACATCATGAAATGTGATGACGACACATTTGTTAGGGTGGACACTGTCATGAAAGAAATCGAAGGCGTCTCTCCTAAACGGTCTCTGTACATGGGCAACCTCAATCTCTTACATCGGCCTCTTAGAAGTGGGAAATGGGCTGTCACTTACGAGGTATGACAGCTTCAAATCAAAATTTATCCAGAAATGATCAGCTGAAACCATTCCAATATCACTGATGAGTGTAAGATTTAGCTTTGGCTAATGTATCTTATGGTTGGTCTTATGTGACAGGAATGGCCTCAAGAAGTATATCCTCCTTATGCCAATGGGCCTGGGTACATAATAACCAGCGATATTGCTAAATTCATCATCTCTCAACATGCCAATCGGCACCTACGGGTTTGTAACTCTGGAACCTTGTACATTTAGCCCCGTTTGGACAAGTCGATTTGTAATGAGAGGATTTAAAGTTGAACTTCATAAGTTAATAGCGATAGTATTGTGCTCTAACTCCTTTCTAAGTGCGATCAATAATGGAAGGATTTGAATGAAGTACCCATTATGAAATAGTTATTTCAAGTCCATCAACTTATAGTTTTCTTGAGATGTAAAGCCAGAGTACCATGTTGAATAAGTGATGCCCAAATCCATAAATCTGAACTCAAACATTAACATTTGTTCGGTTAAGGTTTAGGGTTTCGTGTCTGAAAACTATAAATCATTTGTTGTTTTTTGCAGCTGTTCAAGATGGAGGATGTGAGCATGGGAATGTGGGTTGAGCAGTTCAACAGCTCCACGCCGGTCCAGTACTCCCACAACTGGAAGTTTTGTCAATACGGTTGCATGGAGAATTACTACACGGCTCATTACCAATCCCCTAGACAGATGATATGCTTATGGGACAATTTGGCGAGGGGTCGGGCCCACTGCTGCAACTTTAGATGACATACAGATTTAACCCGTAAGTCATGGTTTAGACTTTTTTCTTTGTTGTCGATTCATCATGTCACATATGGTAGGCTCTTGAGATGGCTGCTACAGTATGATTTAGCCATTGTTTTTTTGAAAGATAAGAACAGTGATGCGGCTCTTTCCTTGATCCTGCTAACTTTGTAGAATTATAGTACTACTATTGTAAATTGGTTCGTACCCTGAAATACAGAGGCAATATTTTTCCATTTACTGCGGAGGACGAGAGAGAGAGAGAGAGAGTGATCGTTTCCTTTTTCTGCACTCTCCAGTTAGGCACTTCTGTTAGATTTGATAGTGTTCTTTTATTTTCCGTCGGTTAGATGAGAGACCATTATGTATCCACTATAAATTGGTTCAAATCCAAACCATTTGTAAGATGGTTTCAAATCCGTTCAAACAAAAAAGAAGAAGAAGATGGGTTCAAATGGGTCCTAACTCCGTTTTAACTCATAGCAAAGGAATCTTAAATAAGTCGGTTAAATGGGTCAAACTACATCATCCGATATTTTAAAAAATACTTGTGTAAAAGTCTTAATTTTTTACTTTTTTGATTTTTCTCGTCGAGACAAGCCAAAAATACATAAAAGTTTGGCGCAAAACTAATGAACGGGATAAAAATTTGAATAAGGATAAAACCATGAAGTTGTGGTCTGCAACTTTTGGTTAGCAGACATGGGGCCTAAGTAATCACTATATTTCCGCAGAAAGTCTACACACATAATTTGTGCACAGATTTTGTTTTGGCACACTACGAGTCTCACACAAATGATCCAAGCCGTTTATTAAATGCAAAACATTTTTTCAAGGGTCTGTGCAAAAAATCAATTCAATTTGATATATATAGATGCTCGATCCAATCATGTAACTTTTCATTCAAATTTTAGAATAATGAAAAGTTAGACGATTGGATTGAGCATCTATAAGTATCGGATTGAGTTGATTTTTGGGGGGGACCCTCAAAAAATTGTTTTATATTTAATGAACGGCTCAAATTATTTGTGTGAGACCCGTGGCGGACCCCAAAACAAAATCTGTGCACAGATTGTTTGTGTATGTAGCAGGGGTCATTTTTCCTTCTCTAGATTATTTCCCACCACATACAACGATCAAAATAACCTTCATCATCTTTATTCACTTTTATATCACTCTAATCAAACACAGTATAACTAATTCCAATATTCATATAATCTCACCTATTATCCCGTAGACTCCACTTGTCCTCTCAATTCCATGGAGTACTGGTTTTTCTACTGGTATACCGGTGAGAGGGTATTGTTTTGAATTTATCATTGTTAGTGTTATTTTTCAAAAAAAAAAAGATTTATTACTATAATATACATATTTATTAAAAATAAAAATAAAAATAAAAAGTAGTCTGATATTTATCCGGTACCGAAAGTAAAAAATCAATTTAAAAGTATTGACCGGTATTTGAGTTGAAATGAAATTAGGGGCGTAGAGTACCGGATTTAGACAATAGCTTGCTCTATTCCCATTCTTAATTCTATTCTATCTTATCTTATTGAACCCCTCCTAAAAATAATCTGACAATCAAACTTGCCCCTCTCCAACTCCATCCCACCGCACAAAATCCTCCCAGTCCCTCCCTCCAATCCTATGCATTTCCCCCTCACTCCCTAACCAATGAACATAGCTTTACCCCACCTTGTCCCCTCTCATCCACATTGTCTTCTTTTCTTTTTTTTTTGACATCCCTCATCCATATTGTTGATGCCAATATTACCTGATCTCTCTAATTAAAAGACAGGCTTATTAGTACATACTCCAATAATTAAGCCAGACTTAATAAATAAATATAAACACTAGCTAGTGTATTATTAGGTAAGTTGAATATCCATAGATAAGATATCGTGCGTTTTGATATTGGTAGTCTGAGCTTCATAGTTTATTCAACAACTAGGTAATAGTAATCAATTTATCATTAAGATAACCGGAGAAGGGAAGGGTGTGAAAAGCATTTTGTGTATACTTCTTTTCTTCTTCTAATCAGTAAAAAAAAGGGCATCTTGTTTTGGTGGTATAGGTTTAAAAAGTCTTAGAGTCAACAGTCCATTCTTTCTTTTATGTGTTCCCATTAGTTTCCTGACGTACGTTGTGTCTTAACTTTAGTATCAACTCGCGTGGAAAGCAAGTTTAGTAGTAGTACTCCTACTATTTAGAAGAATCTCAGTCAAGTTGGAATTAGGAATTAGGAAAAAGCTAGCTAGGTTGGTGACAACTACTGCAAGCAAGCACAATGAGTAAAGTGTTAGGTAAACGTGTTTTTACATTCTGACTTAGCATTTTCTCTCGCGAGTGATGGTAAGACCTCTCATCATCACTCGTGCAAAAAATGTCGGAATGAATTTAAAATTGAATATGAACTTAGCATTGTCTGTTCGATAATAGCCCTTTTCCGTAGAACTATTCGCTTCATTGATGTGTTCAAAGTCAATAAGGTCGTCGTTTCCAAAACTAGTTTTTTCAAAAGAATACTTTCATAGTACAATGATATTCAAATGCAAAACACTTTGCGACTTCATATCTTATTGATTTCTGAGTGAGAATTGTTTTCAAGAATTAGAAAAATTCTTGTTACTATTTTGCTCGAAATACTTTCCCGAAAATTTTATTGAAAAACTGACAACCAAACTAATTTTTTGTATTGAACCGAGTAGTTCGCGAGTTCGGCTCGTTAACGTAAACGAGTTGAGTGGAGCCCATCTCATTAAAGAAGGCTCAACTCGATTAAAGAGACTTGTTTAGTAGTAAATGACTAAGCTCAACTCGTTAAGAGCTTAGCTCATTAAGAATCAAGCCGAGCTTGAGCTCAAATTTTTGGCTCATTTAATAAACAAGCTGAGCTCGAGCTTGACAAAGCTCGGCTCGACTTGTTTACGGCCCTAATTAAGATTATGGCAACCATGATGCATGTTCTCTATCTACTACGGAGTACAAAACAAATGCAAGTGCCAAATACTAGTACAGGAGTGTATCAAGCACGAACAATGAATTGGTAAACGTCGTGGTTTCATACGTGACTCATGTGCGAATCTCTGACCCGCCCAACGCGGCTTCAAGAATTAAACAAAAGGTATTTCCAATTCAAGCTTAGGATTTGAAATTCACTATTCTTTAATTCCAACTTGGACTATTATACACAATTACACATCCATCCATGTCTCTATAAAATCTCTCTCCCATCCTTTTCTCTCTCTCTCTCTCTCTCTCTCTCTCACATCAACCAAAGGTCTCAGCCGGCATCTCCAATCCACCTGTGCCTGGGACTCAGACCACCACCATGGAATCGGTATCCTCCACCATCCACCACAACATCGCGGCGGCTCTCCGCCCCGCCGCCAATCCCTTTCCGAAAATCCGTGCCCGTCAACAACTCGCGGTCGATCCTCATCCCAATCCCGACCCCCAGAAAATGAACCGTGCCACTCGCCTTGCCGAATCGCTCTCGAGCCTCCTACACCTCCACACGGAAACACATGCCCAAAAGATTGTGCAGCCATCGAATTGGAATTTACATTTCGATGAGGAGGACAGGCACAACACACCGGCGATGTCTCCCAAGGAAAACATATCTGATAAGTGGCGAGAAATCCATGGTTGCGGTGATTGGCACAATCTCCTCGATCCGCTTCAACCTTGGCTGAGAAGAGAGATAGTCAAATACGGTGAGTTCGCGCAAGCGACTTACGATGCTTTCGACTTTGACTCATTCTCTGAGTTCTGCGGGAGCTGTAGATACAGTCGTAACAGGCTCTTTGAGAAGTTGGGGCTTACGAAGCATGGTTACACGGTGAGCAACTACATTTACGCCATGTCACACGTGGATGTCCCCCAGTGGCTAGAGAGGTCGCGTCTCGGCGAAACATGGAGTAAAGACTCCAATTGGATGGGGTTCGTGGCGGTGAGCGATGAGGAAGAGTCGCGTCGAATAGGAAGGAGGGATATAGTCGTTGCGTGGCGCGGCACGGTGGCTCCGTCGGAGTGGTACGAGGATATGCAAAGGAAGTTAGAGCCTATAGGGCATGGAGAAGCTAAAGTGGAACATGGGTTCCTAAGCCTTTACACGACCAAGAGTGACGCTACTAGATATAACAAGTCAAGTGCCTCAGAGCAAGTCATGGAAGAAGTGAAAAAGCTAGTGGAAATGTATAGGGGGAGAGGTGAAGAAGTGAGCCTTACAATCACTGGCCATAGCTTAGGTGGTGCATTGGCTCTCTTAAATGCCTACGAAGCTGCGGCCTCAATTCCCGGTCTTCCCATAAGTGTCATATCTTTCGGTGCACCTAGGGTTGGCAACATCGCTTTTCGAGACGAGATTTACCAAATGGGAGTCAAGACTTTGCGAGTGGTTTTGAAACAAGATGTTGTCCCTCGGATGCCAGGGATTGTCTTCAATGAGAGCTTACAAATGTTTGACGACTTCACTGGGACTCTGGAGTGGGTGTACACTCATGTCGGAGCTGAATTAAGGCTAGACGCGCAGTCTTCCCCTTATCTCAAGCGAAAAATCGATTTGCTGGGATTTCATATGCTTGAGACGTACCTTCATCTTGTTGATGGTTTTCTAAGCTCAACCTCAACGTTTCGATCCGACGCTCGACGGGATTTTGCCTTGGTGAACAAGTCTTGTGACATGCTTGTGGATGAGTTGAGGATTCCACATTGTTGGTACCAAATAGAAAACAAGGGGTTAGTGCGGAATGCTCATGGAAGGTGGGTTAAGCCCAAAAGGGATCCAGAAGACATTCCTTCACCAACTACTATGGAAGAAGCCCATACCTTTGTAAAGGAAGTGAGGGAAAGTCATGAAGGACGACTTGAACCATTGTTAAGTGTATAAAACTAGATTCTTTTATTCTGTTGTCAATCTTGGTTTGGTGTTATTCCTGCCCTCAGTAGCGCCGGATCCAAAGATTAGGTGTAGAGGGCACTTATTTGTTATGCTCTTGAAATTTTTTTTTTCCCAAAATTAAGTTCAATGTTATTTCCAGTCTTTTTCCATCTAATTTGAATACACTTATTTGTTATGCCCTTGAATTTTGTTACCCCAATTGAAAACCCTTAAGGTCTAATTGCAAGCTGCATACGAATTGAAGAAATCAAAAGTATGTAATGACAACCTTAACGCTTAATTTAGGAATCAGAAGCCGTCGTTTCAAGAACACAATATAAGCAATAGATTCAACATCAAATTTGCGAAAAACTAACCCCTAATTATAAGATATTCATGAAAATACAAAAAATAGATGAGAGGTGAATTTTCTGAAAAATATGGTGAAGCAAATCAATATAGGCTACATTTTTTTTAAAAAAAGTTTTGAGGCTAACGAGAGTTCATGAATTAACAATTTTTAACTACTTGAAGCACAAGTGTAAACTTTTTAGGAGGTTAAAAGAAACTAATGTTTGCGTTTCACTTTTTACTAATGGTGCTCCACTTTTAAAGTGAAGTTACTAGTAACTTCCTAAACAAAGTGATAAGCCCACAATAGTGTAAATAATTAGGCTTATCTTGCTCATTTTTGCCATGCTCGGGCGCATAGTACTCTATGATTTTGAATGATATTGCGCGAAAGGTGCGTTTTTGGTGTTTACAGGTTTTCTTTGAGAATAAAGCGTATTTAACGCCACGGACTCACTCCAACGTTGGTCGGAGACCCGAGGAGTCTAAACAGAGTGATGGCTGAACTCGGGGAAGCATCGTCGGAAGCCCCAAAGAGATTGAACAAGCCTAGCATGAAGCTACTATCAAAGACTGCCTAGCCCAGAAGGCCTACAGGTAGGAGGTAAATGCCTACCGGTATAGCTCTCACCATGTCAATCTCTACCGGTAGAAGTAAGGCCCTACCGGTACAAACTGGAAGCAGTAAGGCCACCAAGTTGCATCGTTCAATACCTACCGGTAGGGGGTCAGTGCCTACCGGTAGAATCCTAGTTCAAGCAGCTCCCCTTCTTGGCATCGAAGTCGTCCTACCGGTAGGAGGTCAGTGCCTACGGTAGATGATCCTCATATTCTACAGATTTTTATTTTATTTTTATTTTTCTTTTGTAACTAAAAAGGGATAATATATAAACTCCCCTTTACACATTTTTAGGGTTATCTTTTCATTTTGAAAGCTAGCTCTTTCTCTCTCTACCTCCCTCTCATCTTCAACTCTCAATCTCTCTTAAATAGAGCATTGATTGTTAGGTTTTGGGGTGATTGGCCTTCATTAAAGTTGTAAGTACTCTTGGGATCCTTCTTAATCTAGCTTTTATTTCCATTTTCAGGATGTTTTCATATTTCCCTTTCCTTGCCCTAGCTCATTTCATGTCTCATTTCATTATGTGTGAGTAGTTTAGTAAGGCTAGGTTATGGGATGATTAACATCCGGTAACCGAAGGTATTTCTTGTTCTTCTCTCATTAATCTTCATTTTCTAAGAATAAACAGGTGTCTGGGGTAATTTTACGTAGCAAAGCTTGGAGGTGTTAACCTCTTTGATCATGTGTAGGCAAGGACTTGACCTCTTGTCACACGTGATGCTTGGAGCTATGTTATTCCAAGTGTTTGTCAAAATGTCTCCAAACCCTAACCATGTTTATCATCCTTGTCAAAAAGAGAAGAACAAGTTTACCTTTGTGTTATGGGTATTCGTTATCTCCAAACTTAGCCTTTAGTTTTAATCTCCATTTAAAAAGCCGTAGTTAGGTTAAGTAGCCATTTACCAAATTTCTCAGTTGGTCGTCTCAACGCCGAATTTGGTTAGCGTTCCTAACGCTAAATTCTCTACGCAAGCTAATTTCCAAACGAGTTACGGATGCGCTCCCTATGGATTCGACCCCGGACTTCCGGGTATTATGCTTTCAACCGACCTAGCCCTACGCTTGGGGTATTCTTATTACAACACACATTAAGGTCGCAAGCACAAAGTAGAGCACCATCAGTAAAAAGTGGAGCGCGAATATCAAATCCTTAATGAAAATATAAAGTCCATTGGTGACTTAAGTGCAGTAGTTGTAAACCAGAGGGGCACGTGACCACTGGTTGAGGTTCCTCTTTAAATCTGCCCCTAGGCTGCCAAGTAAGCCTCTAAACAGGGGTTTTACATTGTCGAATGTTAAATAATAGCACCATGAAAAAAATCTCACTCCATCTGTCCCTTTTAATCTATCTATCTATACTATATTATATGCAAATGTGTTTTGCCTTCAAAAGTATCCAAATTTTCAATTCTAATTTTCTACGTTTTTTATTTTTTTTATTTATAAGAGAGAGAAAAAGAGAGAAAGGAACGTGGGAGAAAGAGGGAGCTATGGACGTATATAGGGAGTAATACTTGAAAGCATCAAGAGCCATAAGTCTGTTAACACTTGAGGAAAATTAGATTTAATTGGCAAAAAAAGTTACTTGAATTGATTAATATAATCTCGAAAAACATTGATGACTTGATCAGGCTAAAAATGAGAGAGAAGAACACATCAATAGTCATCCTTGTTATGTTAAGAATCAAATGTGGTACTCCTTCCGTCCGTGTTAGTCCACTTCAACTATTCCACATCTTAAAAAATTGTACATATCTTTCAATACGAATCTCTAAAAATATGCAATATGGATCGTATTTGATAGATCTCGATTAGTTTTATTGTACGAATTTTTCAAAATCATGAAACCCATTGTAAGGTCCATATTTTGGCAAATCCCATGACAAAAACCCCTTTTGATTTGTAGCATGTTAATTGAGTTGTAATTTATTGTGTTTCATTTCTAAAGCATTTGTTTTAGGGAGTGTATTGTGTAATTGAGAAGTAGAGATTATTAAGGCAATTAGAGTGTAATGAAATCAAGGTTTCAAGAGGATTTCGTGCAATCAACAGCTTGATACGGAAAGGGGATCAAGAAATCATGGATTTTCATGGAAGGAAACGTTTTCCAGAAATGGTGCTCGAGCAACTCAAGTAAAGGCATTAGACGGTGCTCGAACAACCTGCCTTCTTTCCTGTAGTCTACTTATATGCGACTTGTTAGCATTTTCTTGGTACCGAATATATTATTGCTGCTCTTCTCTGGCTTCAACACTGAGACAATACCGAAAGGAGAGTGTAGCTTATTTCTTGGAGTAACCCATGGTCTATTGATCATCAACCTTTCCGAATAACTCCAAGGGCTAATTTGAACCATTGTTTCGACTACTTGAAACATTCTTCCGGTGGATTCTGGAAGTATATCGGAGGACTTGTGGATTCAAGGTGTGCGACAATCAACCACTTGGTGCGGTGTACGTGGATTCGACAAATCGATCTTTGGTCAGTCGGTAAGGATTCACAATTGTTTAAGTAAGATCGTTTTTGTAATAGCACAATAATTACTTTTAGTGGTTCGATTTCCTCCCGTGGTTTTTACCCTTTTTAAGGGGTTTTCCACGTATCTTGTGTTCGGTATTGTTCATCGTTTATTATTTTCCGTTTCTCGATTTGGTTCTTTTATTAATTGGTGGGTTAATTAATAGAAGAGATAGAAACACAGCAAATCTATAAACTCTAGGCGAGCTAGGATTTTTCAATTGGTATCAGAGCAAGTCGCTCCTAATAGTAGGGTTTATTCCTAGAGTAGATCCTTAAGTCAAGATGAACACGAACACAAACATGAATCATTTATCTACTCGTGTACCGATTTTGGATAATGATAACTTTGATTATTGGAAATCAAGAATAAAAGCTGTAATGAGATCAACGGATGAGGAAATTTGGGATTCATGCGTTAGAGGGTATAGGTATCCCATGAAAACTGTAGAGGAGAAACAAGTTCCCAAACTTACTTTAGAATTATCTATCAAGGAAAAAGCAGTGCTACAAGCTAATTATCGTGCTTTAGACATATTGTTTAGTGCTGTGGATGTTAATGAACACCGTAAGATAGCAAATTGTGAAATCGCAAGAGAAGCATGGGACATTTTAGTAACTTGTCATGAAGGAACGGATGTTAAACAATCTAAGTTACAAAGACTCACTACTAAATTTGAGATAATTAGAATGCAAGAGGATGAAACTTTTAATGAATTCTAGTCCAAATTGATCGCTATCGTCGATAGTTGCGAAACTCTCGGTGAGCCTATTCCACCTTTTAGGGTGACTAAGAAAATATTGAGATCCTTGCCTGAACGATTTAAGACGAAGGTCACTATGCTTGAGGGTAAACGTAAACTCAATGAAAAATCTATTGAAGAAGTGGTAGGCCTTCTCCAAACTTATGAGCTGATATGTTACAACCCGAGTCTCTAAAATCTAAAATTAAACCGTCGGCTAAGTCGATTGCTTTTGCAGGCTCTTAAAGTGAGTCTAGGGAGTCAAACTGTGATGGTGCATATGACCTTGAAGCTATGGACCTATTTACCAAAACCTCCAAACAATTTTTAAAAAAAAGAATGACTAAAGGTCATGGGAATAAGAAATTTGAAAATAAAAGAGAAGGTGAGTCTTCTAGTGGTAAAGAAAAGAAAGGGATTAAAGGACCATCGAGTGGGTCAAAGTGTTATGAGTGTCAAGGGTATGGTCACTTAGCACATGAATGCATTAACAAATTGAAGAAAAAGACTAATTTTAAGGCCAACATAACCTGGGATGATGATAGTGAATCTAACAAGTCTGAGGAAGAACAAGTAGATAACACCAACTTTATGGCTTTTGGGGCTTCTTTACAGTCCAACCTTAGTGATCATGAATTCTCAGACGATAGTGAGAATGAGGGAAGTGATGAGGAGTTTAGTTTTGATGAGCTAAAACAATCCTACAATATACTGTTTAAGGAGAGTATTAAGATTAATGAGTCAAATTTTAAAATGGCTGAGAATTTTAATAAGTCTAACATGGAGTTTGTGACAGTTAAAAAACAAGCAGAAGAGTTGGAAGAGTCGTTGAGCAGTGTCACTAGTGAGAAAGAAAAGTTAAGTAAGGAGGTTGAGAGTCTTTGAGAAAAGAACAAGATCTTGAATGATTTAAACGCTGCCTCGGAAGATAAAATAGTCATTAAATATCGAAATTGATAATGCTAATATTCTATTTGAGCGTTTGAATACAGGTTCCAAGAAGTTAGATGAAATTCTTGATGTTCAAAGGCCAACGAGTGACAAAACAGGGCTTGGATTTTTTAACCTTTGTCCTCAAAAATAGTCGGAGGTAAACCAAATAAGTTGGAATGAAAGAAGGTAATGCCGAAACCCCTTAGTATTGATACGGCTAAAAATGTGATTGGAAAGGTTTATAATATTAGACATGATAATTTTGCTAAATTTATTCCTACATGCCATTATTGTCAAGTCAAAGGTCACACTAGACCTTATTGTAGGAAGTTGCGTGTGCCAAAGTCTTCACACAGACACTTAGTATATTCTCATGGTTATGACACACATACGCCGACATGTCATTTTTGTGGCGTAAAGGGTCACATTCGACCTAAGTGCTTTCAACTTCATGGGTACCCCAATACTCTACTCCATTATCAACATGTTAGTAAAAATGGGGGTAAGTTTTGTCATTTTGGTTATGGTTTTGATAGAATGCAACGACCTAGATGTAGGATGACTTCACATGAAAAAAATATGATTGTGAATCCTAATCATTTGTGTAAAACCGTTGAAAAAGTTGAGAAAATCAAGACAAGACATATATGGGTGAGGAAGTTGAACTTGAGACATCGAGCTGATTTGTCCTCCAACTCTCTAGATGACACAAACTCATCTGGTGGTGTAGACCTTGCTTTTTGAGGCCTGGTCTCGTTTTCGTAGTCTAGGTTGATTTGCATTGCTTATAATGTTCCTAGAGTTACGGGTTGTCATTTATTTAGTTTTATTGCTTTAATTATTTTTTAGGATTTCTTTTTTTTATTCGCTTTCCTGCTTAATTCATGATTTATAAAGAAAATCCAAAAACATTCATATATTTATTTGTTTTTGAAACATTAATAATCAAATATTAGTGAGTAGTCAGCCATGGGTTTCACTAAATGCACATTTTTTTTCCCAAATGCATGTGTACTTCTTGTTGATCTCCACTCATGCGCTATATTCAGACATTAGTTGCATCATGCCTTATGACTCTATGATCGCCACATTTATACGTCAGGATTAGAGAGATTATTCAGATTGGAAAGTTGGTTCTCATGTCCATTGGAATGTCTCATTTTGTTTCCTCGGCGATTGACCTTTTGGCATCTTGGTTGGATACGGTGTTCTCTTGGTTCTGTTGAAAAAAAAAAATATAAGAAAGACAAAATCTATTTGTGAGATCTTAATGCTTATCCGGGCGTTCATCGAGTACCGGACAATTGGGGTGAGGTACTCTACCTCTGAGCATTCGTGTCACAAAATGGATAGACTTTGTGAAGGCATCTGTGTTGGACCACTCGCTGAGTAACCGGGGATTGGGTATGAGGTACTCTTATTCCCAATATTTGTGTCAAATGGCAGTGGGGTAAAAATATAAAAACACGTGTATTTGTTTGAAAGCGTCAATAAAAATTGATATGTCAAAATACTCATTGGTTGAGGGGGAGTATTTAATCATTGAGGGGGAGTTATTTCTAAGCCTTGGGGATGTCATTTGTGTCATCATGCTTAGTTTGATTTCGTGGGCGGAAAGGTGGTTACCATTCTCATGGAACACGAGAAATCTTGTATCCGAAGATGGTGGTCTTAATATTTCTGACGTGTCACACACCCACTATTGTCATAGTCTCATATTGCATGTTGTACTTAATTTCAGATTTCTTCATGCTTGGAATACATACAAGTTTTGCTCATGCATTTCAAAAACTTGTAGTGACATTTATTGATTCTCATGGTTGAGTATTCATCTCTGCATCCATGCGTTTGTCTTCCCCCGATTTTTTTAAAAAAAAGCAAACAGAGTATTTTTAGTCCTATAAAAAAAAATTTCGTTTTGTTTTTGAACTCTACTTATTTAAAAGCAAAATGCTTCTTTTTGAGCCTCGTAGTTCATTGTAGACACCCCAATCCGGTTTTCCGATTGTTTTACTTAGTTTTTTCGGTTTCTTGTTTCCCCGATGATGAATTAGATCAAAAACAGTCTTGAGAGCGAAATGGCTTTGAACTTGGAGTGAGTGGAGCCCATCCTAAACCCTGAAACCCTAAGTCAAAACCTTGTTCTCAGGGTTGACCGTAGCGCGATTGATTGACTCTCTCGGGTGATGAAGTACCTCCAGGTGTTGGTCAAAGTCAAAGCCTTGACTGTTGACCATCGCGTGGGTTGGTACCACCGTCTCGCGATGGAGTCACTCTCTCACGCGATGGTCAACGCCCATCACTTTCACCTTTTTCCAGCTGGATTTTGTGATGATCAGGGGGCCACTGTCCTGAGAAACCTCGTTTTCGTCGACTAAACAGTGTTCTGCAGGTGCATGGGTTGCACCACCCTCACAACCACTCCCATCACCTTGTTGACCTCTTCCTCCGCCAAGGGAAGGTGGCTAGCCTTGTTGGCTGGTTGCTTGGCCAAGCCTTCCACCCACCATACACCTCCTCTTGCCCTATATATACCCCATTAGTCTTCCAAGACTAAGGTTACCAATTCTCAAGCAAAAAAGACTCCATAAGCCCTAGCACACTTGATATCTCTTCACTCTAACCACATCCATACACTCATTTTTCAAGCTACACCACCTGGTTCAATCCATTTTCAAAATACTCAAGTAAAGGTATAATATCCTACTATTTACTGTTTTGATCCCTGAGGGGGGCTGTCAAGGTCAAGGTTGGTAATCTATACCAGTTCTGGTCCTAAAGTCAGCAAGGTTACAAGAAACCGTGCACTGGCACTCCCACGCGCGATTGACCCAGTCACGCGCGCGATGGTTCTCATCAGCACACAATGGTTCTCGTGGGGATGGGGTGCTAGTTTATTTTCTATTTTAACAAGTGTTATGAATAACTGTGAAGCATGACTAAAACCGATTCATTGTTTTGCATGATGAAATTCGTAATTTAACTTAGAACTCGTATCCATTAGCTTAGGAATGCCCCTGAGTTGCTTCTGAACATGTCTCAGAGTCTAGGCAAGCAAAGCAATTCCTAGAAGTCCAGTCATGACCCTCGCGTGACGGTCTGACTCCATCGCGCGATGGTCAGCCTGTTTCCAGCAATTGCCCTTGCATGGGCAACTTGGTCTGCGGCCTCTGTTTTGGAACCCCCACTGTTTAGGGGTCGCATTTTATTTCTGTTATGCCCGTTTGTAATAATTATTTACTTTCAGTACATATAAACTGCTTGGTTTGACCCTGGGTGTGCGCTGGTCCTTCCAGAGCCCAGAAGGGGATGAGATTCAGCCTGTTGGTAAGACATCAACACTCGCGCGATGGAATGGGAGTGTCGCGCGATGGTTTACTTGCATGCAAGTTGGCCATTGTTCGCGACAATTTCAGACCATGGCATTGTTTTGATATCCAGCCGCAGTTTTGAATTTTATCTCATGTTTTTGTTCAATATTTCATCCATCCATGCCGTTCTCATATCACATGCTGCAAAGGTGTTACAGTTTCAAATCCCTAATTAACTGTTCCCCCGCCCTAACTGGCTAAAAATTGTTTAATAAAAGAATAATCGCAAATATTTTCGCAAAATGCTTAAGTAGAGACCGATCTCCGGATTGGGCGAGAGGGGTGCCTTAAAACCCTTTCTCTCTTGTAACCTGGCTTCCTAACCCAGATATGGTTATGACGGACTGGTTCCTTAAACTTTTTCAAATCAAATAGCACGACAGGTGCTTCGAAATACGGTTCCTTGGGTGTCGGACCTTCAAAACCCAAATGGCAACTCTGTATTTTGAGCGCATGTCGCCTGCGCTCGCGCTCCCTTGATTTCGGGCCCTTGCATTTTTGGAATTCGGAAATTCCAAAGGGCATGCTGCCCACATTCATATATGTACTTCAACTTATCCTATGTTTGTGCGTATCCGTACTTCTTGTTGGTGTTTGCCCGTTGTGGCCGTTGTTTTTCCTTTAGTGGATGTTTTGCTAGACTTGGATTTTTATGGTGTTGCTCTCTCGATTTTTTTGGTTTAACTTAAACTGGTATAAAATTTTCCGTGGCTGTTATTATCTCTTGCTTCAGTGTTTTAAATGGTGCTCATTTATATGTGCTTTACCTTTGTCCTTCCGTGACAAAAAGGGGGAGAAATTTATTGCTTTTGTAGATTGAATATGTTTTGTCATGGAAGTGCCAAAGGGGGAGATTGTAAGGTCTATATTTTGGCAAATCCCATGACAAAAACCCCTTTTGAATTGTAGCATGTTAATTGAGTTGTAATTTATTGTGTTTCATTTCTAGAACATTTGTTTTAGGAAGTATATTGTGTAATTGAGAAGTAGAGATTATTAAGGCAATTAGAGTGCAATGAAATCAAGGTTTCAAGAGGATTTCGTGCAATCAACAGCTTGATATGGAAAGGGAATCACGAAATCATGGATTTTCGTGGAAGGAAACGTTTTCCAGAAATGGTGCTCGAGCAACTCAAGTAAAGGCATTAGACGGTGCTCGAGCAACCTGCCTTCTTTCCTGCAGTCTACTTATATGCGACTTGTTAGCATTTTCTTGGTACCGAATTTATTATTGCTGCACTTCTCTGGCTTCAACACTGAGACAATACCGAAAGGAGAGTGTAGCTTATTTCTTGGAGTAACCGATGGTCTATTGATCATCAACCTTTCCGAATAACTCCAAGGGTTGGTTTGAACCATTGTTTCGACTACTTGAAACATTCTTCCGGTGGATTCTGGAAGTATATCAGAGGACTTGTGGATTCAAGGCATGCGGCAATCAACCACTTGGTGTGGTGTACGTGGATTCGACAAATCGATCTTTGGTCAGTCGGTGAGGATTCACAATTGTTTAAGTAAGATCGTTTTTGTAACTACACAATAATTACTTTTAGTGGTTCGATTTCCTCCCGTGGTTTGATTTCCTCCCGTGGTTTTTACCCTTTTAAAGATGTTTTCCACGTATATCTTGTGTTTGGTATTGTTCATCGTTTATTATTTTCTGTTTCTCGATTTGGTTCTTTTATTAATTGGTGGGTTAATTAATAGAAGAGATAGAAACACAGCAAATCTATAAACTCTAGGCAAACCAGGATTTTTCACCCATTATAAATAAAAAGATATAGATAATTTAAAACACGGCATGAATGCCGAAAATGGACCAACAAACACGGACGGAGGTAGTATTACTTCAGTAGTTTATTTTTCAGACCCTAAAATCTATTGGACCCTCTAGTCCCAAACTTCCAAATCATTGGGCTTGTTCAATGAAAATTTAACAGTGAATGGAAATCGCAATCGCATGATATCTTCCTATTGGTTTGCCAATAATATCTCAAAATCATCAATATAGTAAAGCATAGTCGACTATTACATCTATCGTGTACAAATCATCATATGAAAAATATAGAAGCCATTCAAGAAATACTATTACTATTAAATAAAAAAACATGTCGGGCGAAAGAGATGACAAGAGGCAATACCACAATTATATTATTAATACAAGAACATCAACACCATATACAACTATCCAAGGGAGAGGAGAAGGAGGCTTAAACTCTAACTTAGATGAAGCACTCAATCACTTGGATTGTTGATCGAAAGTTTGATCCTATTGGTGGGATCATTAATTTTTATTCAATCGCAACTTATAACATAATAATAGCATTGTTTATTTTTTTTCATGGTGTCAAATGACCCCACATTTTTGTGCGTGGACTCTTTGATACTCTCCACCTCCAACCCCTATAGTACTTATTGATATCTATCCCAAAATAGAACACAAAAAGCAAGTTACATCATCTTATTTGTTATAAATTATTGGGAAAAAAATGAACCCTGACTAGGATTTAGTTAACATGGCATGCGTGCAGTCTTGGACCACATCCCATGCCATATTAACATGTCGATAGCCTGTAAGAGTTGTACCAACAGCAAATCGAATCATGTACACCCCTCCAACCACATCATGAGTCATGTAGACTCGGCCCGTCCCATTGACGGATGCCAACAAATCGCGGTTGAATTCATTAACAACCTTCACGTCACATGACTTCAAACGATCACCAACCACCAATGGCGAAACCCTAAAACACACCATAGCAAAGTTCCTTGGAACAACAACCTCAAACCTACTGTCCATTTCAACTAGCCCTTCGAAATGCTTCGCCATGTCGACGTGGCTTCGGATCAAATTTTGGAGGTTGACCACTCCGTAGCTGCGGAGCACGAGCCAGAGCTTCATTGCTCTGAATCTCCGGCTCAATTGTATCTGCCAGTCTTTGTAATCCACTACTTGGTTCAATTCAGTAGCTTTATTTCTTAGGCACTCGGCATTTGTTGACAGGGCTTTAATAAGGGCATTTGGGTCTTTAACCCATAGGCAACAACAATCCAAATTCGTAAAGAACCACTTATGTGCATTAAGGCTAAAAGAGTTTGCACCTTCAATCCCGTCAATAAAGTGTCGGAACTCGGGACAAATACATGCACTTCCTGCTTGCGCAGCGTCGATGTGGACCCATACTCCATAACGTTTCGCCACGTTAGAAAGAGGGCCCACCGGATCAACAGCAGTTGACGAAGTAGTACCGACAGTTGCACATAAAAAAAGTGGTATTAGCCCAATTGCCAAATCCGACAGCATTGCTGATTCCAACGAGTCTGGAGACAATCCAAACGCGTCATCTTTAGTTGTTGGGATGGCCCGGAAATTTTCCGGGCTGATTCCAGCAATTCGAGCTGCCTTTTGGAACGCAAAATGGGTTTGGTCCGACCCATAAACGACAAGCTTCACGATGCTCCCTCTCCCAAACCGGTTCAAAACTTGATCTCTCGCGGCTGCTAGAGTACACAAAATAGCCTCACAAGTGGTCCCTTGTAAGACACCCCCACCGCCACCCGAAAAGAGGAATGATGTAGGAAGTTGAAGCATTTTTCCAAACCAATCCATGACTATGGATTCTAGCTCGGTTGCGGCGGGCGATGACACCCAGTTGAACCCGACCACATTAAACCCGGTACTAACCATTTCTCCCAAAAAACCCGCTATGCTTGCGGTTGCTGGGAAGTGAGCAAAGTAGTTTGGGCTTTGCCAGTGGGTTATACCCGGCATGATATGGCTTTGCACATCTTGTATGATTGTTTCGATGGGTTCCGGGTTGAGAGGAGCCGAATCAGGCAAACGGGACGAGAGATAGCCCGGTTCAACTTGGCTTCGGACTGGGTATTTTTCGATGTTTTTATAGTAATCAGCCAGGAAATCTATGATCAAGTGGCCTTGCCTCCTGAATTCCTCTGGGTCAAGTGGGTTCAACATGTGGGTTGAACCGTTTTTAAGGTCATGGCTAGCTTCGTGACTGCCCATTGCAATAAACTAAAGTTGGTTTATGTTGAAGTATGGTGTTTTCTTTTGGGTGTTGTACGTTATAGATCTTTACCATTTCTATATATATATATATATATAGAGAGAGAGAGAGAGAGAGAGAGAGAGAGAGAAATTGTAATCCATGAGCTGTAAGTTGGAATGGTCCCAATAATTTATTTCCACAAACACAATGGGAAGAAAATTTGATACATGCCTAACTGGTCCCAGCACCTGAGTTTTAGGCCTCCAGAATTTTGGGACGAGTTAAGAGTTTTTGGGGTAAAGCTCAGAAATAGCTAGTCCCAACGCCTAGCTAGTCCTAAACTCCTCACGCATAGGTAGATAGTCCCAGCGCCTATATGCCTAGTTAGGAGTTTTCGATTTAAAGCTCCGTCCAAAAAGGTGCTGGAGCTTTATGCCTTGTTTGGATGATGTTTTGAAAATTTTTGAGTTTGATTTGTGGGTAATGAGTGGAGAGAGAAAATAAAATAATGATTGGAGATAAGGATAACGAGTGAAGAGAGATAGAGAGAGAAATGAGAATAATGATTGAAGAGGAGAGAGAAATGAGAGTAATGATTGGAAATATGGGTAATGAATGTTTCTTAAGTTGATTTTTTTTATTTTTAAAATGGCATCCAAACAAGGTTAGGCTTCCAGGATTTGTAAATTTTAAGGGCCTATTTATTTTGGCCCCGTTTTCTAGGTTCAGACTTCAATAGTTTTAACAAAAATATTTCTTCTTTATTTCAGTCATTTCTCTTGACTTTTCATGCATTTTTATTAGTTTGCCAATTCTTCTTTAACTTTTTGTGTACATGTTCATTTTTAGTAAAATTTATATTTTTAGAATCAATTTCTGACCCATATTATTTCGAACAAAATACTCTTGATTATGTAAACTGGCTATATGAACTGAGCTATGAAAACTGGCTATGTTGCCAATTCTCATAGTCAGTTCTATGAGAACTGCCAGTTCTTTATGCTATGTGAACATGCTATGAAAACGAGGTTATGTGAACTAAAAAATACACAGTTCAAATAGCCTCACCATACACTAAAATACACAGTTCTCATAGAAAAAACATAGTTCTTTTAAGAAAATACACAATTTCATGGATAATACACAGTTTTTATAGAAAATACACAATTTTCATAGACAGTTTTTATGAATAATACATAATTCTCATAGAAAATACACACACGAACAAAAATTGAACAAAAACAAAAAAAAGTAATCAAAATCAAATATAGTTATAAATATTCAAATATAGTTCAAATAAATAGGCGATTCAAGAAACAATTCTGAATCTTTCGACCGTCAAAAACCACTCGAGATGGGCCTGGAAATCATCTATTCCTAAATGGCTAAATTCCATAGCACATTTTAAGACTCAGTACCGATAACTAAATAGACTGACCAAGATCGGAATCGAACTCTAAGTCACCATCGTCGTTGATGATGATGGTGGTACAACGCGGCTGGGTTTGAGCGGTGCAAGTTTGTGATTGGCACCGTTGCGATTGTTGACGAAATCCTAAAAATCGATCTCAAAATACTCTCTCTTCTTGGGAGAAATGCTAATCAGCAGAAAAAGTTGAAGAAGCGTGATGGAAAGAGTGAAGAAATACTAATGTATTTGACTTTAGATTTTGTAGTGGCTCCAGAAATTTGGCTCGGACCGCTCACCAAGCCACAGTGCACCGAGTGATACTAAGGAGATCCCCGCCCTCGGTCTACATACGGCCCTGGGACCCTCGGGTGTTCCCTCGGAAGGTCGCTCGGTGGGAGGAGTCCGGCGGAGCTTTGTTGCTGTCTAAGGATACGGAGTGTACCCAACCCCGACATCCCTAGGCCGCTTGAAGGAAGACGGTTATGACAGGAGGGCCCCAGACGGTTACGCTAGGAGTATAATCAATGGAGGCTGACCTGGCCATGTGTTCCGTAACCGCCTTATCCCATTCATCACATATGACGCCACCTGAGGCGGTTACCCAAACGTACCCTCCACGTGCTAGCTTAGAGGCCAAGCAAACCAAGGTCTATAAATACAAAGGGACTCTAACCTAGAGAGGTATGCCATTCTACCCTAACCCTAGACCTATACACTTCTCCCTACATCTAACTTGATCGTCGGATGGTCACTAGGCTCCCACAGCCCTAGTGACTTGTTGCAGGTCAGGCGGCGGGCGCGCAGAGGAAGAAACCGGAACCGACCCACGGTCAAGATCCCGATAAACTCAAAAAATATCTCCAAGGCATAGAAGAATGTTTAAGCAAAGCAATGCATTCGAGAATTAAAACATTTTAAGATAAAAAGAAAATTAAGAAACTCCTAGCAAGAGGGCTCGACTTGGTAAACCGTTTGACGCTGTCCCCCCTTCAAACTATTACATCTGGCATGGTGAATTCCTAATGTTCGGAGCCATCCAGTCCAAAAACAAAGTTCAAAATATTCAGAAAAGAAAAGAGACTTAAGAAAATTTCCTCAAACTTTCAAAAGATATTCATCAAACGGCTTTCGATTGGAACGTGTCCATCTTAATCAATTTGAACATCCCCACTTTCGGCATTCTTCTCTCGAAGCTCGGATGGCTGATCAGCAAGTTTCCCCTGATTATCACAATCGGCCATCTCTTCATCATCATCCTCGGGAGGCAATGGTTGGCACTCCTCTTCGGTATAAGGAAGCTCTAAATCAGGCACGACCGGCTCGGGAAGCTGCTTTAGAAATCCAGAATCGGCCTGAATCGCCATAACCGCAGCCATTGCCTCGGCACCAGTAGTATACCCCAGCTTAAAAAAAATCGGGAAGCCGAGCCTCAAGCTCGTCATTCACCATTTTATGAGCTATTTGGGTATACTCCAGAGCGGCTCGGTTAATCCCAGCTTCATAACCCTTGGCATCGGCAGCCCTGAGCTTTTCTTTTTCCTTTTCCCTCATCTTTTTTACATCGGCCTCGATAGCAGCCTTAACATCGGCAAGCTCCCTCTTCAGCCTATCCACCTCAGCCTCCGCATCCTTGGCTTGCTGATTTGAGATCCTCCATTTGGTTCGGAAGGAATCTCGGTCAGATCTGTATCGTTCACGCTCGGCAGAGACTTTGGTAGCCTTATCATAGGCCTTCAAGGCAGCTTGCCCGGCCTAGCAAAAACATGAAAGTAAAGATTTCCACAAGAAAATTCTAAGGCTAGATCACAAAGAATAAAGCTGAAGTACAAAAATACCTGCACCAAATGAGAGCACATTTCTCCGAGCCTAGGGAGAAGGTCGGTTGGCACTTGATCATAATCCCTCGGAAGGGCTAGCCCCCTTAAGAGTGTCACGGCAAGATTCGGTTCTTCCTTCACGGAATCACTCAACTGTAAGACTCTGTCGTCGGACATCATGTAAGAAGGGCTGAATTGACGTTGAATCGCGGCCTCAGTTGCAGGGTCAGTAAGATCGATGTGTGGGTCGGTGAGATTTCGTTGCTCTTTGGGCGGAGAGGCTCGAGCAACATTTGATGGTGCCGATTGAGAGACGTTCGGCGGTGGAACATCCTCAGATATTTTTTGTCTTTTTTGTCTTTGCTGATGCTGCTGGTCCGCAGAGCCTCGGCTACGACCTGGGTTAGTCGACTTTGTTGGAATGACAGGCCTGGGGATGTTTCTCCTCGACATGTCTTCGACAAAGGGGTTGGTTAAATCGTCGGATAAAAGCGGAGTGAGCCACTCCTCGGCGGTAAATCCAATCTTAGGCAAGCGTACTCCTTGTTGCCTCTTCTGCCAAACGCCTTCAACGTTTGAAGCCTCCCTCTCTTTGGAAGCTCCGGTAGTCTTAGGGGCACCTGTCTTCTTCTTGCCCGGTTCAGCCTCTTTACTCCTCTCCTTCCTCCTCAGCACATCCTTGTATGAGGGTCTGTAGTCAAGAAGGGTTGGAGCGTGTCGGCAAGCTTGGGCGAGAAGTGTGTCGCAGGCTTTTTCTCGAGAATTGGTGTTGAGTCCCTTCGATATTGGACCGAGCTCTGCAAGCGGAAGATAGCAAGAATGAAAGCATTATCAACAAAAGAAAAGCCGGATGAATATTTCTCAAAATAGAAGATAACGGTCCGGTAGTACCTCTTGTGTCCCTAACTTTTGGAACTGTGTACTGATGCAGACCGTCGCCAAACTCGTAGTTCCCATGAACTTCAAGATAGAAATCAGCCCATTTATTCGTGTCGGATAAGCCTTCGATCAGAGGACTCTTTTTGGGTCGAGTTGTAAGGTACCGCCGGCCAGACTTACCATGACGAGACATGGTATATGTGAAAAAGAGGTCCGTCGGCCTGAAGTCAAGATCTTGGCTCTCGATCAAGGCGATTACCGACATGATGATTCGGTAACTGTTGATCGCGAGTTGATGGGGTGCCAAACTAAATCTCCAAAGTATTTCCCTAAGGAAGGGGTGGAGGGGGAACCGGAGCCCAGCCTCACAAATGGCCATCAAGGGTACGGTTATATGCTCGGGATGATGCTTCCTTTGGTCTTTTATTTCAGTGCTCTTGACTCTATGAATAAGTACGTCGTCAGGGATGCTGTACTTTAGGCGAAATGCTACGTACTCCCCGGGATTGCCACTAAAGTAATGGGCATAGGGGCATAGTAGACCCTTGTCAAAGAGGTCGACGTCGCTCGGAGCCGACGTCGAAGCCTCGGTACCAGATAGAAACCTCGACTCGGCCTCATGACCCATCTGAGGATCGACTTCAGACTGCGTCTTTGCGGTGAAGCTGATCTTAAGGTCGGTCAAAAAGTCATCTGCGGCGTACTACTGAACTCGCTCGGCATTCGAGTCATCGAATGCGGGAGAATTTGCCGACATCCTGGCGGAGATAGATTCGACCGGGCGGTCGCTCCTCCTTCTACGTTGCTCGAGCAATTCCCTAATAAATTGACGATCGGATTCTGTTTCCGAGCAATTCGAGTCTGAAGACACGTCGATTACTCGTGAGCCAGACCTAAGAGAAGAACAAAGGGGTAATAAGCAGTTGAAATCTGCGTCAGTAAAGAAAATAATCTAGAAGTTCAGCTCATCTTATCGGCTCACGAGTCATAGCTATCCTAGAACGGGTTCGGCACATCTAGAACGTCTCTCTACACTCGGCCTAACAATCAAATAGTGATCACGTTCGGTTACTTAACCCCATCGGGAGAAGTCGTTTGGAGAGCCCCGAACATCCTATTGGGGCTCGGAAGAACAGGTTGAGTTCAGGGATGAACATCACTGTTCACCCCCAGATTTCCGCTATTGACTCAAAACAGGAAAACCCCAAAAATCACCTAAAAAAACCCAGAAAATGAGCATGAAAAGCAAAGGGAAAAGTGAAGCAATAAAAATCAATGACATACTTGAAGATTTCTGTTGAAATGAGGCTTGAAGGTGCAGATCTGGATCTGAATCAAGCTCTGGAACGGAGTTGTAGAGAGAGAAGCTCCAAATGCTAGAGAGAGAAAGTGCAGATGAACTTTCTCTCTCCTCCTTCGTCTTTACTTATAGATGGAGCGGGCGTTTCGAATTTCCCGCCCATCATTTCACGGCCGAACCCCTCACCAACCATCACATGACACGTGGCGACTAAAAGCCTTTTCCACTCTAGCCGTCACCACATCTGCCAAGGTGTCCTTTCGACTGACACACATGTTCAAATGCTTGACAGCTGTCATCCTATGTGGGGTTCGGATGAATCCATTGCAAGTTCGGAAGATGATCCTCGGATAAAGCTCGGCCTAATCCGAAATCAACCCATACCAAGTAAAGAGCTTCGGCATGGGTTGAGGGGCTATTGTAGCAGGCCGAGCAAAATGGCTTGTGCCATTTCCAAATGTGATTCGGTATCTCGATCAACTCCGAATCATCTTATTCTCAACGTTCGGAACACCGAGGGCCTCCACAGCCGAGGGTCGTGTTGATTACGACCCCCTTAACCGCCTTAGTCTCCAGCACCCATGCGAGCGAGGAACGCGTTCGGCTGGACCTCCTCCGATGGTCGCATAACACGCTCGGTGCCGGACGAGCATAGCCGTCGTTCCAGCTCGCCTGCGTGGGAACAGCAACCATGGCAATAATGATGATTGTGACGTCATCCAAACGGTTATGAGGATAACGATGGGGGCACGTGAAGGTGCCAGCTCATCCTGAAAATGGTTATAAAACCCTAAACGTGACGTAAGAGTGACGTCAGCCGACGCGTGTCGAGCGTTGGTGCAATCTTGGAGATCAAGCTAAGAGGTTTCCTATAAATATCCCATTATGCCTACTTGAAAGAGGTACGCACAGAAAAACCCTAGCTCCTGATTCCTAATTTCTCTCTGCAAGTAAACTGATTCTTGCACCGGAGGGCCATCCCGGAGAACCTCAGGTGTGGTCCTTAGTTGTGCTTCATTTTTGCAGGGTGAAGGAAGAAACTAGGAGTAGATCTCAAACCCACAGTCAGAAAGTATGAACCACTCGGAACAGAGCCCCACATAATCAATGGAGGTTGACCTGGCCATGTGCTCCATAACCGCCTTATCCCATTCATCACATATGATGCCACCTGAGGCGGTTACCCGAACGTACCCTCCACGTGCTAGCTTGGAGGCCAAGCAAACCAAGGTCTATAAATACAAAGGGACTCTAACCTAGAGAGGTATGCCATTCTACCCTAACCCTAGACCTATACACTTCTCCCTGCATCTAACTTGATCATCGGATGGTCACTGGGCTCCCACAACCTTAGTGACTTGTTGCAGGTCAGGCGGCGGGCACGTGGAGCGGCGGAGGAAGAAACCGGAACCGACCCACGGTCAAGATCCCAATAAATCGAACCCCTACAGATTTGTTTCAAATTTGCAAGACTGCAGTTGCAAAAAAATGAACTATCACTGTCCAGTAAGATATTTTTCAAGCCTTTCCTCTTTCTACTCGGCAAGATTTCCTCCTTTGAGTGGTCGAGAAGGAGGAGAAGAGACGGCGGTGGTTGCAACATTTTCGGAGAGGAAATGGCGGCGGTGGTTGGAGCTGCTTGGTGGAGGGAGAGAGAGAGGGGTGTGTCGGGGTGGCAGTGGAGAGATAGAGGGGATGGAGTTCAATTTGTACGTGGAGACGGTGGAGTGAATTTTTGTGGGCAAAAAAGACATTAAGCAACATAACCAAGCCTATTTAGGTTCGGTAAAAATATATGGGGTTGGGATGAAACCAAACCTAAAAAAGAGGACCGGCCTCTAATTTCTATTCATTATAAAAGTTAAAAAAAACAATATATATAATTTGACTTGTAATGACCAGAGTTTTTCCAAAAATAAAAATTCAAACCTGGAAATTTTTAATAATTAATAATATATTATTAGACTCTTTTGATAATTTAACTTGATTAAAACAAAACCTTAATCACATATTAACTGATGTTGACTATTCTAATTCAATTTGGACTTAACCTTTTTTTTTTTTTCCCAAGACTAATTAACTCCAGTCTAAAATTTACCTAACCTAACTTGTCTAATACCAACTAGAGTTTAGTTGCTAGTATTAGAGTAAGTTTAATGCCTGGGCCATTTCACCTTTAGCAATTAATGGCCATGAATAGTGTCATTTCGCCAAAAAATGGCGATGCTGATGCATGCAATGGTGCATGACAGTATTCTCTCTCTTTCTGTG
This sequence comes from Rhododendron ovatum, assembly GCA_019656835.1. Taxonomy (NCBI): domain Eukaryota; kingdom Viridiplantae; phylum Streptophyta; class Magnoliopsida; order Ericales; family Ericaceae; genus Rhododendron; species Rhododendron ovatum. The sequence continues at coordinate 19,148,466 of CM033793.1, read as the reverse complement.
TGTGTGTGTGTGTGTCAAGAGGATGAATGACAGTATTTTTGTTTTCGATTTCTATGGGAACTGGTTATGTTTATGCCTCAAATTAGGGGAAAGTTTACTGCTCATGTTTTCTTCTCGACAACGCTATGGAAAATTCAAAAAAAAATAGTGCACAATTTTTCAGTAAAATCGAGAACAAGAGTACAATGTGATTGAGTGAAATCTGGGGAAGCAAAATTTGTTTAGGCAATAACATCTATCCCTTCTCTCTAGTTTCTCTCTCTAAAAGTTTCTACAGCAACAGATCTAGGGTTTTCCCTTTGTGGGGGTCCCTTCTCCTCTCTTTTCTCTTCTCTTATCTCTCTTTCTGAATAATGAGCACATTTTTTGATTTTATCTGCTTCTATCGGCTTGGAGATTTTTTTCTTTTAGATCTCTCTCTTGGACGTTCGTGTAGGCGGCAGTGGTGGTTGTTGCCTTTTTCTTGGCGGATCTGGTTGAGGTTTCGTTGGTGGGGCATTAAAGGTGGTTTGGCTTGGCTGGTGTTAGTGGTTTAGGGTTGTTGTGAGGGCTGATTTGGGTGGGGGGGGGGGGGGGGGGGGGGGGTGGTGTGTGGGGCTGGAGGTGGGGACTATGGTTCTAGTGGTTGGAGGTGGGGGGTCCGATTGGCTTGGGTGGAAAAGGGGCCGTTGGGTTTTGGTGTTGGGTTGGGTTCGGTTAGGGGGGGGGGGGGGGGGGGGGGGTGGTTGGGTTTTGGTGGCTCGGTGGTGGTGGGTTGTTTTCAGTGGGTTTTCTCTAGTTTTTCAGCTTCTGGGTCGTCGCCGGTAGCATTGCTAGATGCTTTCGGTTTTTGGGCCTAACGGCATAGACGATCTGGGCATGGCTTCTGCTGGTTTTACATCGTTGGGTGTTTCTGGTTTTTTGCCTAACGGCTAAGGTGGAGTCGAGCGTCTGATTTCCGGGACTATCCCTTTTGACGTCTCCGTCGGTTCTTAGTTGTTGTTGTTTGGATCCGCGATCCAGCCTAAACTTAATGGAGGATTCTCTTACAGGTTTTGTTGGTGCGTAGTTTCTTCCGGCGACGTTGTTTTGCAATGGTGGGTGGACGGCAAGGTGGGGTGAAGCGGTGTTTGGGGCTGTTTTTTTTAGGCGGGCTTTTTTGATGTTAATCCAAGTGGTTTGTGCAAGTTGTATCGCTTTGTGTATGGCTCTTAGGGTAGTCAACGGCATAGGATCAGCAGGCGGATTGAGTGTCGATTGGGATACGTTTTGTTCGTTTTGATGCCTAGTCTTCCTATCTTTTTAATCTCTGTAATGTTACTTCTTGTAATTTTACTGTGATTAATAAAACTTTATTTGCCTTCCAAAAAAAGAAAAAAGAAATTCGGGGAACCGGACTGCGATGTAGCTTTTATCCGGAAAACTATTCGGTGTGGGCTTTTGCCCGACAAATCTTCCAAAGACAAAATGACGACCCTATCCTCCAACTCAAACTACAAAGGTGATTCTATGAGGGGTAATTTTTTATTTTTATCATGTGGCTTAGCAAGGCAGCATTGACTCTTTTTATACAAGTGTATTAATGTACAACACATTCTTTATTTTATCCGCCGGTATCGCTATTTGTACCTCGATATAAAATAATGATAAGCCATTGAATGAAGTAACTGAACCAATATCTCTGATCGAACATTTTGTGATTCCTTACGGTTCAAATTTATAAGGTCCTTTTCGACACTTCTAATTATACTACTTCTAATCAAGACATTTTTTTTTCAATGTTCTACAGTGTTTTATGTTTTCTTTTAAAACAGGTTTCACGGTGTTCAGCCAGGCAAAACTTTCATTCCATTGTATGTGTATTTAATTAGCTGTGCATAGCACGGGTTCACTGCTAGAATGAAGCAAAACTACCAACGTCAAGATGCAAGCACAAATTGGGTAGGTTCTATCAACACATAACAAACCGAGGTGCAGTCAGGTTGAGTCCCAGTGGAAGAGCAGGTAGTAGAGGGTCCAATAAGAACACCTAACTCAAACCAAAAGAAGCGCAGATGAAATCTTCAAATCTATTCCAAGGAGTTGTAACCCGATAGCCAATGCCAGGTTACAAATCACAAAGCCCAATTCACAAATTAAGCCCCAATTCAATAAAATTCTAGTTTAATTTTGTTTAATTGAAAGAAATCAAAAAGCTTCAATTCAATTAAACGAAAACCGAAAATTGAAATTCCAATCAAACCTAGGAATTGAAATACAAATTCCTAATTTGTAAAATGCTAAACATGCATGCATAGATATTGTTGTGGATCGGCAAACCACACACACAAATTAAATCAAACAGAGAGAGAGAGAGAGAGAGAGAGAGAATTTTACATGATTTTCCAAAATCGAGTACATTCACGGAGGCAGCAGATTCACTATATGTAGGGAGGGTTATAACCACTTAACCTCATTAATTTCTAACCCCACTTGTACAACAACAAAACAATCGATTTATATATAACCGGGAAAAGACTTTGGCACACCCCATTACGAATTTTTGTAGCTCCTTATACAAACTTTTGTAGCTCTTTTTATGAGTTTTTGTGGCTTGTTTTATTTTAGAGTGTACGGTACACACTTTACTAATTTTGTGACTTACTTTACGAATTTTTGTAGTTCAAAATAGAAATTGGTTACGGTACACCTAAAACTAGAGGTGTTTACCCTATCCTAGTCCCATATAGGCATGAGATGAGGAGCTTTCCAATGGTTAGAACCTAAGGCCTCCAAACCAAGGCCATCATCATCAAAGTACCTGGAGCTTGGAGCTGCACCATATGCTCTGTTGTTATCTCTGAAGATGCAATAAACAAGTGCCGGGCCCCAATTAAAGATGAAACAAATGCCTCATATGGACTAACCCCAATAGAGTTGATAGCACATGCAACATTTCGAACCAAAAATCTTGGGAAGGAGGAAACCCCTAAGTCACAAGTCTTGACCACCATACCAACCCCAAGAGATTGGTTCACTTAGGTTGTTTTGCACACAATGTTCATTGCGAATGGGACTCTTGTGGTTTTTTAGTTTCTAACCATTATCAGACCATTCTTTTGGTTAATTGGTTGTTGGAATTCATTAAATTTGTACAAATTTTCGCGTACATTAAAAAAATGCTCATCTTGCCGTTAAAAACTCAATAGGGCCCAATTCAATAACCAATCAGGAAGTCTCAGATATGAGAACCTCCCAGCCCGAACCTTGCCAATGATGTTTATGCACTTCCAACTGTTTGACAAACAAAATCAATTGACAATTAAAAAAAAAACGACAATACGATAAGATCTGAAAAGAAAGCATGGCCATATTACAATACTGATAGATGGGGGAGTTAGCTTGTATCCACCCTCCAACCCCAAGTACAGTAGTACGTATTGTATCCATCTGTTTGAGCCAGATTTGGGACATGGCCATATTACAATACTGATAGATGGGGGAGTTAGCTTGTATCCGCCGGAGCCACCCTCCAACCCCAAGTACAGTAGTACATATTGATATCTATCTGTTTGAGCCAGATTTGGGACACTATCCCAAAAGTAATCATAGAAAGCAAACTTTTTTTATACGTATAGAAAGCAAGTTATATCGTCTTCTTCTATAAACTATTGGGCCAAAAACGAACCCTGACTGGGATTTAGTTAACATGGCATGTGTGCAGTCTTGAACCACTTCCCATGCCATATCAACATGTTGATAGTCCGTAGTCGCACCGACAGCAAATCGAATCATGTACACCCCTCCAACCACATCATGAGTCATGTAGACTCGGCCCGAACCATTGACGGACGCCAACAAGTTGCGGTTAACTTCATTAACAATCTTCTCGTCACCCGACTTCAGACGATCACCAATGGCCGTGGGTGAAATCCTAAAACACACCATAGCAAAGTTCCTAGGAACAACCACCTCGAACCTCTTGTCCATTCCGACAAGCCCTTCGAAATACTTCGCCATATCGACATGGCTTCGGATCAAATTTTGAAGGTTGACCACTCCGTAGCTGCGGAGCACAAGCCAGAGCTTCATTGCTCTGAATCTCCGGCTCAATTGTATCTGCCAGTCTTTGTAATCCACTACTTGGTTCGACTCGGTAGCTTTATTTCTTAGGCACTCGGCGTTTGTTGACAGGGCTTTAATAAGGGCATTTGGGTCTTTAACCCATAGGCAACAACAATCCAAATTCGTAAAGAACCACTTATGTGCATTAAGGCTAAAAGAGTTTGCATCTTCAATCCCGTCAATAAAGTGTCGGAACTCGGGGCAAATACACGCGCTTCCTGCGTAAGCCGCGTCAACGTGAACCCATAGACTGTAATGTTTCGCCACGTTAGAAAGAGGTGTTGGAAAAATGGAATTTTAACCAAAGAGAATTTGGTGGGACCCACACCGCGCAAGGTGGGCCCAAGTGGGTTTTAGATACTCCTTGCCAAGGAGTTTAAACCAGTGAAAAAATGAACAAATTCCATTGAGAGATGAATGAGAAATTGTCTCTTAAAGTGGGTTTCGGACCAACAACAATGCACGGTTGGATGGTCAAAACTGGGTTGATTACCCAGAGGTATTACCCATGATTGCGTATTCAATTTCCGAAATCATAACTGTATCAGTTTTATTTCAGAATTGAATTGCAAAATCAATTCCCCTATTGATTGAGAGGCTCCTCCTTCAGCTATAAAAGGAGACTTCTTCCTTTAGTTTCAAGACACCAAAAACCACATCGAAAATACAAAGCTTTTCAGCTTCTGCAATATCGTTCTTCCTTTGAGAGAGATAATACAAACACAAGTTGGTTCGACAAGCAGTCTACGGCGGTGTTCCGGCGGCTGAGTGGTAACCAAGTCAACCTGGAAGACGAACACCGACACAACTTCCAGCACCGGTGAGGCGACAAATTTGTCTTAAGGTCACCGTTGTACCAAACGGGTCTCGGTTTGGAATTGCCAATACTCTTTTTTTTTTTTTTACAGTTTATGTTTACATTTCATATTCTGTAATTTTGCGATTCATGTTCATGTTGAAATTTTCAAAATTTAGTAAAATCATTTATTGTTTTCCGCACTATTTTCCTACAAGAGGATCCACCGGATCGACAGCAGTTGACGAAGTAGTCCCAACAGTCGCACATAGAAAAAGTGGTATTAGTCCAACTGCCAAATCCGACACAATTGCCGATTCCAACGAGTCTGGAGACAATCCAAACGCATCATCTTTCGTTTTTGGGATGGCCCAAAAAATTTTCAGGTTGATTCCAACAATTCAGGCTACCTTCTGCAGAGTGAAATGGGTTTGATCTGACCCATAAACGACAAGTTTCACGATGCTCCCTCTCCCGACTTGATTTAAAACTTGATCTCTCGCGGCTATTAGAGTTCACAAAATGGCCTCACAAGTGGTCCCTTGTAAAACACCCCCACCCCCACCCGAAAAAGGAATGATGTGGGAAGTTGAAGCATTTTTCCAAACCAATCCATCACTATGGATTCTAGCTCGGTTGCGGCGGGCGATGACACCCAATTGAACCCGACCACATTAAACCCGGTACTAACCATTTCTCCCAAGAAACCTGCTATGCTTCCGCTTGATGGGAAGTGGGCAAAGTAGTTTGGGCTTTGCCAGTGGGTTATACCCGGGATGATATGGTTTTCCACGTCGTGCATAATTGTTTCAATGCGTTCCAGGTCAAGAGGAGCCGAATCGGGCAAATGGAATGAGAGATATCCCGGCTCGACTTGGCTTCGGACCGGGTATTTTTCAATGTTTTTGTAGTAATCGGCCAGGAAATCTATGTTCATGTGGCCTTGCCTCCTGAATTCATCCAGGTCAAGCGGGTTCAACATGTGGGTTGAGCCGGTTTTGAGGTCATGGCTAGCTTCGAGACTGCCCATTGCAATAAATTAAAGTTGGTGTTTTCTTTTGGGTGTTGTGGGATGTGGTAGATCTTTATTCTTTGTACCATATATATAGACTTACGGATGTTGAACTGTAACATAAATGATACTAACGGTAGAATAAGGCTTGTCTGCAATTCACATTTAGACTGCAATGGTGCGGTTGGAGTGTTCACAACAGTCAGATGGTATTTTTAACGGTCAAAATCTAAAAAAACTTTTTCGGAAAAAAGTTAATTTAAAGTTTGAACCGTTAGATACAAAGATGAATGGTTATGATTGGACTATAGGGACTTCCTGCAGTCCAATTACAGAGAATCTGCCTCCCTAATTGGTTACTCTCTACATCCGGAATTAAAATTGGTAGCTACGCATCAATTTATTGATTCCAAATAAGCTGCGGCTAGAGACTTGCCACGTAAAAATGGACCACACTTCTTTATCGAAAAAGCTAAGGAAGCCGACTCGGGGTTACCGACGGTGGGAACTGACGGCCATGGGGCTCACTCCGAACCCTGCACAGATGAGTGTGCCCACTAAAAATCAGCTCAATCCGATTTGTATAAGTATTGGTCTTTCGAAAATCTAAATGAAAAAATGGAAGATTGAATCGAACACCTAAACATATCAGATTGAGCTTGAGCTGATTTTTCATGAGGCGAATCATTTTCTTTTTAATTATTGAACGACTCAAATCATCCGTGAGAGACCCGTAGTGGACCCGGCGTCACCATCAGTGCGAGTTCGGTAACCTCGGTTGGTTTTCGTAGCAGCTTTTCTTCTTTAATGGCTCACTATCCCTCTGTCTGAACGAAAGCAACATGGATCTGTCTCATAAATTGGAGAGAATATTCGCCGCCCTTACGTGATGTTCAAGACCTCTCCTCCACAATACATCATATGGGACGACACGACGTGGTGGTGTCCCAGCAGGGACACTACTTTTTCCATAAATTGGTACTACTATTAATATTGGATTCGGCTTCTCTCCGGTCCATGTTTTGGAATGGATGAGACAGTCCGTTCAGTGGTAGATTCAATGGTTTGGATGTAGGTCAAAGTTTAAAAATACATTCGAACCATTAATTGTAGCAGATGGACGATCACAATCACGATTGTCTCTCTCAATCTAAAACATGGACGAAAGAGGATCTGGATCCCTTAATATTGTTGTAAATTAAAACTATATATGCTTGTTTTTACTCCTCGCTTGTTCTCATTGGCCCCAAACAGCGTAACTTCTTTTCTTTGGAGTAATAAGCTTTTTGGATGCTATCTATATGTTTTACCCATCGTATAGATTGTAAGCCATGTGCTGTAAGTGGGTATGATCCCAATATTTTTTTGAACAACAAAGATGTAATATTTTTTATTACAAGAGGAGGAAAATATAAGACAACGTACCCAAAACAACACCAACAATCGTTGGCGAGGTACCAAAACTACTCCCACCTTAGTTCCCTCCATGAATCTACCACTACACCTAAAATTTCAAATTTCTTATGTGATTACTCTCACATCTCCTTTGTGCTCTAAAAGAATTCAAACGATTCGAAAACGAAAAATGTCCTTTTAACGTCTTTTATGCTCTTAATTAATCGGCGCATCACTTTTCTTATGAATAACTACGTAACATGACATTACCTCCATTTAGGGCTCCCATGCATATATGCACATCTCCTGCACTGATCTCATCATCCATCGATCCAACTAAGGGAGATGAAGGGATAGTAACACAGCACCTCCCTCATTCTTAATCCGCATGCAATCTCAGCCCGCGGCCATCAACATTTTAAGTACATTAATTGCACAAGTACTAGCTAGCTAGACTGCTTCTCCAAGATCCTCTTCCAAGCCAGCTAAAGCCCACTAACGACTATTATGCAACGTACGTACTAGCAAGTAGCAACCCCACTCTTAATAGCTATGAGAGGTAATCACAACTTCAGGGGAAAGAAAGCTTAATTGCCGTCGACATGCAACCGATTAATTTATTGCATGTGATGTGCTCTTGAATATGACTAGCTAGCTACCAAAACATATGACAATTTCCTCACCTTTAGTTTTCTTTTTTGGGGGGTAAATTTCCTCAGCTTGAGTTAATGAATCACATGAAAGAGAGCTGTTGGAAGAAGAAATATGGACACCAAAAGGTGGACCAGACCCATCTGATTCAATTCCCTTTGGGCTGCCCAAACAAATATCACTAGGGGTACTGAGCATGGTCCGGATTGGTTCGGTTTTATAATAAACCAAGAACCTAACCAACACATACGGATTATGAATTTGGAGAACCAAACCAATCCACAAAAGACATAAAACCAAACCATTAAAATACGGTTTGGTTTCGGTTTTAAACCACGGTTTGCTTTGAACTAAGCTATCATCTTCAAAAAATATTTAAAGTACTTCAGATTACGAAGATAAATTAAAAAAAATTATATTAAAACCAATTTCATTCAAATTACCAAAACACATGCACTAACATCGACCAACTAATTTAGAGTAGAATACCAACAATTGTCTCATGTCTTATACTAGGAAAATGAAATTCAGGTAAGTCACCAAAATGAACCAACTACTAAACAACTTAAGATAGTTTAACCAAATAAAAGGTCAAAGATAATTCTTAAAACTACTGAATTGAAATGAGACAGCAAAAGGGTAGTAGCAGCAGCATGGTAGAAACCTACTAAATATCGCGGAAGGGAGTAATCATAGGATATTAGGAATGGGTTGTGATAAGTTTAGTCTAAATTATGGGGTTCTTCCTGGCCGGCTCCGTTTTGTCAATCCCTACCCGTCCAAGCCCAGTCCCCGTCAAATCCATTCCACATAAGCTCTCTTTTAAGTAAACTACCACAAATACCCCGTGCATGATAAAGGGTCTCACCTATGCGAGAAACTCCCGTGCGAGAAGCTGATGAAGGAGACGCCTTGTGCGGCGGTGGATGTCTACAGCGACAAGATCAAGCACCGTCTACAGCGACAAGATCAAGCACCTCCTCGAACCGGCCGAGGCATCCAGTGTGGCGGTGGGGCGATCCGCAACGGTGGAGGTGGGTGGTCATCGTGGTTGATGATGGAGAACTTTGGATCGTGGGCGGCGTAAATTTGAAGGGGACGATTACAAACAACTTCTCCATCGATTTTGATTTCGAGTGGAGGACGACGGTGGGTCGGGTCGGCTTCCGGGGCTCAACAATGATGATGGAGCCTTCTTCTTGGAAGGCGACGGCGGTAGTCCATGGGGAGGTTCTCGTTAGGTCTTGTTGGATCTCGTAATATAGATTGATGATCTCGTAGTATATAATAGATGATGACGGCAACGGCGATGGCTATGCCCTTCAATGACGAGGTCCTGGTGGAGGGACTGGTTTTAGAGCAATACACACAAATGAATGTTGTTTTTAGTTGCAGAGCTGAATCATGGTGGATAGTGAATGAATTCACAACCTTTTTTAAATTTTTATGGGTATGAATAGTATAATTTGGAGGTGTGAATTCTTTGTAGTTTGTTTTTTACTTTGAGTGCTATGCTTTTGCTTGAATTACAAATTTTGTACAGGTGTGAATTCTTTAGTTGGAGATGCGGATTCTCTCCCAGGTGTGAATTCTTTAGTTGGAAGATGTAGATTCTCTCCCAAAACAGAATTCACACGTCCCAAAAATACAGAATTTGTACCCAAAATTCACATCAAGACTTCACCAAGAATTCACATCCCAAGAATTGTGTAATTTGGGAGTGTGAATTATGCAGATCGGGTTTGAATTCTGCAAAAGAGGTGCGAATTTTGCAAAATTCACACCAAGAAGTCACACCCCAAGACTAAAAAGGTGTGAATTTTGCAACCAAGAATTCACACCTTAATAATTCACATCCCAAGAATTCACACCAAGGCTACAAAGGGGTGCAAATGGTTGTGAATTTTGAAAAGGTGTGTGAAGTTTGCCCTGCCCAAGAATTCACACCCACGAGAATTTACTCCCTCCCAAGAATGAATAGCTGTGAATTTTGAAACGAATGTGAATTCTAGGACTGTGAATAGTACAAAAGGGTGTGAATTCTTAAAAGGGGTGTGAATAACAGTAGTTGCAACTTGTGTTGGACATCGTGAATTGTCGGAGGTGTGAATTCTTAGGGTGTGAATTCTTCATAGGAGTGTGAATTCTTAACGATGTAAATTCTTTATTTAGGTGTGAATGTAGGTGGAGAAATTCTACCTGTGCTTTAGACAGAGTCGGATTATTACGGCTTATTTATGCCTCTTTGTCGGAACCCTAATTTGTCGTCGGAAACCTAATCTGCAAAACAGACAGGGAGTGAGTGCACCTTTGCCTCTCGTGGCAAAGGCCCTCCGATGCAAAAGTTAGTATCACGTACTAGCAATTGAACCCTAATTATCAGTAGGAAAGCAATATGAATGCAGAATATTGCGTACCTCTTTTCTATGAGTTTACCTCGTATTTATAGATTCATAGGTGCTTGCTGTCCAAGTATCCGTATTACCCTAGGTTTCCTACCTCGTATAGGAAACCCAGGATATCTTGGATTCTCGTTCCCTTATCAGTTCATTACCTTAGTCCTTTTAGGACTATTTTCCTTAATGAGCCGAACATCCCATTCCTGTTGGGTATCTTTTACAGATCCTACATTCTTGGGATCTCATTCCTTTAACGGAATACTACTGCTTCTGGACTCTTCCAGAATGTTCTCTTTACTTCAACATCTAATAGGACTTCTTTCCTTGTTTGGCCGTCTCATGGCCGAACAAAGGGACTGGGCCAGTTACCTCACATGTAACTGGTCCTTTAATAATCTGAACCATTCCTTTCTTTAGGGGGTTCCCCTCCTGTTCGGCTCTCTCATAGCCGAACAATGTACTTTGAACAGTGGTTTCACGTGTCACCGGTCAATTGTGTTGACCTTTCATAAGCTCCATGCTCGGGTGCTTCTTGGGCCTGCTCGGGAATACCTCCCTACAGTGAATTCACCCAAATAAATTCACATGCCCTAAAAACAGAATTCACCCCGTCCATTGGAAAGAATTCACATGCCCTAAAAATAGAATTTACCCCCTCTATTTGACAGAATTCACACGCACTAAAAATAGAATTCACTCTCTCTATTTGATAGAATTCACCCCCTTGTTGGTCAAATTTCACACACCCTAAAAACAGAATCCATCCCCTCTATTTAACAAAATTCACAAGCCCTAAAAAAAAAATTTACCCCATCTATTTGACAGAATTCACATGTTTTAAAAATAGAATTCATCCCCTATATTTGACAGAATTCACACGCCCTAAAATTAAAATTCACAAAGGGAATTCACACGTCTTGAAAACATAATTCACACCTGTTGCTCAATTTCACATGCCCTAAATACAAAATTCACCCTGTACAATTATATATGAAATAAAAAAATAAGAAAGAATTCATAGCCCACCATACAAATATATCAAATAAAAAATATGAAAATAATAAATGACATGTCCCAAAACATAATTCATCCCTTCTAGTTGGCAGAACTCACACCCCTCCAAACAATTGACACCCTCAGAAATTCTGAATTCACACCCCTCAAAATGCAGAATTCACACATCACAACTTACTCCACAAAATACACAATTCACAAACCAAAAAGAAAGAATTCACACTTGTCAAATGTAGAATTCACCCCCTCTAAATGAAAGAATTCACACCCCTCAAATGCAGAATTTATACAGACTCTACACAATTCACATCCAAAAAATACACAATTCACACTCTCAAAAACAAAACAAAAAATTGCACATAATTTCAGAATTCACACCACTTTGCAGAATTCACACATTTTTTCAAAAATTCACACCCAAATTTTTTGGGAGTGTAAATTCTTAGGTTTGTGAATTCTGAAAAAAAAAATGTGAATTCACACCTATAAATTACAGAATTCACATCCAAATGCAAACAAACAATTAGAGAAATAAAAATAGACAAAAACATATCATATACAAAATGAAGCAAAAAAAAATATCTAAAATTACAATCTGCAAATCAGACAGTCCTTTATCATATACATATAGCATGTGGTGCTTTTGTTTCTCTCTGTCCTTCACCCCCTTTTATCATATACATGTATATATGCACACGCATATGCTTCTGATCCTCGCCGGCTTGGTGGAGCCACGGTGTTGATTGGTAGTCGCCGGCAAGCCTCATGTCTCAAATCAGGACTCCCGCCAGAAGATCGTGAAGCTAAGGGACGCGTTCCGACCCATCAAACGAGGATACAAATACAAATACAGACATGTGGATATATGTTTATACGTTTGCAGCGGTGGCGGCAAGGAATATGGAGGTGGAGGAAGGAGACGAGGGGAGGGGAGCGGAGGCGGAGGCGGAGGAAGGAGACAATAGAGATTAGCAGTGGCGATTGTGGAAGTTGTGGCAGAGGAGAGCGGAAGGCCGAGCGGAAGGCCAAAGAAGAAAGAAGCTGGAGGACTAGAGCGGGGGTATATTGGCCGGGCAAATGGGCAAAGTTGTAAAAGCACATCTAGAAAGGGGCTGCACGGAATACAAATTACAAAAGGGGGTTCGGAAGGAACCCCAACTAAAAAACGGGGCCGCCCGGTAATTTCCTGCTAAATTATCTTAGCAGGAAAGGAAAACTAAATATTGCGGTGGATTTAATAAGATCAATAATTAGGAAAGTAGTTAACTAAGCGCTCTCATATTTATTTGGTGAATTATAATTAAATTATATATATGTATATATGGTTTATATGGTTTGGATACATAACCATGAACGTGAATCCACAAACCAAACCATATAATGCCGTTTCTAATTTTTTTTAAACCATGACCAAACCATACTACTAAAAAACCGAATCAAACCTTTTAATTTGGATTGGTTTGGACTGGATTCGCAGTTTGACGGATTTTTTTTGCTACCCCTAAATATCACTTGTAGTACCTTATTAGCCCCGACATCATTTTTAGCAAAACCAGACCCAACTTGATATTTTTCCCGGTATGGTCCCAATAATACACCATGTTTGGAATCATCTGCCACTTGTCCCTCATCTGATCAATCTCTATAAAATGTTTGATATTTAATATTTAATCTAACGGTTATTTGAAATTTTTCTACCGATTAGGTTATTTTTATATATAGTTCATGTCACATGAGGTGGGATCTACACTTACATGAGACTCGTTCATATGAAAGTGCATTACAAATAACCGTTGTATACAAATTTTTTCCTATATATGGTTGGGTTTGGCATGCATGGAAATAAAATAGGGTGCTTACTATTATATACTCCATGTCTTAGTTTGTTTATTCCATTTTCGATGTTCTGTCAATTTTCAATCGCTTATAAATCTTTCAATATGCATCTCAAAAAATATGCAATTAATAAGAATCTTATTTGATAGTTCTCGATTTCTGAAATATAGATTAAATTAAAAATTACAAGTAATTAAAAAATAACAGAAACATCGAAAATGAAGAAATAAAATGAGACCTGATCTGCTTGAGGGCTGGGTTCATAGCCCACCACCGGGTTCCTAATTTCTCTTTTGCAATCAGATAATTTTTTAATATTCTCGGGATATAGGTGACGTTGTTTACATTGTGTGTTCCTCACAAATCATGCAATGACATCTCAAACTCGAGTCTTAGGTTTGTTTAGTAACAAGTCGAGCTCGAACACTACAAGATTCAACTTGCCTCGACTTGTTTCACCCCTATATACAGCACGGTGTTTGTCAATAAGCCAAAGAAATTACTCCTAATTTAAGTGTCCACGTTTTTATTTTGAGATGTCCCAAAATAAGTGTCTACTTTCTAAAAATAATCATCAAAATATGTCAAACTTCCAATTTTACCCCTAAAAAGTTACATTTCCTTCCTAATTGATTTGATATCTTTTTATATTCATTTCATTTTTAGATTGACAACATCTTTCAAGTTATAATAATATTTTTCATAATTTTGAAAACTTATGTATAATAAAACTAATTGAGATCTATCAAACAAGATCCATATTGCATATTTTTTATATATCCGTATAAAAAGATATAAGTGATTTCAATACATATAATCAACTTTACTGTTTTTAAGGTTAATTTTGGAAATTTAGAGCATTTTTTTTTTTTTGACTTCTTAAAAAACACGATTTTCTGTAGACATTAAAATTGGGACGGAGGGAGCATCAAAAACCACTCACTTCAATACATTTTTTACACTTTACAATAGACTTTCCCCCAAAAAGTCCGAGACCACTGCACGGTATCCACTGCACGCCGTGTGGGGCCCAATACAGAAAAATAACCATAAATTTTTAAAAAATTATTTATGGGGCCCTATAAAATATCAGTCCCAACGGATATCGGTAGATATGTATCTGAATTCGTAGGGGCGAAACTGAGTAGTTTTGCCCCCTATAAATTCAGAAAACATACCTATCGATATTTGTTGGAACTAATTTTTTACAGGACCCCATAAATAATTAGTATTTTAAAAGTTCGGGGCGGTTCCGGGGACCCTTAAAAAAACCTTCAAAATCTTTATCTCATAGTTTCCGATCAAATTTTGATGATCCGAGCCACTCAATGTGTTCATAACGTGATTTTAAGGGTGCTCGCGAGAAATTGACAAAAAAAATTAACCAGGAAGGGCTTGATTTGAGCAGTTTTTTATTGAACCGTTCAATAAAGTTCAATAAAAAACTATTCAGATGAAGCCCTTCTCGGTCATTTTTTTTGCTGATTTCTCGCAGGTACCCTTAAAATCACGTTCTGATTACATTGAGTGGCTCGGATCATCAAAATTCGATCGGGAACTGTGGGGGGGGGGGGGGGGGGGGGGGGGGGGGTTTAGAGGTTTTTTTAAGGGTCCCTAAAACCGCCCCGTTAAAAGTTATGGGTATCTTTTTTGTATTTTTGTGGGGTCCAAAGTGGGCCCCACACGGCGTACAGCGGTCCATGTGGTGGACACTGTGCAGCGGTCCTAGCACGATTGCACTTTCCCAGATTTCTATATATTTTGCAGTTTCGCCCCTATAAATTCAAAAAACACACCTATCGATATTTGTTAGAGCTAATTTTTTACAGGACCCCATAAATAATTATTTTGAATTTTATGGGTAATTTTTTGTATTTTTGTAGGGCCCGAAGCAGGCCTCATATGGCATGCAGTGGACCATGTGTGGACATTGTGCAGCAGTCCTAACACTGTTGCACTTTCCCAAACTTCTATACATTTTTTCCCCACATGTCAATACATTTTTTCAAACCTTAACAACAGCTTGATAGGCCCTTTATTGTATTTTCTATATAGCCATGGTAATAATTTATTTCACTTCCACAATGGGAAGAAAATTTGATACATGCCTATCTAGTCCCAACGCCTAAGCTTTAGGCCACCAGAGTTTTGTGACGGGTCCGGAGTTTTTCGATGTGAAGCTTAGAAATAGAAAGTCCCAGTGCTTGAGCATTAGGCCTCCAGAATTTTGTGATCAGGAGTTAGGAGTTTTCAGTGTAAAGCTCAAAAATAGCTAGTCCCAGCTCATGAGCTTTAAAGCATCTTTACCAGGCTCTTTAAAATCCACTTTTGGTTAAACTAGAGAGCAAAGCTTCAAAAACCCTCTCACACCAGCCTTGCTACACCAACCAAATATTTTGATTTTGCTACAGTCCCTCGTTACTTCAAGCAAGCGACCGTTCACCGGGTAAAACTTATTTTATTCTTTTCTTACCTTTTTCAGCGCCTTATTCACCAAATAAAACCGAATCCGGGGGTGTTGTAGTGCACCCCACGTAGTGCACATGTAGGGCGGCACACAGCCATCGATCTCATCAATCAACGGTCCAGATCAAAAATCAATTATGACTGGTAAACTGGTCATAATTCAAAATCATATCTCAATCTCTCTTCTCTTCCCCTAGCCGGCCCCCCTCTCCTCTCTCTTCTCTTCCTTCTCTCTCTTTCTGAATAATGAGCACACTTTTTGATTTCATCTGCTTCTATCGGCTTGGAGGTGACGTTTTTCTTTTAGATCTGTCTCTTGAACGTTCATGTAGGCAGCAGCGGTAGTTGTTGCCTTTTTCTTGGCAGATCTGGTTGAGGTTTCGTTGGTGGGGCGTTAAAGGTTTGTTTGGCTTGGCTGGTGTTGGTGGTTTGGGGTCACGGTGAAGGCTAATGGGGGCTGTTAGAGGTGGGGATTACGGTTCTGGGGGTTGGAGGTGGGGGGTCCGGCTGGCTTGGGTGGAAAAGGGGGCGTTGGGTTTGGTGTGTGTGTGTGTGGGGGGGGGGGGGCCGGGTGGGGGGGGGGGGGGGGGGGGGGGGTGTGGGGGAAAGGGAGGTGGGTTTTGGTGGCTCGGTGGTGGCGGGTTGTTTCCGGTGGGTTTTCTCCGGTTTTAGCTCTTGGGTCACCGCCGGTAGCATTGTTTGGTGCTTTCGGTTTTTAGGCCTAACGGCATAGACGATTTGGGCATGACTCCTGTCGGTTTTACATTATTGGGTGTATCTGGTTTTTTGCCTAACGGCTAAGGTGGAGTCGCACGTCTGATTTCTGGGACTATCCCTTTCAACGTCTCCGTCAGTTCTTGGTTGTTGTTGTTGGGATCCGCGATCCAACCTAAACCTAATGGAGGATTCTCTTGCAGGTTTTGTTGGTGTGTAGTTTCTTCCAATGATGTCGCTTCGCAGTGGTGGGTGGGTCGGCAGGGTGTGGTGGAGCGGTGTTTGGGGTTATTTTTTTTAGGTAGGCTTTCTTAATGTTAGTCACTTCCAAGTGGTTTGTGCAAGTTGTATCGCTTTGTGGATGGCTCTTAGGGTAGTCAACGGCATAGGATTAGCGGGCAGATTGAGTGTCGATTGGGATACGTTTTGTTCGTTTTGATGCCTAGTCTTCCTATCCTTTTAATCTCTGTAATGTTACTTCTTGTAATTTTACTGTGATTAATAAAACTTTCTTTGCCTTTCAAAAAAAAAAAAAAAGGAAATCCGGGGAACCAAACAGCGACGTAGATTTGATCCGGAAAACTATTCTTTGTGGGCTTTTGCCCAACAAATCTTCCAAACAAGGCAAAATGACGACCCTATCCTGCAACTCAAACTATAAGGGTGATCCTACGAGAGGTAATTTTGTATTTTCACCATGTGGCTTAGCAAGGTAGCTTTGACTTTTTTTATACAAGTGTATTGATGTACAACACATTCTTTATTTTATCCGTATGTATCGCTATTTGTACCTCGATATCCTCCTCCTCTTAAAGAAGAACCAGTTTTGCCAATTTATCGCTTGGCAATTTTGGCCCAATTTGGACAATTTTGCCCCTAGATTGTTTAACTGTTGTTCTTGGTTGGTGATCCTCAATTGTCATTTTACATGTTTGGTATTGTGGGGCACGTGGCGCGATGGGGTGAACTTCAATAGCAAATAGCCACGTAAACAGGCGTTTCTTCTCTACCAAAGTTGTACGCACGTCAACATCGACAGAACCGCCAGTTGCTCTCTCTCTCTCCCCTCCCCTCTCCTGAGCTCTTTCCACTACAAACCCCTAAATCAAAGGTTTTCCGTCACCGAAAGCGAAATCCAGTGTGTTGGAACCAAGGCCTAGATGGGACGGGGGTTTTCTCTTTTCGACTTCTTTTTCTCTATCCTCCATCTAAAGCGATTTCTTCAATTTCTTATGCGAACTCGATTCGGTCAGGATTTCAGAGCACCCAGTTATCTCTCTGTGTGTGGTAATCGTATCGCCGGTGTTTTGATTCACGCATTTGTGTGTGTCCATTTTTTACTGTTGTTCATACAAATCAAATACTACGTTGACTGGAAAATCAAATACTAGGAAGAAATCCAAGGTTGCCAAAACAAGAGGCAACTAAAATAGAATTTCCTATCAAAAATTATTAGCTATCTAAATATTACTATAAACGGCAAAATAGGCCTTTCGGAAGGCTAGACAGCATCAAACGGCTGAAAAGCATCATTGGTCATCTTCCAAAGAAAAATGAGTATTGATCAGTGGGCCGTTTTGCTTCAACCCTATGGCCCACGGGTCATTCTGCCATTTTCACCCTGCCTCCAGTTTGGCTTGGGCTGTGCTCGGTCCAATCGCTCTAGGAACGTGGATGCGACCCACTCTCCATCATCCTCCCCCTCTTGAAAAGAATTCACCCTCGAATTACAATCATCAGAAGACGAATTATCACCCAAAAACGGAATCAAATGCTTGACATTGAACACATCCGATGTGCGCATATGACTAGGCAGATTCAAATGATACGCATTCGGGTTAACCTTCTCAAGAATCTCTAAAGGCCCAATCTTCCTGGCCTTAAGCTTGTTGTATTCCCCCTCTGGATAGCGATCCTTAGTAAGGACAACATACACAAAATCGCCTACCTCAAACTCCACTAATCTGCACTTCTTGTCCGCAGCCTTCTTGTATTTATCAGTTAAGGCCTCTAACTGATGCCTCATTGTCTCATGCGCTATCTTCAACTGCTCAATAAAATCCTGGGCCTTTCCATGTGGACGCTTGAAATCAGGAACCGGAGCTAAATTGATGGGGCCTTGTGGAACAATTCCATAAACAACATGAAATGGAGATCTTCTCGTGCTGCGATTGTAACGCCCCCAATTTTCGGGTACATTAAATAGACAATTTTATTTCAACTTCAAAATAGAGTCTGGCTCTTTATTACATCACAACCCCCATAAGAGTGCTTTCATTACACAAGGGAAGGGAAACTAAGGTTTCTAACTACAGCTCTGCCTGTTCTTCCATCTTAGCCAGCTCTTCGGCTCCAAAAGCCTCCAAGGTGTACAGCTTACCCTGTTCATCTACAAAGTCTGACACATTATACCAGCGTCACCACCGATATAATATGTCAGGATCACCAAAGGTAACACCATGAGCTACAAAAGCTCAATAGAATAACCCATACCCATTAACCCTTAACTTACAAGCAGAAGATCATAATACTAACGATTTCCACATAATACATGCATATTTAACAAAACAGTTCACAATGACACATCCACATTCGCTAATCAACTATCATTTGTGTCCATGGTTTTCTGATGTTCTCCTACGCGACTCGTCGTGGACCGTGTCACCATTTTCCATTTTCATTTTCCAAATCATCATTTCCAAAATCATTTTTACACACCCAACCTCGGTTTCGCCGCTCCGGGTTCTCGAGTATCCACACAATGGTTCCGCCGCTCCGGGTTCCCATTAGCACACAAAATTTGCATTGGCTCCTCTCCACGGATAACCAAGCCATACCTCGGTTCCGCCGCTCCGGGTTCCCGAGGATCTTTATCATGGTTCCGCCGCTCCGGGTTCCCATGGGAATGCACACAACCTCACAATGGTTCCACTGCTCCGGGTTTCCATTGGCACACAAAATCATTGAATTTGATATTGGCTCCTCTCCACGGATAACCAATCCACAATTCAAACCCTAGGTTCTGCCGCTCCGGGTTCCCGAGTATCCTACAATGGTTCCGCCGCTCCGGATTCCCATTGGGTTTTCGAAAAAACACACCCACACAATGGCTACCACGTCCGGCCATTGTGTAGTTTCAAAAATATTTTATCCAAGTCAAAACACACCTTTTCGTTAACCACACCCTAGGTGTCATGTTTCTACTTTCTCGATTTTCGTGTCTCGTTTTCATGCATGGACTCCGAGGTAGGACTTTTCACATAAGTACACATAAATCATTCATTGGAATCTTGAAACTAATATAACAAGATCATCAACTCTATATTACTCACTCATGCTCATAACCATCATAAGATCAAACTACGAATACTCCTTAATCAAGTTAATATTTTCAAAATCCGGTCTTTCCTCCTTTGTGGGAAGTTCAATACAACATATGTTTAATAAATTGAAAGTCATTTATTCAATATAATAATACTACCTTTTACAAAATAAGCTTACTAACTATCATGCATTTCAAACATACAAACAACATACATATTTCTATTTATACTTAGGGAAAGTAGATAGGGATATTCTACTTATACTTAGGAGTAGTAGATAGGAAGAATCTACCGTTCTTCTTGGCGGTAGGTCGGTTTTGAGAATAGGTCGTCGGTTTTTGCAAATCGGCAGCGTAACGGCTCCGATTTGCTTCGAAAGGAAGAGAGATGGATTTTCTCTTCCTAGAAACAATTTTGCTAACTAAACTAGGCTACTTTAAAGATCTAGGGGTGGTTTTGGAGGTGGTTTGGTGGTAGCTCTCAAGAACTTCAAGAAAACTCAAGAAACTAGAACTTTGGAACAAAAGAAGCTTAGAAATTCTAGAGAGAAGTTGGAGCAATGAGTGAAGGTGTGAGTTTAATCTTGAAATGGCTTGCTATTTATAGGCCAAGGCTCCTCTCTCTCTCCCTCCCATCCGAATCCTCTCTCCCTCTCCATATCTATTTTTTTATTTAACTTGTCATGCTATCTTTGAAAGATCAAGACCTAGTTCTAGGCTTGCATTGCTAGATTTAGTACTTTGGATTTGATTTTGGGAAGATTTGATGGAGAAAGGGTGATGGTTCAAAGATTGTGTGAATCGGTAAATATATAAGGACAATGAAAGTATGTAGGAAGATCATGTCATGGTACCCTCCAAATCTCTCCCATATCTTTCCAATCTCTCCCTCATTCTCTCTCTCGGCCTCCCTCTCCCTCTCTCCTCTCGGCTCTCTCTCTCTCTCTCTTCGTCTCTCTAGTATTAATATACATATATATATATATATATATATGTATATAGGCACATGCTCAAAAAGAATCCTAGAAAATCTAAGGAAGATATGATTAGATCCTAAGAATATAATAAGAGATTATGAAGTACATATATCTATATACAAACATATAAGGGTACTTTGTAATCTATTAGATTTTTAAATCAAGATTTTATATTAAACTATTCAAATAATCACATGTGTACTTGTAATAAAATATGTATATATAAATCCAAGTACATATATATATATATATATATATATGTATAAATAAGTACTATGAAATCTAGGTAGATTTCCAAATCCAATAAAAAATTACAAGATCAAAATTTCCCATTAAAATAATCCAATTTAGCACATGTCTCCTATTAAAATAATAAATTTTGTACCTAGAGAATCCTAGGATATTAAGTCTATAAAGTACATACACACACACAAACACACACACACACACACACATATTAGTATATCAACACATGAGAAATCTAGAAAATGATTTGTTTAATAACCCTTGTACTTATTGGAAAGATTAACTCTATTATCCAAGGGGTAATAATTACCCTAGTGGTTATTGACCAATGGGTAAAAGGGTGAAGTAATATCTACTTAAATAATGCTTATATGTCCTTTTAGGCATGTGTATATATACCTATATATAACTATATCTTGTACTTTGACAAATCTATCAAAAGATATTGGATGAAAGATCATTGTCCAATGGATAAAAGTTTTCCTAACTTTTATCGTCCAATGGGTAAAGGTTAAAGGTCCAAAGGGTTCCACTAGAGTTTGGAAGGTTCAAAAGGTTCAAGGAGGTTCAAAAGGCTCATCTGGGGTTAGGACAAAGTAACTAGATGGATTGGTAGTTTGGTCCCTCTAACTAATTGGTTAGAATCTAATTATACTTGCCAAGTAGAATCTCTAGCCATGAAATAAAATTTTAAAAGACTAAAATCTAATTATGATAGATTTTTAGAAATACAAAAGGAATTTTTTTGGAAGAGAATCCAAGTATTAAAATAAAATTCAAATTTTTAACGAAATTTTTACTTACTAAAAATCAGGGTCGTTACAGCGATTCACAGAGTGGTTGTATGAAAACTCAGCTTGACTGAGCTTTAAATCCCAAGTCCTCGGGTTATCCTCAACCAGGCAGTGCAAAATATTGCCCAGAGAACGATTCACCACCTCCGTTTGTCCATCAGTTTGGGGATGATATGCAGTGTTAAAGTCGAGCTTTGTATTGGCCAACTGCCACAGACATCGCCAAAAGAAGCTTAAGAAGCGTGTATCCTTGTCAGAAACAATAGATGTAGGCAGCTCGTGCAATCGATACACCTTGGTGAAGTACAACTGTGCCACTTTAACAGCATTGGTGGTTTTCTTGCATGGAATAAAATGCGCCATTTTGGAGAACCTGTCCACTACCACATAAATAGAATCATGGCCACGCTGAGTATGTGGCAGCCCAATAACAAAATCCATACTCACTTTTGACCAAGGCTATGTTGGAATAGGAAGGGGCATATACAATCCTACATTTGTAGCACTACCCTTCGATACGCAACAGACATGGCAGGCTGCCACAAATTGATAAATGTCGCACCTAAGAGTAGGCCAGAAATAAAAACTACTCACCAGTGCAAAAGTCTTATCTCGCCCCACATGCCCTTCATTGTGCAACTCTGATATAATTGTAAGGCGTAGGCTTGATTCAGGAATACATAAATGATTCCCTTTGAATAGGAAACCATCATGGATATGAAAAGAAGTTGGTTCCCCTCCTGCTATATCAGCCAAGACACTAGAAAAATATGGATCAGCTGCTAATAATTCATGTAATGAATTAAAACCAAGTACCTCAGTGTGCATGAGAGTAAGCAAGGAATTACGACGGCTAAGGGCGTCAGCCACCCTATTCAAACCTCCAGACTTGTGCTTGAGCACAAAAGAGAACTGCTGCACATAAGCAGCCCACTTGGCATGTCGATTGGACAACTTGTCTTGGTTGTTGAGATGCTTTAAAGCTTCATGATCAGAGTACAAGATGAAGTCGTTGTGAACAAGGTAGTGATACCAATGTTTCAGCGCCTGCACAACCGCATAGAACTCTACATCATATGTGCTATAATTCATTTTTGCCCCGTTAAGCTTCTCGCTGAAGTACGCAATAGGCTTTGAACTCTGGCTAAGAACAGCCCCAATCCTAACTTTCGAAGCTTCACAATGCAGCTCGAAAGGCTGCGTAAAATCTGGAAGGACCAACACAGGAGCATTGGTTAACTTCTGCTTGATCACCCGAAATGCTTCTGCCGCCTCCTCTGACCAACTAAAGTGTCCACCTTTCATACACTCAGTGATTGGTGCCATGATTATGCTAAAGTGTGGGATGAAACAACGATAGAATGATGCCAATCCATGAAAACTCCATGTTGCAAACAAAGTCTTTGGTTGAGGCCATTATCTAATTGCCTTGACCTTATACTCGTCAACAGCAATACCATCCTTCGAAACCACATACCCCAGAAATAAGACCGAATCAGACATGAACACACATTTTTTTAAAGCTCCAAGTAGCTTCTCTTTTCGAAGGACTTCGAGAACCTCTTATAGGAGCTGCAGATGCAAGTCTCGGGTGGCACTATAAATAAGTATATCATCAAAATAAACCACAACAGACTTACCAATAAATGGTCGTAGCGCTTGGTTCATCACACGCATGAAGGTGCTGGGTGCGTTTGATAAACTAAAGGGCATAACAAGCCACTCGTACAAGCCCTTTCGAGTTTTGAAAGCAGTCTTCCACTCATCCCCTGGCCTAATCCGAATCTGATGGTATCCGCTCGTCAAATCCAGCTTGGTGAAAATCTTGGCCCCCAATAATTGATCCAACAAATCATCCAATCGTGGGATTGGAAAGCGGTATTTCACGGTGATCTTGTTGATGGCCTTGCTATCCACACACATTCTCCATGACCCATCCTTCTTTGGAATTAGCAAGCAAGGAACTGCGCAAGGGCTAAGACTTTCTCGAATGAACCCCTTGGACAACAACTTCTCGACTTATCTGCGCAACTCCTCATGCTCCTTCGAGCTCATACGGTAGTGAGCTCGGTTGGGCAAACTCAAATTGGGCACCAAATCAATCCAGTGCTGGATATCCTGCAGTGGTGGCAGCCCTTCAAGTAGCTCTTCAGGAAACAACTTCCCAAACTCTGTTAACAAAGGTTTCTGAACCGCAGGCACTTTTTCCTCAGACTGGTCCTGCACGATATCCTTCCCAATCAGCACAAACATAAACCCCGAATCAGCAAACTCCTCTTCCAACTTCGCCCTCGCTAACAAGTTGGTACTCTCCCCTACTGGTGGTTTAGGAGCCGATCCCTTTGACGGTAACAAAACAATCTTTATACCCCCAAACTTTAAGCTGTACGTGTTTGCTCCACCATCGTGCGATACTTTTCAATCATACTACCAAGGTCGCCCCAATAAGAGGTGGCAGGCATCCATGGCCACAACATCACACCATACTTGATCTTTATATTTAGTACCAACTGAAAATGATACTAAACAATGCTTTGAAACTTTTACCTCATTACCCTTCTTCAGCCAACTCAATCTGTAGGGATTTGGATGCGCCTCTGTCTGTAAATTCAGTTTCTGCACGACTTCTTTAGACACCACGTTCTCACAACTGCCCGAATCGATCACAAAGCGACAAACCTTTCCTCCAACCGTGCAAGTGAACTGAAAGATGTTGTTGCGCAACCATGACTCGCCCTCAGCCTCTCGTGGAGCATAGCACACCCGTCGAAGCACTAACAAAGGGCCTACGTCTCCCATGACCTCTTTTTCCCCTAATGGCTCATCGTTGTCATCATATGCAACCTCCTACTCATACTTGCCAAATGTCTCCTCCTGAAACTCATCTGTCTCTATGAACAAGGCCTTGCTTTGACGGTCTGATTTTCTGCATTCAGAAGCACGATGTCCTGGCTCTCCACACTTATAGCATTTAAAGCCAGAAGTCGTAACTTTGTTCGTTGCCTGCACTACGGGTTGAGGGACTACTACATGAACCGATGGCGCAGCCCCCGCAGGCACTCGACCAACACTACCCTAGTTGGCACCTGTCAGTCTCCTATTGAACCGTCTTTCTAATACTAATGCCCGCTGATGGGTATCTGATACAGAGCTCAAATCATACATATTTAACTCATCTTGAAATTGTTGACGTAAACCACCAACATACCTTGAAATCTGTTGCTCCTGAGACTCTGCGAGATCATTCCTGGCCACGAGTTGGTAATACTCATGGGTATAATCGTCGACTGATCATGTGCTCTGTCAAAGACTCTATAAGCGCTGGTACATCACACAGGTATAGTTATTGGGTAAAAACTCAACGCGCATCTTCTTCTTCAATTTTTCCCAAGCAGCAATCTTGGTTTTTCCCTACCGATGCCTACTGAGTTTGAGTTGTTGCCACCAAATAGAAGCCCTCCCTCTGAACCTAGTCGCTACAAGAGGGACCCTCCCTTCCTCAGGAACCTCTTTGATATTCAAGATTTCGTCGATAGCATTGAGCCAGTCTAGAAACTCCTCTGGTGACAGATTTCCCTGGAACTCCGACAGTTCAATCTTTAAACTATTTTCCCAGTGACGCGAGTCACTGGTGTGAGCCACGACCTCCCTATCCCACCCCCGCTCATGGCGGTAGCCACCAAAAGGGTTGGAATCTTCATCATCCGTAAAACCTTCCTCTGTCGGAGGGTTAGATCTCACTTAATGATGGCAAGGTTGGTTTGTAAGTTCTAAAGCCTCTAGGTGTTGGACAACACCTCCAAGCATGGCTTTGATGTCAGCAAACCCTTCCTCCATTTGAGCATCTCAAGCAACCTCATCTCATTCATAGACTTTTTCAACATAAGTTGCTCGACCCCCTCGTCCTCCTTGACCTTCGGTACGTCTTACGGCCATAGTCAAGATTGAAACTTGGGCTCTGATACCAACTGATGCAGCGCAGCCTCTTTTTATGAAACTGTTTGCAAAAAAATACACAAACAATGTTTGAGCCTGAGGTACTCCCTCTTTGAAAAAATGAATTTGAGATAAATCTCGATTTTTATTAATTCAATATCAAAAGCTGTCGTGCCCTAAGGCTCACAATGAATTTAAATAGGGCGATAGAAACCCTAACAACTTAGGAAACAATTAAGGCTAAGAATCAGTCCCTAATTGTAGAAAATATGAAATTTACCAAAAAGGGAAAATCCTACGTTGACTGGAAAATCAAATACTAGGAAGAAATCCAGGGTTGCCAAAACAAGAGGCAACTAAAACATATTTCCTATCAAAAATTATTAGCAATCTAAATATTACTATAAATGGCCAAATAGGCCTTTTGGAAGGCTAGACAGCATCGAATGGCCGAAAAGCATCATTGGTCATCTTCCGAAGAAAAATGAGTATTGATCAGTGGGCCGTTTTGCTTCAACCCTATGGCCCACGGGTCATTCTGCCATTGTCACCCCGCTTCCAGTTTGGTTTGGGCTGTGCTCGGTCCAGTCGCTCGAGGAACGTGGATGCGACCCACTCTACATCAGATTTGTAGATGTAAGCAAGGTTTTCGGCCTTTAGACAGCCAACTTTATTTTACTTTATGCGATGGAAATTAAAAGGCTAAATTAAATGGGGAATTAACTAGGAAAAAAGACAGGCTAGGTCTAGGAGATCCTAACACCCACAACTCAAGTCAAATCACTCTTCTCATCCTATTACTCGGTTTGAGATACTCAACTAAGGTTCTCAACTCGGAAGATACATGGTTCGATTATCAAGCTAGCTTTCGAATTCATTTGGCAAACTCCTCGAGCGACAGAGCTCCAAGCATCATATGTGGCAAGTAGGCTTGCTCTTTCCTACACATGATCAAGGAGGTTAATACCTTAGCAATTTGACAAACAAACCCAAACTACACATCAATTTTTGAACCAAAGATTCAAACTTTATGATGAGAAAAACAAATTTAACTCAAGCCATGAGGTGCTAATCACCCTATGACCAAACCTTGAAAAAACTACCCACCCATATCTAGAGAGACAAAAGCAAGCAAAAAAATCTAGCTAATATATTGAATCAACAAAACTTGAAATAAACTAGAGATTATGATAGATCAGAAGTGTAGCTACAACTTTAATGAAGGTGAAAATAGCAAAACAAAATTACTTAAGGCAGAAAATTAAAGTTTAAGTGCTCAAAAAATGAAGAACACCAAGAACAATTCAAAAAGTAATTCAAATCCTATTCTAGATCTAGAAAATGCAATAAAATCTACTTGTTTGGATTTGGTGACGTCACACCATTTATACAAGCCCCATATGCGTACAAAATATTTCCAAAGATGCCTTGAAAATCCTCGCCGAAGGCCTTAGGTACCCCTATAGTTTGATGTATTTCACCACTATGCATCTACTTTTATTTTTCAATAGACCTGTACAATTCCTTGATTTACGAGGCATTCTTGCGGAAATTCTAGAATTTTTTACGGGAAAGGGACTTATTCTAGCTGATGGGGAGATATGGCGTGTTAGACAATGTGCAATAGTCCCAGCATTACATCAGAAGGTATCATGATGGCTTCATACATTCGCTTCTGTTTGGTTTGATCTTTTTCCTTCCTGTATTGGTGTTTAGTGTCTTTTTTAACTCTGTTGGTTGAAAATTGTTAGTTTGTGAAATTCCTTGAGTTCGAACTATTTTAGTTCCAGCTTATTTTTGAAGATAAGATCGCTCTATCTAAGTATTGTGGTATCCTTGTAATCTCTAGTTATACTTATAGTATGTAGCAGTAGTGATTAGCTTGTTTGGACAAGCTACGAATAGACTATGAAAGAAGCTCGATGAGGCCGATTCAAATAGAGAAGAGTTGTTTGGTTGAAGGCCTGTTAATTGTTCCTTAAACCCAGTTGGTATTCTTGAGTCTAAATCTCTTGGGTTGGTCCTCTAGTATTGGTATTGCTAAATTTGATTCTTTTCCCTGTTTGGTTGCTGAGAAAAATACAAAATAAAAAGAGAAAAAAAATAATATTATATGCTCTTTGATCTTTTTGCTTCTATATTTTTCATTCAGTTTTGAATCTTTTGATTTTTGGATCATAGTTCCTCGGGCTCTACTATTTTCTTGCTTTGTAGAATTTAATGAAAGGTGCTATGTGCACCGACCAAAAACATACCAACGGTGTACCGACCGCCGCGCTGTTGGTGCAAAAATTGGAACCTTTAAAATCTAGAGCCTTCTGCAACTTGAACAATCTGATGGAAACCGCTTCGAGTCACATTACGACATCGCTTTCCGAAAACAGTATTCGCCCCCACCAACTGATGTGCACCGGGTTACAACGAATATGTTCTGAGTATAAAACAAAGCCCGATCAATGATCTTCTTCCTGCGTCCGCACAAACAAAGGACAGACAAAATACCGAGCCTAAGAGAATCAATTGAACCAAGGACTGTTAATTTCGTTTCTGCAAAATAACAGAATAACAGCGCAGAAAACAACGAGTCAGAGAAAGGGAGAGTTTCTGGATATTTTTTTTGGTGTGTAGAATGACTTAACCAATGGCCTATTTATAGACTTGTAGGCACCCTTACGTGAAAGGTTGTGTCTTTAGTAAACACACATTAGAAAGGGTATGTCTTTTGAAGACAATTAATCAATAGAAAGGATCATGCCTTTTAGTAGGAACCCTTTCAAGAAAATAATTAATTATGAAGGATCATACCTCTTGGAGGCACCCCCATGTATCACATCCCTTCCTAACAATCACACCTCATTCTAATAATCACACCCTAAGTTAATAGGTGTTATAACTGTTCACATAAAGTCATACCCCATGTGAAAAGGTGTCGCACCTTTTCACAAATAACCTCCCGCAATCTTTTTTTTATTTTAAAAAATCTCCAACAATCCGCCACCATTTTCAAAATAAAGAAAAAGTTTTCTTGGTTCCTTTGAAAAGACTTGTGCATCAATGAAGGTGTCTCACGACTTGAACCATTCACCTAGTGAAAACACATCAAAGTTAGTCGGAAAGCATAGCAGACTTGTCTTTGAACTAGCGATCCTTAAATGACCAACCGGACATGTCTCACGCACGCATCTTGCCTGACTCGGGTATTCAAATTTGCCGACATGTGGTTTGGCCATGTGTCTTTATCCTGAATTTCATGAGCGCTTTAGAGTCCTAGCCCTTGAACTCATAGAAGGCGGCACCACCTTCACACTCATATAGGTAGACTTTGAAAGTGCCCCTGTAACTACAACACTTGAAACCTAACAAACCGTTAGAAGCCTATTAAAAGCTAAGTAGCTTAACCTCCATGTTTATATTACAAGTACCAAGCATTTTACCATGGGATGGAAAAAATCGGAAAATACTTGCAACCACAACTTATGGAGTACTTTGCTCATTGAACCCAAGACTTGAAGTTATTCAAGTGTTGAGTTGAGTTTCCACCAAGAGTGATTAGATTGCAATGGGCTTGAGTCCCATCCCCTGTGATGTTCTCCACACCAAATCCCTTGCAAGACCTTTTGTTAAAGGATCAGCTAAGTTTTGACTTGATTTTACAAAATCAATGGTTATCACCCCGTATGTAATCAAGTTCCTCACATAGCTATGTCAAAGTCCTATATGCCTGGACTTTCCGTTATACACCTGGCTATAAGCACATGATAGAGTCGATTGACTATCACAATTCAAAGATATAGGTGGCATAGGTTTTGGCCACATGGGTATCTCCCATAACATACTTCTCAGCCACTCTGCCTCTTTGCTCCCTGCTGCTAATGCTACAAACTCAGCTACCGTAGTTGAGTCTGTAATGAGACTTTGTTTCTTAGATCCCCAAGAAACTGCTCCTCCACCAAGTGTGAAGATCCATCCACTTGTTGACAAATGATTTTCATTCTCGGCTATCCAACTAGCATCCGTATATCCTTTTAGAACCGAAGGATAACCACTATAAACTATCCCGTAGTCTATAGTTTTCTTTAGATACCTCAATACCCGATTAACTGCGAGCCAATAGACATCGCTCGGATTATGTATGTACCTACCTAGTTTCCCCACAGCGTATGCAATACCTAGTCTGGTGCAAGTCATGGCATCTATTAAGCTTCCTATCACTCTAGAATATTCTAGTTTTGAAATTGCTCTACCAGTATTAGGATACAACTTAACATGTGGATCAAATGGTGTAGAAATCGGCGTGCTATCAAAGTGATTAAACTTCTTTAGAACTTTCTCAATGTAATGAGACTGACTAAGGATTAAATTTCCTCCTTGTCTCTTATTCTGATTCCCAGAATTACATCAGCAACACCCATATCCTTCATACTAAAACTAGATGAAAGGATATCCTTTGTACTTGAATGCTTTCTACATCAGTCTCAAAGATAAGCATATCATCCACGTACAAACATATGATTACACCTCGATTACCACTAAATTTACTATATACACATTTATCAGACTGGTGTATCCTAAACCCGTTTGATACAATCACCTTATCAAACTTTTCATGCCACTGTTTAGGTGCTTGTTTAAGTCCGTAAAGAGACTTGACAAGTTTGCATACTTTGTGTTCTTGACCTTGCACAACAAAACCCTCCGATTTCTCCATGTAAATCTCTTCATCCAACTCACCATTTAGGAATGCAGTCTTAACATCCATTTGGTGAATCTCAAGTTTATAAATGGAAGTCAATGCAATTAGTACTCTAATTGTAGAGATCCTTGCCACCGGAGCATAAGTATCGAAATAATCAATACCTTCTTTTTGCGTAAAGCCCTTGGCAACCAACCATGCTTTGAACTTGTCGATTGTACCATCGACCTTCATTTTCTTCTTGAAAATCCATTTGCAGCCAATGGCTTTGGAACCCGGAGGCAAATCAGCAAGAACCCAGGTATTATTACCCATAATAGAATCCATTTCATCCTGGATTGCTTCTTTCCAGAAAGCATAGTCTTGTGATTTCATAGCCTCCCCGATGGTCAAGGGATCCGATTTCACATGAAGTGAAATCATGAAATGATTATCTACAATCTCTCTAGTTCCTTCAACTAGATAAACTATGAAGTCAGGACCAAATGACTTAGCAACTCAAGCCCTTTTGCTTCTCCTAAGTCCATCATGTTCCGTAGGTTCCGCCTCTATGTCAGACTCCATAGAGTCTGGCTCATTCTCTTGATTAGGCACCTTTGGAATAGATACGAACCTATTCTCATAAAATACTGCATCACGTGATTCAATAATAGTGTTTACTCCAACTGAATCACTTGGCTCAGAAACCAGAAATTGATATGCTTTACTATGTAAAGCATAACCAATGAATATGCATTCAATTTCTTTTTCACCCAACTTCTTCCTTTTGGGTTTTGGCAATCTAACAATCACTCTACATCCCTAAGTTCTGAAATAACTTAGATTCGATTTCTTTCTTTTCCATAACTCATAAGGAGTTATATTAGACTTTTTGAGAGGCACCCTATTCAAAATATAAGCAGCGGTAAATATGGCTTCGCCCCACATACCACTACTTAATCCTGAATTGCTAAGCATAGCATTAACCATCTCAGTCAAAGTCTGATTCTTTCTTTCAGCAATTCCATTTTGTTGTGAAGTATAAAGTGCAGTTTTCTCATGAATGATCCCAACTGATTCATAGTAATCAGGGAAATGGTATTCACCACCCCTATTAGACCTTAAACGTTTTATCTTTGTTCCACATTGATTTTCAACTTCAGTTTTGGAAGCAATAAACTTCTCAAGAACTTCATCTTTTGAATGCAACAGATACACATAGCAATATTTGGACTAGTCATCTATGAAAGTTACAAAATATTCCCTACCTCTTCTAGTTGGAGTTCGATGCATGTCACATACATCACTATGAACAAGTTCTAACAGAGTAGTTGTTCTTTCAATTTTAGGAAATGGAACTCTGGTTATTTTAGTAAGCAAACACACTTTGCATTTATTAACCATGTCAACATCATATTTAGGAATCAAATGTAATTTAACCATAGTATCCATTTTCCTAGTATTAACATGACCCAACCGATTATGCCACAAAGAAAGAGAGTCAATCAAGTAAGCAGAAATAGCAATTGTGTTATTAATGTTAAGCTTGAACACGCCCTCGTACAAATAGCCCTTCCCAACAAAAGTACCACTCTTAGACAGAACAAATTTGTCTGACTCAAACACTAACTTGAAACCATGCTTATTAAGCAGGCTTCTAGATACAAGGTTTTTCCTAACTTCTGGTACATAGTAAACATCAATCAGAGTCAGAATCTTCCCAGAAGTGAACTCTAAGTGCACTTTTCCTTTGCCTTTGATAAGAGCAGTTGATGAATTACCCATGTAAAGAACTGTACCATCTTCAACCGATTCATAGTCGGTGAAGAACATCTTATCATTGCACACATGCTTTGTAGCCCCTGAGTCGATCCACCAGTTATTAGCATCCTCGAGAACATTAATCTCGGATATGACAGCCACAAAGTTATTCTTTGAACCCGATGCTCCTGGATCATTCTTCTTGTTGGACTTGCAGTCCTTTTTGAAGTGCCCTGACTGACCGCAACACCAACATACAACTTTTGGTTTTTTCCCTTTTTGTTCATCACCGCGGTCATCGCCCTTCTGGACTTTCTGCTTCTGTTTACCTTTACCCTTGTTAGTGCTCTTTCCTCTCTCCACCACATGGATCTTGGAGATATTATCTCCAAGTTCCTCCTTTTCTTGACGCTTTGACTCTTCCTCCACCCGAAGATGGACAGCCAATTGTTCCAGCGTAAAATCCTCAGTTTTGTGTTTAAGAGTTTTCTTATACTCTTTCCAGGAGGGAGGAAGTTTATCAATCACAGACGACACTATGATCGATTCATCCATGTTCAAGTTCTTAACCTTGAACTGATTTAAGACATGCTGAATTTCATACAACTGATCAACCACAGACTTGTTATCTATCATTTTGTAGTTCATAAATTGTCTGACTAGAAATTTCTTACTTGTTGCATCTTCAATCAAATACCTCCCTTCCAAGGAATCCCACATCTCCTTTGCAGTCTCCGTATTCGAATACACATCGAACAGAGCGTCTGAAAGTGCATTCAGAATATGACCCTTGCAAATGTAGTCATCACTCTCGAACTTCTTCCTCACACAAGCCTTCTCCAATGTTTCATCTTCAGTCTCCTCCGGGAAAGAGTTGGTGAGAACATACACGACTTTGAGAGTCGTAAGCAAAAAATGCATCTTTTTTTGCCAACGCCTGAAGTTACCGCCATCAAACTTGTCCAATTTCACGAAATCCTGAGTCAATGCTTGCAACGATTTTGAAGCCATGGTAGTAATACTGTTTTCGATTGTTGGTGCAAAAATTGGAACCTTCAAAATCTGGAGCCTTCTGCAACTTGAACAATCTGATGGAAACCGCTTCGAGTCACGTAACGACGTCGCTTTCGAAAACAGTATTCGCCCCCACCAATTGGTGTGCACCGGGTTACAACGAATATGTTCTGAGGATAAAACAAAGCCCAATCAATGATCTTCTGCCTATGTCCGCACAAACGAAGGATAGACAAAATACCGAGCCTAAGAGAATCAATTGAACCAAGGACTGTTAATTCCGTTTCTGCAGAATAACGGAATAATAGTGCAGAAAACAACGAGTTAGAGAGAGGGAGAGTTTCTGGATATTTTTTTGGTGTATAGAATGACTTAACCAATGGCCTATTTTTAGACTTATAGGCACCCTTACGTGAAAGGTTGTGTCTTTAGTAAACACACATTAGAAAGGATATGTCTTTTGAAGACAATTAATCAATAGAAAGGATCATGCCTTTTAGTAGGCACCCTTTCAAGAAAATAATTAATTAGGAAGGATCATGCCTCCAAGAGGCACCCCCATGTATCACATCTCTTCCTAACAATCACACCCCATTCTAATAATCACACCCTGAGTTAATAGGTGTTATAACTATTCATATAAAGTCATACCCCATGTGAAAAGGTGTCACACCTTTTCACAAATAACCTCCTGCAATCTTTTTTTTATTTTGAAAAATCTCCAACACGCGCCAGGCCCACTCCGGCTACCGGACGGCCGATCCGAGTTGTCCAAAAATTCTAATATATATATATATATATATATATATATATATTTATAAAAGAAAAAATGGAGTGTTTGGATCGAGCACCTACACACATCGGATGCCGTTGATTCTCGCGTGGGGCCCCTCATTTTTTTTTTAGAATTTTTGGACGGCTCGAATAATCCGTCCGGTAGCCGGAATGGGCCAGGTGTGGCGGTCAATACACCGTCGGTATGTTTTTGATCGGTAATATGATTTTTAGTTAATGGGCTTGTTGAATTTTTTGTTACTAATTTGTTTTGAGATGTGAACTGATGCATGAAATGGTGGATATGTCATTTAGGTGGTGATGTGGAATGGAGAAATAGCTTCTCAGAGATGGGGCCATGTACAATCAAGAAAAGCACAACAGGTTGAGTACCCTCAAGAATCATAAAAATCCGTGTGTCTGCCTCTTTGCAAAACTTTCAAATTTTGTCAATTATGTAGTTTGAGGGAAAATGGGATTTCCCCCCTAAGAACTAACTATTCCTGATCCCTTTTCCTCACTTGTATCGTCACAAAATTTAAGCAGGAACACGGATCGCCTCCGGCGCAGGAGTGTTAATCTCGATCATCCACAAGTTATAAATGTGTATCCTCACTATAGGCTTGTCTCTTAATTAAAAAATCCATTTCTTCCTGCTATATGGTTGGGGTTTTCCTCACGATATGGGTTAAGAGTGATTTGAACATGTCAGAAACATGAAAGTATCTTGTGTTGGTAGAGGATTGATGAGTTATCTTGGAAATAAGGTATATATCTTTTTAATTGATTTTTGCTTTAAACTGTAAAATAAAGTTTCGAAACAGGAAGCTAAGGAAATGAAGGAATTCATGGTTTGTATTGCAGGGATCCATTTTAGTCAGCATGTTGTTACATGAAACGAGCTTTTGCTTTGTGTGTAGACAGCTTCTTCCATCAGCTTCAAACCTTCCCAACCTTCTGGCATGAAGACCTTGCAATCCAAAGACTTTTTACTTTGTCTAATTTGCACTAACTCTACTTTGATGCTAGCCCTTTTGCAATTATAGATAAACCAATAGCCAAAGTTGTCGCAGCTATTTATGTGTAGCAAAACTTTTGCAGACATCTCCTTATGATCAAACCCTTGATCAAATTTATGTATACAACTTTTGCTCCGCTCATCCACATTTATAATTTTAGAAACAATCAAAATCGATTTCCACAAGAAGCATGACACACATGCTTTGCACGTCGCGATGCACCTAGTAATATAATGATAAGCCATTGAATGACGTAACTGAACCGATATCTCTGATCGAACATTTTGTGATTCCTTACCGTTCAAATTTATAAGGTTCTTTTCGACACTTCTAATTATACTATTTCTTATCAAGACATTTTTTTTCAATGTTCTACAGTGTTTTATGTTTTCTTTTAAAACAGGTTTCGCGGTGTTCAGCCAGGCAAAACTTTCATTCCATTGTACATGTATTTGGCTGTGCATAGCACGGCTTCACTGCTAGTAGGAATGAAGCAATTCTACCAACGTCAAGACGCGAGCACAAGCTGGGTAGGCTCTATCAACACATAACAAACCGAGGCGCAGTCAGATTGAGTCCCAATTGAAGAGCAAGTAGTAGAGGGTCCAATAAAGACACCTAGCTCAAACCAGAAGAAGCGCAGATGAAATCTTCAAATCCACTCCAAGGAGTTGTAACCCTATAGCCGATGCCAGGTTACAAATCAGAAAGCCCAATTCACAAATTAAGCCCCAATTCAATAAAATTCTAGTTTAATTTTGTTTAATTGAAAGAAATCACAAAGCCCCAATTCAATCAAACGAAAACCGAAAATTGAAATTCCAATCAAACCTAGGAATTGCAATACAAATTCCTAATTTGTAAAATGCTAAACATGCATGCAAAAGATATTGTTGTGGATCGGCAAACCACACACACAAATCAAACAGAGAGAGAGAGAGAGAGAGAGAGAGAGAGAGAGAGAATTTTACATGGTTTCCCAAAATTGAGTACATTCACGGAGGCAACAGATTCACTATATGCAGGGAGGGTTACAACCACACTCAACCTCATTAATTTCTAACCCCCTTGTACAACAACAAAACAACCGATTTATATATAACTGGGAAAAGACTCTGTGACACCCCATTACAAATTTTTGTAGCTTCTTTTACGAACTTTTGTAGCTCTTTTTATGAGTTTTTGTGGTTTGTTTTATTTTAGAGTGTACGGTACATACCTTGCGAATTTTGTGACTTACTTTACAAATTTTTGTGGTTCAAAATAGAAAGTGTATACGGTACACCTAAAATAGAGGTGTTTACCCTATCCGAGTCGCATATAGGCATGAGATGAGGAGCTTTCCAATGGGTAGAACTTAAGGCCTGCAAACCAAGGCCATCATCATCGAAGTACCTGGAGCTGACAGCACATGGCCACATGCGATGCTCTGTTGTTATCTCTGAAGATGCAATTAACCAGTGCCGGGCTCCAATTAAAGACAAAACAAATGCCTCATATGGACTGACCCCAATAAAGTTGATAGCACATGACCACATGCGACATTTCGAACCAAAAACCTTGGAAAGGAGGAAACCCCTAAGTCACAAGTCTTAACCACTATGCCAACCCCAAGAGATTGGTTTATTTAGGTTGTTTTGTACACAATGTTCATTGGGAATGAGACTCTTGTGGTTATTTAGTTTCTAACCATTATCAGACCATTCTTTTGGTTAATTGGTTGTTGGAATTCATTCAGTTTGTACAAATTTTTGCGTACATTAAGAAAAATGCTCATCTTGCCGTTAAAAACTCAACAGGGCCCAATTCAATAACCAATCAGAAAGTCTCAGATACGAGAACTTGCCAATGATGTTTATGCACTTCCAACTGTTTGGCAAACAAAATCAATTGACAATAAAATATATATATATATATAGACACACACACACGACAATACGATAAGATCTGAAAAGAAAGCATGGCCATATTACAATACCGATAGATGGGGGAGTTAGCTTGTATCCACCCTCCAACCCCAAGAACAATAGTACGTATTGATATCTATCTGTTTGAGCCAGATTTGGGACACTATCCCAAAAGTAATCATAGAAAGCAAACTTTTTTTATACGTACAGAAAGCAAGTTATATCGTCTTCTTCTGTAAACTATTGGGCCAAAAACAAACCCTGACTAGGATTTAGTTAACATGGCATGTGTGCAGTCTTGAACCACTTCCCATGCCACATCAACATGTCGATAGTCCGTAAGTGTCGCGCCGACAGCAAATCGAATCATGTACATCCCTCCAACCACATCATGAGTCATGTAGACTCGGCCCGAACCATTGACGGACGCCAACAAGTTGCGGTTAACTTCATTAACAATGTTCTCGTCACCCGACTTCAGACGATCACCAATGGCCGTGGGTGAAATCCTAAAACACACCATAGCAAAGTTCCTAGGAACAACCACCTCGAACCTCTTGTCCATTCCGACAAGCCCTTCGAAATACTTCGCCATATCGACATGGCTTCGGATCAAATTTTGGAGGTTCACCACTCCGTAGCTGCGGAGCACAAGCCAGAGCTTCATTGCTCTGAATCTCCTGCTCAATTGTATCTGCCAATCTTTGTAATCCACTACTTGGTTCGACTCAGTAGCTTTATTTCTTAGGCACTCAGCGTTTGTTGACAGGGCTTTAATAAGGGCATTTGGGTCTTTAACCCATAGGCAACAACAATCCAAATTCGTAAAGAACCACTTATGTGCATTAAGGCTAAAAGAGTTTGCACCTTCAATCCCGTCAATAAAGTGTCGGAACTCGGGGCAAATACACGCGCTTCCTGCGTAAGCAGCGTCGACGTGAACCCACACACCATAACGTTTCGCCACGTTAGAAAGAGGACCCACCGGATCAACAGCAGTTGACGAAGTAGTCCCAACAGTCGCACATAAAAAAAGTGGTATTAGCCCAACTGCCAAATCCGACACAATTGCCGATTCCAACGAGTCTGGAGACAATCCAAACGCGTCATCTTTCGTTGTTGGGATGGCCCGAAAATTTTTCGGGCTAATTCCAGCAATTCGGGCTGCCTTTTGAAGAGCGAAATGGGTTTGATCTGACCCATAAACGACAAGCTTCACAATGCTCCCTCTCCCGACTTGGTTTAAAACTTGGTCTCTCGCGGCTATTAGAGTACACAAAATGGCCTCACAAGTGGTTCCTTGTAAAACACCCCCACCCCCACCCGAAAAAAGGAATGATGTGGGAAGTTGAAGCATTTTTCCAAACCAATCCATCACTATGGATTCTAGCTCGGTTGCAGCGGGCGATGACACCCAATTGAACCCGACCACATTAAACCCGGTACTAACCATTTCTCCCAAGAAACCTGCTATGCTTCCGCTTGATGGGAAGTGGGCAAAGTAGTTTGGGCTTTGCCAGTGGGTTATACCCGGGATGATATGGTTTTCCACATCTTGTATAATTGTTTCAATGGGTTCCGGGTCAAGAGGAGCCGAATCGGGCAAACGGGATGAGAGATATCCCGGCTTGACTTGGCTTCGGACTGGGTATTTTTCGATGTTTTTGTAGTAATCGGCCAGGAAATCTATGATCATGTGGCCTTGCCTCCTGAATTCATCCAGGTCAAGCGGGTTCAACATGTGGGTTGAGCCGTTTTTGAGGTCATGGCTAGCTTCGAGACTGCCCATTGCAATAAATTAAAGTTGGTGTTTTCTTTTGGGTGTTGTGGGATGTCATGGATCTTTATTCTTTGTACCATATATATAGACATACGGATGTTGAACTGTAACATAAATGATACTAACGGTAGAATAAGGCTTGTCTGCAGTTCACATTTAGATTGCAAAGGTGCGGTTGGAGTGTTCACAGCAGTCAGATGTTATTTTTAACGGTCAAAATCTAAATAAAACTTTTCCGTAGACAAATTAATTTAAAGTTTGGATCGTTAGATGCAAAGATGAACGGCTAGGATTGGACTGCCAACTGCAGAGAATCTGTCTAACTAATTGGTTACTCTCTACATCCGGAATTAAAATTGGTAGCTACGCATCAATTTATTGATTCCAAATAAGCTGCGGCTAGAGAATTGCCACATAAAAATGGACCACACTTCTTTATCGAAAAAGCTAAGGAAACCGACTGGGGCTTACCGACGGTGGGAACTGACAGCCACGGGGCTCACTCCGAACCCTGCACAGATGAGTGCGCCCACTAAAAATCAGCTCAATCCGATTTGTATAAGTACTGGTGTTTTGAAAACTGAATGAAAAAATGGAAGATTGAATCGAGTACCTAAACATATCAGATTGAGCTAATTTTTCATGAGGTCAATCATTTTTTTTTAATTATTGAACGACTCGAATCATCCGTGAGGAATCCGTAGTGGAGCCGACGTCACCATCAGTGCGAGTTCGGTAACCCCGATTGGTTTTCGTAGCAGCTTTTCTTTTTTAATGGCTCACTATCCCTCTGTCTGAACGAGTTCGGTAACCCCGATTGGTTTTCGTAGCAGCTTTTCTTCTTTAATGGCTCACTATCCCTCTGTCTGAACGAAAGCAACATGGATCTGACTCATAAATTGGAGAGATTATTCGCCGCCGCTGCTACGTGATGTTCAACACCGCTCCTCCACCACGCATCATATGGGACAACACGACGTGGTGGCAGCAGGGACACTACTTTTTCCATAAATTGGTACTACTATTAATATTGGATCTGGCTTCTCTCCGGTCCATGTTTTGGTTTGAATGAGACAGTCCGTTCAGTGGTAGATTTAATGGTTCGGATGTAGGTCAAAGTTTAAAAATACATTCGAACCATTAATTGTAGCAAATGGACGATCACAATCACGATTGTCTCCCTCAATCCAAAACATGGACGAAAGAGGATCTAGATCCCTTAATATTGTTGTAAATTAAAACTATATATGCTTGTTTTACCCATCGTATAGATTGTAAGCCATGAGCTGTAAGTGGGTATGATCCCAATATTTGTTTGAACAACAAAGAAGTAATATTTTTTATTACAAGAGGAGGAAAATATAAGACAACCCAAAAGAACACCAATAATCGTTGGCGAGGTACCAAAACTACTCCCACCTTAGTTCCCTCCATGAATCTACCACTACACCTGAAATATCAAATTTCTTATGCGATTACTCCCACATCTCCTTTTTGCTCTAAAAGAATTCAAACGATTCGAAAACGAAAAATGTCCTTTTAACGTCTTTTATGCTCTTAATTAATCGGCGCATCACTTTTCTTATGAATAACTAGTTAACATGACCTTACCTCCATTTAGGGCTCCCATGCATATATATGCACATCTCCTGCACTGATCTCATCATCGATCGATCCAATTAAGGGAGATGAAGGGATAGTAACACAACACCTCCCTCATTCTTAATCCGCATGCAATCTCAGCCCGCGGCCATCAACATCTTAATTACATTAATTCCACAAGTACTAGCTAGCTAGACTGCTTCTCCAAGATCCTCTTCCAAGCCAGCTAAAGCCCACCAACGACTATTATGCAACGTACGTACTAGCAAGTAGCAACCCCACTCTTAATAGCTATGAGAGGTAATCACGACTTAAGGGGAAATAAAGCTTAGTTGCCGTCGACATGCGGCAACCGATTTATTGCATGTGATGTGCTCTCGAATATGACTAGCTAGCTACCAAAACATATGACAATTTTCCTCACCTTTAGTTTTCTTTTTTGGGGGGTAAATTTCCTCAGCTTGAGTTAATGAATCACAAGAAAGAGAGCTGTTGGAAGAAGAAATATGGACACCAAAAGGTGGACCAGACCCATCTGATTTAATTCCCTTTGGCCTGCCAATACAAATATCACTATGGGTACTGAGCATGGTCTGGATTGGTTCGGTTTTATAATAAACCAAGAACCAAACCAATACCCACGGATTATGAATTTGAAGAACCAAACCAATCCACAAAAGACATAAAACCAATCCAAACCATTAAAATACGGCTTGATTTCGGTTTTAAATCACGGTTTGCTTTGAGCTAAGCTATCGTCTTCCAAAAATATTTAAATTATTTCAAATTACAAAGATAAATTAAAAAATATATATTAAAACCAATTTCATTTATATTACCAAAACACATGCAATAACATCAACCAACTAATTTAGAGTAAAATACCAACAATTGTCTCAAGTCTTATACTAAGAAAATGAAATTCAGGTAAGTCGCTAAAATGAACCAACTACTAAACATCTTAAGATAGTTTAACCTAGGGATGAAATCGGTTCGGTCGGTTTTTTTACGATTTTCGCACCGAACCGACCAAGTCGGTTTTTGAAAACTTCAAACCGACACCGACCGATTAAGGGAGAAAACCGTTAGGTTCGGTGGTGATTAAATCCGTTCGGTCTAGTCGGTTTTGCAGACTTGTGATGTCGCCGGCACAAAGAAGAAGATATGACGATGAACTTACCTGCCAATGGCCGCCGAACCAGTCCGTTGTGGTCTTCTTCGAGGAATACGTGATCGAGATTAATCTTCAAATAAGACATGGAGGGAGAGATGAGAGAGAGGGGCTCTGTGATTGGTGCAAACCAAACATGGAGTGCGACATGTGAGAGGGGAAATGCTAGGTACAAAGAAAATTTATCCGAAAGTACTCCGAAAACAGCAATTAATGGTTGAAAATCACTTTGATGATTGTGTCACACACATCAAAATGAATCTCAACCATTAATTGATCTTTTCGAGATAGTTTCATGGTAAATTTTCTTTGTCCCTAACATTTCTGCATGTGAGAGAGAGGCTTTCCGATGAGATTCCGATGTGTTGCAGAGAGAGACGCGGACGAAGAGAACGAGATGGCCAGTTGGGTACAGTTGTTAAATGAGGGAATTATTATCTGATGTGGGGTGCGCACGGGAAGCACATGATGTGTGCTTTGGAATGAACGGCTGAGATGAAAAAAGACTCAAGTGCTATATATCGGTTCGGTTTGGTTCATTTCGGTCTTTTTCACCCAAAAACTGAACCGAACCGAACCTTAAATTTTTTTTTTAAATTTGAAACCAAACTGAACTGACTTACAACTAAAACTGACCGAAATTGTAAAACAAATCGTCGGTTCGGTGGGTTGGTTCGGTTTTTCGGTTAAAATTTTCATCCCTAATTTAACCAAATAAAAGGTCAAAAATAATTCTTAAAACTACTGAATTGAAATGAGACAACAAAAGAGCAGTAGCAGCAACATGGTAGCAACCAACTAAATATTGCGGGAGGGAGTAATCATAGGAAATTAGGAATGAGTTGTGATAAGTTTAGTCTAAATTATCTTAGCAGGGAATGAAAACTAAATATAGCGGTGGATTTAATAGGATCAATAATTAGGAAAGTAGTTGACTAAGCACTCTCATATTTATTTGGTGAATTATAATTAAATTATATATATGTATATATGTATTATACGGTTTATATGGTTTGGATCCATAACTATGAACGTAAATCCACAAACCAAATCATATAATGCCGTTTCTAATTTTTTTTAAACCATGACCAAACCATATTACTAAAAAACCAAATCAAACCTTTTGATTTGGATTGGTTTAGACAGAATTCGCGGTTTGACGAATTTTTTCAACCCCTAAATATCACTTGTAGTACCTTATTAGCCCCGACATCATTTTTAGCAAAACCAGACCCAACTTGATATTTTTCCCGGTATGGTCCCAATAATAGACCATATGTTTGGAATCATCTTCCACTTGTCCTTCATCTGATCTCTATTAAATGTTTGATATTTAATATTTAATCTAACGGTTATTTGATATTTTTCTACCGATTAGGTTATTTTTATAGTTCGTCTCACATGAGATGGAACCTACACTTCCATGAGACTCATTCATATGAAAGTGCATTACAAATAACCGTTGTATACAAAAAAAAATGGGAGGCGATAAAGCCACGACTCCAAATGTTAGTAACACGATGTTTCTTGTTCTCTTACAATTATACCCTTTACTCTCTCTCTCTCTCTCTCTCTCTCTCTCTCTCTCTCTCTCTCCCCTCTTCTGTACTTCTCTTCTCTCACTGCTGACTGAGCCCACAACTCCCTCTCTACCTGTTCTTTTTTTTTTTTTGAACAGCACTCCCTCTCCTGTTCACTTATCTCTCAGTTGCCTCTTTCTCTCTCTCATCCCTATCGTTTCTACTTTCT
This sequence comes from Rhododendron ovatum, assembly GCA_019656835.1. Taxonomy (NCBI): domain Eukaryota; kingdom Viridiplantae; phylum Streptophyta; class Magnoliopsida; order Ericales; family Ericaceae; genus Rhododendron; species Rhododendron ovatum. The sequence continues at coordinate 19,105,376 of CM033793.1, read as the reverse complement.
GCCTGGTGAGGAGGCCATTATAGAGGGCGACAGATTTTGATTCTATGGTTCTGTACTTCTCTTCTCTCACTGCTGAGCCCACGGCCCCACAATTCCCTCTCCTCCTGTTCTTTTTTTTTTTTTTTTGAACAGCACTCCCTTTCATGTTCACTTATCTCTCAGTTGCCTCTTTCTCTCTCTCATCCCAATCGTTTTTACTTTCTGCCTAGTGAGGAGGCCAGTATAGAGGGCGACAGATTTTGATTCTATGGTTTGTGCCAATCCTTGAACTCTGTGTTACTTAACGCATCAAGTAGGAGTCTACAACATGACAAAATCAGATGGTGGGCTATGATGAAGATGATTCCATGGGGCGGTGGGGAAAATTGGGTCTTGGGGATGTGGTGGCAGTGGAGGAGGGGAAGAGAAGGGCAAGATATAAATGAGTCTGAGGGCAAGCCGTTGTACGTCGACGAGGATTGAAAGCAATGGAAGAAGATGGAAGTGGGTTGAATAGATTGAAAGTTGTTCTAAAAAAAACATCAGGAGAGGGAGTTGTGGGCAGTGAGAGAAGAAGTACAGAAGAGAGGAGCGAGAGTAAAGGGTGTAATTGTAAGACTGTAAGAGAACAAGAAAACATCGTGTCACTAACATTTGGACTCGTGGCTTTATCGCCTCCCAAAAAGATTCCTATATATGGTTGGGTTTGGCATGCATGAAAATAAAATAGGGTGCTTACTATTATATACTCGATGTCTTAGTTTGTTTATTCTATTTTCAATGTCTGTCAGTTCTCAATCGCTTATATATCTTTCAATATGCATCTCAAAAAATATGCAATTAATATAAATCTTATTTGATAGTTATCGATTTCTAAAATATGAATTAAATTAAAAATTATAAGTAATTAAAAAATAACAGAAACATCGAAAATGAAGAAATAAAATGAGACTCTGCTTGAGGGCTGGGTTCATAGCCCACCCCCAGGTTCCTAATTTCTCTTTTGCAATCAGATGGAGTAATTATTTAATATTCTCGGGATATAGGTGACGTTGTTTACATTGTGTGTCATTCCTCACAAATCATGTAATGACAGCTCAAACTTGAGTTTTAGGTTTGTTTAGTAACAAGTCGAGCTCGAACACTACAAGATTCAACTTGGCTCGACTTGTTTCAACCCTATATACAGCACGGTGTTTGCCAATAAGCCAAAGAAAATACTCCCAATTTAAGTGTTCACGTTTTTATTTTGAGATGTCCCAAAATAAGTGTCCACTTTCTAAAAACAACCATCAAAATATGCCAAACTTCTAATTTTACCCCTAAAAAGTAACATTTCCTTCCTAATTGATTTGATTTCTTTTTATATTCGTTTCATTTTTAGATTGACAATATCTTTCAAGTTATAATGTTTTTCATAATTTTGAAAACTTTGTATTGAAAACTACGGGGCAGTTCAAGGGACATCCAAAAAAACACCCCAAATCTCAATCTCATAGTTCCCGATCAAATTTTTATGATCTGAACCATTTAATGTGTGCAGAATGTCATTTTAAGGGTGCCCGCGAGAAATTAGCAAAAAATATAACCGAGAAGTGCTTGTTTTGTATTGTTTTTAATTGAACCATTCATCAAATTTGAGCTAAAAACTATTCAAATCAAGCCCTTCCCGGTCTTTTTTTTTTTGCTGATTTTTCGAGGATACCCTTAAAATCATGTTCTGATCACATTGAGCGACTCGAATCATCAAAATTTGATCGGAAACTATGAGGTATTTTTTTAAGTGTCTAATTAGTTGTTCCTGAAACCGTCTTGATAAAAGTAATTGAGATCTACCCAACAAAATCTATATTGCATATTTTTTTATATTCATATAAAAAGATATAAGTGATTTCAATACATATAATCAACTTTATTGTTTTTAAGGTTAATTTTGAAAGTTTACAGCTTTTTTTTTTTTTTTTTGACTTCTTAAAAAACACAATTTCCCTGTAAATACTTAAATTGGGAGGGAGGGAGGGAGTAACAAAAAGCCACTCACTTCAATACATTTTTTACACTTTACAATAGACTTTCCCCCAAAAAGTCTAGGACCACCGCACGGTATCCACTGCTCGTCGTGTGGGGCCCAATAAAGAAAAATACCCATAAATTTTTAAAAAAAATATTTATGTGGCCCTATATAATATCAGTCCCAACAGATATCGGTAGATATGTATCTGAGGCGAAATCGTTTAGTTTCGCAATTTCACCCCTATAAATTCAGAAAACATACCTATTGATATTCGTTGGAGCTAATTTTTTACAGGACTCCATAAATAATTAGTATTTTAAAAGTTATGGGTATTTTTTTGCATTTTTGTGGGGTCCAAAGTGGGCCCCACACGGCATACAATGGCCCATGTGGTGGACACTGTGCAGCGGTCCTAGCATGGTTGCACATTCTTAGATTTCTATATATTTTACAGTTTCGCCCCTATAAATTTAAAAAACACACCTACCGATATTCGTTGGAGCTAATTTTTTACGGTACCCCATAAATAATTATTTTGAAATTTATGGATAATTTTTTATATTTTTGTAGGGCCCAAAGTGGGCCTCATACGGCATGTGGTGGACCATGCGTGGACACTGTGTAGCAGTCCTAACACGGTTGCACCCTCCCAGACTTCTATACATTTTTTCCCCACATGTCAATACATTTTTTCAAACCTTAATAACAGCTTGATGGGCACTTTTTGGTATTTTCTATGTAGCCTCAGTGTCGGCCCCGACATTTGGGTTGTCCTAACCCAATTTTATGATTTGTTGCCCACTTGCTATTAAATCATACAAAATATAAAAAAACACACAAGTTCAAAAAAATTCAAAATTACATTCTTCTATGGGGAAATTGCATTTCAGTGGGAGTTGGGACAAATAATGCCCAACTCATTGAGAGGTTTTTTCAAAATTACATAAATATGGAACGGAGGAAAAAAATTCCCCATACATGAAACGGAGGAAAAAATATTCCCCATACATGGAGTTGGTTGTAATCAAATATGGGTTTCCTAAGTTGCCCCTTCTATGGACCTAAGTTGTCCCTTCTATGAATTTCCTGAGTATTTAATTTCTTGAGCATTTCTTCAATCTCCTTACCATTTCTATTATTTTCTGAGAAATTTGAGATCTGGGTTACTTGCAAGGGGTCAGAGCATCTGTATCAATGTCGTTATTTCACCCCACGCACTACAATAGCGAGTCCAAGTTCAAAAATAGACCCACACCAGTCTCGCTCGGTGCTCCATTCAAAATAAAAACGCTACAATCACTAGCTTAAAGTAAAGTGGAACTATTCACTTGGTACTCATTTGTTTATTATTTTTAATGTATGTCCAAGTAAATCTCTGACCCCTCACTTTGGTAGTATTATTTTTTAATATTTTTCATATACTTTTAAATAGAGGGAAAATATTTAATTAAAAAAAGAGTGAAAGTGGAGAATCTAATACAGTAGATATTTTAAAAATTGATAGCTACAGTAATAAAATGACTTTTTAATGTGTAAATTGGTCCAAAATATAAAGAAGCTAATGCAAATGCTCTTAGGCCTCCAGAATTTTGCAATCAGGAGTTAGGAGTTTTCGGTGTAAAGCTTAAAAATAGCTAGTCCCAGTGCATGAGCTAAAATCTTTACCAGGCTCTTTAAAACCCACTTTTGGTTAAACTAGAGAGCAAAGCTTCACAAAACCCTCTCACACCAGCCTCGCTACACCAACCCAATATTTTGATTTTGCTACAGTCCCTCGTTACTTCAAGCAAGCGACCGTTCACCGGGTAAAACTTATTTTATTCTTTTCTTACCTTTTTCAGCACCTTATTCACCAAATAAAACCGAATTCGGGGGTGTTGTAGTGCACATGTAGATCGGCACACAACTGTCGATCTCATCAATTAACGGATCAGATTAAAAATCAATTATAACCGGTAAACTGCGCACCTTGCAGAGCTTTGCACTACAGAATTTCCCAATTCGATAAAACCCACCCGGCAACGTTTTTCTAATAAACTGTAATATTTTATTGCTCATGCACATGAACTGTAATTTTAACTTTTAAGTATGAATATTTAATTGAGAAGAGAATGAGAGTAAAAAATCTGATGTAGCAAATATTTTAAAAAGGAATAACTAAAATAATAAAGTGACTTTTTGAGATATAAATTGATCCGAAATATAAAGAGTTTAATGTGAATGCTCTTAGCCCTCCATCATTTTGTGAGGAGTTCGGAGTTTTCGATGTAAAGCTCAGAAATAGTTCCCAGCACCTAGCTGGTCTTAACTCCTCACGCCTAGCTTGTCCCAGCGCCTACACGCCTAGTTCGCAGTTCTCGTTGTAAAGCTCGGTGAAGGATAGTATCGGGGTCTAGTGGCGGCAATCACCACGACAATAATTTTAGAAAATGTAATTATTATATGTAAAAAAAAAAATTTATACCCAACTTATATAATCTCGCCACCACTAAATTTTTTTAGTATACATTTCGCCACTGCTAAAGTAAAATCCTGGTTCCGTCTTTGACTCGGTCCCACAAGGTGTTGGAGCTTTAGGCCTCTAGAATTTATAATTTTCAGGGGCCTATTTATTTCGGTATTTCAGTATAAAAGTTCAATATATATAATTGACTTGTAACGACCAGAATTTTTCCAAAAATGAAAAGTCGAACTTGTAAATTTTTATTAATGTATTTTAGACTCTTTTGATAATTTAACTTGATTAAAATAAAACCTTAATCACATATTAACTTATGCTTAGGGTTGTGCAACGAATAGAGCCGCTGGAAACTCGACTCGCTAATGGCTCGTTGGAACCCGGCTCACTCGGAATGATGTCTAGAAGCCTAGGACGACCTTTCCAATGCACAAATCATCAGAGATTATACTCCCACTTTTTTGTGTAAACAAGAAATAGACTGTGTACCATACGTAGGCGTGTCTCTAGAAATTGACACGCAAGACCAAAGGCGAATTTCCTTTTCCTTTTCTTTCCCTACACAATTCCCAACACCCAACATAGCTAAAGGTGTAGACGCAGATAAGTTCTTTAAAGAACTGATATAGTTGGCACGGACACAGTTACAAATAGGGGTGATACCGGTCCGGTTTTGACCGGTTTAGGTGTATTTTTCAGTCGAAATCGGTTATTCGGTTTGAGATTTTTAGAAACCAGAACCGGTTGAGATAAAATCGGTCCAGTTTCGACTGGCTCAACCAGTTTCGGTCCGGTTTATCCGGTTTTCATTCATGAGCTATATTTTTTGCTCAACACATCAAAAAATTCATAATTCAACCCATAAAATATCAACAAAAAATCTATAAATTCAACCCTTTTTTTTGGGCCCAGCAAAAAAGGATCAATTTTGAGCCCAATACATAAAAAAAAACCCATAAAAACATAATTAAGCTCATAAAAATAGTTTTTATATAATAAATATATTTATTAGACCAATATATACCACAAAATATCAACCAAAAACCCATAATTCAACCCTTCCCCTATGTTTTTATATATATATGTATAAATTATACATATATATATATAACCAGTCCGGTTTCAACCGGTTTTTAAAACACATATAACCGGATCGAAATTATTTTTCCGGTTTATAAAATTTTATAAACCGGAACCAGATCGAAATTATTCAACTGGTTTAAAAAATCCGGTCCGGTCCGATTTTTCCGGTTTCGAGTAACAGCTCTAGTTACAAAGATACCAACCTAAGGGGGTGTTTGGCTAGTGCATTTTGTGGGTGGATTTGTGAGGCGCCCTGATTTGTGAGGCGGGAAACAGCCATCTCCGGTGTTTGGCAACCCAAAACCTCCCCCTAATTTGGTCCCCGATTTGCATCGTCCGGCTCACAAATGCACCTGTGGGTGGATTTGCCAAGAATAGGGGTTACCCTGTCGATGGTGAAGCGGGGTGTCCATTTGACCATTCTACCCTTGCCTTTTCCCCTTTTTACATGTTTGTGGGTCATTCTCTGTGAACGAGAGAGAGAGAATGTGTGTGTACCTGCTGTTGTTGCAAGCGGCGAGAAGAAGAACAACAAAGAAGAAAGAAACCTTTTAGCCCTAATAAGTTGAGCACGTGCCATTCACGTGAAACATTCCAAAGTTTTTATAGGAAAATTACACTTTGCACCCTGAAAATTTAAGGGTACTAACCGTAGAACCACTAACATTCACGTGAAACATGTTTTTTATGTTTCAAATATTACTACAATTGCCTTTCAAAAAAAAAAGGGTTACTACAATTTTTCCAACTTCGTTTTTATGTTCCAATTATGTTTTTTTAACTTTTTTTCAGAAAACCTTATTTTTCCTTGAAAAAAATAAGGTTTAAACATTTTTAAGATAAAAAGATTTTATTATTTTCCACACTTAATGATAATTGATAAACATGCATTTATTCTACTTATAATGAAATTAACCTTTATTGTCCATTAATTTAATAAACTAGGGGCAATTAAGTCAATTGACATCTTATCCCATCATATCCACCCTCCAAATCCACCTTCTCAAAAAATTATACAAACACCTCATTACAAATTAATCCACAATTTTTAAGATGTGGGGTCACCATTCTTAACATATCACTCCTCATTACATATCCACCCAAAATCATATCCATTTGCCAAACACCCCGAGAGTTAGAGGTATCGACACGGACACAGTCACAAAGATACCAACACAGACATGGGTACATATGCAAATGCAAAACATGAGAATTTCTACAGATGAGAACACGGACATGATGAGGTACAACGGAAAAATTGATATCAATAAATTTTTGTTTGTATATACTCTTAGTCGTTAATGATCCTATTAATAATGAATCTACGATCAAACACCAAAAACTAATGAAAATCAAAACTAAGTTTGCACCATATATTCACCGCCTGTCGATGATCGACCGGAAGGTGGCAATTATGAGAATGCTTCCTATTTTATTATTTCGTATTAACAATATAACTAGTTTTTATTTCTTTTATTTGTTTGTATTTTAATAAAGTGAAGGACACTTGGCATGCTCCTACACATTTGGAAGTTAAAAAGACACTTGTCATTGTCCTACACACTTTGAAGTTGAAGGGAAGTTATTTGGACACTTGGAAGCAAATTAGAAGAATGAAGAGTAGTGGGAAGTTAGGAAGTTATTTCCAACACATTTGTTGTTTCCTATAAATAGCCTCTTTTGGCTTCATTGTAATCTCTCCAACAAATCAAAGTCTAACTTTGTTTTTCATTTTTAGCATTACTAACCCATTTCTGGGTTATAATTAGGAGTAGGAGTAGGATTAACTTAATTTTCTTACTTTCAATGAGGATCTATCCTTCTTGATTGTAATTCTACATTGGAAAAATAACAAAGTCCACTTGTTATTTTTCTTCCGCTCCACCCCACTTCACTAAACCATCAATCCACTCCGCCCAATTGATGGGTCGATTCTGTTCTTGAAGATTGGCGGGTGACGGTCTTCTTTTACGAGTCGATTCATCACTAATCTCACATTTGACTAAACCGCCATTTCTCTCCGGTGAAGTCCTGAAACACAGCGTGGAACCTCAAATCCGTTTGTGGAGACAAGCCGCATTCGCCCAGAAAGCCAAATTATGCAAAGAAAGTGGCTTTGGCGTTGAAACTCAAAGCAAGTTAAGTCATGACAATAATTTGATTGGAGTTTTTCATTGTAGACCATGGATGGTCGAAGTAAAATGATCCTTCCACTCCTCCATACTGGTTAAGATGTAATGGTAAAAACTTAACCATGGAGAATGTTTTCAGCCAAACATGGCTATAAATCCTCTGCGTATTGATTTCTGTCGATCAATATACATTTTGGAAGGAAATAGAAAAATTAGTTCTGATGGAGTGGCTAATAAATGTTGGTATAGTGCTGTCATATTTTAATCGACAGACTATGTTTCCATGTTTCCTGATTCCTTTCAGTAAGGATTCAGTTAAAAGGAAAAATTTCGACAGAGGCAATCTGCTAAGCCATATCATGTGATTTTCGACAATGGATTTTATTTAAGCCTTGAGGGCTTTGTTGTACCAGTCAAAAATAAAAAGATTGGTGTAAAATTTATCTAAAACTCTTCGAGAGTTGAGGGCATAAATGTTAAGTTTCTACCGTAAAAGGTTATTACCCGTCGATATTGCCAGAGGAGTGATTTAAAACTAGTTACATTATTCATTTGGGTTAGGTTAGTACTTCACCCAAATGATCAATAAGGGGGGCATTGTTTGCACCATATATTCACCGCCTGTCGATGATCGACCGGAAGGTGACAATTATGAGAATGCTTCCTATTTTATTATTTCGTATTAATACTATAACTAGTTTTTATTTCTTTCATTTGTTTGTATTTTAATAAAGTGAAAGACACTTGGCATGCTCCTACACACTTTGAAGTTGAAGGGAAGTTATTTGGACACTTGGAAGCAAATTAGAAGAATGAAGAGTAGTGGAAAGTTAGGAAGTTATTTCCTACACATTTGTTGTTTCCTATAAAGTAACAAAGTTCACTTGTTATTTTTCTTCCGCTCCACCCCACTTCACTAAACCATCAATCCACTCTACCCAATAGATGGGTCGATTCCGTTCTTGAAGATTGGCGGGTGACGGTCTTCTTTTACGAGTCAATTCATCACCACTGAAAAATAGCATTTGATTCATTCGCCATTTCTCTTCCGGTGAAGTCCTGAAATACGGCAAGGAACCTCAAATTCATTTGTGGAGACAAGCTGCATTCGCCCTTATTTTTGTTGTTGGCATTATTTTCCGAAATCTCCGTCGATTTCAATCGAAGGAAAAATTGGTAAACAAACATTAAAACCAAAATGCATCTACATGGCTAAGGTGCGTGCTTTTGCTGGTGATTGGAACTATGTAGGTGCATACTTTTTAAGCACAGACAAGGATAATCTGGTCAGATGATCATAGGTAAATAAGATTCAAAAGCTAGTTATCCAGGAAAATCATCCTCCTGGCATTTGTTGATCCTAATTTTATTCTTTCCGGTAAGACGATTGATCAAGCAATGGCGGAGCTAGAGTTCGAATTGGGGTGAGATTATTTGATGGGAATCCACTTATAGTAGTATGTTTTAAGTTAATAAATATATGAAGGGAAAAAAAATAAAGAACTAATTCAATTGTCTCTAAATTCAAGCAATTGAGATTTCATTTTCATAATTCAAACCATTTATCTTCCAAATCGCCATCTTTTCATCAATGGTGTTAAAAATCAAATTGCCTGAATACCGGTAAGTGAGTGTATGATTGACTTCTGTTAGTATAAATAATTTTTTTTAGAAACCAAGGTACCACGTGCCACACCCTCCATAAAGCTCCATCGCCCTTGCAATCAGGCACAATTGTTCATTCCAATGTTTGCAAAAGATTCAACACCTGAAATTTTATAATCATGAATGTATGGAAAAATTAGTCGAAAAAGAAAGTGGTAGATAAAGGTAGTCGAAGATCATGGTACAGAATAATGTTGAATAGATCATGTAAGATGAACTCAAGATACTTTTCCAGGGAGTCAAGATCCATAAACAGGGGGAGTTAAAATATTACAAACCAGACCAAATATGTAGGGGGCCGAAATATTCGAAGGATAGACGGACGCCCATGTACGTCACCGAACGTTGCATGTCTTCACCGAACGTGGATGTTTTTGAGTTCACCCGGTGATCTTTCCAAACGCTCGGGATTTCCTCTTGTTCGGATACGTTGTTCTTCGAAAAGAACATCCGATGCTCGGGAATTCATCGTGTGTCAGAAGAAGGTTCCATCGAGTACAGATGATTATGGAACCTTCCAGAAATATCTTGTGATAAGTAAACTGTCTTTTCTAATATTCAAAGTGACAGCTCTGAACAATGTGACCTTTCTGACATCGACCCATGTGGCTCTGTGAGACTCAGGAAGTGGAGTTCATTAAATGGCCCTGCAACCTGACGTCATCCGAGCAATGCTTGACGCGTGGAAAGCAAAGCCATCTTGCTCAACACACTACCCCTTTACCTATAAATAGAAGGGGCATTGTTACTAAAAAGACTCTCTCTGGACTTCTGGACAACAGCACTCTCTCTTCTCCTCCAACATATCTTTCTTACCCAAACTTCATTTCTTCTCCATTGACTGACAAGTTCGTCGGAGCTTCTTCCCGGAGGAACAACCCCCTCCGATTCTGCAGGTACATCAAGACCGGCGTCGCCTCTCACGATCCGACATACGGATGCAGCTATATAGGAAGGATCACGAAGAAAACCACCCCCACAATTGGCGACTCCGCTGGGGAAGGTTACTTAAAGTTCTGGGGTGTTCTTAGTGTTCTTCGTGTTCATAACATCGATTAGAGGGCTTGATGCGATCCCAGTTTGCATTTTGTCTGCTCTTCTCGTGTGAACGGAACAAATGGCTCAACGCCTCTCACCTCCGGGTCCGGAGAACTTCACCCTTGGGTTGGAGGGCTATGGGTCTATTAACCTCGAACCCCATCAAGCGGCTAGGGCGGTTCCCCACGTCGCTCGCCAACTTTCTTTTCCACCAACCGAGTTGGATATTGCCTTGGCCGAGCAAAAACGTCAAGCGACGGTTATTGCCATGCTGCAACAACGGTTGGAGGAACGGGAAGGAGGAGTGACAGTAACCCCGACACACGGGCATCCAGCCGAGCCCAGCCGACCGAAGAAATCCCGCAAACGAGGGAGGCACATCTGCCCGAACGCAGTTGCGTTCCGAACGACAAATGAGTCCAAGAAGTGGGAAGAGGCCCGTGGATTTGAATGATCCACCTCGGTGCACACACACCAACAGCAACCGAGAATATTCGGTTCGGTCCCGATACGACTCCGAACGCCATGATGGGCGACATTCGGCTAAATCTGGTAGTCACCGCCGAACAGAAAGTCGAGGAAATCGTTCCGAACAGGATAATCGAGGAAACCGTTCGGAACACGATAATGCGATTATCCTGTACAATCAGTTTACAGGTTTGCCAACCATGTATCAACCCGTTAATCCAGATCTTCAGCCTCGGCACGCTCCTTTGACGGGCTCGAGAGGAGAGACGCATGCGCCTTCGGTATTAACAACTCGGCCACCGAAGGAAAAAGAGGAGCATCACCGGCAGCATCGACGGGAGCGAAGAAAGACTCCAGAGCCGCATGCTGAAGTTCATCTCCCTGTTGTCCCACATACCCCAGTTCAAGAAGATAATTCGAAGCTCGGGAAGGCAAAAGCTTCCCCCTTCGTGGATGCTATCGAACAGGAACGGCCACCAGACAGGTTCGTCATGCCGAAGCTAAAACACTATGAGGCGAAGGAGGACGCAGTCGCGTTCGTTTGTCGCTTCAGACAAACCATGAGCCTCTATAACTTTTCTGACGCCCTTATGTGTAAGATCTTCCCACTCACTCTCAGCGAGCCAATTATGTTATGGTACAATCAGTTGAAGCCCAGATCAATTTCTTGCTTCAATGATCTAGAATTGGAGTTTAGTAAACGCTTTGTTACCAACAACATTCAACTGAAGACATTATCAATGCTGGTGAACATGCGGAGAGCGGCAAGAGGGACTCTACGGCTATATACCGAGCGTTATTGGGAGGTCTATAATCTTATCCCCGACTGTGACCAAGGCGTCGCGGCTGAGTCTTTTATGAACGGGTTGGATCCAACCTCGGCGATGTTCCGTGATCTCTCCCGTAATCCGCCAAAAACAATGGGAGAGCTCATGACCATAACCGAGAGAAGGATTGCGTTCATGAAGAAGCCACAGCCGACGACACACACCAAAGACTCCAGAACCAGCCAAAACAACTGCACCGAAGAAATAGGTAGCGAACGTTCGTCAAGGGCAAGGAAGCCAGGGGAATTCAGGCCAAACGACCAACAAGCCAATCAACAAGGGTCGACCTCCGCAGCACCCTCAGCCACAATCGTGGCCACAAACGAAAAGGGAACCACGGCCAGACGAATACATAGCCGAGCGTACGGCGTTTACCGAACCTATCTACAAACTCCTCAATATCATTAGCAAGTTGCCATTCTTTGTTTGGCCGACGGCACCCTTGGGCACCGTCGGTAGCGGACCAGGGATGTGCACATATCACAAGGAGCGCGGCCACTACACCATGCAATGCCCACCTTTCAAACGATATCTGGAAGAACTAGCAGCAGCTGGGCAACTAAATCAATAGATCGACGTTCGGTGAAATCCACTTCCACCGCCTCCCCCTCTTGTCGGCAATCTCGTAAGCGTTATACAGGGATTGGTTTCCGAAGGAAGGGCGGCCGAGCTTCGTTCAGAAATTGACAGAGCCGTCACCTCTTTGTCCCTTTGCAATGTGGGTGCTTTGGGAAAGCGAAAATGGGAGGATCCGAGCTTCAGCTGCACAATTACTTTTTCTTCTGACAACTTGAAAGATGTGCAACTCCCCCATACGGACGCCCTCGTCGTTACTGTTGCTATAGAAAAGTCAACTATTCAACGGGTATTGATAGACCAAGGAAGCTTGGCCGATGTGATGTTTTACTCAACCTATCAGAGCCTCGGATTATCTCCCGCTCGACTTCGGACAGCATGTACTCCCCTCGTCAGTTTTACGGGAGCTCCGGTTTGGCCACTCGGCCTGATTACCCTCCCTATGTGGGCTGGATCACGGGTCCTAGAGATCGAGTTTGTGGTGGTCGCTTCGCCCAGCCCGTACAACGTAATCCTTGGCCAAAGCTAGCTACATTAGATGCAAGCGGTTGATTCAACCTATCACCAGGTGGTAAAATTCGTTGGATGGAATGGGCGTCAGGAGAGCCTCCGAGGAGACCAAATCCAATCAAAGAAATGCTACATCAGCACTGTAACGAACAAACAGAGCTGTATGGAAGTACAATGCATGGCCGCCACTCCCACTCCAGTGATTGAGGATGTTGGTGTGCCGGCCGAACAAAGGTCAACTGAGGAGCTAATACATTTTTCCATTCCTGGGGGCGAAGGAAGATATTTTTTGATTGGGAGTTCATTGAGCGTGGCCGAACGTGAGGAGATGTATGAATTCTTAATGAGAAACATAGAAGTCTTTGCTTGGACTCCACAAGACATGCCGGGCGTGGATCCTTCGTTCGCCATGCGCTCATTGAATGTCGATCCGAATAGGCGGCCCGTGGTGCAAAAAGTCCGACGCTCATCAGCCGCACATACTGAAGCTATAATAGCAGAAGTGAATCAACTGTTGGAAGCTGGCGTCATTCGGGAAGTGCTATATCCCACCTGGCTTGCCAATCAAGTGGTTGTCCTGAAGAAAAATGGGAAACTAAGGGTTTGTGTCGATTACACAAACCTCAATGATGCCTATCCTATGGATCAATTTCCCCTTCCTCGGATCGAGCAGATGATAAATGCAACGGCAGGATGTGAACGCTTGAGCTTTATGGATGCGTATCGGGGCTATCATCAAATAGCTTTGGATCCGGAAGATCAGGAGAAGACGGCCTTCATCTCGCCTCGGGGAGCTTACTGCTACAAGGTTGTCCCATTCGGCCTGAAGAATGCTGGTGCGACCTTCCAGCGCTCTACCACGAAGATGTTTCCTGGCATGCTCGGCCGAAAAATAGAAGCTTACATTGACGATCTGGTTTGCAAAAGCACCTTCGCTCGGGATCATCTTCGGGACCTGGGAGGGGTTTTTGCCGTTTTGAAACAAAGAAAGTTGCGTCTTAATGCCGAGAAGTGTGCATTTGGTGTCAGCTCGGGAAAATTCCTTGGTTACATGGTAAGTCGACGAGGGATCGAAGCTAACCCAACGCAAATCTTGGCCGTACAAAAGCTCCGAGCTCCGACTACTATTAAAGAAGTACAACGACTTACGGGAATGGTTGCTGCCCTAAACCGTTTCATCCGAAGATCGAGTGATCTCTGCCGTCCATTTTTTTGAGCAATCACCACTAGCTGATGCAGATTCATATGGACCGAAGAATGCAAGCAGGCATTGCAATCTCTAAAGCAATACCTGTCCCATGCTCCTTTGCTTGTCAAGCCCCTACCCGATGAAGACCTGTATCTTTACCTTGCGATTTCTGATCATACTACGAGCGCGGTTCTCGTTCGGAAGGAGGGGATAGAGCTGTAGGTGGAGAAATTCTACCAGTGCTTTAGACAGAGTCGGATTATTACGGCTTATTTATGCCTCTTTGCCGGAACCCTAATTTGTCGTCGGAAACCTAATCTGCAAAACAGACAGGGAGTGAGTGCACCTTTGCCTCTCGTGGCAAAGGCCCTCCGATGCCAAAGTTAGTATCACGTACTAGCAATTGAACCCTAATTATCAGTAGGAAAACAATATGGATGCAGAATATTGCGTACCTCTTTTCTATGAGTTTACCTCGTATTTATAGATTCATAGGTGCTTGCTGTCCAAGCATCCGTATTGCCCTAGGTTTCCTATTTCGTATAGGAAACCCAGGATATCTTGGATTCTCGTTCCCTTATCAGTTCATTACCTTAGTCTTTTTAGGACTCTTTTCCTTAATGAGCCGAACATCCCATTCCTGTTGGGTATCTTTTACAGATCCTACATTCTCGGGATCTCATTCCTTTAACGGAATATTACTGCTTCTGGACTCTTCCAGAATGTTCTCTTTACTTCAACATCTAATAGGACTTCTTTCCTTGTTCGGCCGTCTCATGGCCGAACAAAGGGACTGGGCCAGTTACCTCACATGTAACTGGTCCTTTAATAATCTGAACCATTTCTTTCTTTAGGGGGTTCTCCTCCTGTTCGGCTCTCTCATAGCCGAACAAGGTACTTTGAACAGTGGCTTCACGTGTCACCGGTCAATCGTGTTGACCTTTCATAAGCTCCATGCTCGAGTGCTTCTTGGGCCTGCTCGGGAATACCTCCCTACAATTGCTCCCCAGCTTCACTTGTTATCTTTTACTCAAATGATGTGTGAAGCTTCTCTTCCGAGCAAATTCATTCTGTTCCTGCACCTTATATATTGGAGCAACTTATCATCATTTTACCATGACGAAAACACCTTTTAGGCCGTCTCAGGCTTTCAGCCCTGACCTTTACACGTGTCAATGATTATATTGTTTACATTAAATGCGGACAGGCGTGTTTTGGGGAACGGAACACTCAAACGCCGTCTGGGGTGACGTTTCACTTACGCCAACCTACCTGTATGGTATTTTTGGGTTTTCGTCCCATTTTCAAAACACCCCAATCTCTCTCCTAGACTTCCCTCTGCAGAAAAAAGACTGTTCAAGCTTTTCCCTACCATTGAAGCTCTGTTCATCGTCTCAAAACCTCTTCTTTTAAGGATTCCATCGACTATTCTCGTAAGTCATCATTTCTTCTTCTTACAACTCCATTTCTCTAGTGGATTGTTTTCAATCACAGTTTAGGGTTTCATTGTCCCCATTTCTTTGTACTTCATAGAATCCCAAAATCCTTTCTGGTAATGGGTAGATTTCGAAGGCACTGTAATACTCCTCAAACCATGGCTAATTTCAGATCTCGATATGGGATTCCTGACGATGTAGCCACTGTATTGGCTTCTGAGGATGCCATTCGTGAGAGTTTCGATTTCGACACTCTTCACATTCCTGTAGTAGCTATTGTCGAGGGCGGGGTTAGATTCCCCTTGGCTCCTCTACTTCGCCAAGTTTTAGCATACTATAGACTTTCCCCAATGCAAGTCTCTGCTAACTTCTTCCGAGTAGTTATGGGTATCAATACCATAAATCAGATGTTAGGTACCTCTTTAGGTTTATACGACATTCATCATCTATACAGTATTTCTAGAACCGGGGATGCCCTCACATATTATTTAAAGAGTAGGGATTCTAGGAAGAAACTTGTCCTTGAACTCCCTGACTCTGCTCGAGGGGATGACGACGACTTCCTGATTGTCACGGGCAACTTCGAACCCAGAGATGAGGACGGCCAAGTGATTGGTTTTCACGCTCCTCATGTATTCGGGAGCCCACGTTAGTTCTTTTCTCCTAATTCATATGTCTTATCCTTTTTCATAGGAAAAGCTTTTTCATGCTTCTAATTATTTGTGCTCTGCTCTATTGCAGCATCAAACATTAACCGGGGTTATAATATCATAACCCCTCAAGTGCACGTAGCTGATATCAAGCGAGCACTTGCTTTCAACGGTGAAGGGACTTACCTTGCTGGCCAAGCAAGAGCAGCTCAAGTACTGCTGAGTTACAAAGCATCATACGAGGGTTTTATTGATCGGCGTACCCGTGCAGCAGACAACCTTGCAGTGGCTGGTCCTTCAAGACCTGTTCCCGAACAAGGAGAAAGGCGTTCTCGAACACCTCCAATCTCCGACGAACCAATCCCCCTTGCCGAAGAAGCCTCCAGTCCCTCATCAAGTTCTTCTTCCAGTGGTTATACCCCCTCACCTCCAGCAA
Organism: Rhododendron ovatum; assembly: GCA_019656835.1. Taxonomy (NCBI): domain Eukaryota; kingdom Viridiplantae; phylum Streptophyta; class Magnoliopsida; order Ericales; family Ericaceae; genus Rhododendron; species Rhododendron ovatum. Next base: position 19,088,915 of record CM033793.1, on the reverse strand, counting down.
TGAACCAGCCAATTGATTTAGGGAGTCTTCTCACCATACCTGGTCGAGGTCGCGGTGCTGCTCGGGGCCAGGGTGGCCAAGGTCGTGGCCGCCGCACTCAGACTCAGACTGATGCTCCTCCTGGCTTTTCTCCAGAAGAAATCGAGGCCATCCACAGAGAGAAACGTCAACGGGTGGAGCAGCCTCAAGAAAGACCCCCACCTTCCTCCTCGTCTCCTGCTCCAACATGGGCTCCCGCTTTCTCTCATGGGAACCGAGCTATCACTGCTCGGGACACTATCGAGACTGAAGGGACTGCCCTTGCATTGTCCCAGGCCTTTTTGTTGCCTGGGGACATGCAAAAAGAAGTTGCAATGTCTCCAGACAATCTTCTCAGTTCCTTCATGTCTCACAACGCCAAGGTAAAATTTCTTTTTGTGATCATAGTGTATACAGCATTTAATAGTTATGTTTATCATAGCTATTTTGAACGTTTCCAGGTGATGCAAAAAATGGTGGCCATGGCTCAAAAACTCAGCCAATCAGAGCCCCAACGAGCCAAACTCGTCAGTGAGAACTCCAAGCTCCAACGTACCATCATCAGGCTTGAAAGAGAAAGGAACCAGGCCCTGGGGGTAGCAGATGGCTTGAAGGGACAGTTGAAAGGGACTGAGGACAGTCTTGCTCAAACTCTGAAAGAGCTTGAGACAAGCCAGACTGAAGCCAAAGCTGCATTTGAAAAGGGGTACAATGAAGGAATCAAGGTCGCCACTGAAAGTTACACAAACCAGATGCCTGGGATTCAAGACCAAATTTGGGTGGCATCCTGGACAGCTTGCCTTGCCAAAGCTGAGATTCCTGAGTCCTCTCCCCTATGGAGCAACATTGAGTTACCAAGTGCAGCTGCTGGTCAAGAGGAGGATATCACTGACGAGGGAGATGAAGAACAAGATGCACTGACGTCTGAGCCTCCAATTACTGAAGTCGAGCCACAGAGTGATACGACCAACCCTGGCCAAAAGGAAGCCAGTGGTGGTCAACTTGGAGATGAGAATCCTACAAACGTCCTTACTGCACCTGAAGCTCCTCCAACTGTTCCTACAACTGTCCAAGATCTTACTGAGGATGAATGAGTTCAATCCTCTTTTGACATTCTGTTTTGCCACCTGTTGAATTTGTGGGTTTGTGATGTTAGGATACTGTATTAAAAAACTCTTTTAGTATCTCGTACTGTTCCTTTAGTTTGTAAGTTGTCCCGTACTTATTCGTTTTCACGTACGTATGCATATACTCGTATGCTTCCAAGTTTGTGCATATTCTCGTATGCTTTGCATAGTCTCGTATGCTTTATGCATGTATTCGTATGCATCTCAAAGTTTTATCTCATACTCAAATTCCATACAAGTGCCTTCATACTCGTACTCGTTAAGTTTCGCGTACTTAAAACATCACACAAGTGTTTCGTACTTGCGTTCTCACAAGTTGATAAGCAGTGATTAATGTTTCACGTACTTAAACTTGAGTTTAAGTTTCACGTACTTAAATGAAATTTACACAAGTGTTTCGAACTTGTGTTCAAGTGTCACGTACTTAAACTTAAGTTTAAGTTTAAGTTTCACGTACTTAAACTATTGTTTTAAATTTCACGTACTTAAATGAAATTTACACAAGTGTTTCGAACTTGTGTTCAAGTGTCACGTACTTAAATGGATATCATATACCCTGCTCCCCAATACGAATGAGGGAAATTAACTTCGTAGTTCGTATTTAAAACAAATTCCAGGAACAACAACAGTTATACTAAAAAAAAGTAACTTCATTCATAAGCTATAGAACTTAAGAGGGCGTTATTCGTACGCCTTACAGCTAAAATAACAAAACTAGAACATAAGAGAGTTTTATTCGTAACTCTCACACAATCACGATGTGTACAAAGAAAAGTATTTTTCATATAAAAAACTTCCTTAAGTTGTGGACATTCCAAGGTCTTGGCACCGGGTTCCCGTCCAGGTCTGCCAATCGATAAGCCCTAATGCCCACAATCTCAGTAACTCGATATGGGCCCTCCCAATTGGCCCCCAACTTTCCTTCATTAGCCACTTTAGTGTTGCCGAGCACCTTTCGCAGCACAAGGTCCCCAACACTAAATTCCCGTGGATGCACATGTTTGTTGTAGCCTTTGATTAGCTGCTTTTGGTACGAGGCCAAGTGCACTAGGGCCCGTTCTCGTCTCTCCTCGGCAAGATCTAATTCAATCTCCAAGGCTCGATCGTTGCCTCCACTTTCAACCAAATTAGTCCTGTTGGTCGGCAAACCTACCTCCAATGGAATAACAGCCTCTGTTCCATACGCCAAAGAATAGGAGGTCTCTCCCGTAAACCTCCTAGGTGTTGTTCGGTATGCCCATAGAACCAATGGCAATTCATCAGGCCATTTCCCTTTTGCTTTATCCAAACGTTTCTTAATCCCATCAAGAATGGTTTTGTTAGAAGCCTCTGCTTGGCCATTACTTTGAGGGTAGGCCGGTGTTGAATAGTAATTTCTTATCCCATATTGGGCACAGAAAGTTTTGAATTTTTTCTGAAACTGAGACCCATTGTCTGTAATCAATGAGTATGGGACTCCAAAACGAGTAATGATGCTTTTCCACACGAACCTCTCTATCATAGGTTCGGTGATTTTAGCCAATGGTTCTGCCTCAATCCATTTGGTAAAATAATCTGTTGCAACTAGCAGAAATTTTCGATTTCCAGTTGCTTTGTGCAATGGACCCACAATGTCCATTCCCCACTGAGCAAACGGCCAGGGACTTGTCAAAGGCACCAAATCTTCGGCTGGCGTTCGAATCATTGGTGAAAACTTCTGACACTTTTCACAAATCTTTACGTACACCTTAGCATCTTCTTGCATGTACGGCCACCAATATCCTTGAGTAATTGCTCGGTGGGCTATGGACCGGCCCCCAGCATGGCTCCCACAAGTTCCCTCATGAATTTCGTGGAGGAATTTTTGCACCATTTCAGGGTGTACACAAAGCAAATAGGGCCCTGTAAAAGACTTCCTGTATAATTTCCCTTCAGGTGATAACCAGAACCGAGCAGATTTGGTCATTATTTTATGAGCCTCCTTTTTGTCTGAAGGGAGTTTTTCATCTCGTAAGAACTCAACAATTGGATCCATCCAACTTGGTCCCTGGTTCACGTCCAAGACCATCTCCACGCTTCTTCCAATGCTTGGCTCGGTTAGATATTCTACGGCTATCTTTCTTTTGAACTCGGTTGGTACAGCTGCAGCCAACCAAGCTAGTGAATCTGCATGTGCATTCTTTCCAGAACTTATCTGCTCAATATACACTCTTTCAAAAGTATCGAGCAGATCTCTGGTCACCTGTACATATGCTGCCATCTTTTCACTCCGTGTTTCATATTGCCCAGACAGCTGATGAACTACAAGCTGTGAATCACAATATACCCTAACATGTTCGGCTCTTAGGGTTTTTGCACTTCTCAAACCAGCTAAAAGTGCCTCGTATTCCGCCACATTGTTGGATGCATTGAACCCAAGCCGAACTGTTAGCTCCAACATTGATCCTTCAGGGGGAAAAAGAACTACCCCTATACCTGATCCGGTATTGCAAGCGGACCCATCAACAAACAGCTTCCATTCCAAGGGATCTTGTTCGGCTAATGCCTGTTTCTTCGTTACAGGAGACTTTGCTTCACACTCCTTTCTCGTAGGAGGCAAAGGTGCAACCGCAGGTGAGAATTCTGCCACAAAATCTGCCAAAACCTGGCCTTTGATTGCTGTGCGCGGCTGATAGTCGATGTCATATTGGCTCAATTCAACGGACCAAGTCGAGATCCTTCCCGAGAAGTCTGCCTTTCGGAGCAGTGATTTTAATGGGAATTCAGTGTAAACCACAACTTTATGGCTCTGGAAATAATGTGGCAATTTTCTTGTTGCTGTCCTTAATGCTAGGACCAATTTTTCGAGGGGCAAATACCTTGTTTCGGCATCTAACAAAGTTTTGCTCACATAATAAACTGGGATTTGCTCGGATCCCTTATCTCTTAAAAGTACTGCACTCACAGCATGCTCAGAAACAGCTAAGTATAAAATTAGAGACTCACCTGTTTCTGGAGTCGAAAGAAGGGGAGGAGAAGCCAAATATCCCTTTAGATTCTGGAAGGCTTGTTCACATTCTGCTCCCCATTCGAACCCTTCCCTTTTCTTTAACAGCTGAAAGAAAGGTTTGCACTTGTCACTTGATCGGCTAATAAATCGATTGAGAGCTGCTGCCATCCCGGTCAATCGTTGGACTTCTTTCGTTGTCCGAGGACTTTCCAGATTTTGTAAGGCCTTTATTTGGTCGGGATTCGCCTCTATTCCCCTTAGAGTTACAAGATGGCCCAAAAACTTTCCAGAACCGACTCCAAACGCACACTTTGAGGCGTTGAGTTTTAACTTGTATTTCCTCAAAATCTCAAAAACTTCTCTCAAATCTGCAATATGGCCTTGCCCAGCTTTACTTTTTACCACCATGTCATCTTGTAAACCTCCATAGTTTTGCCGAGCAATTTTCTGAACATGATGGTTGCCAGTCTCTGATACGTTGCCCCTGCATTTTTCAACCCAAAAGGCATGACATTATAACAGTACAACCCTCGTGGTGTAATAAAAGACGTCTTCTCCTGATTTGGCCCGAACATTGCAATTTGATGGTATCCTCGATATGCATCGAGGAAACTCATCCGCCCATATCCCGCTGTTGCATCAACCAACTGGTCAATCCTTGGAAGAGGAAAACTATCCTTTGGGCACGCCTTGTTTAAATCTGTGAAGTCAACACATACATGCCATTTTCCGTTCTTTTTCTTGACGACAATAGTATTTGATAGCTATTCTGGATAATAAACTTCCCTTATTGCCTTGGCGTCCAACAAATGATCCACTTCTTCGATTACAGCGTCAACGTGCTGTACGGCTGCCCTTCGTTTCTTTTGAATGACCGGTTTATGCTGTGGATCTATATTCAAGTGATGGCAAATAACATCTGCACTTACCCCAGGCATCTCCTCTGGTGTCCAAGCAAATACATCGACATAAGTTTTCAAGAAACTTATCAGTTCACTATCTTCCTCTTCTGGCAGTGATTCCCCAGTTAGAAAATACCTATCTGGATCAGTCTCGTTGATCAGTGTTTTCCTTAAATCCTCAACTACCCTTTCGGTTGGGTCTTTTCCAATATCCTCAATGGTCGACAGATCCGGAATTTCCACAGTATTAACATGGTGGGCAGTATGGACTCTTTTTAAGATGGATACCAAACATTGTTGAGCTATCTTTTGGTTACCTTTGATGTGCTCAATCCCATTAGACCCTGGGAACTTTACCATCTGATGGAAAGTTGAAGAGACTGCCCTCATCTTGTGCAACCATGTTCTCCCTATAATCACGTTATAGGAAGACGGTACATCCACCACTAAGAAGTCGGTTCGTAGCACCACTGTCCCAGCCCGAACAGGCAGAGTTACCTTGCCCAACGGCCAAACTGCTCCTGCTCCAAATCCGACCAATGGAGTTACTGATTGTACCAAATCTTCTTGTGTGAGCCCCAGTTTCTTGAATGCATCATAGTATAGCACTTCGGTGCAACTCCCTGAATCCACTAGGATTCTTTCCATATCATATTCCCCAACTCGTAGGGTTATGACCAAAGCATCATTGTGAGGTACCTGAACTCCTCCCAGATCTGCATCCGTAAAAACTATGCCCTCGTTGAGTGCCTCTTCATTGCGCCCTCTTTTCTTCCCTAACTGCATTACATGTTGGTCATGTTTCACTTGTCTCTAAAGCAATCTCACCTCATTTCTCGTATAAGGTTCGGCTAATCCGTGTATCATATGGATTACCCCCTTTGGATCTGTTCGTAATCCAACTCCATTGCCTTGTCTTTATCCTTTGGATCTTCTTGGATAAATTCTTTGAGATAGCCTCGCGAGACCAAATCATCAAGGTGTCGTTTAAACATCTCACAATCCTCCGTCATATGGCCCCAATCTTTATGGTAACTGCAGTGCTGATTCGTAGCACGTTTTGCGTCTTTATTCCCACCAAGAGTTGGGGGCCATTTGAAATATGGCTGATTCTTTATTCGATAAAGAATCCTGTAAATGGGCTCTTTCCAAACCGTGTTTATTGAAAAGAATGACTTGGGATCCGGGGCTTGTTTATCCTTGTACTGCTCCTTCTTCGCCTGCCTATAATCTTTTCTTTCACGATAAGTTTTGGGCTCTGACTTGTCAGCTTTCTTTATAGGCCCCCTTACTTGCTCGGCGGCCAACTTTCCATCCTCTCGTAGGATGTCATCCTCGTTCCTGGCGTGCTGCTCAATTCTCTCCATTAATTTTGCCAATGTCTGCACGGGACTCATGTTTAGAGACTTACGCAGTTCCCCCCGAACAGGTAAGCCTGTTTTAAACGTAGCTATTGCGTACTCTTCACTACATCCTTCAATCTCGTTGAAGGTTTTCCAGTACTTTTTTGCATAAGTCCTGATCGGCTCGTCCTCTCCTTGCTTCATAAAAGTAAGACTCTCAAAGGTTTTGGGAGCTTTCCTGCTCGTCAAGAACCGTGCAGTGAATTCCTCAGTCAACTGCACCCATGTTCGGATAGATCGTGAGCCCAATTTGTGGAACCATGACAAAGCAACCTTCCCTAAACTCGATGGGAACATCTTGCACATGATTGCATCATCCCCTTCATGCATAAACATTGCTTGCTGGTAATGCTGTATATGGGCCACGGGATCAGCATCTGTCTCGTAGAGGATGAATGTTCCGTGCTTTACCCTGGTCGGCAATCTAGCCTCCTGTAACTTTTTTGCAAAAGGGGAGGATGCTATATTCTGAAGTGCTTTCCGTGCTGCTTCCCATGCAGTCATGGCTTCATCCTTTGGTCCTTTCTTGGATCTAATTTGTTCCCAATCGGAATCAGGTCTCTCGTACCTGTCCCTATGATGTTTTCTACTCCCTTCCTCCTCGGGGGTAGAGCTTCGACCTCTGCTTCTCCTCTTTCTTGGAGATACCCTCCTTCGCTCTGGTGTTCGGATATTGCTCCTCCCTTTTCGTGGAGAAGTTTTATGTCACCTCGGGGTCAGACTTCTGCTTCTGCTCCTTCTTCTTCGTGAAGGAGCCTTTTGGTACTGTACCAAAGCGTATTCACTACCTCTAGAATTTCTTCGAGATAGTCCAGAGTCCTCCGGATGTTCTCTGATTCTCTCTAGTTCTCTGATTTCATGTTCTCGTTTTTTGATCAAACGAGCATACTCCTCAATTTCTTGTCTCTTCTTATCAAGAACGTCTTTGCTACGGTATACACTTCTGGAGTGTGCAATCGATTCATCCCCTCGATGGGATTTAGTCCTTCTCGTGGACTTTGATGCTGTCTCTCCATCTCTATTTCTGGAGTTGCCGTGGATAGTAGGGGTGTGGCCCTTACTCGTGGTCCTCTTGTGTCCTCCTTCGGGCTTTCTCGGAGCCCCGGGTGGAGACTTATCCCCTCCTCCAATTAACACATCTTTTGGGTCGTGTGGCGTTGCTGGATCCACTTCCACCATGGTCGTATTTTAAAGGGAACTCTTTCGTTTCCCACAGACGGCGCCAATTGTAGGTGGAGAAATTCTACCAGTGCTTTAGACAGAGTCGGATTATTACGGCTTATTTATGCCTCTTTGCCGGAACCCTAATTTGTCGTCGAAAACCTAATCTGCAAAACAGACAGGGAGTGAGTGCACCTTTGCCTCTCGTGGCAAAGGCCCTCCGATGCCAAAGTTAGTATCACGTACTAGCAATTGAACCCTAATTATCAGTAGGAAAACAATATGGATGCAGAATATTGCGTACCTTTTTTCTATGAGTTTACCTCGTATTTATAGATTCATAGGTGCTTGCTGTCCAAGCATCCGTATTGCCCTAGGTTTCCTACTTCGTATAGGAAACCCAGGATATCTTGGATTCTCGTTCCCTTATCAGTTCATTACCTTAGACCTTTTAGGACTCTTTTCCTTAATGAGCCGAACATCCCATTCCTGTTGGGTATCTTTTACAGATCCTACATTCTCGGGATCTCATTCCTTTAACGGAATATTACTGCTTCTGGACTCTTCCAGAATGTTCTCTTTACTTCAACATCTAATAGGACTTCTTTCCTTGTTCGGCCGTCTCATGGCCGAACAAAGGGACTGGGCCAGTTACCTCACATGTAACTGGTCCTTTAATAATCTGAACCATTTCTTTCTTTAGGGGGTTCTCCTCCTGTTCGGCTCTCTCATAGCCGAACAAGGTACTTTGAACAGTGGCTTCACGTGTCACCGGTCAATCGTGTTGACCTTTTATAAGCTCCATGCTCGGGTGCTTCTTGGGCCTGCTCGGGAATACCTCCCTACAAGAGCATCAACCAATCTTCTATTCCAACAAAACGATGACGGACTCTCAGATGAGGTATCTACCTATGGAAAAGTTGGCATTGGCTCTCGTTTCAGCAAAAACGAGCCTTCTGCCCTACTTTCAATCTCATTGGATTGTGGTCCTCACTGAGTTTCCTCTCAAAGTTGTCCTTCGGAAGACTGATACGTCGAGCCGGATCCTGAAATTCTCTCAAGACTTGGCTAACTTTGACATCCAGTTTGAGCCTCAGACAGCTATCAAAGGTCAGGCCTTGGCCGACTTTTTTGCCGACGTCACTCCCGGATTGCGAGATGAAGCCAATGCCTTGGCCACCGCCGCTGACGAAGCTCATATTCGGGAAGAAGAGGTTTTGGAAGGGCCATGTAATCGTCCCATGGAGCCCCTTCGTGCTCGGTATTCCCTCGGACGAAAGAAACCAAAGCGGCAATGGAAGCTCTTCTCCGGCGACGCCTGGCGATTGACCGTCGATGGAGCTTCTAACATGCACGGAGCTGGAGCGGGCATTGTCCTCGTGTCTCCGAGCGGCACGGTGCATGAAAGCGTTGTCTCGATCAGGTACCCAGCGACGAACAACGAAGCGGAATACGAAGCTCTGATTGCAGGCCTCCAACTTGCTCTTCGGCTAGATGCAGATTCGGTACATATCTTTTGTGATTCCCAGCTCATTGTGGGTCACTTAAACAAAGATTATCAAGCCAAAAACCAGCGTATGAATGCTTATGTAAGCCACGTATTGGCCTTGTTTGGACGATTTGGCCGAGTAGAAGTAGAATGGATCGCTCGGGAGCACAATGCACATGTTGACGCCCTGGCAGGTCTTGCTTCTGTTTACAAGACCTCGGGCGGTCGCACTATTACTTTCGATGAAGTGGCAAACCCGAGCTTTGAACAGCCGTGTGAACAAGTGATGGCAATCTCCCTCGGCGTAAGTCAGTTGGATCCAGTGATTGCTTACTTAAAGAACCAGGTGGTACCAAGAACAAACGCGAAGCTTATAAACTCTGTTGTCGAGCGGCTAATTTTTTCCTGGATCCGAACGACAACCTATACCGACGAACTTTCATTGGCCCAGACCTGCGTGTCGTTCACGACGACCTTGTACAAAGCTGTTCTGATGGAACTTCATTCGGGAAGCTGTGGGGCTCATTCAGAAGGACAGTCCCTTGCACAGCGTGCTTTGACGCAGGGCTATTGGTAGCCGAAGATGGTGAAGCAATCTGAAGAATACGTAAAGCAGTGCATTCAGTGCCAAAAGCAAGCATCTCTCATCCACCAGCCTGCCTTCCCCCTTAAAATGATCACTAGTCCATGGCCATTTGCGGTTTGGGCTTTTGACATAGTTGGCAAGATGCCGAAGGCGCCTGGCGGATTTGAGTATGTGCTCACAGCCATGGATTTGTTCACTAAATGGGTTAAAGCCTCCCCCTTGGTCAAAACCACGGCCGGTGACGTGGAACGTTTTATTTGAAAACACATCATCTCGAGGTTCAGCGTGCCATACGCCATCTTTTCTGACAATGGCTCCCAGTTTGTTGCATCCGCTATTAAAGCTTTTTATGCAAAACGCCACATCACGATCCATAATTCCTCAGTGGCCTATCCTCAAGGTAATGGACAGGCCGAAGCATCTAACAAGATCATCACTCGGGGGCTAAGCGCCGTCTGGATCGGAAGCTCGGTAAGTGGGTGGAAGAGCTGCCACACGTCTTATGGGCCTACGGTACCACTCCTCGGCGATCTACCGGCCGTACTCCATTTGCTATGGCCTACGGTATGGAAGTTGTCCTCCCATTGTCTACTCTGATCCCTACGGCCCAAACAGAAAATTTTAACCTTGTGGATAACAACGCACTTGTGGGGGCCGAGTTAGACTTCGCCGAAGAACTTCGTGACAACACCAACCTTCGGCACGCAACATATCAGCAAGAAGTTGCCAAGGGCTACAACAGGAATGTTCGCGCTCGTCCATTTAATGTTGGGGATTTAGTCCTTCGGATGGTTACCGAAGCATCAAAACTGACCAAGCTGAAGGATCCTTCGAAGGACCTTATTGAGTGGTGGAGAAGATTGGGTATGGTGTCTACAAGCTTGCTGAAATGGATGGAATGCCAATTGCCAATCCATGGAACGCCCAAAAACTTAGAAAATTCCATGGCTAGTATTGGCATCCCTCATTTTTATTTACACTTTTCTTGTATTTTCATTTTTTGTTCGGCAAATACGCTTTTGAGCGCCATGTACTTAATACAAGTTTGTTTTAACTATTTAGTTGTTTTTTCTATTTTTGTAACTGGGGTATCTCACCTAGCCCCGGGTACATGCCCTTGGGGCGCTGGAATTTCCATGATTGGTACGTTCGATATGCACTTTATTTGTTCGGGTGAAATTCTCGTAGCCCCTGATGGTTTCTTTGTTCGGGTGAAATTCTCATAGCCCATGATGATTTGTTTGTTCGGGTGAAATTCTTGTAGCCCATGATGCTTTATTTGTTCGGTCAACTCTCGTAGTTTAGTCTTGTTCGTTCGGAGCAACTTTTTCAAACCTCTTTCACCTTCGGCACCGTTGCCTCATTATTTGTGTGTACCCATTTGTTTGCCTTACTGGATCCTTAGTTTTTCACTGACCATCCACTAAGACGGGGGGCTTATATTTGGTTACACAATTAATTGGTTACACGATTAACTAAATCCGAACAAAAAGACTTTAAATTCCTATACTTTGATACACAATGACTCTGATCCGAACGAAAAGACTTGTAAAACAAACAAACATTTTTGCAAGCTCATTAAAACAAAGAACGAAGATTGTTATCATTTATCAAGGGACCCTACAACCTGTGTTAGTTACATCCAATGGTTTGGCAAAGTTCAAATTGTTCGGAGCCAACCATAATCAAAACCAAAACAAACAAAAACAGAAATACGAAAACATAAACAAAAAGGGAAAGCCAGTTCAATTTGCTGGAACGTCTGCAGGGGCCGGTACGTTGGTAGAATCGGCAGCACCAGCTGTTGTGTCTTCAGCTTCGACAGGGGCGAGGGGAGGTACTTCTACCAGACTCCTCCTCTCATCCTCAAGCTCAATTCCTGCGTCGTCGAAACCCCTATTGTAGCCGAGCATGAAGCTTTCTTTATGTTGGCCTTCTTTGATCTCACCTTGGACTTCCAAAATTTAATCAGCCACATCTTCCTCAGCCTGGGCATACCCCTTCTCATACTGCCCCTGCACCTTCTTTTTCATCTCTTTTTTCATCTATTCTCGCCCAAGGGCTCTCCCTTCGGCCAGCCCTTCATCTTTTCCTTCAGCCCTCGTTCGCTCGGCCGACTCTTGCAGCCCCTTGATTAGGTTATTCAGATTTGTAACCTGAACTTCCAGGCCTTGTCTTACGAGTTCAGATTGCTCCAGGCCCTTCTTGTAATCCTCGGCCATGCCCTTGTTGTCCTCGACCGACTGCTTCAGCAGCTTCGACTTCTTGTCGTGTTCGGAGAGATAGTACTGGGCACTCGTGATGGACTGGGTGGCCTGTGGTCATAAGAAAAATTAAAGTTATTCCGAAGAACACTAGCAAATGAACTAATAATCATTGCAAGTACGAGTTTACTTACTCTTCCAGCATGGTAGTAATATTCACTCAGGGCTGCTTTCAAAGATGGGGAACTCTGTATGTCCCTCGGTAAAGCCAGCCCCGAGTGAAGGGTAAAAGCCAGGGAGGGATCCTCCTTGAGACTGTCGGAGGTAAGGATCTATTTTTTGCTCGGGGTGATGAAATTGGGCACCCACGGGGTGTCAATGTCCGAAGCAAGCTCTCTCTCCCCCTCTGTTCGAGCCCCTTTCGGAAGCTCGACTTCCTGGCCCTTTCCCTTCGGAGCCGCCTTCGTCTTCTTGCTGGCGAGAGGTTCCTTCGGGGAAGGAGGGGCGCTCAGTGGTCGTTTTTTAGAAGGTGGGGGGGTGGGGTTTTCTTGCTCGGGGTTGAGCCCGAAGCGCCTGGGGCTCCAGCCTTCTGAAGCTGGGCCTTCTCCTTCTCTTTTTCCTCTAGCTTCTTCTGGAGAACATCCTTGATGTTCCTTGGAGGCATATCTTCTTGTTCGCTGAAAGGTTCTTCTTCGGTAGGAAGTCAGATAGTCCCTCGGAGAGGTCTGTCAATGCTCGGAAGCAGCTCTTCTGGGATGTCTTCGGGTGCAACGTCCAAAGACTGCTCGGGCTCGTCGGTCACCTTTCGTCGGATCCGACCCCCGTAGGTAGCTTTGTACTTGAGGATTGTTAGAGCGTCCCTTTCCTCCGCTGGAATAGTCAGAGGGGAGTCGGCAAGACCATAACCTCTAGCCACCCTTAATAATACCTTGTTGAGCTTGGTGGTATCTGCCGAAGAAAAGCACAAAATCGTTAATTAAATTTCATTTCTAATAAGTATAATAAGAACAACAGAAGGAATGGTATTTAAATGGACAACTATTCTTACTCGGAGTACCCCTTCGTGTGGCGACCTCGAATTGGCCGTACTCATGTTCGGGGAATTGGAAATTTCCCCGAACCTCGACGTAGTCGGAGGCCCACTTCTCTGAGTCATACATGCCCTCGGGAATGATTTTTTGCATTTTTCTCCAGGAGCAAAGATAATATCGAGAATACCGAACGTTTCTCGACATCATGTAGTTCTCGAAAAAATGATAGGCCTCAAGTCGAAACATTTTTACCTCAGCGAGTTTGATTACCGAGTGAATGATACGGTAGGAGTTCACGCTCAGCTGGCATGGGGTAAGGTTAAACCGGTGAAGGATTTCTCTTAAAACTCTATGCATCGGGAACCGAAGGCCCCCTTCCGTTATCGCCATCAAGGGAACGGTGACATGTTCGTCACTGTATCTAACTCAGGGGCCTTGAACCGGCGTGATAACGACATCGTCGGGGACGTCGTATACGGCTCGGAAGAGGCTCAAGCTCTTCTTGTCTTGGAAGCACTCTAGGTAGGGGCAGGGATCCCTCCCCGTTCGGTCGGGAATCACATCGGGATCTAGTTGAACGATTTTCCTCTTCGCCTTCGGAGGTTGCGATGAGGATTCTCCTTGAAGCGATTAGAGTTTCTTGTTCCGACTCAGCTTCATCGGCTCCCTCAGCCTCATCTCCCTCTTCAATTTCGTCGTGAGGAGGTTCCCTATCGGATGAATCGTCGTCTACGTCTATTATGTTGGGGTCTGACCCCACTGTTCGGAGAGGAACCACCTGGGCGGGGTAGTCGATTCCTTCAACTCCCTCGGGGACCCCGCCACCTGACGCCGTTCGGTAGCTCCGGGCAAAGTCTCTTATAACTTCGACAAGTCATGGGTCGACCCTGCCGAAATCCGAAGCTTTCGTATCCACCGACCGATAAGATTCTCCCGAAGAAGTTGACTTCGAAGACTCCATACCTAGAAACAAATAAGTGCATGGGATAAGACCGTTAGCGATTTGCATGACCAAGAATCTAAATGCCTATGTTCGGTGTTCTATGTTATTCGGGGGATCCCAAGTCTGCTCGGTTACTTCCCGAACGATAACCCTTCGGAAGAAATTTCGAAGGAGGGATTCCTACCGCTCAGGGAAACGATGGGGAACCCTACGTGTTTCCAACAGAGAAATAGAGATTAAGAAGCTTAACATGGCTTGTTAAGCTTCTTAAAGATTGTCCCTTTGGAAAAAACTCACACTTAAAGACGCCCTCATGTTCGGAAGAACACGATTTGAAGATGTTCATATGTTCGGAAGAACACATGAACACCTGGGTAATCAGGCAGTTGTTTCAGTCCAAACGAAAAGGAAAAAGCCAACAAAAAGGGGGCAAAAGCATTCGAAAAAAATCAAAATGCATCGAGAAATGGAAGAACTCGAGAAATACCTGAAAAATCAAGAGAAATCTGTGATCAAAACCTTCAAATCTGCAGATTTCTAGCGATTTTTTGTCTGAAACGGCGCTCGAACAGAGAAGACGATCGACAAGAGGAGAGAGTGATTTTCTCTCTCCTTACCCTGCCCCTTTTTATACTGAGCTCAGAATTCGAAACGGGCTTGAACCTTAGCTATTGGATTTGAGCGGGAGATTAATGTGACGCTTGATGAAAGACACGTGGCAACAATGAAGCACACCGTACCACCACCCAATGAAACCGTGACACCTGGTAACGTTTCAAATCGGCGGTTGCAGAAGCATTAAATGAAAGCTGCAAGCACGAGCCTAAAAGATTCCAAACCTTTTTCTGTTCAAACGACTTCGATGATTCATCTGGTCATTCGTTCTTCGGATCTACTTTTTATTTGGCCAACTTCTGTTCAACTCCTCCTTTTCATCCGAGCAAGAAAAGCAAGAGTTGAGGGGCTATTGTAGGGGGCCGAAATATCCGAAGGATAGACGGACGCCCATGTACGTCACCGAACGTTGCGTGTCTTCACCGAACGTGGATGTTTTTGAATTCACCCGGTAATCTTTCCAAACGCTCGGGATTTCCTCTTGTTCGGATACGTTGTTCTTCGGAAAGAACATCCGATGCTTGGGAATTCATCGTGTGTCAGAAGAAGGTTCCACCGAGTACAGATGATTATGGAACCTTCCAGAAATATCTTGTGATAAGTAAGCTGTCTTTTCTGATATTCGAAGTTGTAGGGAGTATTCCCGAACAGGCAAGAGAAACGCCCGAGCACGGTGCTAAAGGAAAAGGTCAACGCGATTGACCGATGACATGAGAAGTCATTGGTCCAAAGAGGTTGTACGGTTCTCAGTTCAGTAACATATGAGAAGTTATTAGACCAGTTAAAAGGAAAGTGACACGTGAAACCACTGTTCAAGTACCTTGTTCGGCTACGAGGAAGCCGAACAGGAGGAGAACCCTTGAAAAGAGGAATGGCTAAATAATTGATTAAAAACCAGTTACATGTGAAGTAACTGGTTCAGGCCCTTTGTTCGGCTATGAGACGGTCGAACAAGGAGAGAAGTCCCATCAGACGATGAAATAGAGAGAACATTCTGGAAGAATCCAAAAACAGTGGTATTCCATTAAGGAATGAGACCTCGAGGATGTAGGATCTCAAAAAGATACCTAACAGGAAAGGGATGTTCGGTAGTTATGGAAAAGAGTCCTAAAAGGACTAAGGTAGCAAACTGATAAAGGAAACGAGAATCCTTGATATCCTAGGTTTCCTATACGAGATAGGAATCCTAGGGCAACAGGGATGCTTGGGCAGCAAGCATCTATGAATCTATAAATACGAGGTGAACTCAGAGAAAAGAGGTACGCAATATATTGCATTCTTATTGATTTCCTACTGATAATTAGGGTTTAATTGCTAGTACGTGATACTAACTTTGGCATCGAAGGGCCTTTGCCACGAGAGGCAAAGGTGCATTCACCCCTTGTCTATTTTGCAGATTAGGGTTCAGACGACAAATTAGGGTTCCGGTGAAGAGGCACGAATAAGCCGTTACAGTCCAGTGCTGTCTCAAGCTCTAATTGAATTTCTCCACCTACAATTGGCGCCGTCTGTGGGAAACGAAAGAGTTCCCTTTAAAATACGACCATGGTGGAAGTGGATCCAGCAATACCACACGATCCAAAGGACGTGTTAATTGGAGGAGGGGATAAATCTCCACTCAGGGCTCCGAAAAAGCCCGAAGGAGGACACAAGAGGACCACGAGTAAGGGCCACCCTCTTACCGTCCACGGCAACTCCAAAAATAGAGATGGAGAGACGGCATCAAAGTCCACGAGAAGGACTAAATCCCATCGAGGGGATGAATCGATTGCACACTCCAGAAGTGTATACCGTAGCGAAGACGTTCTTGATAAGAAGAGACAAGAGATTGAGGAGTATGCTCATTTGATCAAAAAATGAGAACATGAGATCAGAGAACTAGAGAGGATCAAGGAACATCCGGAGGACTCCGGACTATCTCGAAGAAATTCTAGAGGCAGTGAATATGCTTTGGTACAGTACCAAAAGGCTCCTTCACAAGGAAGAAGGAGCAGAAGCAAAAGTCTGACCCCAAGGCGACATAAAGCTTCTCCACGAAAAGGTAGAAGCAAGATCCGAACACCCGAGCGAAGGAGGGTTTCTCCGAGAAAGAGGAGAAGCGGAGGACGAAGCTCTACCCCCGAGGAGGAAGAGAATAGGAAACATCACAGGGACAGGTACGAGAGACCTGATTCCGACTGGGAAAGAACTAGATCCAAGAAAGGACCAGAGGACGAAGCCATGACTGCACGGGAAGCAGCACGGAAAGCACTTCAGAATATAGCATCCTCCCCTTTTGCAAAAAAGTTACAAGAGGCAAGGTTGCCAATCAGAGTAAAACACGGAACGTTCATCCACTACGAGACAGATGCTAATCCCGTGGCACATATACAGCATTACCAGCAGGCAATGTTTATGCATGAAGGAGATGATGCGATTATGTGCAAGATGTTCCCGTCAAGTTTAGGGAAGGTTGCTTTGTCTTGGTTTCACAGATTGGGTTCACGCTCCATCTGAACATGGGTGCAGTTGGCCGAGGAATTCACTGCACGGTTTTTGATGAGAAGAAAAGCTCCCAAAACCTTTGAGAGTCTATCCTTTATGAAGCAAGGAGAGGACGAGCCAGTCAGGACATATGCAAAGAAATATTGGGAGACCTTTAACGAAATTGAAGGTTGTAGCGAGGAATATGCTATTGCCACTTTCAAGACTGGTTTACCTGTTCGGGGGGAGCTACGTAAGTCCCTAAACATGAGTCCGGTGCATACACTAGCAAAACTAATGGAGAGAATCGAGCAGCATGCCAGAAATGAAGATCATATTCTTCGGGAAGATGGCAAGCTGGCCGCTGAGCAAGTAAAAGGACCCATAAAGAAAGTAGAAAAGCCAGAGCCTAAAACCTATCGTGAAAGGAAGGATTATGGGCAAGCGAAGAAAGAGCCATACAAAGATAAGCCAGCTCCGGATCCCAAGTCATTCTTTTCAATAAACACGGTCTGGAAAGAGCCTATCCACAGGATTCTTTATCGAATAAAGAATCAATCTTATTTCAAATGGCCTCCAACTCTAGGTGGAAATAAAGACGCAAAACGTGCTACGAATCAGCACTACAGCTACCATAAGGATTGGGGCCATATGACGGAGGATTGTGAGATGTTTAAACGGCACCTTAATGATTTGGTCTCACGGGGCTATCTCAAAGAATTTATCCAAGAAAATCCCAAGGATAAAGACAAAGCAATGGAGTTGGATTACGAACAGAATCCGAAAGGAGTAATTCATATGATACATGGATTAGCCGAACCGTATACGAGGAATGAGGTGAGATTGCTTCAGAGATAAGTGAAACATGACCAACATGTGATGCAGTTGGGGAAGAAAAAAGGGCGTAACGAAGGGGTGAGCAATGAGGGTATAGTTTTTACAGATGAAGATCTGGGAGGAGTCTAGGTACCTTACAATGATGCTTTGGTCATAACCCTACGAGTTGGGAAATATGACATGGAAAGAATCCTGGTGGACTCTGGGAGTTGCACTGAAGTACTATACTACGATGCATTCAAGAAATTGGGCTCACTCAAGAAGATTTGGTACAATCAGTAACACCTTTGGTCGGATTTGGAGCAGGGGCAGTTTGGCCACTGGGAAAGGTAACCTTACCTATTCGGGCTGGTACAGTGGTGCTACGAACTGACTTCCTGGTGGTGGATGTACCGTCTTCCTATAACTTGATTATAGGAAGAACATGGTTGCACAAGATGAGGGCAGTCTCTTCTACTTACCATCAAATGGTGAAATTTCCAGGATCCAATGGGATTGAACAGATCAAAGGTAACCAAAAGATAGCTCAACAATGTTTGGTATCCATCATAAAGAGAATCCAAAATGTCCACCATGTTAATACTGTGGAAATTTCGGATCAGCCAACCATTGAAGACATCGGAAAGGATCCAACCAAGAGGGTAGTTGAGGATTTGAAGAAAACATAGATCAACGAGAGTGATCCAGATAGGTATTTCCTGATTGGGGAATCATTGCCAGTAGAGGAGGAGAATGAACTGATAAGTTTCTTAAAAACTTATGTCGATGTATTTGCTTGGACACCAGAAGAGATGCCTGGGGTAAGTGCGGAGGTTATTTGCCATCATTTGAATATAGATCCATAGCATAAACCGGTCATTCAAAAGAAATGAAGGGCAGCTGTACAGCACGTCGACGCTGTAATTGAAGAAATGGACCATTTGTTGGAAGCCAAGGCAATAAGGGAAGTTTATTATCCAGAATGGCTATCAAATACTGTTGTCGTCAAGAAAAAGAACGGCAAATGGCGTATATGTGTAGACTTCACAGATTTAAACAAGGCGTGCCCAAAGGATAGTTTTCCTCTTCCAAGGATTGACTAGTTGGTTGATGCAACAGCAGGATATGGACGGATGAGTTTTCTCGATGCATATCGAAGATATCATCAAATTGCCATGTTTGGGCCGGATCAAGAGAAAACTTCTTTTATTACACTACGTGGGTTGTACTGTTACAAAGTCATGCCCTTTGGATTGAAGAATGCAGGAGCAACATATCAGAGATTGGCAACCATCATGTTCAGAAAATTGCTCGGCAAAACTATGGAGGTTTACATAGATGACATGGTGGTAAAAAGTAAAATCGGGCAGGGACATATAGCAGATTTGAAGGAGGCTTTTGAAATTTTGAGAAAATACAAGTTGAAATTCTAGGCCATCTTGTAACGTTGAGGGGGATAGAGGCGAATCCCGACCAAATAAAGGCCTTACAGAATCTGCAGAGTCCCCGGACAATGAAAGAAGTCCAGCGGTTGACTGGGATGGCAGCAGCTCTCAATCGATTTATTAGCCAGTCAAGTGACAAGTGCAGACCTTTCTTTCAGTTGTTAAAGAAAATGGAACGATTCAAATGGGGAGCAGAATGTGAATAAGCCTTCCAGGATTTAAAGGGATATTTGGCCTCTCCTCCCCTTCTCTCGACTCCAGAACCAGGTGAGTCCTTAGTTTTGTACTTAGCTGTTTCTGAGCATGCCGTGAGTGCAATCCTTCTGAGAAATAAGGGATCTGAACAAATCCCTGTTTATTATGTGAGCAAGACATTGTTAGATGTAAAAACAAGATATTTGCCCCTTGAGAAATTAATCCTAGCACTAAGGACAGCGACTAGAAAATTACCACATTATTTCCAGAGCCATAAAGTTGTGGTTTATACTGAGTTCCCATTAAAATCTCTGCTCCGGAAGGCATATTTCTCGGGAAGGATTTCGACTTGGTCTGTTGAGTTGAGCCAATATGATATCGATTATCAGCCGCGCACGGCAATCAAAGGACAGGTGTTGGCAGATTTTGTGGCAGAATTCTCACATACGGTTGCACCTTTGCCTCCTACGAGAAAGGAGTGTGAATCAAAGTCTCCTGTAACGAAGAAACAGGCATTAGCCGAACAAGATCCCCTGGAATGGAAACTGTTCGTTGATGGGTCAGCTTGCAACACCGGATTAGGGATAGGGGTAGTGCTTTTTCCCCCTGAAGGATCAATGTTGGAATTATCTGTTCGGCTTGGGTTCAATGCATCCAATAATGTGGCGGAGTATGAGGCACTTTTAGCTGGCTTGAGAAGTGCAAAAACCTTAAAAGCCGAACATGTTAGGGTATATTATGACTCACAGCTGGTAGTTCATTAGCTGTCCGATCAATATGAAGCCTGGAACGAGAAGATGGCAGCCTATGTACAAGCAACCAGAGATCTGCTCGATACTTTCAAACGGGTGTATATTGAGCAGATAAGTTCTGGAAAGAATGCACATGCAGATTCACTAGCATGGTTGGCAGCAGCTGTACCGACTGAGTTTAGAAGAAAGATAGCCGTAGAGTATCTAACTGAGCCAAGCATTGGAAGAAGCGTGGAGATGGTCTTGAACGTGAACCAAGGACCAAGTTGGATGGACCCAATTATTGAGTTTTTATGAGATGAAAAACTCCCTTTAGACAAAAAGGAGGCTCATAAAATAAGGATCAAATCTGCTCGGTTCTGGTTATCACCTAAGGGAAAATTATACATGAAGTCCTTTACAGGGCCCTACTTGCTTTGTGTGCATCCTGAAATGGTGCAAAAATTCCTCCACGAAATTCATGAGGGAACTTGTGGAAGCCATGCTGGGGGCCGGTCCATAGCCCATCGAGCAATCACTCAAGGATATTGGTGGTCATACATGCAAGAAGACGCTAAAGTGTACGTTAAAATTTGTGAGAAGTGTCAGAAGTTTTCGCCAATGATTCGAACACCAGCCGAGGATCTGGTGCCTCTAACGAGTCCCTGGCCGTTTGCTCAATGGGGAATGGACATAGTGGGTCCACTGCACAAAGCAACTAGGAATCGAAAATTCCTGCTAGTTGCAACAGATTATTTCACCAAATGGATTGCGGCAGAACCATTGGCTAAAATCACCAAACCTATGATAGAGAGGTTCGTGTGGAAAAGTATCATTACTCGTTTTGGGGTCCCATACTCATTGATTACAGACAATGGGTCCCAGTTTCAGAAGAAGTTCAAAACTTTCTGTGCCCAGTATGGGATACGAAATTATTACTCGACTCCGGCCTACCCTCAAAGTAATGGACAGGCAGAAGCTTCAAACAAAATAATTCTCGATGGAATTAAGAAGAGATTGGATAAAGCAAAAGGGAAATGGCCTGATGAATTGCCATTGGTGCTTTGGGCATACCGAACAACACCTAGGAGGTCTACGGGAGAGACCCCCTATTCATTAGCATATGGAACAGAGGCTGTTATTCCATTGGAGGTAAGTCTGCCGACCAACAGGACTACTTTGGTTGAAAATGGAGGTAATGACCGAGCCTTAGAGATTGAATTAGATCTTGCCGAGGAAAGACGAGAACGGGCCCTAGTGCACTTGGCCGCGTACCAAGAGCAGCTAATCAAAGGCTACAACAAACATGTGCATCCACGGGAATTTGGTGTTGGGGACCTTGTGCTACGAAAGGTGCTCGGCAACACTAAAGTGGCTAATGAGGGAAAGTTGGGGGCCAATTGGGAGGCCCATATCAAGTTACTGAGATTGTGGGCATTGGGGCTTATCGATTGGCAGACCTGGATGGGAACCCGGTGCCAAGATCTTGGAATGTCTACAACTTAAGAAAATTTTTTATATGAATATACTTTTCTTTATGCACATCGTGATTGTGTGAGAGTTACGAATAAAACTCTCTTGTATTCTAAAGTTTTGTTATTTTAGTTGCAAGGGGTACGAATAACGCCCTCTTGAGTCTTACAGATTATGAACGAAGTTACTTTTTTAGTATAACTGTTATGTTCTTGGTATTTGTTTTAAATACGACCTTCGAGATTTTTTTCCCTTATTCGTATTGGGGAGCAGGGTATAGTATACATTTAAAAAAGTACGTGAAACAGTTGTGATTTTTGGAGCTTTTTACAAGTACGAGACACTTGTGAGCACGCAAGTACGAAACACTTGTGTGATGTTTTAAGTACGTGAAACTTAACAAATATGAGTATGAAAACACTTATATGGAATTTAAGTACGAGAAACTTAAATACTTTGCAATGCATACGAATACATGCATAAAGCATACGAGAATATGCACAAACTGTCCAAAGCATACGAGAATATGCACAAACTTAGAAGCATACGAATATATGCATAAGTACATGAAACCTTAAAAGTACGGAAAACTTACAAACTAAGGAACAGTACGAGAAACTTAAAAAGTTTTTCAAACACAGTATTCTGACCCACAATTCAAAAAGGTGGTAAAACAGATTGTCAAAATACAAGACGAGTGAATTTACTCGTCTTCTGTAAGATCTTGAACAGCTGCTGGGACAGTCAAGTCTCCTGTGGTACTTTCTTCTCCAGGTTGACCACCACTGGCTTCCTTTTGGCCAGGGTTGGTCATATCACTCTGTGGCTCAACTTCAGTAACAGGAGGCTCCGATGTCTGCACATCTTATTCTCCATCCCCCTCCTCAGTAATGTCCTCCTATTCACCAGCTGCTGCGCTTGGAAGTTCAATATTGGTCCAAAGCGAAGATGATTTAGGAATCTCTGCTTTTTCAAGGCAGGCTCTCCAGGAAGCCACCCAAACTTGGTCCTGAATTCCAGGCATCTGGCTTGTATAGCTTTCTGTGGCAACCTTGATTCCTTCATTATACCCCTTCTCAAAAGCAGCTTTGGCTTCATTTTGGGACGTCTCAAGTTCCTTCAAAGTTTGAGCAAGACTATCCTCAGTCCCCTTCAGCTGTCCCTTTAAACCATCTGCTGTCCCCATAGCCTGGTTTCTTTCCCTTTCAAGCCTGATGATGGTACGTTGAAGTTTAGTGTTCTCACTAACAAGTTTGGCACATTGGGGCTCGGATTGGCTAAGTTTTTGAGCCATGGCCACCATTTTTTGCATCACCTGGAATGTTCAAAACAGATATGATTAACATAAATATCAAATACTATATACGCTATAGTTTACGAAGAGAAAACTTTACCTTGGCGTTATGGGACATGAAAGAACTTAGTAGATTATCAGGAGATGTTGCAACTTCTTTTTGCATGTCCCCAGGCAATAGAAAGGCCTGGGACAATGCAAGTGCAGTCCCTTCAGTCTCAACAGAGTCCCGAGCAGTGATGACTCGGTTCCTGTGAGAGAAAGAAGGAGCCCATGCGGGAGCAGGAGACGAGGAGGAAGGTGGGGGTCTTTCTTGGGATTGCTCCACCCGTTGACGTTTCTCTCTGTGGATGGCTTCGATTTCTTCTGGAGAAAAACCAGGAGGAGCATCAGTCTGAGTCTGGATACAGCGGCCACGACCTTGACCCACTTGGCCCCGAACAGTGCCACGACCTTGACCAGGGATGGTGAGAAGACTGCCTAGGTCAATTGGTCGGTTCATAGCTGGAGGTGAGGGGGTGTACCCATTAGAAGAAGAATCAGATGTCGAGCTGGAAGCTTCTTCGGCAAGATGGATTGGTTCGTCGGAGATTGAAGGTGTCCGAGAACGCCTCTCTTCTTGTTCGGGAGCTGGTCTTGAAGGACCAGCAATTAAGGGATTGTCTACTGCGCGGGTTCGCCGATCAATAAATCCACCGTATGAAGCCTTGTAGCTGAGTAGTACTTGAGCTGCTCTTGCTCGGCCTGCTAGGTAAGTCCCTTCACCGTTGAAAGCAAGTGCTCGTTTGATATCAGCTACGTGCACTTGAGGGTTATGATATTATAACCTCGGTTAATGTTTGATGCTGCAACAAAGCAGAGCACAAATAATTAGAAGCATGAAAAAGCTTTTCCTATGAAAAAGGATAAAACATATGAATTGGGAGGAAAGACTAACGTGGGCTCCCGAAAATGTAAGGAGCGTGAAAACCAATCACTTGGCCGTCCTCATCCCTGGGTTCGAAGTTGCCCGTAACGATCAGAAAGTCGTCGTCATCCCCACGAGCAGAATCAGGGAGTTCAAGAACGAGCTTCTTTCTAGAATCCCTACTTTTTAAATAATACGTAAGGGCGTCCCCAGTTCTGGAAATGCTATATAAGTGGTGAATATCGTACAAACCTAGGGAAGTCCCTAACATATGATTTAGGGCATTTATGCCCATAACTACTCGGAAGAAGTTAGCAGAAACTTGCATTGGGGAAAGTCTATAGTATGCTAAGACTTGGCGAAGCAGAGGAGCCAAGGGGAATCTAACCCCGCCCTTGACAATAGCTACCACAGGAATGTGAAGAGTGTCGAAATCGAAACTCTCACGAATGGCATCCTCAAGAGCCAATACAGTGGCTACGTCGTCAGGAATCCCATATCGAGATCTGAAACTAGCCATGGTTTGAGGAGTATTACAGTGTCTTCGAAATCTACCCATTACCAGAAAGGATTTTGGGGTTCTATGAAGTATAAAGAAAATGGGGACAATGAAACCCTAAAATGTGATTGAAAACAATCCACTAGAGAAATGGAGTTGTAAGAAGAAGAAATGATGACTTACGAGAATAGTCGATGGAATCCCTAGGGAGCAGAAAGGAAGAGGCCTTGAGACGATGAACAGAGCTTCAATGGCGGGGAAAAGCTTGAACAGTTTTTTTTCTGCAGAGGGAGTCTAAGAGAGAGATTGGGGTTTTGAAAAAGGGGATGAAAACCCAAAAATACCCTAAAAAGTGGGGTGGCGTACGTGAAGCGTCACCCAAACGCCGTTTTAGTGTTCCGTTCCCCAAAACACGTTTGTCCGCATTTAATACGAGCAATATAATGAACGACACGTGTAAAGATTAGGACTAAAAGCCTGTGATGGCCTAACGAAAAGATGTTTTGGTCATGGTAAAACGACGACAAGTTGCACCAATATATAAGGTGCAGGAGCAAAATGAATTTACTCGGTAAAGGAGCTTCACACGTCATCTGAGTAAAGGATAACGAGTAAAGCTGGGGAGCAATTGTAGGGAGTATTCCCGAACAGGCAAGAGAAACGCCCGAGCACGGTGCTAAAGGAAAAGGTCAACGCGATTGACCGGTGACATGAGAAGTCATTGGTCCAGAGAGGTTGTACGGTTCTCAGTTCAGTAACATATGAGAAGTTATTAGACCAGTTAAAAGGAAAGTGACACGTGAAACCACTGTTCAAGTACCTTGTTCGGCTACGAGGAAGCCGAACAGGAGGAGAACCCTTGAAAAGAGGAATGGCTAAATAATTGATTAAAAACCAGTTACATGTGAAGTAACTGGTTCAGGCCCTTTGTTCGGCTATGAGATGGCCGAACAAGGAGAGAAGTCCCATCAGACGATGAAATAGAGGGAACATTCTGGAAGAATCCAGAAACAGTGATATTCCGTTAAAGAATGAGACCTTGAGGATGTAGGATCTCGAAAAGATACCTAACAGGAAAGGGATGTTCGGCTAGTTATGGAAAAGAGTCCTAAAAGGACTAAGGTAGCAAACTGATAAAGGAAACGAGAATCCTTGATATCCTAGGTTTCCTATATGAGATAGGAATCCTAGGGCAACAGGGATGCTTGGGCAGCAAGCATCTATGAATCTATAAATACGAGGTGAACTCAGAGAAAAGAGGTACGCAATATACTGCATTCTTATTGATTTCCTACTGATAATTAGGGTTCAATTGCTAGTACGTGATACTAACTTTGGCATCGGAGGGCCTTTGCCACGAGACGCAAAGGTGCACTCACCCCTTGTCTATTTTGCAGATTAGGGTTCAGACGA
The DNA here is from genome assembly GCA_019656835.1 of Rhododendron ovatum. Taxonomy (NCBI): domain Eukaryota; kingdom Viridiplantae; phylum Streptophyta; class Magnoliopsida; order Ericales; family Ericaceae; genus Rhododendron; species Rhododendron ovatum. The sequence continues at coordinate 19,063,232 of CM033793.1, read as the reverse complement.
CAAATTAGGGTTCCGGTGAAGAGGCACGAATAAGCCGTTACAGTCCAGTGCTGTCTCAAGCTCTAATTGAATTTCTCCACCTACAGAAGTGACAGTTCTGAACGATATGACCTTTCTAACATCGACCCATGTGGCTCTGTGAGACTCAGGAAGTGGAGTTCATTAAATGGCCCTGCAACCTGACGTCATCCGAGCAATGCTTGACGCGTGGAAAGCAAAGCCATCTTGCTCAACACACTACCCATTTACCTATAAATAGAAGGGGCATTGTTACTAAAAAGACTCTCTCTGGACTTCTGGACAACAGCACTCTCTCTTCTCCTCCAACATATCTTTCTTACCCAAACTTCATTTCTTTTCCATTGACTGACAAGTTCGTCGGAGCTTCTTCCCGGAGGAACAACCCCCTCCGGTTCTGCAGGTACATCAAGACCGGCGTCACCTCTCACAATCCGACATACGGAGGCAGCTATATAGGAAGGATCAGGAAGAAAACCACCCCCACAAAATACAGATTAGTGAGAAATAGTCGCACATTGGGATGTTTAAAATCTCTTTTTAGTTACCCTACTTTCAACCGATTTGAAATCCTCCCCTAATAAAACCTAGTCACCGGAACCTTGTGTGAAAGTCCTAGTGGAAATCAAAGATCAAATAAAGCCTAAGGAAAACAGGAGTAATGCTATATGTACCGATGGGGAGGAGAGGGAAATCGTACCGACAGCCGCCGGCGAGCCGTCTCCGGCCATCGGACGGCCGATCCGAGCCGTCCAAAAAAATTTAAAAAAAAAATCGATGGGGCTTATGCAGGAATCAACGGCATCCAAGGTGTGTAAGGTGCGTAATCCGAGTATCCTTTTTTTGTGTATATACACGTATATACATAAATACACACAAAAAAGGTGTTCGGATCAAGCACCTTACACACCTCGGATACCGTTGATTCCCGTGAAGGCCCCATCAGTTTTTTTTTTAAAAAAATTTGGACGGCTCGGATCGGCCGTCCGGTGGCCTGAGACGGCCCACCGGCAGCCGACGGTACAATTTCTCTCCCCCCGATCGGTACGTATATCATTTTCGGGAAAACAGCGCACCCTGAATTACTGAAGAAGCATGAAAAACGAGTTAAGAGTCATTAACGGAATCGATTATTTGGGATGTGGGCTCATCTCTCATGAAAACACAGAGTCATTTTCGTGGTTATTTCAGACTTGGAAGACATGCATGTGGGATTGTGCTCTGAAAGCAATTATTACCGACCTATGTATGGCCATGAAGAATGCTATAGAAGATATATTCCCTAATACCCGACATTGGTGGTGCATATGGCATATTATGAAAAAGATCTCGAAAAAGTTGAATGGGTGCAACACCTATGAGAATATTAGTCGATGAATGCGTAAGGCAATTTATGCTTCACTTACCATAAAACAATTTGAGGATGCTTGGGATGTGTTCATCAAGAAGTACGAACTTCAAAGTAACACATGGTTAGAGGGGTTGTATTTGGAGAGGAAATGGTGGGTGCCTGCTTATTAGAACGATGTGTTTTGGGCGGGGATGCCACCCACACAAAGAAGCGAGAATATAAATGCCTATTTTGATTGTTACGTTCATTTAAAGACGACCTTGAAATAATTTGTAGGACAATATGAAAATGCATGGGGGAATAAGGTGGAAAGCGAAAATCAAGCAGATGTGAAAAGTTGGAACACTTTCATCCCGTTAATGACTGAAGATGAGTTGAAGAAGCAATTTCAAAGTGTTTATACGCATGCAAAGGTTAACGAGTTTCAGAAACAATTTTTTTGATAAAATTCACTGTTTCTGTGATAAGCCGGCAAAAGTTGATGGTATCGTGTCCGAACATGAGATAAATGAGCGGGTTACATATGGCAAATGAGAAGAGAAAAAGAGGATTTCAAGTGTCATTTAATGCTGAAACCAATGAAACACATTATAATTGTAGATTTAGATTGTTCGAGTCTAAAGGAATGGTGTGTAAACATCAACTATTTGTGTGGCATCAAAAGGGAATTGAAAGAGTGCCTGACAAGTATGTGTTGAGAAGTTGGTGTAAAAATGTGAAAAGGGTCCACACAAAAGTTTGAATCTGTTACGATAAGTTGTCAATGTCAATTGAAACACGTCGGCATGACAACATATGCAATATCTTTAATGAAGTTGCTGATTTAGTGGAATAATCTCAAGAGAAGTATGATATGGTGATGAAACGGATACACGAGCTAAAACGAAAGTTGATGGAAGCTTCGATTGTTTGTGAAAGTAACGTGGTTTCACTTGGTGATGGCACGAGTACTCATAATATTTCTTTTTCACTTGAAGATGGGGTTATACCTCCTAAACAAAGCACGAACATACTTGACCCTGAAAGTCTTCGACGAAAAGGGAGACCACCATGCAAAAGAAAGATCGGTGTTGTGGAAAAAGCTGTTAAGAAGAAAAAACAAACATCTAAGAAGCCATTGTCCAAAGAAAAATCCAAGGTATAAGTTTTTTATAATTTGTTGCTTACTAGTTAATATGGACATATAGATTTGTTCGATGAATGTGTAATAGTTATATTATTTGCTAATTTCAGGAGGTTGAAGAGATTGCGGTTAGCCACCATATCAGGACACAAGAGAGTATTGTAAATGTAAATATAAGAAATTTTATTTTTAATTGCATAATTTCATGTGTCATGTAATTGTTATTCAAAATTCCTTTTTTTTAATGGGCAGAGCTACCCAAGCTACATGGGACACTCAATATGGCAAACATGATGCCCCATCCTATGCGACCAAATACGGCACAAGGCAGAAGCATCTTCCCATTTTTCCCAACTTTATGCCCCACCAGAACAAGTTTGAACCAATTTATGCCTTCTTTTTTAAGTTCACAAAGCTTATTAAATGGTCAAGTTTGGATGGGTCAATCAACTATTGCGGGTAGTCAAGGTTGGAGAGGAGGACAATTAGGTATTTTGAAAATTCAAGGTCAATATTGGGGAGGACCACCACTTGATATTCCAAAAACTCAATGGCAAGGATGCGGAGGACAACAAAGTTATACACAAATGATGATGGCACGGGATAATGTTGAAGAGTAGTTCACTTGCTTGTATTGTTTTATATCGTGTCCCATTTTGTGTCCTGTGTCCCCTTTTATGTCCTTGTAATGACCTTTCATAAGGTAGATGGTTTGGAGATTTCTGTTTCTTGTTGACTTCTTTAATGAAACGCATTCTGCTTTTGTTCATAAAATTGCGCCACTTTAGTTGACTTCTTTAATGAGATACATTTTGCTTTTGTTCATAAAATTGCTCCACTTCTTTACTTTCTTTCTGCTCCTGTTTTATGTTGAGGTCATGATATTATTGAGATTCTATTCCATTTGACATTAACCATTTCCTTGGACTTAGGGATTGATAGTTTGAAAGGTTAAAGTTGAATTCATAGTTCCATTAGATAAGATTTTGAAAGTTGGTTTTCTTTATGGAGGATGATTTGGTCAGTTCAATAGCTTAGAATAAAAGCAAAAATAGTACCAAGTTTTAAGGTGAATTCAGGCAGCAACATCAATACTAGAATCATGCTAGTGTATTTGGTTCTGAAAAAATTTCGGCATAGTCTCCCCTGTTTTTGGTCCTAGCCCGACGTCTCGCGTCTCAGTCAGTACAATAATAACAACATAAACAACATCAAGTTACAATCCATTGCCAAATTATTCATTCCCAACAAAAACCATAAAACAACAGTTACACAAATAGGTTACAATTGAAGTTAGGTTTCGCAAAACTACAACTTGATATTCCAAAAAATTACAACTTCAAATTCCAAATTACAACAATTGATCATTTTCTTGGCCTTTGATTCACTTGAATAGCTTCAATCTCTTTCAACGGCATGTAGCATCTTGAAGTTGTTGAACTGTCAAGCGGCGTCATCTCTATGCCGATATCGCTCTGTTTAAACTCATGAATCATCTTGCAGCTTTTTCTAATCAAAAACTCTTCTTGGGTAGGAATAAGCAATGGTTGCTCTGGCTAATTCCAAAGTTAGCAGCCATATGTAATCAAGCTGCCCTCCCAATCTTCCAACCATAACTTGAGAATAACAATGAGCAATAAGGATAACACAAAAATTAGCAGCCATAGTTAGATGATCCGCTGGGATATTATTATCCAGGGATTGATGTCATCCACAAATTGAATACACTTCTGTCACGCATGCATAGTTCCGACCTGCTCTTGTAGTCAGGAAAAACTCAATTAGTTCATTATATGAGATACTAATGATGCAGTCCCCTTGCATTTCCCTAAAAGGCAAACATTTCACAATAGCATGCACCCTGTCTTATTTTGTTTGATCTCAGAAAGCATATATATGCTTACAAGATTGTGAAGCTAGTTTTTAGAAAGCAAGCTGTGTTATTATGTACATATTTCTTAATATGTTCACTTTCTCCGGTCCCTCACCTAGAAATTTCCAATTGTAACAAGCTCTTCTACTAATCATTTTGCAAAAATTTCTTAAAAGTGTGTAAGCTCACAAGCAGTCCACCTCCACACATGAACATGGTCATCCAGTACTTATCACTGACCATAACAAGTTATGTTCTATATGATTGTAATCCTTGCCTCACCATAAGATGAGAGGGAAGGTCTATTTACTAGCAATACAAAAGAGAAATAGCATGCCAAAATACTATCTATCACCCAAGCAAACCAGTAGTTGTTGACTAGACAATGCAACGTTCATGGTCTTGAATTCCAGTCTCTAGCTTGCTCATATGGTGAGAATGGAGATTTATAGAATAAAGCCATAACCATGTTTCAATTTATCAAGCACAAACCATTCCAACTCATCGTTTATCAAATTCAACTTATTGGACACAGTTCTGTGCAAAAGTCAGCTAATTTCAGTTTCTAGACATAATTTCCTACAACTATGTCTATACCCGTAATTCCGCACTAAAGCAATAGCTCCAGCACTCTAAAAACATCGCTTCAACACCATATAGCAATTTCCAGCACTTAGAGTATGAGTTTCATCATATAAACTTCAATTTTTAGCTTCCAATTATAATTTCCAGCATATAAAAGCATAATTTCTACCATCTAAGCACAAAATTCAGCATATTAGTTCAACTTTCAGCACTTAGAGACCCTAATCAGCTTTCGGCATAGAAGTGCACATGTTCAAGGTGTAAATAACTAATTGCAGATATACAATGAAATTCCTTAACTTAGAGACCCATTTTTAGTACTTAATTGATAACCCAAGCACTCAAACACACTATTTTCAACTCAAATTTTCAAATTAGGTTTTTTTTTTTTTTGGCAGTACAACATTTTAGGGTTTCTCAAATTGAAACCCTCTATTTGATGAGGATGAGGAGTAGATAGTGGAGGTAATCTATCTATCTGAAACAAGGAGGGAGAGAGAGAGAGAGAGAGATAGAGAGAGAGAGAGAGAGAGCGCTTCGTCGTGGACAGCGTTGGGGTGCCAGAAGCCGGTGCTGGTGGCGGTCGCTGGTGATGGGGGAGCAGCTGGGGTTGTGGTGGTCGCCCCTCCCTGCTTCTGTCGTCTGTATTTCAACGAGAAAAGGGAAAGGGAAGGGGTTCAGTGTTCTGTACGTGGGTTTTTTTTTTTAATCAAAACGACGTTGTTTTGAGTTAACGTCAGCGATTGCATGAATTGTTGTGTGGGACTTGGTTGTGTGTCTAGCATTTTTGTTACATGAATGGCCTACTCAACGAGCTTAAGAATCATTTTTGATTTCATTACCGAACAGTGGCGGAACCAAGATTTGAATACGTGGGTGGCACTAATTGAATTCATGAAAACTGCTACATCCCTCTTTTTCCTTTTACAAATGTCATAAATTTAAAACTTCTAAGAGAGTGAGTCGTTTTAATTTTCTTGTACCCTTATCCTTTTAATCTCTGTAATTTTTGAATTCGGTGATTAATAAAAAAAATTGCTGATCAAAACGAGAGAGAGAGAGAGAAAGAGAGAGAGGGAGCCGTCGTATCCCACTCTCTCTTGGTGACCGTCACAAAATAAAATTGACAAGTAACTCTAATAAGGGAAGTTGTCGCATTCCACTTTTCCTCCCCCAGCAAGCACCAAAAAAAAAAATTGACAAGTTTTGAGGGAAACCGAGGGAAATGGTCCACCCTCTTTTCACCCTCAGTGTAGAAAAATGAGTACTCCATAACTTATGAGACAAAAGGGAGAATTGCACGTTTTAACACAGTCTGTAGCTACATCACTAATATATTCAATTACTTTGTTAAACTTTATCCCACATTACTTATCTAAGCCACCCAAACTTAGTTAATAAAATCTATAGGATAACACACTCTTTAAAGTAAGATGCTCCTAACACCTACAATTGAGTGCCACTTTTTTCGATTTTTTGTCATACAAAATATATACTCCCTCCGTCATTTTTTAAATGTTTTGTTTTGTAACTCCAACTTATAAAAAAAACATCATCACTATACCTTTCACAATAATTTTTTCCTCCACTTTTCCTACTTATCCATCATCATTACACTTTTACTCACTAACTTTTTAAAATGGAATCTACTTTTAGAGACAAAATAAACAATGCACCAACTTTTACCCACTAACTTTTTAAAATGGACATTTATTAAGGTTAAAATGGACATTTATTAAGGAATAACCCAAAATAAAATACTGGACTCTAAATACGGGACGAATGGAGTATTTTAACATTTTCAACTACACCATTGGAGATAGTCTTAAGCAAAAGTGGACCCACGCAGGGGAGGGGACCCATTGAATGAAATAGTGCTAAAAGTCATTTTTCATTGCCTTCGACTTCATAAATAATTTTTGAAGGGATATAAATAGCAACTACGCCCGTTCGGACAAATAAGCCACAGTGGTTTATTTTTTGTTCTTATTCAAATTTTTTTCGTATCACTTGGCTTATTGACAATTTTTTGGGGATTATTGCATCCTCACAATAAGAGAAATCTAAAAAGTAAAAAATTTTGACCGAAATCCAATTTTTTTTGAATAAAGACGAAAAAATTGGCTTATTGATTCTTTTTCGTCTTTATTCAAAAAAAATTGGATTTCGGTCAAAATTTTTTACTTTTTAAATTCCTCTTGTCATGAGGATATGCAATAATCCCCAAAAAAATGACAATAAGCCAAGTGATGCGAAAAAAATTTAAATAAGAACAAAAAATAAGCCAAAGTGGCTTATTTGTACGAACACCCTCACGAATCTTCAACTGAAAAACATACATATATCTCTGTCATTTTTCCCCGATTACCCATTCCACAATAATCCCTGCAGCCAGCTTACTGGAGAAGGCTACTCCTACCTTTCTCTCTTTAGCTTTGGTGTTCATGTTTGTCCAATGTTTCTTAGCTCTAGTTGTTGCTGCACCCAACTACACCACAGATCAATTAGCTCTTTTGGCCTGCAAATCCCACATCACTTACGACCCTAAGAACATATTGGCAACTAATTGGTCCACAAACACCTCAATTTGCAATTGGATTGGCGTCTCTTGCCGCAGCCAACACAGGGTGACGTCTTTGGATCGCTCTAACATGATGGGTCTTAGGGGCACCATCCCTCCACAGATAGGAACCTCTCGTTCCTAGCCTATTTCAACGTCAGCAAAAACGAATTCAACGGCCATTTGCCCGCCAAGCTGGCTCAATTGCACCGGTTAAAGGTTTTCCATCTCGCAATGATGCCTCTTTCCATGTCTGTTTATTTTTCCTACTACTACTAAAATTTCTTCTTCTTAATTTCAACAAATGAAAAGGTGGTCGACTTGTTTGTCAATGACTTCAGTGGAGAGATTCTGTCATCCATTTTCAATGTCTCGTCTATACAACAAATCAATTTCGGGAATAATTCATTTTCGGGTAGTCTTCCAAATGACTTGTGTCATCGGCTTCCAAAACTCACAATGTTCTTTGTGTCTTTGAATGAGTTTTTTGGCGAGATTCCATCGAATTTGGGTGAATGTAGACAGCTTCAGTATTTCATACCCCGGGGGATTGGGAATTTGACAATGCTCAAGAAGTTATACCTTGGTCAAAACAACCTCCAAGGTATGATAATTTTTGTTAACCTTTCCAGTTTGTGCATCATTTAATTGTGAGGGTTGCTTTTGCATTTTATAGGTACTACATAGCGCGTCGTAATTAAACTGGAGATTAGGCTTGTCAACGGATCGAATTAGACCCTGATCTGACCCGAGACAATTTGAATCCAATAATACATTTGATTCAAACCTGATCATCTGAAAATTAATAGAGCTTGTTCGATTGAGATTTTTTGTAATCAGATCGTATTAGAATCGTCTCTCTCTCTCTCTCTCAAAGTTACAACGCTTAGGGTTTTGCTGGGCCTCCCTACCCCTACCCCTTCCCCTCCCCTTCCTCTACTTCTCTCTCTACTTTAGATCTCTCCCCTTGCTTCGGCGAGATCTGACGTCGACGGAGCCGATCGTCGCCAGAGCAGTCTGCCCGTGTGTTCCTTTGTCCGATCTTCCTCACCATGTGCTCTTCTTTTCGATCGACTTGCGTGAAACTTTCTCTCACTCCTTGTGGGTGTAGTTGTGGTGGGTTTTCTACGACATCTTGATGACTTTTTTAGGTCAAAGAAGAGTTTTGTCTGTGTGAGGTCCTGAATGTACTTTTGTGAGTTTAGACCTCCTTTGTGATTGCTTTCCTTTCTATTTGGGGGTGACTAATCGTTCCCGATATATGATTTTCGTATCAATCAAAGTACTTCTAATGTTTGACCAAAAGAAAAATCAATTATCCATTCAATTTAATCCAATGCTCCAAAAAATAGCTGATCGGTTTGGATTTAGAATTTTTGTAGTCGGATCGAATTTGAATCGTGTCAAATTCGGATTGAACCCATGGCATTGACAAGTTTATGGGAGATCGTCATTCCAATAAGTCAAATTCGATTCTCTCTTATTCCCACCAACACTTATTAGCTAATGTTATGAATTCAAAGTTGATTAAATATTAGAAATACTAATAATACTCCTAGAAATGCTATGAACTTTTATATGAGTACAATTTAAATGGTGCATACCGCACATACCAAAATAGTCTGCATATCGTAGTATTCTCGCAAATTAAATTTGTGAATTTTCAATTCAAAGAAGCAGATACTTTTAGAATATACGTCACACATAAAATATCATTTCAAAGGAGACTTTATAGAATTTGTAAAATTGCTTTGCAGGTGAAATTCCACCGGAGATCGGAAACCTTGGCAGTCTGGAGATATTTGTCTCTGGGCTCTGCCAATCTCACTGGTTCTATACCGTCCTCAGTGTTCAACATCTCTTCTTTAAAACGGCTAGGTCTTTCTGATAACCAGCTATTTGGTTCTCTGCCAATGGATGTATGCAACTCGGATCTTCCTTCGCTTGAAATTCTTTCACTTGCCCGTAATCAACTGACGGGGAGCATCCCACGACACATCGGCAACTGTACTTCACTTGGAGCTTTATATCTTTCTGGAAATAAATTATCTGGTGAGGTAGCTTCAATCGTTCACTTATCCGATTTTGATAAATGATTCTACTTTCAAAAAGACATGTGTGCAACTGGCAGTTCCCATAAAATAACTACTCCACTTTTAAACTTGGGAGTAATTAAGTAGAAATCACAGCACCCGCGCGTGCTTCTAAGAGGAAAAAAAAAGCTGATAAGATTTAAGAACACTCGTAGCTCAACCAATATTTAGGCCTATATAGGAAGTCCTATATGGTAAAAAAAAATGGAGCAATTGATCCAACGGATATGTACTTACACTTTAAGTGAAGTGAGATTGCGGTTTCGACACATATCAATAATAACTACTGTATAATGTATCTTGTTCGATCCTCCTCCCCCCACACAAACAGTCTCCTTCTAAGCTGAAAATCCAGGAGATTGAAACTTCCATTTCTGGTTCTTGAGATGCTTCATTTCAGCATCCTTTTGGGAAAAAGCTGCTGAAAATGCTTGGTTGGCATCATCTGTTGCTTCATCTTCGATGGAGAATAGGGACTCGACATCGGCATCCCTCTGATGAGTCTGATTCCTTCCCCTATGAAATCCAAACACTTGGTTTTCCAAATGTCATGCTAGCTCAACCTTTAGCCAAGGTTCAAGACGGCTGACTTATTAAAACAGACGCTTATAGTATAGACATCAACTAAATACCATAAGAGAAGATATGCTTCTTTCTTCCCATATTTTATTCCCAAAACCATGTAGGAGAAATTTTTTTACATTATGATAAGAGGACGGATGGTGTTGGTTTTATTTCAGTAGGTTGTACATGTACACTTTTATTTTGACAGGTTATAATGTTTATTATATCCACCTCCAAAAAGATGTCTACAATTTTTATGAATGGCTATCGAAATTAAAGGCTTAGGGATTTTTGAACTTGAATATTTGCATACATACGATCTGGGATGCTCTGAAATAAACTTCTTCTAAACATCAATGCTTTCGCGCTCGCACTCTCACACCCGCACTCCTGTCTGCTCGCGCTTTATGTGACTTAGGCCATAAGTATATCATAAAGAACCAGTGGCCTTTGGACAATGAAAATCCCATCTCCTTGTTAAGGGACATGAGGAAATTACTGCAGCTAGGCCTAAGGTGGTTCTATTTTCCATGGACTTTTCTTTTTACCGTAATAAATAGAAGGGAGTACAGTATTTCAAAAGGAAATCGGCAACTATTCTGCACTCACCAACCAAAATATTTTATCTACAAAATTTAGCTCTTGTGGATCAAAAAAAAATTACAAAATTTAGCTCTTCAGTACATAACATATATAAAAAGTGCATTGATATCCGCCAATAGTGTATTGATATTTGTGAAAATGTATTAATATCCGTGAAATATACATTGATATCCAAACTTGCTTGGATTTATTGGCATATTATCATCCACCAATTGTGCGGAGGTTAGCAAAACCTAAGTTAGTTTTTAACATAATTTAGTTTCAGGATCTCTTGTTAAAGTTCCTAATGGAGTATAACGTTTTTGGGTGCAGGTTCGGTACCACATGATATCGGTACTTTTCAAAATATGTGGAAACTAGATTGCGAAAACAACAACCTAACGGGCGCCATCCCGCCAACGCTCTTCAACATGTCACGGTTACAAGCACTAGGTCTCACGAAGAAATAACCTTGCAGGCAGCATTCCATCAAGTCCAGGCCATTGGAGTCCAAATCTTAAAGGACTTTTCCTTGGAATGAACAATCACAGCGGAGTTATTCCAAATTCCATCTCAAATGCCACCAACCTGCTTTTGCTAGACCTTTCTTACAACATGTTCACTGGCTCAATTCCGCACTCACTTGGGAATTTAAAACTCCTAGAGGTACTGGACTTGGGGTTAAACCAATTAACTGGTGAAGACGACTCTTCATGTTCGGAATTGAGCTTCGTCACTTCCCTGACAAATTGCAGACACTTGAGAAGCTTGTGGTTATCATTCAATCCTTTGAATGGAATCCTTCCACCGACAATCGGACATCTATCCTCTTTTATCCTACTAATTGAAATGCATAGTTGTAAAATCAATGGTAAAATTCCTAGGGAAATTGGTAATTTGAGTAGTTTGATCACTTTATCTGCATCTCAGAATAACTTGACCGGGTTTGTTCCGATGACAATCAAAGGTCTACAGAACCTCCAAATTTTATATTTGGGCCAGAACAGATTACAAGGTCCCATTCCAGTTGAAATATGTCATCTAGACCATCTGGGTAGATTAGCCATGGCCCAAAATAAGTTTTCTGGACCATTGCCAGAATGCTTAGGAAATACTGTTACGTCTCTAAGATATGTCGACCTTGGTTCCAATAGATTAACATCTAGCATACCCAAAAGCTTTGGCAACGTCAAAGACCTCTTGCAATTTATGTTGAACTCGAATTCTTTAAGTGGAAACCTACCATCAGAACTTGGGAATTTCAAGGCTGCATTTGTGATAGATCTATCCATAAATCAATTCTCAGGTGAAATCCCGAGCACGATTGGAGGTCCACTAAGCCTGGAGATTCTTTATCTAGATCATAACAGGCTAGAGGGTTCCATTCCTCAGACATTTGGTAGGTTGATAAGCATGGAATCCCTAGACATATCTCATAACAATCTCACCGGTGTGATTCCCAAATCTTTAGAGGCACTCTTGCAGCTAAACTATTTCAATGTATCTTTTAATAGATTAAACGGAGAAATTCCGAGTGGAGAACCATTTGATAACCTCACAAACGAGTCATTTCTGTCGAATGAAGCATTATGCGGCGCCCCTAGGTTTAATGTGCTGCCATGTCATTTGGGTTCTCCTCACCAATCAAGGAAAAGAAGATTGCTGCATCTTACGTACGTTTTGCTGCCAATTGCATCCATTTTGTTTGCTATGGCCACCACATTTGCAAGCAAGAGATGCCAAAGAAGAAGCGAAAATCATGCTGCAATAGATATGTCGCCGGTGAGAAGTCATCGAAGAATTGCTTACCATGAGCTTCTACGAGCAACAAATTTGTTCACCGAAAGCAACTTGCTTGGCACGGGTAGTTTCGGTTTAGCGTACAAAGGGATACTCCAGGATGGGACAATATTGGCCATTAAGGTGTTCTACCTGAAACTAGAAGGTGTATTCAGAAGTTTTGATACGGAATGAAATCCAACGCAACCTTCACCATTGAAATCTAACAGGAGTCATCAGCAGTTGCTCAACCCCTGATATCAAAGGCTTGGTACTTGAGTACATGCCAAATGGCACTCTCGAAAAATAGTTGTACTCTCACAAATATTTCTTAGACATCTTGAAAAGGTTAGAGATAATGATAGATGTGGCTTGTGCCTTGGAGTACCTTCACTATGGTTACTCAACGCCTGTGGTTCATTGTGATTTGAAGCCAAGTAATGTCCTTTTGGACAATGATATGGTTGCACATGTGAGTGATTTTGGAATTGCAAAGTTCTTATATGGTAAAAGCATTGTACAGACAAAGACAATAGCAACAATTGGCTACATTGCGCCAGGTAACAATTCTAGATTTAATTCTTTTTCACATCTATGCTTTTACTTTTGTTGTTCAAGTGCCGATTTTGAGTTTATAAAGCGTAGCTCTATTTTCCTAACCCTATGAGTTCGAATATAACATAGAGTATGGATCGGAAGGATTGGTGTCCACCAGGTGTGATATGTATAGTTTCAGTATCATGTTAATGGAAACATTTACAAGAACAAAGCCCACTGATGCAATGTTTGATGGAGATTTGAGATTGAAGAACTGGGTAGAAAATATAATGGAGTAGCCGAAATCATTGATGCCAACTTGCTGAGGCCAAATGAAGAACAATATGCTGCAAAGATTCAATGTGTATTGGGCATTATGGAACTGGCTTTGAGATGCTCTGCAGAATCACCTGAGGAGAGGATGAACATGAAGGATGTTCTGGCTGCACTCAAGAAGATCAAGCTCCAGTATCTTACTAATTGTAGACGGACTTAGAGTTAAGTATCTGCTTCACCTTAGTGTGTTTTGGATATTCACATCTAGCAGGTAAAGATTTTAGTGGCTATACATTTTAATGTTTATTTTGTCCCTTTGTTGCAGCTGTTTTCGAGAGAGAGATCTCTACTGTTGATGGGTCCTCTACTACATCAAATAAGAAATCTGTTCAAAGTTCATGACATGCCACTAGTAGCCAAGATGTATGCCTTGCCTGTACCAGATGCACTTACAAATGCACTTTTCAAGTAATAAAATTATAAAACAGCACAAAAAAAAGTGGAGCAGTATAAGTTTATGTCTTTAGCTTGGCCTTCATAGATCCTGCTAGAACTAGGGCAAGGTATACAGATTTAACTTCATCTAGTCAATACGTAATGTTTAGAAAGACTTGCTCTAAAATGAATCTGAATTCCTTTCCTAGTAATGAGAGAGCAAAGATACCAATAACTAAGGTGAGAACAACCATCCTCTTATAACTACCTAACCCCTAAATATTTTTCCAATAACATGCTAACTCTAACCCTCATCACCCACCCAATACCAATGCGATGGCCCAAGTAACAAAGAATCTATCATTCCTTTGATACAACAATACTCTATAGCACACTCTACAAAATGATTCTAAAACCTTCTATAAGGATAAATGTCAGCAAAAACCACCACCTCCTCAAGGCTGAAGCACCTATGAATCAAGAAAGTAGCAAAAGTATTTGACTCCTAAACCAAAACTTCTCCACAATTGTCACTTGTTGCAAGATCATAGGTCAGCTTCTGATCACCAAATCTCTACTTGGATCACGCCACGGTCCCTTCATATCTTTACCAGCAAATTACAACAGAAGTAACCTGCCTAAACTATACCTAACACCACTAACAGAAAAGAAAGACGAAAAAAACTTATGGACACAGTCACACACAAGAAGGCAAGAGGAGAAACCCTTGCACTCACACTGATCCTGGTTGTGCACTAAATTATTTCTAGGAAATAGCCTTCAATAAATTTAGTTAGTAGTAAATGAATTAGTTAGTACTAAATGTCATGCCTTAAATGTCCAAGAGGGCTCATCTTAAGATTTCTTCCAACTGATCATTTCACAATCAGAAGTACTTATCTACCTCTTATTTGCTATATCACTGGTTTAAACCTCACGGAACTCTTCCAAACCGTGAAGCTCTAATAGCAGTGAATGAAGAAACAGTAGGAAAACAGAAAGAATAAGAAAATTAAAATCGGAGAATTATCTACGGAACAAATTTCAGCTAGTGCATAAAAGCAGGCAGCACACACACACACACACACACACACACAAAATTCAGTAAGAATTGAGCTGCGCTATGAAGCCCTTCAACATGGTCCTAACCGCGTGAATGATATTAGCATTTAGCTATCTATGTTGAAGATTTGGGGGGAGGGGAAACTAAGTAGGAATTACGGTGAGGAAACGAATTCATTCCTTTAATTTCAAATTTCAAGAACATTCTCAGCGTCTTCAGCAAACTCAACAATTCCTAACATTCTGAAACATTTCAAGAAGATTTATCAACTTCTTGTAATGTTGAAGATCATTTTATCTTTCCACAAGTTGAAATTATGAGGTCTTCAGTGGAAATTGACAATATGCTGTCAATATATGGTGTGCGTTGATTGAAAACCCACAACCTACTGTTGAGAAATTCATATAGTCAGGGTGGTGTTGCATCTCATCACTTTGCTCTTCGGTTTTAGAAAGGTCCAACCAGCATTATATACTAACTGGAAAAAGGATAAGAAACTCTTTACTCCATCCGCAGACATGTAAAACTTTTGTAGACGAAACTGTTCAGAAATTCACTCGAAATGATGCCTAGAAGACTAGGAGGCCTTTCTGATGCACAAATCAACACAGAACAAAAAAAAGTTGTGTAAACCAGAAGTAGCTTGTTGCTTGTGTAACTGAATGTACAACGAGACCTCCAATAACTAGAGAAACAAACATAAGACTGTAGGCGCATCTCTAAAGCTCTGTGGTTTGGGGTGGCACTTGTATGTATTGGCAATATATGTATCGGTGGGCCATAGCTTGCTTCAGTTGCGAAAATCTATGTACTGGCTCTAGTTTTAGTTTGTTTTGGTTTCTTATGTTGTTATGGATTGTTGGTAGATTTCTTGCCAACCATGTATCCTCTTGGGCTCGAGTGGCTTATGATTTTGCGGGGCAAGGTGCCAACAAGGTTGGCATGCTTCCCTTGCTTTGTGATGCCTTTTTGTTCTTGCCCTTTAATCTCTTATGATTTCCAGTATTCTAAAACTCGGTATTCCTCGCCGATTACTCGTCCAAGGTGCTTGGCCGAAGGGACTAATCCCCTACTCGATGGGCATTACTCGCCGACTAACGCCAAGTACTCGCTCCAAGGTGCCTGGCCGAGCGAGTTTTAGAACACTGATAATTTCTAGTTTCAACAATTGATTAATAAGAATCCTTTTTGTGCCGTTCAAAGAAAATTGCACTAAAGCTCTATTCGGCTCATGGAGTTGCATAGGACTTCCTCTACGGATTCGAATGCAATAAGAAAATCCAAAGAGTAGATATAGCTTTTTCCCTTTGTGTTGTATTTATGAGGCCCCATTCCCCCAACCTTCTTAATAATTAAGTACTTATTTCAATTTTCAAACTTAAAAATAATGTGTTTACGAAAATAATTTTTCCATTTTTTTGCATCGTTTAAAAGATTTCATCGAGATCTTTCAATCAAGATTCATATTACATATTTTTAGATTTCAATAAACCCATTATTCTTAAGCTTGAAAATTGCAAAAAAATGACTTTTTTGAAAATAAGTATTTTGAGATCCTGGAACGGAGCCTGTTTTATTAATCCTTTCCTTTCCCTCTCCAATTCCTTAACCCCAGCATAGCCTGACGGTACCATAATACTAACTTCTGTAACCTAATGCTTTTCAAGTACAATCAAAGGGTTTTTACAAACAAATGAACGATATCTAGCCACCAATTATAGCCAGCTAACCAAGAATAAGAGTAAATTATCGAGAAAAAGAAATCTATCATGAATCATCCTCAAATAATTCAACTGGCACATTGGATGTCCCAATGCGAACAGTAGTATTATCTTAGGTAGTTATCATTACAGAAAAACAAAAAAACAAAAAAATACCTAGCCTGATCCTAACTCGCAATGCAAGGCACTGATAAAGTCGGACTCGCAGAAAATAATTTGAGGCGCTCATTACCGAGTTCTCGTATCAAAAAATCTGCGTCTACATACAAGAATCGAAATCTTGATGGATATTTTTAATTTCGATTGCAGCTACATTGGTTTCCCTTGCCCTAAATCGGATTCCACATTAAGCTAAGATATCAGCAATTATTCAAGTTTACAGTCCATCAAAATAAAAAGACGCAGTGTGTGTGTGTGGAGAGGGAGGGAGGGAGGGAGCGAGAGAGAGAGAGAGAGAGGAATTACCGGGGAGAAGAGCGAAGGAGTCGAATCTGCGGGATCGAGGGATTAAGTGCGGGGGGCGGGGGCGGGGGGCGGGCCTTTGATCTGAACGTAGTATATGTAAATATCGAATCGGACCATCCGATATGTTGAAGTCCCCTTTTTCTTTTTCTTTTTTCACTTTTGCCTCGTTCCGCAACGGAAAATAAGTCTTTATTTTTTAAGAAAATAATTTCAAGCTAAAAAAATAATTAACTTATTGAGATCTAAAAATATATAATATGAATCTTATTTAAAAAATCTCGATTAGATCTTTTATACGATGCAAAAAAAACCAAAAAATTACATTTTATTTACATTATTTTTTAGTTTAAAAATGTAAAATAAATACTTATTTTTTAAGAAGTTGTTCTGAAACGGGGTCTAAGCCCATTTGGAAAGAGAGGGTGAGAAAGGGAAAGAGAAATCTTTGCTCACCAAATCCCACCAATTTTTTGTGAGGGTGGGTGAGAAAGGGAAAGAATCAAAATGCTCAAAAATTTTATTTTCTTGCCTTTTTTCTATTTCTCATCAAAATGCTAATGCTAATGAGAAATTTGATAAGAAACCGCAAATGAGTAATTTGATAAGAAACCACAACATTTCCTTTTTGTGATGAGATAAGAAAGGGAAATCTTTACTCACTAAATCTCACCATTATTTTTTGTAAGAGTGGGTAAGAAAAGAAAATAATCAATCCACACAAAAATATTTTTTGTACTTTTTTTTTAAATTTCTCACCAAAATGCTCAATAGAGATGGAAGCCATAACATTTTCTTTTTTCCTTCTCATGTAACCCCTCCTCCATCCAAAGATCTCTCCGCCATCACTCAAATTTGAGAATAAAAATGGATAAATTTCACTGACACTTCCTTAGGTTTTCTTTAATAATAGATACTCTTTACGCATGAGAAAATGCTATAAATCACTATGATTTCAATGTTCATTTCATCGCATGTTTGGACATACAATTGTCAATTGGGATGCACATAGCAACCATAGACGCACAGAGGGTTCATTGTTATTTCTCACAAGTGCGGGGAGTATTCGTCATTACGGCAATCCTTAGGGATGTTGGTAAAATTTACCCACAAAAAATTGTGCAAAAACCTTTTTTGTACTTAGAGTATGAGTTATGAAGTACTTGGATGGACTATTTCAAATATAAGCATAAATTTAAATTAAATGCTTATTAATGGCAGAGTTGTAAATTGTGATATGAGTTTGAGCCAAAGACTGGAGTAAATTTGAAAGGGTTTTACTCAAAGTTTGCTTCTGAGTCAATTAAAAGCAGAAGATGCTATAAATATTTAGGTTCATTATTTTTTCTAAATACCCTAAATTTTGTTCTTATTAAAATTTAGACTATCATGCATCATTTTCAAAGTATATTAAGGTGGTGTTGTTCTAAGGAACTTTTGAGGGTTTTTGGCATTTTGTCTTTTTTAAAAAAATCGCGTTTGGTAGTTTGTGCCAAACTTTTATGGATTATTGAATTGTCTTAACAGGAGGAATCTAAAAAACCCAAAAAACTTTACTTTTGGCCAATTATTTTTGGAATTTTGCTTAAAATTTTGGGGCAAAAAAAATGAATTAAAAAACCCCCAAAAGCTCAAAAATCTAAGACGAACGTTTTTGAGACCAATTGTATAGAAAAATTATATAATACTCATCGGTGTATATCTACTTTATAATTAGCCTTTTAATTCGGTTATTATTGTGGATAAGCAAATAGAAAAGATAAATTGTATATAAATCTAATATATGGACCACCTCTTTCACTAATGCTTTGTTTGTTTTACAACTCAAAAATAATTTTTTTTAAAATTCTCCATAGATTTTCTCTACTTCTAATATTTCTCTTTCTATTTATTATCCTAGTTATTTTTCAAAAAAAAAAAAATCAAAAACCAATCCAAACAAGGCATAAAAGTTCTGACTCCGCCCCTAGTTGTGGAGAAGAGTATTGGAGTACCACCTAACCGTGTGCCATACTCGAAAGACCATACTCACGGAAATAATTAGATTTATAGATGGAAAGAAAATTTAGCCTTTTTCTCTTTACAATTCAAAAGGAATTTTTAAAAAAATTCCTCCTACATTCTCTCTAGATTCTCTCTACTTCCAACATTTCTCTATTTATCTCTCTCCACTTAGGTGGCGTTCCACTTTTAGAAAAGGAATGTTTTGGAAAAAAGAAGGTAATTTCAAGGTTAAAAATCATGTGTTGACGTAAATAATTTTCTTACCAATATGGATATTGTTTGATATATCTCATTATGATATTTTAAACGGAGCAAAAAAAAATTTAAAAATATTTTTTATTTTTTTTATATTAGAATTTGGAATTACCGTCTTTTTAAAAAATTTGTTTTTAGGAGAAAGCGGAACGGCGCCTTATTACCGGAGTCAGATCCCGTCCAGTATGGGTTACCCTCCAGTCCCGTCCAGTTTGGTCTTTCGTGGGCCTGAAACAATGATCGGAGCCGTTCACATTTTAGAGCTCGTCGGGACCAACGACCATACCAAAAATCATGTTGATCGAATACCGTTTGATATCATTTCTAAATGCATTAAGTTTCGAAAAAATGTGTTGAAGGGTTGTAATCCTGTGTTTCACACCTTTTTTTAGACAACATTAATGCATTTTGAAATGATATCAAACGGTATCCGATCAATGTAATTTTTGACATGATCGTTGTTCTTAATGAGTTCTAAAAAGTGAACGGTTCCGATCATTGTTGTGGGTCTAGAAAAGGTCCCGCAAAAGGCCGAATTGGGCGGGACCGGAGGGTATACTGGATGGGATCTAGCATCAATAACCCAAAATCTGAGGGTACGGTACAAATACCGGTAAAATGGTCAAACTAGGCAGCGTGTGACAGAAGGTTGGAATTTTGGGGCGCCTTCTCCCGCGGTTTAAAATTTTCAAAAATTCAAAGAATCATTCTCGCGCCAACGGACTCCATATCTACCCTCTTTCCGCTCCGCTTACCTTCGTTTCATATTCATTCCATCTCTTTCTCTCTCTGCTAGCAACACAGACACACGTAGAAAAACACACACCCATCGAGAAACAGATGGCAGATTCTTCTCACCTCGAGAAAATGGGCAGAGAACTCAAGTGCCCCATCTGGTATGCCTTCATTTTCCCTACCTTGTTTACCAGATTAATTACACATCCAAGTCTACAGCGTTGAATGACTTGTACATCGTGTTCGCTGATTGTGCTAATTGTTTTTTGGTTAATGTTGGAGTCTGTCTCACATTGGTTAATTATCATTGATCTCTCTACTCATTGCCAATTTGTCTTGAGTTGGATGCTTTAACATTGTAATAGAGCTAGGGTTTCCAAGGATTTGTTCCATTTGTTTGTGCCATAATTGCACCTTTTTTAGTTGTAATCCATGTATTATGGTCCTCGTGGATCGTTTGTTTAACTCTTCATGTGCGAGTCGGCGGCATCTCCACTCATTGCCAATTAGTCTTGAGTTGCGTGTTTTGATTTTGCAACATTGTTGTACACTTTTTCATGATTTTGTATTGAAACTGTATGTGGGTCTGAACTATCTTGGGATTTTTAACGTTCTGAGAATTGATTTTTGGATATTTATGTAGCTTGAGTCTGCTGAACTCTGCAGTTTCACTCACATGCAACCATGTATTTTGCAGGTAAGCTGTTTGAAATTATACTATCTAGCTGTTTATTCATGAGATGAATAAGTTTTTTTTTTCCCCCTTTCTGAAATCATGGATGCATAGTATAAAAGTTTGAAACTTGTAAGTTTCCTGACATTTTGTTAATTCTGTCATCTCAGTTTATGCATTGAGAAATCTATGAAATCAGCTTCCAGTTGTCCAGTCTGTAAGATCCCATACCGACGTAGAGGTATCAACCATGCCTTTTCTGTTCTTATTCTTCAATTGACTCATTTGGTTTAAAATACAATAGAATTACACAACATATGGAAACTGAGAGTTGTTCCATTGAAATTGGAGTATAACTTTTCACAGTAGGCTGGGATTCGGAAGGGATGTGGGCATATCTATAGTGGCCCAAGGTAGATAGTTATAATCGCACTAGGAACCCAAACAACATGTATTAATTTGTAGTTTTTTTATATTATTGTATTTGAAGTTTATATTCACTTGTCATTCCTCATCCGGACTTGTACGTTGATTGTCTTGCCAATTCTAATGTCCTCCCTAGGGAACAAAGACAAGCCCAATGTTCTAAATCATGATTTTGCATCAACCAACTCAGTTATGTGTGTTCCAGATTTATACGACTTTGAAGTTAGAACTTCAGTCATTTCATTGCCATATTGCAAAAATTAAGTTAAATACCCTTGGGGATAGTTATCTTCACGCTTCAGGTAGATTAGACACTTTGTGCATGATTTTAGTTTTAAATGTTTGCAGATGGCGGAAAAGACTATAGTCCTGTATTCATATGTACCCACGTAGCAAACATAAACCAATAATGTTCCCCACGATACTGGATCTTATATCAGTAGAAGAATAAGTAAATTGAATTATTTTCCTTAAGTCTTTTCTGCTTTAGTTGGCTCTGTGTTTTACTTGTGCACTCAAAAAAAAAAAGGATGAATCGAAATATAGCTGATACGCCAAAGCTAGGGGCAAAAAACTAACCAGATTGACCTAGTGGATAAATCAGGAATACAGAAACAAAAACAGCAATTGGGCCACAGAACTGAAACAGAAAGGTTGAGCATTTAGATTAATCTGTCTTCCAGTATTCATTGAATTGGTGCAGCGGCAAATGAAGTAGTGGTAGTGACACAGAAAACGATGGTCAGTAATCATGTAACAACTGATAGAAAGAAAATCTTAGTTCGACTGCAAGGCCCACCTTGGTTAATGACAAAGCACATGCACATCATTGTGTAGCAATTGATATGCACTGATGTTGCTTTGAAATGGATTACCCAAAGGATACACATAAATGGCTGGATTACTGAAAAGTTAAAAATGGCATCGGTGAAGGGAAGGATGGTGATGGTAAGATATCTAAGACGATCAGACCACACGCATCACATAAATTGTCAAAACAAATGCTCCAGAGAGGGCCATTTGTGGTAAAACTAATGTTGTGAATACCATTTAGTTCCTGCCAATACTTACCGTTTTCTCATAACACCGGTACCTTACTCCTCTAGTTTTGTTCCGCTTCAAATGCCGGTTGGTACCGGTCACACTAGATTTTTATTGTAAATTTTTTGGGAGTTAATTCCATTATTAGTCTATTGTCCAAAAAAATCTTATAGTAGTAATGTTCTTACCTCTTAATATATGATTGTCATTATCACTACCATTACTATTTTTTAGTACATATTTTCAAGTTGGTTGAATGTTTTGAGCTTTTTAAGCATACTTATAAGTATAGATACTAGTATATGATGTTTGTAATGCAAAATCCAAAACGGCACTGGAAATTACACCGGTACCTGTATGGGTAGCTTACCACTAAAAAAAGGTACCGTTACTGGTATGGTATTCAGAGCCTTAGGTAAAAAGAGACATGTGGGAGTGAAAAAACCAAGTTTGAGATGGTGAAGAAAGATTATGCCCTATGATGTTGAAGTAATGCCTCAAAACATCAGAATTGAGAAAATTGATTTGTGCAGCTGATTCTCAAAAGTGGTGACAACATAAATTGTGATGAATAATTATTTTATCAGATATGCAGTTTTCTCTCGTTTGTATTCCATACCCTCCTGTATTTTGGTTGAACTGGCCATTTACCAATGGTAAATACTAGAGAAAAGAAAATTTTACTGCTCAACAAGTTTGTATGTAGGTCAGTTTGTTGTGTGTTCTAATCAAATGTCTGAATTGTTCGCGTATCTTAGAATGCACAGATTCCACATGGTTACTTCTCCGCATAAATTTTTTCACTTGTGCAGAGGTTCGCCCTGCTCCTCATATGGATAACCTGGTGAGCATTTACAAGAGCATGGAAGTTGCTTCAGGATTCAATATATTTGTCACTCAAACTGTACCGTCCACCAAATTATCAGGTACTTCTCAATCTCAGTATGCTTGTTTGAATCATGAAAGGCACAAGCTGAAAGTATTAAACTGAACTGAGAAAGTTGCCTTTAAGAAGTCAATTTCACTGAAGATTATGGAGCAATCAATGTTTTATCATGATTTTCTTAAATGGATAAAGATACCATATAGTTTTTCTCAACTTTCTTGTTACTATGAATGGTGATGCTGCTTCTTATTCTTTCCTTAATATTGATGGATTTGGAAATGTAGAATAAACTATCATAATAAACAATTTCAGTGTTTGGAAGCATGGGGTGATTAGTGTCATTGAGTTGTACATTCTCCTCTTAGCATCCATAACATGGATTAATTGCCGTCTTTATCATGATTTTTTGCCTGGTAGTAATAATTGTTTTGTAAGGCATTCAATATATCTACTTCGGTACACCTGATTTGTCAAGGGCCATTTTCTATTCAAGCATTGCGTTCTTTCCATTTTCTGGTTATTACAGATGAAGAGAACCAATTAGTGGGGGGTGTGACTAGTGGAAGGCAAGAGAATGGTAGAACATGCGAAGAGGCACCAGGTAATCAGAGAGGGGTCAAAGGAAAGCAGTCCAAAAAATCATTAAAGATCTCCAAAGAGAATTCAAATCTGGACCATGTGAAACCATCCTTTCCAACAAAGAAAAGAGTACAGGTTCCGCAATATCCTCCTTCAGAGGCTCCAGTACAGCCTGCAACGTTTGGTGGACTAGGTGAAATTGCAAAAGCTAAACTAGATAAAAGTTTAGTCATAAAAGAAAAATCTGCTGTAAATGGAAAAGGAGAAGCAGCTTTCACTCCATTTTTCTGGTTGAGAGATGAAGAGGACGTAGAGAAGGTAACTCAGCAGATGGATGAGGGTGGCAACATGGATACACCACCTAATGCTCCTTGCTTTAGTGACATGAAGGACTCAGATGATGAAATCCCCTCTGAAGTGTCCCCAAAAGTAGGTCTGCAAATTCTGTAGTAGTTTGTAACAAGCTTGGACTTAGGTTGGAGTCTCCTATGAAGTTTGTTATGTTATTGGGTTGATTTGAATTTTGAACTTAAATTTCTTCTTGCTGACTGATTGTTGTTACGAACTAGGAGTAAGAACTAAAGCTAGATAGTTTGAAATCTGGACAATGTCATTCTGACATCACTGGCAATTGCCTTCCGAAATGTGCACAGTTTCACAAGCAGTGTTTACTTTTTCTGATGCAAGTAGCAATGGCCATGTCCAGTTTAAGCTAGACTTAAGTGGCAACGTATCTGCTTTTGATAGTTTCTGGTGTATAGGCTCAATTCATGTTTGCTTGGTATCCATAATTCACTTAATGCAGGGAAGAACAGATATCACACATAATGATGCAGATTACTTTGATAGCGAGATGTTTGAATGGACCCAAAGACCTTGCTCTCCTGAGCTCTGCTCAAGTCCCATGAAAAGACAGGTATGCCCCTATACACATTTTATCTCCTCATAAATATCAGGATGACTGTATCCATGGGTATATTTTCCTTCTTCCTGTTTCTGTCCGCGTTGCTGAAATTGTTATGAATCGCAGGTTGCTGATAGTGATGAATTTGATGAAATTCAGGTAAAGAAATGCAAATTATCTGCACATGGTGGAACTACAAATGGAAAACACAGTATTGAAAACATAGAAGATGTGGTTCCCAAACAGAGGGCTGATGATGTGGAGGTAAGCTTAACTGCTATGTCCTCTCCAAGAAAAGATAATACTGACACTAATGACAAATTGAGAAAATCCAATAAAAGAGGTAGGAAGGTGAGTGGAAGAAGGATAAAGAAACAAGCCAAGAGAACTATGGATGAAGCACCCAGAGTTCAAGTTGATCCAGAGAGATTGGCCGAGTGTGCTATTCATGAGAAGATACTGAATGAGAATACCAAATCCCTACATTTGAACAAAAGAACTTGTAAGGGGGATAAGAAGGTTATGTTTGATAGCAGTGCTGCAGAAAGTGTACCAGAAACCGTTTCATCCTTCTCTGCTGATGCGAATCCCCAGAATCTCGATAACAACAGGGTCACGGACTTTCAACATTCAACAGATCAGAAAAAGAGCAGCATGAAGAGTGTCGTTCAGCAACAGATAGATATCCCCAAAAGAACAAGAAATAGGACCAATTCTAAATGCCAAGAGCAGAGATGTTCAAACAAGCGAAAAATCTCAACTCTTGATATCTCAAAGGATAATAAGTTGGTTAAAGGTGTTCAGGATGGTTGTAATGAGGTTTCTGTCAAGAAGACTCAACCCATGGGAAAGTTGCAATCCACCTCTGAAGTCAGGGATCTCCAGGCTAAAAAGTTGGAGGAGGTTCCTCCAGCTTTGAATGGAGTGGTATTGCGTAAATGTGAGACTGTTACTAATAAAATCCAGTGTGCATTCTGCCATTCTACAGAAGACACTGAGGTATTATGCATAGTTTCTCTTTTACTAGCTATCTCTTCCCATCTTCTTTGGCCTTGTACGAATGTATTAGTCTATAGGTGATTTTAGTGTCAGCAATTTAATTCTTTTAACCTGCAAAAACTACAGGCCTCAGGTATCATGGTTCACTACCTCAATGGCAAGCCTGTTGCGGCTGATTATAATGGTGGATCAAAGGTCATACATGCACATAGGAATTGCACTGAATGGTATGAGTTATCAAGTAGGAGTAATAAATTATAGTCATATTTATGCCTTATTGTATAGGTGTGCTCGTGACACAACTGTATTGCTAGGTGGAACTGGATCAAAATTGGTAGGTGGAGTGCGGACCAATGCACATCCTTGTCCAATTCTTAACTAGGAATATGTAATATCTGATGTAAGTTGTTCCAGTGTACTGAAATGAAAAAGATAGATGTAGCAAACCTGAGAAAAGTCTTTTACGATATCCGAAAGGTAAGAAGATATTGTTTGTAAGATATTCCATTGGAACTCTACATGCTTTTCACAAGGCCATGGAGTTAAAAGCCATTGACTAGCTTAAGTGGCTTGGATTGTATCCTGAATGATTGTGTCAGTATTAAGCCTTGTATCAATGATTTAGTCCTCTTATTGTGACATACACACAGGGCTCCTAATGTATACTTTGAAGATGATAATACCATCAACCTAGAAGCTGAATTAGCAAGAAGTCGAAGGATTAAATGCTGTTGCTGTGACATCAAAGGAGCGGCTCTTGGATGTTATGAGAGAAGCTGTCGCAAGAGTTTCCATTTTCCTTGTGCCAAGTTGATTGCACAATGCCGGTGGGATAATGTATGCGTTGAGCTGACTTAAGTTTAATAAGTTCCCCGATCAAAAAAAAGTTTAATACGTTCCGCTTCAGAAAACACCTGCTGATTTTGTTTCTTGTCAACAGGATAACTTTGTCATGTTATGCCCCCTTCATGCATCCTCAGCACTTCCTAATGAGTTATGTGGATCTCAAATAAAAAGGAAACAGAAATGCATTCTGAAAAGGTACCTTGATTTTTCTAAACAAGCTTTGGAGTTTTTTTCAACAGACTCTGAAATCTTCTCTACAGTGTGAAGTTGTTATTTCCCCTATTTTTAGCTATGATATGTTTCGCAGGCCATCTAAAAGCCACCAATCAGAAGTTGCTGTTATACATGCCAGTAATACCAGCCAGCGTTGGGATTCAAGTGGATCATTTGGAAAACTTGTCCTCTGTTGTTCAGCTCTCACAAAAGAAGAGAAGGTAAATAAAATCTCGTAGTCCTGGTCTGTTGGGATTAGGAAAATTGTTGTATGATTTTAATAGTTCTGTTACTGGAATGTAGGAAATTGTTTCTGATTTTGGGAGGTTATCTGGAGCTACGGTGTTGAAAAACTGGGGTTCCAGTGTCACCCATGTCATTGCATCTACAGATGAGAATGGGGCATGCAGAAGAACCCTAAAAATTTTGATGGGAATCTTAGAGGGGAAGTGGATACTGAGTACTGAATGTTAGTACATGCCTTTTGAATAATCAACAAAGTTGATTTATATATTGCAACTTGAAGATTCCTAAGAGGTCACTTAATTTATATATTTCTTTCCTTTGCTTTTGCAGGGATTAAGGCTTGCATGAAGACCATGGAACCTGTTGATGAGCAGCTTTACGAAATTGCTGTTGACATTCATGGAATCAGGGATGGTCCTCGACTTGGGAGATTGAGACATGTAAACAAGGTCATTTTCTCATCCAAACTTCCACGAGATTATTTCTGGACTTTTGAATTGATGGGATACTTTCGAAAGAAACAAATACAACGGAATGAACTTGAAGATGGGTTACTCACCAAACATTTCTAGGTCTGCCTTTTCTTGCTTTTTTTCTTTTTTTTCTTTTCTATTATATAAGGAAGAAAACATAGGTAGTAACCATGACATATGGAAGTCTCCATGATGCTAAGTCTGCAACAATTCATCTTTATCAGCAGTATTAGTCATAGCTATTCTTTCTTTTTCTTTGGCCAAATGTAAGATGTTAGTGCATTGGAGTGTTTGATAGGTGTTGATGCTTTCGTCGTCTTGAACCCAACTTCATGGCCATTGGGCTAGCTGCCCAGTGCCCAAGTCTAGTAATGCCAATCATTTGTCAATGTTTTTTCCCCTATGACTGCACTCCATGACAGTCGTAGCATGATACACTGAAATTCCTGTTAAGATTTATTGCTTATCACTACCTTTGGCGCTGCGTCATAGATATAGTTTTTGGTGGCAGTGAGTTAATGCATTCTGCAGGTAGAACTTAGAACCCATAAGTTCAGTTCACAAGAAATGTGTCTGTTTTGGAAAATAGCCCATTAGGTGATATTCTCGTCTCCCTTCTCAAATCTCAATCATGCAAATGTTTAATACATTCTACGAGGCAGTAGCATGCAGTGCAGAAATACACACTTGTTTTGTCATTTCAGGTTGTGTTCTATTCAATAGCAATATACTTTACGAAAAGCTTAAGCTAATTAAAAATTGTGCATGTGAGGCTCCAAAAATGACAGATTCTCTGGTTTGCAGCAACCAAAGCTCTTCGACGGGTGTATGTTTTATTTCACTGGAGAATTCATACCTTCATACAAGGGGTATCTACACGATCTTGTAGTTGCAGCCGGAGGAACCGTTCTGCAAAGGAAGCCTATTTCAAGAGACCAGGAATCCCTGTCATCTGAAAACCCCAGATCATCAGTATATATCATTTATAGCCTTGAGTTACAAGGTAAGTGTGACCCCAACAAGAAGAATTCAATCTTCAGCCAGAGGCGAAAAGATGCAGAAGCTTTAGCAAGTTCCACCGGAGCCATAGTGGCAAGCAATTCATGGGTTTTGAACTCCATTGCTGCCTCCAACTTGCTTGATTAGATGAAGTAAAATCAGGCAAGTTTATGGGGTTTTGGATATTTATGAAACATCATTTTATGCCACAGCATTGTAAGCAAAGCTTGATAAGTCATAAATTACCTCTTTCAGGACAAAGCCTAGTGTGTATATGGTTATTGAGATTGCTTTGTTAAGTTTTTCTAATCCAAACAGAACTCTGATGCCACACAGCAGAAACTTATTTCCTCTCTGTTCTTCTGGCAATTTTTCTCCCTCAGTCTCCGGAGAGGTGATGGTGGTTGAATTGGGTTATTTTGCTTCTACTTTCCATAAACAATTGGTTGTCGGCATTATAATCGTCCATCCGTTTACTTAATGGAAGGGTGGCATGTCCATCTCTTGAGGTGATGAAATTTCCCAAAAACACAAGGATGTTAATATGTAAGCCAAAAACAACAGAGGAGGTCCAATATGATTTTTCTGCAAAATACTTCTTTTGTCTCAGTTTGTTTGTTCAATTTCGATATATGTGCCTTTTAAAAAATTGTTTATATCTCATAATGTATAATGTTTTACAAAATTTTGAGAATATCATATTTTAGATTTAATTGAGATTTATCAAATAAGATTCATATTGCATATAAAAAAAATTAGAAATTGAAACATATAGACAATTTTGTAGGAGGTTCCAAATAGTTAAAAGGAAGAAACAAATTGATACGGAAGGAATAGTTTTCTCTCCCTCCCTCCCTCTTTGTATCTCTCCGGTCCACTTAAAGGATGGTCCAATTATGGTGGTTCGTGGACTTTTTTTTACATCCACTTTAAAAGTTATTGAGAACTTAAATTATGTTAGAAAATATAAAAATTGGGAATCATTTGAGATGATTTCATACCACAAATAGTTATGAATAAGGATGGCAACTATATCGATACTTATGGATACCCGATCCGATCCAATCATTTGGAGGTGGATATTATCGAATTGTGTTATCTAATTAAGTGGGTATGGGGCTAATAATGTAATACCCGGTTGGCTTTGGCCTTTGGGGAGGGTATGATTTTGGGGTAATTGCATTAAGTGGGTAATGGGGTAAAGAATTGAGCAGTCATGCAGAGGTTTTTGGAGAGGGGTTTTCTATTTGCGATCACAAATTTCCTAAACTTAGTTTGTTCTAAACTTAATCTATAAATATTATAACAATTTTTTATATGCAACCTAACAAATATCCATAAACTTTCAAAAATACCTTTTCCTCCCCACCAGCCATCTCCTCCCCATCCCCCTTCTCTGTCTCACTGTTGTCTCTTCTCCGCCACCACCCAACACCACCACCATCGCCCAATACTTGTACAACTACACCACCAACGGCCCAACACCGCCACACTATGTCGAGAGGACGGGACTGTTTCTTCATGACTAGGACTGTACATGGATTCTAAACCTTGGGCATTCAAAC
Organism: Rhododendron ovatum; assembly: GCA_019656835.1. Lineage (NCBI taxonomy): Eukaryota > Viridiplantae > Streptophyta > Magnoliopsida > Ericales > Ericaceae > Rhododendron > Rhododendron ovatum. The sequence goes on along the minus strand of CM033793.1, from coordinate 19,033,366 downwards.
TTGAAGCGAAGCAAGCGGGTGGCATCCACTACTACCACCAGTTGCGTCCCACCATCGCCACCACCACCTCTTTCAAAAACAAAATCTGACATGTTCGGATACATTTCTGAAAAATTTAGGCAATTTCAGATTCTAATACATGAACACTTTATAACGCATCTTCAAGATGCGTCATGTATTTTTTTTTGTGTTAAAAATGCAGATTCTGACTGTTAAAAACACAAAAAACGCAAATTCCGAGTGCGTCATGCTGTGTATAACGCATTTACAAAATGCGCGATTAACATCCCGCATTGTTCTAGTGCGCGATGAGACTGGGTTCATGGGCGAAGAAAGGCTTGTTTGTATATGTATGATTTTTGCAAGAGTGGGTGAATATGAAACAGTACAAGGCTGACATTGGCTCTGGTTTGTATTGAACGATTAAGGTGAGTTTTGATGAAGTAAGAGCTGTCGATTAGGTCACACCATGGTTTAGATACGCTCCTGAACTTGAGGAGGGGTTTCACCGGTAGTCTCGAGAGTAGGTTGGTGATGATCTCTGGTGGGAGGGCCGGCATCGTGAAGTGGGTCTGGGAAGGTTTAGAATCCATGTACAGCAGTACAGGTGGGTTGGGGAGGAAGAGTGGGAAGAAGATGATAGGATGACTTTTGCCATCAAAACGACGTCGTTTCATTGGGGGTGTTTTTGTCCATTTTTTTAAAGGGTATTTTTGTCCAAAAGTGATTAATTTTAGAACTGGCTACGTATAAAAAATTTGTGATTGTAAATAGCTCGCTTCATCTAGTCATGATAAAACGATCCCGTTTGTTTTAGGATTTAGGATTTGAATTTATTAATAATGAATATAAAGAGGAATAGAATAATGATTAAAAATAAGAATAATGATTAGAGAAAAATAGATAGAAAAATAAGCAATGATTAGATAAAAATATGATATTCCCTTCGTCCTTTTTTAAGTGTCATGTTTCGTAACTCCAACTTATTAAAAAGACATCATCATTGTACCTTTTACATCAACTTTTTCCTCCACTTTTCCTACTTATCCATCATCATTACACTTTTACTCAATGTTCTGAATACTGTACCGGTCAGGATACCGGTTTTCCTACTAATACGGTACGTACCAGTACCGGTCAAATACCGAGTATCGTTTCGAATTTACCGCAATTACAATATATATAATATTATATATAATTATAATTCAAAAAAATTTCTCATACCATATAATTCATCATAAAATATCTATATTAAGACAACAAAATTAATCATTTGGAGTCCAAAATCAAACATTACAAGTGTATAAATTGCGCAAAAAAATTCTATTAACAATAACAAAAGTCATAAGATGGTTTTTTTTTTTTTTTTAATCCGCAAAGTCATAAGATGTTGGTTACACTCTTCCCTCTCATGTACAAATTCCCCCCACTACCTCTCTCTCTCTCATGTACAAATTCGCCCCACTACCGCTCAAAGCACTTCTGTTGAAAACAAAAGGGGAACTCCCAAGCCGACCATGATTCTCTCCATTGTCTTCTCTCTCTTTCTCTCTCCTCACCGCTCCGTCTCCGGCACCCAAATCCTCTCCAAATCCAAACTCGAGAAATGCGAAAGGTTTCCGACTCCGCCACCCTCAATTGCTCCACCAAAATCGTCCTCAACATGGCCGTCCCCGGTGAATCAGTGAGCATTTTACTATCACTCTCTCCTTCTCTCTCTTTCTACATCTACTATTTGATTTTACAGTTTAATTGGTTGTTCAGAGTGGGGGAGAAGCATCGATAGTGGCGGAAATAATGGTTTTTTTTTTTTTTGGGTTCCTGAAATTGGGTTACAGGAAAAAAAAAATATTCGTTGCAAAATTCCGAACGAAATTTCCGGTAACCTCGTCTCGTCTGGTATTTTCCGAGATGGCCGGTACCGACCGGTAAGGCCCGGTATTCAGACCGGAACGGTATTGAAGGCTTATGGTACCGGAAACTCACAAATCCGAGACGTACCGGTTGGTACGGAACGAGATTCACAACTATGCTTTTACTCACTAATTTTTCAAAATAGAATCTACTTTTAGGGACAAAATAGACAATGCACCAATTTTTATCCCTTAACGTTACAAAATGGACACTTATTAAGGGAAAACCCAAAATGAAATACTGGACTATAAATAAGGGACGGAGGGAGTAATGATTAGAATCCAAAATCCTTAAACGAACAATGTCACGTAATTATAAAAAGGTAAAATTACACAGAGACCCTCTTATTTATACATTTTGAACACGAACAGCCCCTAATCTTTAAAAATGCCCACAGATACCCCCTCATCTTCTTGAAACTAAAAAATCACAAACTCTGTTAACGGAATGGCTGAAATGACAAAGATACCCTTGTCATAATAACACTCACACAATTATACCTGTGTTATAATAACACTCATAGATAAAAAATTTGTAAACACCTAATTTCGTCTATCTCTCCTTCTTGCACTGTCTCCCCTCTATCTCATACCTCACCTCTCTTCCCTCTTCACTTTGCACTAGCTTTGTGGCTGGCCGCGAGTACTTGTTTTTCAAATCTCCTACTTCCTAATAGAAGTTCGAAACACATGTGAAGGTTATCTCTAGACTCTCCAAAAGTCCAAAGAGAGAGAATGGGGTCTGAGGTAGATCAGATAAAGCCAATTTCCACACCAAAGCCATCACTATTGATTATCCCACCGGAGGACCACTTAGTCCATTTATACACCTCAGCTTCGATTCCATTCCTGTGGGAGGAGGAGCCCGGGAAGCCCCGACCTTGCACTGACCAGCTCATCACCACCGTCTCCTTCTCCGACCACCCAAATAATGGAGGACCCAAGTGCTAACTCTACTTACCCCCAAGGTTGCTATCAACGGAGTCGAAAAGAACTGAAGTCTCCTTTCCCACGACTATCCTTGATGGCCCTTACGAGGGTTTGATGCCAATAAATATAGTTCATGGGGTTCCATTCGGGTTCAAAAGGGAATGTCGTCGCGAGGGGCCCACCGATAGTAATTATGGTGTAGGGAGTCTTGAGAGAGGGCTGCTTGGCGATATGGTCCTAATTAGCAAGAAAGGAGGAGAGAGTAAGGAGAGCAGGTGAAGGTTGTCTGGTTTTTTTGGTTGGCGCTGGGTTACTGTTGGCAGAAATGAACTTGGTGGTAGAGAGAGAGAGAGAGAGAAAAGGGGGGAGGTATACAGATTCTTTCAAGGGTAGTTTTGTCTCAAAAAGGCCAAAAACACTGGCACGTGCCATTGAAACAAACAGCAATCCAACGGAAGGGGTTAACGTGGGTAACAGTAATACATGAGGGGGTGTTTGTGAGCGTTTTTAAAAGTTATGGGGTGTCTATGTTCAAAATGTTTAGATGAGGGGGTCTCCATGTAATTTCACTTTATAAAAACATGAAGGCCTCATTTAACTTTAAAAGTAGGAATAGTATTTTTTTTATTCAATTTTTTTCGCATTTGTTAATTTTGCGTTAAATTTTTGTGACTTATTAATTCGTCTCGGTGAGAAAAATCGAAAAAGTAAAAAATTTTGATCGAAACTCAATTTTTTTCAAAACGATAAAGTTGATTTATTTTTGTCTTTATTCAAACGTTATAAGTTTTGATCAATTTTTTTTACTTTTCCGATCTCTCTTATCTAGATAAATCAATAAGTCACAAAAGTTTGACGCCAAACAAACAAATACAAAAAAAATTCAAATAATGACAAAAAAATAAGCTACTAATCTACTTCATCCAAATTCACCCGAAATCCCTAAACTATGTAGACCAATGTATCCTTCAAACTTCAAAGCTTATAAACCCAGACCCAAATTTCTCTTTGTAGAGCAATATTATCTGAAAGGGTGCCATTTTAATTCAATCAAGGTGCCATTGCGGGAAAAAATTGAATAAAAATACCCCCCAAAAGCCCATAAAACTATGTATAACATATGCTTAGTTTTGGGTTGCATAAAAATGTGTGTTTGCGGAGAATAATTTTCCGATTAAAACTGAATTCTCCACTCATCACCCGAATAGGAAAAGATCCATCTCCAACAAGTAGTAGTAAACATCTCAATCTTTATCCATTTTTTCATCCAAATTTGAATAGAAATTTGGGTAAGAGATCTCGAATGCTAAATTCATATTTTTATCCGTACCTAACACATTTGTAATTAATGAGAGTAAAAATAGGATTTGAGAAAAAAATGAGTATGAGTTTAAGTCCCTTCAAATTTGGGTGAAAAAATTATGTGGAACTCAAAATGGAAAGACAAATGAGTTATGAATATGACATTGGAGATGGATTTTTAGACTTTTGTACTCAAATTTTGAGTATAAATAATTAAATGGGTAAAGATCGGAGACGCTGTCGTTTGCATCCACCAATTTTGGGAAGGAAATATCCTCATTTCTTTCTCCCCCTAACGAAAAAACCCTAACATACAAAACCTCCTCATTTCCCCCGATCCTTCGAAACACTACCCGAAATTCCACCCCAATGGCGTCCTCCTCGACCCCACCGCCGCCGGCGGAGGCGATCGACGCTCGAAACTGGGCGGAGCTGCCGCGAGACGTGACGGCGATGATTCTGAAGAAGGTCGGGGTGATGGACCTACTCCAGAGCGCGCAGAAGGTGTGCATGGCATGGCGAAGCGTCTCCAAAGACCCAGACATGTGGAGGTCGATCCATATGAGCGGTTATTTTGGTGAAGATATGTGGGACGAGATGGGCTACGACGTCGAGAAGATGGCCACGCACGCCATCGACCGGAGCTGCGGACAGTTGGTCGAGTTTAGTATCAAAGGTTTCGGTTCCGATGAGCTCCTTGACTACATCGGCGAGCGGTAAATTTCCATAGATACCTGATATTATTTCTGCATTTGTGGACGTGGTATACTGGTGCTATATTTGTTGCACGGAAAATGCTGTCCTCGTGTTAGAACCTCTCAATTGTTCTCCAATAGTCTAAGGGTATGTTTGGTTACAAAGAAAATTTTACAATGAGAGAGTGAAAGTGAAAGAAAAGAAAAGAAAGTGAAAAGATAAATTATTTTCTTCCATGCGTTCGATTAGAATGGATCCCAAGCTTTGCCTAGTCCCTTTAACATGCAAATTTGGCCGAGTATTTTGTACTTCCACTGAATTTCAGTATTCCCACAATTTGACCATGCTTTATGTTCATTTGAAGTAAACATTGTTAAAGGCTCTTGTCAGTTTTCAATTCAGCTATCGCAGAATCATGGGCTTCGAATTTGAATTCAATTAGTTTTGAGCAAGCGGTCTATGAGGTGTGCCATATCTTGTCTCTTAGAGCTGATACTTGACTGTTGCAGGTGGCACTGTAGTTAATTAGGTCTGAGTGGCATGTTGCCCTATGTGGCTGATTGTCCATTTGCAATAGATCGGAAGCAAAAATTTGCATGATACACCAGTTTAAATCCTCCTACCAATACTTTAACCTCAATAATCAGTGTAAAGACTTTCTTGAACCTACTTCATTTTCCAAAATATTTGTTGACTTCTTTATACACTATTACGCTGCAAGAAAGTTTTAGAAAAACTCTTTCAGGGTATTATCAGACCAATTTAATTGAATATTTGCCTCTTGGACTTCCACAACATTTATTAATTGACACTACTGAAGTTTTTTGGACTTCAGTAGCTTGGGGATTCCCGATTTTCCGGTAAAGCTTAAGCAACAAGTATAAATGAGTGAACTCATCAGTTTTTCATCGGCAATGCAACAAGCTTCAGTAGCATCAATTGATAAAATTACGAAGTCAAAGTCACATATATTCAACTAAGCTGGTTGCAGACAGTGTTCTAAAAGTTAGCTTCGTAGGCCAACTAGTCCCCGCCTAGGTGCTAGGCGGGGGTCCAAAGCATCTAGGTGCCTCTCTTCCATCTGACTAGTGCGTAGCAATTTTTAGAACATTGGTAGCAGATGAAAGACTGGCTAGTGCCATTAATTTATACGCTTGAGCTTTCAGGGAATCTCGTAGCTTTAAAGTTTACAAATTATAATCACGAGTAAGAGTTTTTTGGTTGATTGGTCCAATTGTACTTGTTGCTCGAGCTTTACTGGGAATCCCCTAGGTGGCTGATTTATCGTCATGAGTTAGAGATCTTTGGGACATGGAGAGTGATGGGTTGCAGGGCTTTGTTGAAAATAAACAGCTTGGACTTCCGTAACATTTATCAATTGCCAGCAGCTTGTTACCGGTGAAAGACTGACAAACCACTCATTTATACTTGTTGCTTGACCATTATTGGGAATCCCCTAGCTTTAGGACCAATTTATAATCTTGAGTAAGGGATCTTTGGGACATTGAGAGTGATGGCTGTAATCACTTGTCTGTGAGCATTGCCCTTTGTAGGTACATTGGTGGTGGCTATGAGCAGAGAATAGGTTTGTCTAAAGTTTTATTCGTTTAATGATGATTAAGAGGTACTTATTACATGGTCTTAGGTGCCCTCACGCTTATATACTTCGTTTTACCTTCATCCCAATACTAACATAGTTTAAGGGGCTAAGGACATCACTATAGTCTATATCACTCTTGGTAAGGCTGTGGTTTGCATTAGGCGAATTCAACCTCGTTTGTTGCCTAACAACAAAGGAATTAAAGGTTTCTTTACAAAAAGTAAAAAGTAAACCAAGAAATGTACCCATGGTTTGCACATCTTCTTATCTTTATCAATGCAAAGTATAGAGGTCGGTTTAGTGGTCCGTGACAAAAGCAGTACATCTGGCAATGCAAACAGATGTGTTATATGGGTTATAATATACTGGAGAGTGGAGAGTAGAAGTGTTGTAAATGCAACATGAAATAGGAATGGAGGACGTACTAGGGAAAAATGGGGATGGTTAGTGACAGAGATGCCAAAAGCTCATACATCCTGCAGATAAGAGTGGACTGAATGGGATGTGTTTGTGCCATTGCAGGACCTCTCCTTTTCTTTTTGTTTGATCAAGCAAGGACCTGTCGCAATGGATCCTAATTTTACTAGCATCCTAATTTTAACTCAAAAACCTCAATGTCTCACGAGAAGGAGAGGAGGGATATAAAATGCAGTGGACCAGCTTTTTTACTGGATATTTTAGCATTGAACATGGTTTTCTCCTCCTTGGGATTTTTCCGTTTTGTAGTAATAATACCTTCTCACCAGTATACGCGGAGATGCAACTGAACAAAATTCTTAACGGTTGCACTCAGATGACGGTTACAGTAGTTAAGCATTAGAACTATATCGCACTCTTAACCATTGATAATAGAGATAAGAGAAGTGTATAGGGTGTTAACCAACCCTAACACACGTAAGCTTTATTTATATTATGTGGTGGCTAGTTACATAAGTAACCAATGTGGGACTTAGTCCAACTCTATTCTAACACCCCCCCCCCCCTTAAGTTGGAGAATAAATATCACAAAATCCCAGCTTGTTATATAACAACTCTAAACGTGGTTTAAATAAAGGTTTGGTGAAGATATTTGCCAACTGAGCTCTTGTAGATGTGAAAGGGGTAGCCAACACGCCACTATCTATCTTCTCCTGAACAATATGACAATCTACCTCGATATGTTTGGTTCTCTCATGAAATACTGGATTTGAAGCGATGTGTATCGCTGCTTGATTATCACAATACATAGGAATAGGCAATTGCACGCCAAACCCCAATTCTTTGAGCAAAGCTCTCAAACACAACCTCGCAAGTAGTATGAGCCATGACACGATATTCTGCTTCAGCACTAGACCGAGCAACCACAGCTTGTTTCTTGCTCTTCCAGGTAACTAAATTTCCACCAACAAAAGTACAATACCCAGTTGTGGACCGTCTATCAGATGGTGATCCTGCCCAATCAGTGTCGGTAAAGGTTTCAACACGCAAATGACCATTTGAACGATAAAAGAGGCCACGTTCAGGATGAGTCTTGAGATACTTGACAATACGAAGGCAAGCCTCCCAATGTGGAAGATGAGGAGCTGACATGAACTGACTTACTATACTGACAACAAATTAGATATCAGGCCGTGTATTGGTGAGAAAATTCGGCTTGCCTACCAAGCGACGATAACGGTCTGGATGAGGAAATATCTCCTCCTGATCAACACACAATTTGACGTTTGAATCCATAGGGGTCTCTACAGGCTTTGCTCCCAATAAACCAATCTTCTCCAGAATATCTAGTGCATACTTTCTTTGGGACAAACTGATCCCGTCCTTGGATCTTGCTACCTCAATACCCAAGTAATATCGAAACTTACCCAAATCTTTAGTGTGAAATTGATGCTATAAAAACTGTTTTTAACTCATCAATACCTCTCGGATCATCCCCAGTAATAATGATGTCATCCACATACACAATCAACACTATTTCCCCCCGATCTGACTGAATAGAGAAGACAGAATGATTAGAATGGGAGCAACACATACCAAACTGTAACACAACATCACTAAATCTACCAAACCAAGCTCGAGGTGACTGCTTAAAACCATAGAGGGCTTTTCAAAGGCGACAGACCTGAGAACGCTCCCCTTGAGCAACAAACCCAGGAGGTTGCTCCATATATACTTCATCAAGTAGGTCACCATGTAGAAAGGCATTCTTGACATCCAACTGAAACAAGGGCAAACCAAGATTAGCTGCCAAAGAGATAAGAATGTGAATAGAGTTAATCTTGGCCACTGAAGAGAAAGTCTCGGCATAATCAACTCCATACGTCCGGGTATAGCCTTTGGCCACAAGACGGGCCTTATATCGTTCGATGGTAAATACCCACTGACAGCCAACGGTAGACTTTCCTGGTGGAAGAGAAACCAACTCTCAAGTGCCATTGTCATGGAGAGCAGACATCTCAGCCTCCATAGCTGTTTGCCACTCAGAAACAGATAAGACCTCCTGAACAGTGTTAGGAACAAAAATGGACGAAACAGAAGTAATAAACGCACGAAGAGACGGAGACAGATGATTATAGGAAACAAACTGAACAATAGGATGAGTAGTGCAAGACTGAATACCTTTGCGAAGAGCAATAGGAAGATCAAGTGATGGGGGAGGTGGGGGTGGAGGTGGTGAAGCGGGATCTGCGGACGGAGGAGGCGCGACGGCAGGCACTGGTGGGGCTATTAATCTTTTTCGTTGATGAACATATACCTGCAAGGGTGGCACAGGAACTTGAGGAACATCTATAGGAATAACATACTCAGAAACGACATACTCAGACTCAGGGGTCCCAGAAAGGAAAGGCAACGACTCATTAAAGGTGACATCAGCACACACAAAGTAACGACGAAGAGAGGGTGAGTAACACTTTTACCCTTTCTGAGTATGTGAATACCCGAGAAAGATACACCGGATCGAGCGGGGATCAAGTTTGTCCCGGTCAGGATCTAGCGCATGAACATAGCATGTGCTCCCGAATACCTGAGAGGGTAATGAGTGGAGAGGCCCACCAGAAAATAAAACCTTGTGCGGTATTTGACCACCAAGAACAATGGAGGGCATACGTTAATCAAGTAACAGGCTGTAAGAACAGCATCACTCCAGTAAGACTTAAGGATCGCATTTGGACATGGCACGCATAATTTCAGTTAAGTGTCGGATCTTGCGTTCGGCAATCCCATTTTGTTGTGGAGTTCGAGCGCAAGAAGATTGATGAGTTATCTCATGATCATCAAAAAAACGAGAAAGAGCATTATGAAAATATTCACGTGCATTATCGGAATGAAAAATATGAATGCAAGAATCAAACTGAGTCTTTATTTTTGCATAAAATGACTAAAAGACTGAAAACAACTCTGATCTCGTTTTCATAAGAAAAGATATGTAACATGAGAGAAATCGACAAAAATAACATAATACTGAAAACCAGCTAAAGTGGGAACATGATGAATAGGACCCCAAATATCTGAATGTACTAACTGGAAAAGACGTGACACACGACGCTCAACCCTAGGATAAAAAGACACTCAACGGTGTTTACTAAACTCACAGTCTTCACAGTGCAAGTCCTTAACATGACTACATGATGGCACCAAACGCTTCAGATTCTAAAGTGAGGGATGGCCCAAACGACAATGTTGTTGATAGGAAGAAACTGATGACTGAAGAGCAACAGATGCAGGACAGATGTTATTGGTAAAGTAATATAGACCGCCACGTTCAGTACCCCCACCAATCTTTCTCCCCGTCTTTAGATCCTAAAACACACAACCATGAGAAGAAAAAGTGATGGAGCAGTTTAAAGATTTCGTAAGTTTATTAACAGACATAAGATTAAATGGAAAACTAGGAATATGAAAGACAGGGTCCAAAGTAAGGGATGGAGTAATAGAAACGAGACCCAAACCAGTAATTTCAGAAGTAGAACCATCAGCTAAGGTGACACGAGATAGTGGACCAACAGACCGAAGACCGACGACTGGAAAAGATAGTAGATGTACCAGTCATATGAGTCATATAATCTGAAGCACCAGAATCGATAACCTAAGGGGTGGAAGAACGAGAAGAGACAACACAAGCAACGAAGGAGCCTGTCTGAGCTAGCGCAGCGTAGAGGATGAAGTCTGATTTGACACAAGTTGCTGATACTCTTCTACAGAAATAGTTACCACAGAGTCGGCAGGGTGAGGAAGTGGTTTAGCATCTTAAAAAATAGCAGCCTGATGAGCCTGAGGGAACCCATGGAGATCATAGCAAATCTCCACGATATGATTGGTCCCCCCACAATGAGTACACGATCGGGAATCACGGCTACGACCACGACTACCTCCCCCTGATATATGACCACCAAAACCATGACCAAAACCACCAATACCAGAACCATGATTACCCATTCTAGAACCACGGCCACCAAAACCACGGCCAGAACCACGTCCACTAAATCCAGAGTCACGACCACGACTGTTAAAACCAGACTCACGGCCACAACCACGGCTAAATGAAGTACCAGAAACAACGGAAGCCAATGCTGAACGATCAGGAGGTGGCGCAAACACAGATACGGAAGACTGACGAAGGCTACTAAATACCCGCTGAGAGAAGGGAGATCGCGAGACCCCAATAGATGATTACGAACAGGACCATATGTGGATGATGCACCAGATATAAACGGCAAGAGGTATATGGTGGTTTGTGGTGGTCGGAAATAATAGCTAGGGTTTCGGCTGATGGTGGCTAGGGTTTCGGCAGCTGCAGCAGTTAGGGTTTTGAACAGATGGAGAGAAGATGTACAGTTAGGGTTTCGGCTGATGGTTGGGGGGGTTTCGTACGGAAGAAGATGTACAGTGGGAGTGATGGTGGCTAATGCCTCCGGCGGCTATGGTGGTGGTTTAAGGTAATGCTCTGATACCATGATAATAGAGATAAGAGAAAGTGTATAGGGTGTTAACCAACCCTAACACACGTAAGCTTTATTTATATTATGTGGTGACTAGTTACATAACATAAGTAACCAATGTGGACTTAGTCCAACTCTATTCTAACAACCGGGTCACAATTTGGCTTCTGATGAATTTGGACTCGAGTATGCATGACGTTGTGGCTGTGTCTTAGAGTTTGATTCATTTAACTCTCATCTTGAGGTTAAGGGACAGAAATATATTCATTTTCCTATGTACATCTTTGTTTTTAGGGTAAAATGGTGTTTGCAAGATGGTATAGTACCGTTATTGTAATAATGGAGTCTATGGGTAGTTCAAGGTGAACTGGTTGCAAAATATGCTGCCTAGGTGAATTTGCAACGAAATGTCAGACACACCTCTAGGCATCTTAAACTGAGTGTCGAGTGTTCAGCACGAGTACTTAATACATTTAGAAGAGGTAATGAAACGTAGTTGGTGGTATACACGAGAATACCTGTAGACATCAACAGCAGTTGGGTAATATTTACTTCCAAGCTGGTTGATGAATTGTTTTCCTGTTAATATGATGGCCCATGGCCATATCCTCTTCTTTGTGGAGTTAAGTTATTTCTAAATATTCTAATGATGCACTCATATTGTTTTTTATACACATGATATCCCCTATTTTGGTAATAAATATGAGTCAGGCAGACACGCTTGTTTGCCATTCAGGATTTGTGATATGAACGTCCTGGGTTTCCAAGTTGATTAATCTAATTTTACTATACGGATTAACGTTTCTGTGTATTATCACATGAATTCAAATAGAAAAAACAACTTCATGTTTCTATGTACTACTGATATTTTGCTGTACTTTAATTTCCACCTGTTCATAGAGCAAGTCAGCTGCGGCGTCTTCAAATTATTTATCCCTGGAGCATTTCAGATGATGGTTTGAGTGAAACTGCTAAAAAACTACCATTACTGGAGGAGCTTCACATATACTCTGGCTTACTTTCAAAAGAAGCCCTCTTAAATGTCGGGCGTTGTTGCCCTCATCTGAAATCACTTAAATTTAACAGTCGAGGGTCCAGGGCCCCGTATATGGAGTATGATGATGAGGCACTAGCTATTGCAGAAACCATGCCTGGACTACACCATCTTCAGCTACTTGGAAACAATTTGACAGATGATGGTTTGAAGGCCATTCTCGACGGGTGCCCTAACCTTGAATCCCTTGATCTGAGGCATTGTTTTAATGTTAATCTCGGAGGGTCTTTGGGGGAAAGATGCTCTGAACAGATCAAATATCTACGGCAACCATACGATTCCACTGATGACTGTGAGTTTGATATGACCTTTTACAATGGATATGACGACGATTATTCACTTGATGATGACTACCCTTCTGGATTTTCTGAGATTGACCTCATGTCCGATGTTGATGGCGATGAATATTTTGAGTTCTCTTGTGGCAGTGATGTTTATGATTATGATTATGAAGATCTCTTTTTCGGCGACGGTGATGACTAATGCTCTGTTCACGTTGAATAGTTTACTGGCGAGAAAGCCCAGGGTATGTGTGGCCCCACATGTTTAATTGATTTCAAGATCACTAGCATTTTACATCTATTTTTCTCCTCTGTTCCATTTGTGTCTAATTTCGTCAATGGTGCCTTGATTTCACCAAGTAAGGTACTTGTGTAGTTGTGTGAATAATTTTTTGAATTGTATTCTTCGGATGGTGGAAGTTTTTTCGAAAATGGAAGTACCTTCTTTGATGATGCAATCTACTCGATTGCTGAAATGGATAACCCAAATGGGACAGAGGGAGGATATAGTATTCTTGGGTCCATTTGAAGTGCACAAGTTTGAATGTCAAAAAAGCGGATGCCGTTTTATTATGTTGGAATTGATCTTATGATGAGATTGTTTGCATTTTTAGGTGGAGATCAATTGCGTTCTACGAAGACATGCTGGGCCAATATTTGCTCTTTTGGGAGAAGATAACTCTTAAGTGGTGTTGACGATCTTTGTCCAGTGCTTTCAATCAGAATGACTAATTTCACAAAGCTGGTTGCTCGTTTTGCATGTATGGCTCACTCTTATATCTAAGCTACTACCATGTAGCTGTTTTGTGAGAATCTTGTCTATTCTAGTGGTGTTCTTTACCCTTTATGCGTCGTCTACATCCCTAGCTGTGTTTGGATATGTTTCGATCAACTTGCAATGTTTTCGTTTGTTAAACACCTGCTTCGGGTGCTCTGTTGATTTCGATGCCTATTGTTATGGATGTTTCCCAGTTCTCTGAGTCCTATTCCCTAATCCCAGTGACATGGGCATCATGCCATACCATTGTGGCCCTTTAAAATCTAATGAAACATCTGAAGTTAATAAACCTTTTGAAGATCAAGCTATCATATTTGCGGATAAAAAAAAAAAGAGATACTCCTATCATATTTAAAAATCTACTGAAAATCTGAAGTTCTGAGTTGGCATTCAGATATCGGAGCCAGTTCCCGCTCGGTCATAGCCATTCCGAGCAATCTTCCTCCTCGTTGCTTGTACTATTAGCGACGCAACGCTAGTTGCACAATTAATAGTATTTTTTCCCTTTATTCAATTTTTTTTTTTTTGCATAGGTTAGTTTCATGTAAAATAGTTGTGAATTATTTGATCGTCTTGATAAGAGATAAAAAATGTAAAGAATCAGGATGGAAACTCAATTTTTATTAAATAAAGACGGCACAACCGAAAAAAATCTGTCCTTTTGATTTATAAGTGTCCTCGTTCAAAAAAGCAGATTTTTTGAGTTTTTTTTTCGTATTTACTCAAAAAAAATTGAGTTTTTTGAGATAGCACTTATGTGTGTTTTAGTGGTTGCTTCTCGGTGATCTCTCCCTCGTCCGTGTGTTATGGAGATAGTAATGTCCAGAAATGACGACGTCCTCTTCGGCATGCCTGATATCATCGATTCATAGGTTAACAGCTTTGGCCTTTATCATTTTTTGCACTTATTGTAGTCTAAGGTTTTGTATTTCAGAGATTTCGATGCTTGATTTCGGAGTTATGTTCCCTTGCTGGTGTTGTATTTTCTGTAAATTGATCCCTCTAAATCCTTTAATCGATAATGGCAATAGTGAATTTGGATTTCCAAAAATAAAAGAAGGTAGGAGACTAGGAGTAGTTATTTTAGAAAGGCATAGTGTTGACTTGAATCTTGAGTTTTTATTTCATTATTTATTGGGTCTATTATTTCATTTCATTTTCTTTTCGAATGCGTTCTGTCCTTCAGTTGAGGCTTCTCATATTCTTGCACCCGTAATATGGACTCTGGAGTGCATTTAGTTGGGCATGGTTACTGCCTTACTGGTTCGGGAGTCCCACATTCAATTGGAATTTATGTTGAATTTTTCGTGCAATTATGCAACCCGTGCCTTGAAATTGATTTAATGTTATCCATAAAATTGGCTTTGGATATGTTGGTTTTGATTGTCGTTATTCCAATTATTTTATTTCATTCTCCTTTCAAATGTGTAATGATAGGAAATCTCTTTCCTTTTTGTTGAGGCTCCTCAGACTCCTCCCCACAAACCGTGTTGTGCATACACTTACATAAGAGTCTTAACTAGGGGTGTGCATAGAGTGGGTCGGGTTTGGCATGAACCTGTCACCCAACTCGACCATGTCGGGCAGGTGTTTTTCGAACCCATAACCGAATCATGTAACTGGCTAAACCTTTTGCCAAACCGCTTCTTCATTTCGAACGGGTTGGACGGGTTGACTGCAACTCCAAAGGAAAAAAATGAAAAATCGAAAGGGTTTTGGTCTCAAAAACCAAGAAAAAGTTGACTGAAAATTACAATTTCTTTCAAGATTACTGTATTATATATATACGTATGAGATTTACCGATTCCGAAGTGTGGATGACTGGATGCAAATCGGTGATGTGATCTTCCCCTCTTTAACTTTGAAGTTTGAATAGAGAGAGATGGTGGAGTGAGGATGCCAGACGGAGTGTGAGAGAAAGAGAGAGACGGTGGACGATGTGCGGCGGAGGCCCTCCCCAGCGGGATTTCTCAGACGTGGAAGGATTTCGGTCGATGAAGGTCGTGGGTTTCGGGGCTGCTAGTTGGGAAGTGCGAAAGTGGAATGATAAGTGCCAAAATATACATATTTTGGTTCTCCAATTTATATTTATTAGTCCTTTATTTTTGTTAACTGATTTTTATTATGTGTTTTTATGTTTATAGGTTGCTCGAGCCCATTGTCCGAGACTTTGGATAAAAAGAAGAATTTATAGAAGTTCTGGATCAAAATGCAAAGTCCTTTAAAGTTAAATGGCTAATGTCTTATAATGTGCAGTCCAAAGACCTTTTATGTTATTAGGAGATTAAAACCCTACTCCTATACAAGTCAGTGGAAGTACTGACTTTTAAAAGACTGCTGCCGTTAATATTGTTTTGTTTCGAATTTTTCTTTTCACCAAGTTATTTGAAGTCTTGTTTAATTGCTCGGACTCATCTCGTGTAATAGAAGCATGTTTCAAATTAGGGTTTCTTTTATTTCTTGCTTAATAATGAATGAGTACTCGTATAGGTAGAGTCACAAGGTGATTAGCACGTCGTGACCAGTTCAGACACTGCTCCTATTTTCAAACAATAGAGAAAAGATAATTTTAGGTTAGTAAAGAACATCCGTTAGATGAACACGGGTATTGTCGGAGCGCATGTGAACAGGAGAATGGGGGACCAAAACTTATTCTCGGTGGCGTATGGGTAAACGACAACAAGAAAGGTTCGCATCTCTCGGAATATCTTTTTCTCTCTAAAATCGAATATTTTTTTAAGAACACTGAATGTAGTAGGTTAATCCAGACTGGGTGCGAGTGTTAAGTACCCTACAACCATACCTCCGTTTTAAATATTTGAAAAGAACAATCAATTTCTTAGGTTTTAGTTAATCTCAATCAAATCGACTAGGGGTGACTACCTAAGAGCTCGTTAAATTAGAACAATCCGAGTTTTTAGTCAACATACATCACCGTCTCTATGGATTCGACTCTGGACTTATCAGATATTGTGTTGTGTCGGTCTCTGCCTTACGCTGGGACAACTCATTAATTTAGAACTAGAAAATCGTTAAGCATGGAACGAGCTGCTAGGGATTACGAGTAGAATATATTTAAATACTCCTATATAAGTTTTGGGTTGGGTCAGGTTCACCGGGTTCATTAGATGTCGACCTGTTGTTAACCCGAAACCCGATTTTTTGCCGGTTTTCAAACCCACTAAAGATATAGGTACTGACCGGCTATGAGGGAAATCGTACCGATGGCCGCGTCCGGTCGTCTTTGGCCACCGAACGGCCGATTCGAGCCGTTAAAAAATTATATAAAAAAAAACCGAGGGACCCAACGCGAAAATCAACGGCATCCGAGATGTGTAGGGTGCTTGATCTGAGCATCTATTTTTCGTGTATATACACCTCTTTTTTCTTGTGTATATATTTATATACACGAAAAATGGGTGCTTGATCCAAGTACCCTATACACCTTAGATGTTGTTGATTCCTGTATAAGGTCACTCGGTTTTTTTTTTTAGAATTTTTGGACTGCTCGGATCGGCCGTCCGGTGGCTAGAGATGACCCGGCACGGCTGTCGGTACAATTTTTCTCCCCGACCGGTCGGTGTATATAGCAGCACTCTTTCAAACCGCACCCAACTGAACTAAAAACTCAAAATTGCCCAAAATCCTTTGGGTCGGGTCGGATTCACGGGTTATCAAGTAGCCTGCTCGGCCCTAACTGAGATACACGCGAGCTGGTTGAACATTCTTGACCGTGGAAAAAAAAGAGAGAGGCCTAAAGTGGAGGGGGCTTGAGAGTTCTCCACGGGGTTGTCCACATTCTAATGATAGAGCACATCATTGGGAACGTGGTCATATCTATAGCACTAGTAATAGAGTGTAATTTCCATCAACCTTGATGATGGTGTGGCCTAGTCTTGCAAAAAACCCTAACCTAACCTAGCTACTGAGACCTAACCTACTACTAGTAGCACTGCACTATCGACTGCACATATATAGGAGGAATTTATTTCAATCATTAAATGTGGTGTATTTATGTACACACCCCATACCCATAGGCTGAAAAGACTACGAAAACAGGCCTATTCCTTTTTAGTACTAGCTAGGTCATAAGTAGATGATACAGATTATTTTGGGGCAAATTTCACTGACCTCCCCTGAGGTTTCTGACACGAACAGAAACCTCCCCTGAGGTTTCTGAAATGACACTGCCCTCCCCTTCTTTACCCGACAATATCAAGGGACCCCCCTGCCGTTATCTTTCCGTTAGAAAATGGATGGAAAAGGTGATGTTGTACTATAATTTTTACAATACCTATACTACTCTCACCAGACTCTTTACCCCTCTCATTTATAAAATATAAAATACAAACATCTCTACACTTTGTGCTCATTTCACTTTGAGATTTTATCCTTATTTAAAAGGATTCATATTTGTTAATTTTCTGTCAAACTCTTGTGAATTATTGGTTCGTCTTGATAAGAGGAATTGAAAAAAGTAAAAAATTAAGACTTTTACCAAATATTTTGAGAAATTCAATATTTTGGGTAAAAGTAATAAATTTATACTCTTTTGATTCCTCTAGTTGAGAAAAACCAATAATCGACAAAAATTTAACGCAAAACTAGCAAATACGAAAAAAATTCAAATATGAACAAAAATCAAAAAGCTTAAAAATCCCACAAACAAGCCTGCATGAAAAAATTGAATATGAACAAAAACTAAAAAGCCTAAAAATCCCACAAACAAATCCAATTTTTTTTTCTTCGTGCGGGCTTGTTTGTGGGGTTTTTTAGGCTTTTTAGTTTTTGTTCATATTTGAATTTTTTTCGTATTTGCTAGTTTTGCGTTAAATTTTTGTGAATTATTGGTTTGTTTCAACGAGAGGAATCAAAAGAGTATAAATTTATTACTTTTACCCAAAATATTGAATTTCTCAAAATATTTAGTAAAAGTCTTAATTTTTTACTTTTTTCAATTCCTCTTATCAAGACGAACCAATAATTCACAAGAGTTTGACAGAAAATTTACAAATATGAATCCTTTTAAATAAGGACAAAATCTCAAAGTGAAATGAGCACAAAATGTAGAGATGTTTATATTTTATATTTTATAAATGAGAGAGGTAAAGAGTCTGGTGAGAGTAGTATAGGTATTGTAAAAAGTATAGTACAACATTACCTTTTCCATCCATTTTCTAACGGAAAGATAACGGCAGGGGGGTCCCTTGATATTGTCGGGTAAAGGAGGGGAGGGCAGTGTCATTTCAGAAACCTCAGGGGAGGTTTCTGTTCGTGTCAGAAACCTCAGGGGAGGTCAGTGAAATTTGCCCATTATTTTGGCAGAACAGAGAGAGACTAGGGTAGGCTACTAGGCTACGTAAGACTTTTTGGCCTTAATTTGTCCAATTGCATGGTAATGGTATAGTACTCCTATATACGTAGATTAGCTATATACACTCTCTCTTCTGTACATGTTACAGCTAAGCTAGCTCAAGTTACGGTGCATGCAAAGCTCACGTGAAAGCGTCCTCTCCATTTTTGCTTTTCTGATCTAAAGCAGTAAAACAAATGGAATCTGAGGAGTACGTGCCACCTTGTCTTTGCCGGTGCTCAGCCACCCACGGCCTACCACCGGTGGCTGTTGGGAGGGTGGGTGGTAAAGTAAAGGACAAAAGGTGTTTTCTCCCACTTTGGTTTCAGCTTACCTCGATCGTTACTATTATTCTCATTTTGGGTCTTTAGTACAAACTTTTTTCTTTGTGTTTTTAATAATTTGTTTTTAAATTATTATTCTTATTTTGTATTTATCTCTCTTCATTTTTTTTTTATAAATATTTCTCTTCATTTATTATCCTTAAAAATCTCATTCAAAACACTAATCAAATACTGTAGAATCTTAATCTCTTTTTGAAACCCTGGGATAACAACCGTGATTGAGTTATACTCCTATGAGTTATAGGTCTCTTCTCGTTTCCATCATGTACGGAACTAGGGATTGATGTCATTAATGAGGGCCAAAAAAAGACGTCGATTTGGTTGTGGATGCATGGGGATACTAGTGGAACCTTTTCAAACAACACGTTTTTAGAAGGAAATTAAAAAGAAACCCATGTGATACGTTGTAACTTGTTAATTACTGTGGTTTTGAAAACAAAAATAAACCGTACATCAGCCAGTTCGTTTGCTTGAACCTTTATTTAAAACAAAAAAACAAACAAACAGGGAGGTCATTTAATCTAACGAATCACCTTTCAAACGATCAAGATTTTCGATTCGTTGAAAGGTTTAGTAAGATTTGAAGTTGATTTGGCTCGATCAAGATTTTCGAGGTTCAAATCGGGTGGTGATGATTCAACGGTAAAACATCATATCAGATTGTAACGAGATTTGGCGGGTCATTTAAACATGACAAAATAAACACATCAAACAGTGCCGACCTTTGATTTGGACGTTCTGAAGTACATGCTGGCTTTGCGACCCAGATTAGGATTCTCACGACCAACCTTTTGACCTTTAACCTGAGAGAAGACTATTCTAATCAAAAAATGACATGCCTCATCACTATGCTATGCACACACAGATATTTTTGAATACTTACCATATCAAGTGACCATTTGACTTTTGGGGAAAATTTGGCCAATTCGACGTCGTTTAGTACCTGTTAGGAAACTGTGCATTCCTCTTTAGATTGCCTACATCAGTATAATAAGTGGTCACGTACGTTCCTTCTTCGCAAAAGTAGTAAAAATGGAGGTGAAGCAAAATCGGGTGTTCACATGCATGGTGTATATTTGGTATATATATAAATCAAATTATGTACCCATACTTTTATTGTTTGTCGCGACAAAAGCATCATCATCGGCCATCCATTCGACACATCCTACATGCTGCTTTTTTTTGAATTTATAATAAAAGGACTGGCGGTTGTCACGTCGGCCCCCACACTTTTTGGCCTTTACACTTCAAGCCATCAGATTGAAAAGCCTCGACTCCACGCTCATACGTACTACAGCTTTTAGAAAAACGAAAATGCTAGTAGTAAAAAAAAAAAAATCTACTTCTTGTTGTTTATGTGTATGAAAATCCACTTAATGGTCTACTTTGTTTGGTTTACATCTTTAAAAGTTATTTTTGAGAGTTGAGTGGTAATAAGTGGAGAGAGATAGAGAAAAAAATTTATTAAAAATTATGCTGAGAGTTAAAAGTTACTCTCAAAAAGTTAAACCAAGTGGACACAAAATCTAAGACGGGTCAATTTTAGTTGGATATGTAACATGAGAGAAGATATGATAAAACTGCAGATAATATATAGGTGCAGTGGCGGACGCAGGATTCTAAGTGTGCGAGGACCAAATCACATGTATTCATAAATTAACAACAAAATATTATCCTTATATAATTGTAGCACAATTTTGAAGGTACCTTTCTTCATAATTTTCACAAACAAAAGTCTAAAGTACACTAGAAATAATGAGATAATCGGGAGGTGTGCAGAGGCTCCGGACTCCGCTTGCACCCCCTTGCCCCTGTATACGTGAAACATGATATAGATGATTTGTTTGAGTGATTTATAGAAGATGAGATATGTATATGTTTGGTTTCTTTTGAGTTGGATATAGAACTAAAAGAGAACGACATTTTCGAAAGTGAAAAGACGAATATGATAACACCACCTCTCCCTAGTCTAATTGCATAAATGGACTACATCCGGATGACAAATATCGGATATAAGTACTTTGAGTATACTGGAGTGATAGTAAATTTGCCTTTTATATCCCGTTGACAAACGTGCTGTAAATGTCAAAAATAAAAATAAAAATAACATTCGCTTCGTGAGATCGCTATCCCGTTAAAGTCACCTCTAGCTTGACATTCAGTTATAGTACCGATAATTAACTTCTTAGACAAGGAATTTTGTGAGACAAGTGTGATTGTGTTTAATAAAAATGTTAAAGACACATACATTTATATACATATCTTGTACATACACTTTTATGGGTCTCACCAATATGATTTAAACAGCTCATTATTTTTAAAATAATATTTTAAGAGTTTCTGTAAAAATTCAACTCTATAGGATATCGGTAAGGGATTTTTCAGAAATTGCAGTACAAATCAGATTGTTTCACCCTATGATTTCTGAAAAAGCCCTTATCGATATCCTATCGAGTTGATTTTTTACAGGAACTCTTAAAAAATTATTTTAAAAATAATGAATGTTTCGGATCATATTGATGAGACCCAAGATGGACCCCATAAAAATGTATGTGCAAGATATGCGTAAAAATGTATGTACAAGTAGCATGACTGGTGTTTAATACATTAAACTAAACACTGGGGAGTATTTAATATTTATGGATCATCTTGTGGAAAAAGGAGTCCATAACCCACATAAAGTCATCCCCAAATTAATCTCTTTCTCCCACAAGAATACATTTTTAAATCTCAATTTTTTATTACATATATATATATACACATACACACAAATTATCCAGTGAGGGATCTTGTACGATTCTACCATGCGGACCTTCCATTTTCTGAGCAAATTTTGATAATCTGAGTCACTCAAAGTGTGAAGAACATGATTTTAAGTGTATCCATGAGAAATCAGCAAAAAAAAATGACCAGGAAGGACTTGATTTGAGTAATTTTTTATTCAACCGTTCAATGAAAGCTGCTCCGATCAAGCCTTCCAGGTAATTTTTTTTGCCGATTTCTCGCGGATACTCTAAAAATTATGTTCTGATCACTTTGAGCGGCTCAGATAATCAAAATTTGATTGAAAAAGCAGGGTCCTCACGGTGAAATCGTACGGGATCCCTCACTGGATAAGGACTGTATACACACACAGAGCTTTCTATAAGGACCATCTTAACTTGGTAAAATGTAGACCTCTTCTTTCTCGATCAAGTTTTGATGATCCGAACCGTTCAATGTGTTTAGAACGTGATTTTAAGGGTACCCGTGAGAAATCAATAACAAAAAAGACTGAGAAGGGCTTGATCTAAGCAATTTTTCATAAATGTTGAAAGAAACTATTTTATAAAAATTTGCACGGATCATGCCCTTCCCTTTTCTTTTTTTTGTCGATTTTTCTCGGGTTCCTTTAAAATCATGTTCTGAACATATTGAACGGTTCAGATTATCAAAATTGGATTGAAAAATGGGAGCTCCGTATTTTAGCAAGTTAAGATGGTCCTTATAAGCAGCTTTGTGTATTTGTGTATATATATACACACAGCTTTTTGTAAGGGAGTCATTACTTAGCTTAAGTAAAGACTTCACATTTTCTGATCAAATTTTTATGATCGAAACCATTGAATGTGTTTAGAACGTGATTTTAAGGAATTCTGTGAGAAATTAGCTAAAAATATAACCAGAAAGTGCTTGATACAAATAACTTTTCATAAAGTCCGCATATAACTATGTTTATGAAAAACTGTTTGGATCAAGTACTTTCGGATTATATTTTTAGCTGATTTCTCGCGGTGATCCTTAAAATCATATTATGAACACATTCAACGGTTAAAATCATCAAAATTTGATCAAAAAATATAAAATCGTTAGTTAAGCCAGTCCAGACCAACAACACAAAACCCGAGTTCAAGTTTTCTCCTCCTACCTGTCAAAAATACATTTAACTAATTCTAACACTCTTTACCGTGAATTTAAAATTATCGAAGTCAACAAATTTCAATTTGAAATTGCACTCAAAAGTCCAACTGTCTGTCATCATGTGTTACGTAAGTGTTCGCTCCATCGGATTCTTTTCTCTACAGAGAGAGTCAAAATTTTAATATCCTGTTTAATTTGTTGGTTTCCCTAATACTATAATTTACTAATGTAATGGTGGCATGCAGGTCTTGTATGTTAGCTTTGGGACAAGTTACTTCCCCTACTTTCTACGATATCACTTGAGTAAATACTAATACTCCCAGCTCTTACTAATTAAAAATACATGCTAGAAGCTGCTAAAACTTACGCAACTGTTGGCGCTACTACTCATCGATTAGTAGTAGTTAATAATTGGACAACTCTCAATTAATTAATCTCCGTGAAATTCAAACATGATACATCAAAGAGGATACACTTTATTGTTTTCTAATGCCCGTCCGTTTGGCAAACCCTGATTGTTTACTGCTGAATTAAGTTATAGTACTAGCAAATCGGTAGAAAGTGTAATTTTACTACGTTATATAAAAACATCACAAAACTTCCTGGATATAGAGATGCTTTCTGCATATAATATAAATATAGTATATCGAACGGATCTCTCTCATCTATCTTTCCATTCCATTGTCTCTCCTCTCATTTCCACTTTCTCATCAATCATCATAATGATCACCGGTCATCACTCTTCTCATTTCCTAACCTTTTCAATCTTGTCATGTTCCTCTGCCTCCAAATCATTGAAACCCATCAAGTACCTCTGATGTAATAAGTGGGACAATAAAACTAGAAAAATCCTAACAACAGAGTACAATATGTAAAAAGTATGTTGATAACTGAGAAAAAATATGTATTAAAATAGGGAAAAGTTTATTAATATTCAAACTTATTTAAAATTATTATTATATTATCCTCCGCTTATTGAACAGAGGTTAGCAAGACCGATTAAATTATAAGATTGTATATACATGCAAGAAAGAAGAGCACTTCTTGATTTGAGAGAGATCATTCCGACTTTGTTGACTTGAGATTCTGAACCATCGATCCTCTCTTAAAACTTAATTTTTAATAAATTTTCTAGAAACCCTTATCACTTTACTTAAAAAGCTTTCCCCAAAACTTATACTAGTACATATCCTTTTAGGGTCCCTCATCATAGTAGTGCACCAGAGTCCTCAAGCAGAATAAATTGGTGTGAATTCTAGACATTTATGGATGGAGACTTTTTGTTAATGTAAGATTGGAGTAATAATAATTCATCCATTTTTGGAAGGAGAGAACACAAGAGTGAGGCGTGGCGAAGTGAGTAACATGCCACGTGGGAGAATGTGAGTGGGTTGATGTGTCAAACAGGTATTGGTTACTACTATTTCGGTTGTGAGGCCCGGTGGGGTAAAGAGTAGAGAGGGGGTATGAGACAAGAAGGGGACAGGGATTTAATATTGTAATGTGGGGTGGTAGGGCTGCCTGGTAGGCAGGATGGTAGCGAGAGACAAAACCCCATGTTAGCTCTTGTCACACCCAATCACTACTCTCACATGCCATTCCCTTTCCCTTTTATAAAACTTCCACTTGATTGAAAATGAAAGCTCTTTCCAACGTTAGTCTATTCTGTTCATTTGATTAACGAAAATAATATCACAAAAAGTGAAAAGAAGAGAAAATAAAGTAAAAGAAAAGAAAAAGATAAAGAAAAAGTGTATTTTTTCTTGCATTACTTTGATTAGGATGAAAGTTTTGTAAGAAAATAAGACAATTAGCGTAATTATTGTTGATTCTCACAAGAACATAAAATTCCTCTGCAATTTTTATGAAAAAAAGCAAGGCAAACTCTCTAGTTTTAGAAGGTTGTAGAGGAAAGTTTATTTTCTATCACTTTCTAGGACTTTTTTGCTAAGTGAACACCAATATATATATATATATATATATATATATAGAGAGAGAGAGAGAGAGAGAGAGAGAGAGAGAGAGAGAGAGAGAAATTTTCAAGTGAGGGATCCCTCATTTTGTTAAAATGAGAGACTTTCATTTCCCGATCAAATTTTAAAAATTCGAACCGTTCAATGTGTGCAGAACGTAATTTTAAGGGTTCTCGTGAGAAATCAGCAAAAAAAATGACCGGGAAGGGCGTCATCCGAGCAATTTTTTTTGAACCGTTCAATGAAAACTGCTCGGATGAAGCCCTTTCCGGTCATTTTTTTTGCTAATTTCTCGCGGGGACCCTTAAAATCACGTTCTGATCACTTTGAGCGGCTCGGATCATCGAAATTCAATCGGGAGGGGGAGTCCCGCATTTTAATAAAATGAGGGATCCCTCACCGGAATCTAACTATATATATATATATATATATATATATATATATATATATATTCTCTTCCTTACACTTTTTACTATTATCTCACTAATCAAACAATAGAAGATCTGACAATCACTGCTTAGTGCAGTTGGTCAATCATTGCCTCCCCTTGGAGGAAGGTCTTGGGTTCGAGTCCCACAGAGGGCAAGCCCTTTAGGGGACCAGAGCTATGGATAGCTTCTGGTCTCTCCGTGCTAACCCCCTAACAACCCTACTAACCCCCGCTGATGTATATCGCCGTGGAAAAAAAAAAAAAACAATAGAAGATCTAACTACTACTAATAGAATCTTTTTTTTACAGTAGTATCTCACTCCATATTGTTTGTCAAATAAATGCTCACCATAAGATGAATGAAATTTTTTCTATCTGTGCTGATTCACATATCAACAACATGATCAGTGTCGAAATAAAGCCTCATAAATTTGTGTTAATTACTTTTTCTAGTAAGTTGTACCCTTAAGAATTAATGTGAAAATAAATAAATTAATGTGAAGTCTTTGCTTGTTAAGTAGGCTCATTAAAGCTACAAAAGAGTAAAAGGCGACCCAAAGATCAAACCACATTTGGGTAAAACCAACCCTCAAAAAACCAAGCCAATTGGATCTCAGTAACTTGGTGAATAAACCACATTTGTAAACAATAGTAGTATAATTTTTTGGACTTTTATAACAGCCCAATAATGTAGTTCGTTCACTAATTAAGTTTCCAATATATCTAATCAACTTAATTTTTTTCAAGTTTGTTCAAGCGTTGAACCGGTTCAGACTTTTTTTTTTTTTTTTTGGCTCGGGACATTGCCTGTATTTTGGACATACCCGTGAAGCTGTGCCTTAGGCTCAGCAAGCCCCCAGGTCCCTAGCTAATGTTGGATTTGAACAAACAAAAATGTGGCGGATCAAAAAAAACAACAAACAAAAATGTGCGGCACTTTTGTCCATTCTTTGGTGGTTGCTCATATTACTTATGAGTAAAGCTACTCCTCTCTACTTATTTTCAATTACTCAAAATTGACTCTTTCGAATGCATGCTCTAATTAGAGGTTTCTTACTAGGGTGCCGGACAATTGGTTGGTTCTTCGGTAAAATTGGTAAACTTGTTATTAGGGGTGTGCACGAGCAGGCGGGTCGGGTTTGCGCCGAACCCGCCACCCGATCACATTGGGTAGAACATTTTGGGACCCACAACCGAACCGAGATACTGTGAAAACCGTCTAAGAAACCAAATTTTTTGACCAGTCGGGTCGGACCCGTCGGGTTAGTCCAAACACATAACGGGCCTGTGTTTGATCTTCCCCAAAATCAAACCCAAAGAATCTGGATTTAACTAATGGGCCACTTTGAACAGGGACTCACGGCTAATCCTTCGATGGTGGACGAGAGAGAGAGAGAGAGAGAGAGAGATGGTGGACGCGATGGATGCTCACGGCTTGGAGGCGACATTCAGATCTGGAGTTGTGGAGTACTGTGTAGGGTTTTGTTTGGGACGTCTGGGGCAACAGGAAGGGAATGTTCTTTTTATATGTATACATATTACCTTCAGGTCGGCTCAGACCTGACGAGTTGGACGGACATAACCCCGAACTCCGAACCGAAAACAGATTTTTTAGTAGAAGCTAACCCGCACCCGACCGAAGCACTTACTCGGACCCGCTCGAAACCCTTTGGGTTGGGTCAGACCTGCGGGTAGGCGGTTTTTTTTTGCATAGGCCTACTTGTTATGGGAGAGGTTGCTAATGGAACCATCAATTGATCACTCACAGATTGTGCACAAATATATCTTCGCTGGACCCTCGCCTCAACATTTATTTTTTGCTAAGTAAAAAGATTTTATTAATCTTTGAAGAAGAATACAAAGATTAAATGGATCTCAGGCACAACAGCAAAACGCCACCCGAGAACCAAACCCAAGGAAGGAAAGAAACCAACCTAAGTAAAAAGATTTTATTAATCTTTGAAGAAGGGTACATCGATTAAATGGATCTCTGGCATAGAGACAAAACACCACCCGAGAACTGCTTCGTTCATCGATATATCAAAAAAGATCACCCCAAGCGTGGGGTATAAACGTCCAATTGAAACATAATAATCTGGAAGATTGGGATTGTACCCACGGGAATAGTTAGTACGGCTTTGATGGATTTGTAGAAGTAAGCATGGATTTTCGACTTTTAGGCAGCCAACTTTGTTTTATGTATGCGGTGGAAAGTAAAAAGGCTAAATTAAAAGGGAATAAATTAGGATAAAAAGCAGGTTAGGTCTAGGAATTACTAACACCCACGACTCGAGTTAAATCACATTTTCACCCAATTACGCGGTTTAAGATACTCAATTTAGGTTATTAAACCAGAAGATAAGATGGTTCAATTACCAAGTTAGCTCTAGAATTTATTTAGCAAACACCTCGAGCAACAGAGCTCCAAGCATCATGTGTGGTAAGTAGGCGATACTTTTGCATACACACGATCAATGAAATTAACACCTTAGCAATTTGACAAATAAACCCGAACTACACATCGATTTTTGAATCAAAGATTCAACCTTTATGGTGAAAAACGCAATTTTACTCGAGCCATGTGGTGCTAATCATCCCATGACCTAACCTTAGAAAACTACTCACACATATCTATGAAGATAAAAATAAGCAAAAATCTACTAAGCATAGTGAAATAACAACACTTGAAGAAAATTAGATTAAACGATAGATCAGAGTAGCGGCTATAACTTTAATGAAGACAAAAGTAGCAAAAACTAATTAACTAAAGCAGAAAATTAGAATTAAAGTGCTGGAAATGAAAAATAATTCAAAAAGTAAGCAAATCTAGGCTAGATTTAAAATTATGCAATACAATCTCTTTTGTACAAATGACATCATGCCTTTTATATCCTCCAAGGTACGCGGACGGAATATTTCAAGATGCCTTAAAAATGTCCCTCCGAAGCCCTCGGTACTGATAGCAAAAGCCTTGCACTGCTATGATAAGAGGCTCGGTACCGATAGGGGTCAAAAGATGGTATCGATGCCGAGTTGGACTAAGACTGTCGCTGGGGTCTTGTAAATATACTCGGTACCGATGGAAAATGAAGTGTGGAACCGATACCGAGAGAACTAAGGTTTGCGTCACTGAGAACTCAGTACCGATAGGAAATGACATGCACCGATACTGAGATGTTATCTCTTGCACTTGTTTCTTGCTCTCTGTCTTGGCCATTCTCAAACCGACGAGTCACCTTCGTGTCCTTGAGCTTTAAGACTCCTGTTTTGAACGATTTTTCTACAAAACGAAAATAAAACCCCTTACGTGCAAAAGTACTTAAAAACAGCCAATTAAAGAATTAACTTAAACCAAATAGAGATTTAGCGTACCCTAAATTGCATTATCTGGTGCTTATCAAGAACCAAACCCAAGGAAGGCAAGAAACCAACCGACCAAAAAACCCAAAATCTACAACCAAAACCAAACATGCCAAAAAAAAAAAAAAAAAAACACTCTAAGCAACACATGAAATCGGCCAACACCCAAAAACAAACGCCAAAAAATAGATCAACCTGAAAAAACACAACCAAAAAGCAGACAAACCTTGAAGTTAAAATTCCAAAGATAGAGAAACCCTTTTTTTTTATCGGCAAAAGATGTAATTTGATTAAAAACGAGGAAAGGGGAAAGATCCAACAAAAAGTTGGATGATACATCATAAGAGCAAAACCCAAAACACCCAAAGGTCTACAATAGTCCAAAACAATAAAACATTACAGCTCAACCCTACACCCAAATAAAACAAATGAAAGCTCAAACACCCTAACCCGATCCAACCAGAGATCGGCCCACCCAAACTAGCACGCAAACCCTAACCACTTCAATCTCCACCGCCGCACAAACCATCGAAAAATCAGTCTCGCCGTTAAGCCAAGCCGGCCTCTCCAAGATGCAAAGACTAGCGGCGGAAACCGGCCTACGACAACGAAAAATCAAAGCAGACAAGGCATAGGTAAAACCAGCCACCATCAAACTCATCAAACCTCCAAAACAAACCCTTGCACTAGATGAAAAACCAACAACAGCACAACCTAGAAATGACGAATTGTTGGCCCCGCACCCGGATGAGAACTCAGAGTGGCTGATGACCAAACTTCGGCACACAAAACGACCGGAGCAACCCAACCATAGGAGCCACATCCACCTCACCACCACCGATCAAACACCGCCATTTTCATCGATCATTTTGAATATAAGAAAGAAACTTGCAAAACATAAGTTAGAGAAACACTACCGGACACTACCGCACCACCGCCCACCACCAGATCTGTACCAGCGTCGCCCCACCACCCTCCTCCGTCCAAACCCACCAACATATCCATCAGCCACCAACAACTTTGAAACAGAAACCACAACTGCCACCAAACAGAGATCGGATCAAGGATCCGACAATGGTGACAGAGAGATCTAGATTGGAGCCACCGAAGCATCAGGGAATGGAGGAACCCACTACCGTACATCTTCGTCGCACCCCCAATAGCCGTTAGGCATACCCATTTTCAACCAACAATGGAAAAAACGGTTGGGGCCCGGCAGAAATGCACAAACACAAAATCGCGCGCCGTTAGGCCCAAAGCCGCCATACCAAAATACCGACGAGGCAAAACTGTAGAAGGGGTAAACAGAGGGGAAAAAACGAAAGAGGGATAGAAGGAGATAAAATGGTCACATCAGGAGAGGGGAGGAAGGAGAGAGAGGAAGAGCGGGAGAGAGACGAGGAAAAATGAGTCCGGGGGGATGAGGGCGGGAGGCACCTCCCCACCCTGGCGGCACAGAGAACCCTTGCATAGGAGATGTTTTAGAGAGAGAGACAAGTCTTTTACCTCTCTCAACTTTACCTTGAAATCATTAGCCTCTTCCAAAAAATCATCTCCATTCAAATCATAGAGAGCATTGATTTTATCCACAGTTTCATTTTCCTACATTTAATGAATTTCTTTACTATGAAATTTCTCCCCCCTCTAGGTTTGATGCCCAACTTGGCATCGAGATTCAACCTCTTGCGAGCTTCCATGAAAAGAGAGTTCCTATTTTATATATCATCGAAAGATAAAGAAGAAGATGTGACTTTTTTTTTCTAGAATTCAAGTTATCAACCTTGACCCCAAAATCTATAGATGCCTCAACATCTATTGCCTGCGCATCATTATTATCTCCCTCCGACAATTACAATGGTCGCTACTATTCCTGTATTTGGCCCGCCGCGTTTAGTAAAGAATATAAATAAGGCGTGCAATATAGTTATTTTAATAGCTGTTCAAGGTGAATTATTCTTTTGTTTACCGTAATTTATGCATTTTTAATGGAATTCTCTCTAGAAATGAAAAAGAAAAAAGGAAAAAGTTGAGAAGTGCCTTCGTTTTCTTTTTCATTTTCATTTTAGTACTATTTGTATATGTGTATACACTTTTTACAACATGGGCTAGTGGGGAAAACTGAATTTGGCATTACATGCTTTATGTCTTTCAAGGAAGTTATTTTAATTAGTCCAATGATTCCTTTTTTTCTTTTGGATCTGATTTGTTCAATAATTTTAAAGAAAGTCTTCAATACACATCTCTTTAAAATGTGTATCATATGCACCTATTGTGTAGTTCATGTTGTACCACCTCATAAAAAATTACTTATAGGACCGATCATTTATAACATTTTATTTCGTATCGTAACTTTTATACTAAAAATTCGTAATTTTTCATCAATATGATTCGTAATTTTTCATCAATATGATTCGTAAATTTTTAGGAATAGATTCACAATATTTTGGAAATCATAACATTTTGGTGTGTTTCAATAAAGATGTATATAATACACACCAAAATAAGAGATATGTATTGTAGCATTTCCCATGATTTTATCATAGTAGTAGTAACATTTAATTAACCTAGTAATTATATATATAAGTCCTAATGAGACAATTTTAAAGCCGTTCTGATGTTTAAGGGTTTTTTTTTTTTTTTTTTTTTTATGCCAAGTGGCCCACATTGTCCCTACTTCGCACAAGATACTTCCCACTATGTGCGCGGCGCGTTTTAGTGGGTCCCATCCAAGTTACTAGAAAGGATGACCTCATCAAAGTCAGGGTTTTCATCTCAAAAATAAACAAACAGAATCTCTGTGCAAGATTAAACTAATTGAACCTAAAGATAGTTTAGCTAGTAAATAGTACTAAAGTATATGTTTAGCCAAGGGTGGCAAATTTAAGGAAGACGCATTTATCAACCCAAATTCATCCATCAGAAAATAGACTCAATCCAGCCCATTTGGTAGTTGGGTTAGAATGGGTCAAACCCATCTAACTAATTTATTAATTGGGTCTTGAT
Organism: Rhododendron ovatum; assembly: GCA_019656835.1. NCBI lineage: Eukaryota > Viridiplantae > Streptophyta > Magnoliopsida > Ericales > Ericaceae > Rhododendron > Rhododendron ovatum. The sequence goes on along the minus strand of CM033793.1, from coordinate 19,001,530 downwards.
TGATCAACTTAAATGATTCAATAAGTCATATACATAACCCAACAAAAAAACTCCCTTTCATCAGTGACAAAAACCCTTAATCAGTCGACTCTAGTCCCCGCTCATTGGTTTGTTCAATTCAAACAAAGAAAATTTTGGAGGCTTCGGACTAATCTCAGCCATTGATGATGCGTAATGGGCCCACGGGGAATGCTTGCTTTTTTTGAAAAAAAATTACAACCCAAAAAAACTACGAAAATAGTACTTCAGGATCCATAACATTTTGGTTTATCTACACCCCAACTACATATATTGTCATCGGAATCGCTATCAAATCCATGTATCCAGAACTTAATTTGCCCAAAAGATCTAAAGATTTGTTGCCTTCTCTCTCTCACACACATTTTTAACAAAAAATGCTGCACTCCAATTCTGGGCTTGACGTGGCCGCTTGGTGTTTCACTAATAACTTTTTTCACTTTTCACTTTTTTCGTTTTGTCCTTATTTGAATTTTTTTCTCGTTTGATAGTTTTGTGTCAATTTTTTTGACTTTTAATCGGAAAAGTAAAAAAAAATTACTTTTATCCAAATATTTTGAACAATGATCACTTTTAAGTTAAAAAAGTAATTCATTCTTCAAAATATTTGGGTAAAAGTACATTTTTTTAACTTTTTTGATGACCAATCAAAAAGTCAAAAATATTTGGTGTAGAACAAACAAACATGAAAAAAATTTAAATAAGAACAAAATTATAACTTTTAGAAAAAGTTTGGTGGAACACATTAGACCGTTCCACTAACAACTTATTTCAATTTTTTCACTTTTTTGGTTTTGTCCTTATTTGGATTTTTTTTGTGTTTGTTCGTTTTGTGCCAAATTTTTTTGACTATTTGCTTTGGTAGTATTTATCATGCACTTTTGGGACCTGAGTTTGAAAAGTAAATTTTTTTTACTTTTAGCCAAATATTTTAGACAAGTATTTTTTTTAATTAAAAGTGGTCCTTGTTCAAAATATTTAGATAAAAGTAAAAAAATTTACTTTTCCAATTCGAATCAAAAAGTCAAAAAAATTTGACGCAAAACAAAAAAAAGGGAAAAAAAATTAAAATAAGGACAAAACCAAACTTTTTCTAAAAGTCTTAGGTTGGGTCCAGAAACAAAAAAAGAACTTATTTTTTTTTTGAATAAAAAGGGTTGTTCCGGAAAATAAGAAGGAGGGTAATTATTTTGGTAGAATTTATATAGTTACCAATGGGTGGCGGGAGGGAAATCGTACCAGCGGCAGCACTGGGCCGTTTTCGGCCACCGGACGGCCGATCCGAACCGTCCAAAAATTCTAAAAAAAAAAACCAAGGGGACTCTCGCGGGAATCAACGGCATCCGAGGTGTGTAGGGTGCTTGATCCGAGCACCCCTTTTCCGTGTATATATGAATCATCATATATACACGAAAAAGGGGTGTTCGGATCAGGCACCGTACACACCTCGGATGCCGTTGATTCCCGTGTAGGCCCCCTTGGTTTTTTTTATAGAATTTTTGGACGGCTCGGATCAGCCGTCCGGTGGTCGGAGACGGCCAGGTGCTACCGCCGGTACGATTTCCCTCCGCCGGCGCCCATTATCATATCAACAGTCTTTTTTTTTTTTTGTATAAGGCAACTTCAAGCTTAAAAATCATGTGTTTACGCAAATAATTTTCCTACTACTATGGATCTTGTTTGATAGATCTCATTGAGATCTTTAATACGGTGCAAAAAAAATTGAATTTTTTTTCATTTACATTATTTTTGAGTTTGAAAATATGAAATGAATTTTTTAAGAAGGATTTTGTGGAATGCCCCTTCTTATTTTTGAATTAGAAGTGGCAAAATAAGTACTCATTTTTTAAGAAGGTTTCCGGAACGGAGCCTTAGTGGAACACCACCTCCTTCTTGAGAGCTATATTTGGAGAGAGAGAGAGAGAAAGAGTAGCTTTGACAGCCTGGGTTATAGAGAGAGAAGCTTTCACGGCCAGAAAGAGAGAGAGAAGTTAGTCATTTTAAATTTTAGCATATAATATGTAATTGAGTTAATAGGCGGGTCGGATTTACTTCTAAATAAATGGGTCAGCTTGGGTATGGGTAATTAGACTCATAATTAATAGATCTAAATGGACCAGTGACCCATTAAAGACCCAACCCATTTATAACTTGCCCAATTCTATCTAAACTCGTTCATTTGCCACCTCTAATTTAACCTAAACATGAACGAGTTTAGGTATATTAGGATATGTATCAATCAGGGTGACTTTTAGTGGGTGTGAAAAACTCAAGGTCGATTGAAACGAATGGTTTGAATTACTACTTTTTTGAGACGAACTAGTCAAATAGGTTGCATGTTAGAGGTCACAATGGACACCCAAATCTCACAAATTGATGTATGCCCCATAAAATGGCCCACAAATTAAAAGTCTGTGGAACAGAGAGTCACCTTGGATAGGTCACAATATTCCGATAGTACTAGTATATATAATTTACACTCTTTTGATTTTTAATGCTTTTGTGGTTTAAATTTGGGTATACAGATTTATTACTTCTATAGTTTTACCAACGAAGAAAAAAGCACCAACTTTAATTCAGATCCAAACATAGGGGGAACATAATAACTAGGAAATGAGATTGGCATTACGTACGTTAGTTGTGCAAAAATAAATTTACCTTTTCTGCAAAAATAAAAGTAGTAGAATGTTGGGTAGAGTGGATAAAACCAAACTCCCCAAGGGAGCATGTAGGAAACAATTATTGGAGCAGTCAAGACTCCTCAACAGTACTCTGCTAAAACCATCTGTTTTTAGTAGAACCAAAGCTAGGTGGAAAAAGGAGTGGAAAAGAAAGGGCAAAGAGAAGAGTGTGCTTAATTTCTCCTTCCATTCCCAACTTTTTTTGTTCTTATACTCCATAAGAAAAAAATGTTGTTTTGTAGTACAAAAGGAAAAAAAAAAAACTACTCCAGTCTTGAGCTCCGTTTAACTTTTAGGATTTTTTAAAAGTTTTATTCTTATTAAAAAGAATTCAATAGTTTTACGCTCACACTCAAACACTTATACTCACAAAGATGATGGATCTCACATATTACGTGGGACCCACCATCTTTGTGAGTATGTGTAGTATTATTTTTAAAAATACCCCCTTTTAAGCTTAAAAATGACACTTTTTGCACTTTCTAAACTTAAAAATGGATATTTTCTAAAATGTTTGGATAAAAGTAAAAAATCTTGAGTTGAGTTTTTCGATTTCTCTCGTCAATACAAATCAATAATTTACAAAAATTTACCACAAAACTAACAAACGCAAAAAAATATGAAAAAAAACAAAACATTTTTTTTTTTTTTAAACTTTCTGCTTGGTGGAACTCCACAAACTGCCGACGCCCTGGTTGGACTTTATTAGCCTTGCAAATGTTGACGATTAATTTATTAAAAAACAATAAAAGGGTAATAATTGGAGGGCTCATTCATCACCACCAACTCCACCATGTACTGTAAGTTATAACACACTCATTCCCATGCACCCCATTAGTCAGTCAATAATTCTTATCTAATCTCTTCTTCATTAACACGTCATCTTCTGTGTAGTACTCCTACTACTAACATTATCCTTAATTGTCCCATTCTCTCCATTAAAATACTACTACTACGTACTACTCTTTATTACTCCTACTTTGCTAACACCTTTTGATTTCTAACTAAAGTAGTAGTAATAGTAGTAATAATCTGCAATTATAATACTCCGTTTTTAAAATTGACAGCTCTGCCTTACGAATATACATACACACTATATATTGCCTATCGCCAAAATTGGCGGGAACGCCATAACACTGTCAGAAGTAATCAAACGCCGTTGATTTCTTCCCACTGCCTGACGTCGTCTTTTTCTGCCTCTCTGCATCCGGAACCACCGGCGGCGTCAGCGACCGCACCAGCGCCAAGTTCAAGCCCTTGAAGAACGGGTGGGTCTTAACCTCTGCCGCCCCGCGCCTCGCCCCGATCCGACTCGCCGGATCCTTCACCAGCAACCCGGATATCAGGTCCCGCGCGTGCGCCTCACCCGCCGTCGACGGCGACCGGGTCGGGAACGCGAGGGGCCTCTTCACGATGCTCTGCAGCGTGGCCTCGTTGGTCTCGCCCGCGAACGGCGTCCGGCCGTAGACCATCTCGTAGAGGAAGATCCCCAGGGCCCACCAGTCGACCGCGTTCCCGTGGGATCTTCCCGACGCGACCTCCGGGGCCACGTACTCGTGGGTCCCAACGAACGAGCACGACCGGGCCGCGACCGGTTCGGCGACGAACAGCCTGTTCGCAGTCAAGGTCTGGATCTTCTTGGAGCGGAAGAGGCAGGAGAAGGTGTATAGTTTTGTATTACGGCGTGTGGGGGAATCCAGGGGGTCGGGGGAAGAGTGGGGGGATTCGACGGCTGGGATTGCGTCGGAGCAGAGGGAGAGATCGAAGTCGGAGAGCATGATGTGGCCGTCGGATCTGACTAGGACGTTTTCGGGCTTGAGGTCTCTGTAGATGATTCCCAACATGTGGAGGTACTCTAGAGCGACGAGAACCTCAGCTGCGTAGAACCTGGATGGAGAATGGAGAGACAGATTTTGAGTTAGTATCGTTTTCTCGGGAACCAAACAGATTTTTGTGAGTTTCTCCATGGCTGGACTGGTCTGGACTGGACCACACAAGCAAAGCAGGAGGAATATAAAAATAGTTCTCCATTTAAGTATTTGTTATTAACATTGGAAAAAAGAAAATCTCAGAAAATCTTGTGATGACTTACATGGAAGGTGAAAGGATAAGCCTAAAAAGAAATGTGCCTGATCTGGTAAATTCGACTTTCAAGAAACTAACAATTTTTTTTTGTTTGGTAAAGACAAAAGTGGTGAAGAGATCGATAGTGAGAAAATGGATGGAGAATTCCTAGTAGAAAATAAAAATTACGACTATTTATTGCAAATCTAAAACTCCTAACATATTTGATTCGTACTTGCTTCCAACAAAATGATTTTCAAGGATTTCAAAAAGTTTATTTCTCGAAAAAAAGAAAAGAAAAGGTTTCATTAAACAAACTAGGTTCTGCAAAACATTTAAAAAATGAAATTCCTAAAGAAAAGTTTTAACTTTTGCAGAAGTGAAACGGACACATCATTCGACATTTCTACAAAAATATGGGTTCCATTCCTCAGAAACAACAAAACTCTAGAAAAAAAATACAAAAAAAAGAGACTGAAACAGAATAGAGAATGCAGAGAGAGAGAGAGAGAGAGAGAGAGAGAATTGTTTGTCGTAAGGAATGTACCTTGCAGAACTGAGAGAGAATCGTTTGTACGGCTGTTTGTGCCTGAGAGAATGCAAGTCCCCACCGGGACAGTACTCCATGACCACACAAGAGAAATGCGAGGCTTCAAACTCGGCGTAAAGCGTAGGCAAGAACGGATGGTCCAGCATCTTCAGAATCTTCCTCTCAGTTTCCGCCCTCTCACTCTTCTTCTTCGCAGCCAACACCTCCTTATCCACAACCTTCATCGCATATACCCCGTCGCCGTCGCCGCTCGCCAGCCGGCACAAGTACACCCTCCCGATGTCGCCGCTCCCGATCCGCCGCACCAGCCTGAAGTCCCTCAGTCCCAGCGCGGCCTTCCGCTTGAACGTCGCCGTCTGGATCGCCCGCCAAGAGGAGTCCGACGACCGGTGGGGCTTCAGAGACGGATTGTTCTCCGGAGAGGACTCCGATCTGATCAAGCTGAGGTTTTCGAAGGACAATCTGCTGAAACTCACGCAACTGTCGACGCTACTACTCATCGATGAGGTCTCGCTTGAATAATAACAAGGGGTCTCGTAGCTGTCCCGTTGTTGGAACTGTAACATTGTACTACCACAACAATCCCCAAACTCTCTATCTCTATATAGTATAAAAAATCACTTGCTGTGTTTTTCAACTCTTTTTTTCCCTTTTCGGCCGACCTTGATGAAAGTAACTGTTCGGTTGCCAAACTGCTGGTCAAAAAGCGCAAGGAACACGAATATTGATTTCGATAATAATGGTTCAGAGACAAAAGAATTAGCACTTTTTGGAGATGTTTTCAAACTTCGAATCTGATGCCAAGAAAATGGTAGCGATGGCGACAATAGAGAATGAAACAATAGCAACCGGAGAGAGAGAAATCTAGAAGAATCAACAATCCAAAGTCAAAGATTCAGAGAGAGAGAGAGAGCGGGGGGGGGGGGGGGGGGGGGCCGGGGGGGTGGAAGAGAGCAGCAGTTGGACAACCATTAATGAAGATGAAAAAAGCTTAGCTGAGGCACGCCAAACAGAAAAATTAGGGTTTCCGTATAGATTTGTTGAGAGAGAGAGCTGTCGTCGTTTACTGGGTCTTGGTGGCTCCAGTGATTATGGCCGTAGAGAGAGAGAGAGAGAGAGATAAGCAGGAATGGATGGGAGTGAAGGCGGTTAGTTGGGGTTATTTATGCTACGTCGTACGGAGGTAAATTATTGGGGGGCTGTTTCTGGGATTTAATAAATCGCGGTAATTTTGGGTGGTTATTACTCACAGTTAATTGTATTTTTGTTTTGTTTTTTTTAAAATTTATCTTCGTTAATGTATTTTTGGTTGGGATTTTAATAGGTGAGGTGATGGTGTTGGCACGTGAGAGCACTGTGGTCGTTGCAGAGTGTTGTGGTCTTTTTCCAAAGTTTTGCTGACGTCGTGTGGTCGTGGCACGTGCGTTAGGGGGTGGATCTGTGCGGAGTAGCACGTGGCAATTGGCAAATGGGAACGGGGTTGCTTGTGTTTTGAGAAGGTTCAGAGATCGTGCAGTGCGCGTGGTTTGAAATTTGCCAGGGTAGAAACAAATCTGGAAGTAGAATTACAGGTTTGCCCTTGTTGATTATCAGTTGGCCACGCCATATCTCTACTTGATCTGTGCCATCCACCTCGCTCGCCAAATAGTGTGCTCACAAAATAATTCAAGTTAGATCGAATACCTGTAATCACCTTGTCGGAATACTTTTAGTCGTGCAAAATATGATTAGACTCATCTATTTTTCTATATAAATGTTTTCTGACGAGATAGATACAGATGTTGATCAACTTGAATAAATTTTTGGGCATTTATTCAAGGAGCTCTATATTATGGATTGCTTGGATTATTGAGTAGTGATTCGGGGTGAGAAACATCATTGTGTTGTCTCGTCTGAAGAATTAGAGAAGTTATATCCAAAGAAAAAAGGGTTAGAACCCTCCGATGAGCAAGTGATAACTCGGAGACTCTGTGCTCTAAGTGCAACTGGCCTTGTTGTGCCTCTGATATATATTGACTCATCTTTGTACTTAGGAAAGTGATTCAAATCATTCATTTTGTCCATCTTGTCAAGTTTTTGGGTGAGGGGAAAAAATCACCTTGACCTGAAATTAGAAAGGGCCTAAATGGAACACGTTCGTATTGGAAAATTCTAACTACCAACATAAGTTTAAGACAAAACTTCGAGGAAACATGTCTCAACCATAGTATTTTCCATGTATGATTAGCATTTTCCCCTAGGTTTAGGTTAAGAATAGGTCTGCATGGTCCATATGTCGCGGTCTCTCTTTATTGGCAAATCTCACAACAAAACACACATTTAGTTATATCCCTAACTATCGAGTTATAATTTATTTTCCATCTATTTTTAGAGTGTCTGTTTAAGAAGTAAATCATAATAATGTGTAAATTGTGAAGTTGAGATTGTAAGATAACTAGAGTGGAAGATAATCAAGAGATCTCATGGGATTTCGTACATATAGCAGCTCCATAAGGAAAAGAAATCAAGAAATCATGGGTGTGGAAAATAAAAACGTTTTTAGGAAAAGTACTTAAGGGGCTGTTTGATAAAACGGAAAATTGAAAGCTGAAAGCTAATTTTATTTAAGCTAAAAAACTATTTGATAAACATATTAAGTACTGAATTAAAAAAATTATTACTTAATTTTAATTCCGATTCTCTTAATTTACTAATAGTCACAATGTATTTATGGTAATGGTGGAGTGGTGATTGTGGTGGTGGGCTGGTGGTGATGTAGTGGTGAGAGCAGGTATGGAGTGGGAAGGCGGTGGTAGAGTGGTGAGGGTGGAGATGGAGTGGGAATGGTGGTGGTAGAGTGGTGGCAATGTAATGGTGGTGGGGGCGATGGAGTGATAGTGGTGTAATGGTAGTAGTGGAGTGATGGATGTGCAATGGTGGCGTCGTGGTAGTGGTGGAGGAGACGGCGGCGTGGTAGTGGTAAAGTGGTGGTGGTGGTGGTGTAATGGTGGAGTAGTGGCGGTGGCAGTGTAATGTTGGTGGTGGAGTGACGGTAGTGTAATGGTAACAGTGAATGAATGCAGTGGAGTGATGGTTGTGTAATGATGGGGTTATGGCGGTGGTGACGGTGTGGTGGTGGTGGTGTAGTGATGGTGTGGTGGTGATGGTGGTGGTGAAGTGGTAGTGGTTTTGGTGGTGGTATGGTGGTTAAATACAAATACACATAATTTAGCCAGAATTAACTAGTTTTGAGCTACTTAATCTTTTTCAACTTTTTAGCCTATATTTTAAGTGACACTTAATTTAATAAGCAACTAAAATATGGTTATCAAACTTACTGAATCACTTATTATTTAATTGATTCAGTTTTAAATACTGGATTTAGATTATCAAACAACCCCTAACTCAAAGACAGACTTCGGATAGTGCTCGAGCAACTCACTAGTTTTCTATAGCTTATTTATATGCGGCACTATTTGGGCCATATTTGGACCTCTCATATCAAGGAGATCTGTCCAACGAAACGAACACGTCAGTGTTGGTCTCTTGCTCTAAGTCTCAAAACACTTAAGGGAGTTTTTGGATTGTCTCTTGGAGAGAACACATGACTTCTTTTTCAAAATAACTCTCAGAGTTCTTTTTCAACTTTGATTCTGCTACTTGAAGCATTCTTTCGATGAATTTTGGAAATATCTCGGAGGACTTGAAGATTCAAGGAGTTCGACAATCAACCACTTGGTGCGGTGCATGTAGATTCAGCAAATAGATTTTTGCTCACCTTTTGTAACTGCATAATGATGGGTTTTAGTATGTTGATTTTTTCCTGTGATTTTTACCCCTTTAAGGGGTTTTCTACATATGTTTGTGTGTTCATTGTTTATTGCTTTTGATTCAATTCTTTTAGTTTGTTTGTTAAGTATTTGATAGCGAAAAAGGAATTTCAAGTTCTTTTATCACTGTGGACCCTCAATCAAGGCCAGTGTGGGGGACTGGGCAAGACATTCAACATTCAGGACTAAGGAGAGAAATTGGTTTAATTTTGGAGGTTGTTTCGGTTTGAGAACGACGAAATCAAAACTAAACCAGTTATTAAGGGAATTAATTCAGTTTGATTGCTCTGGTCCAGTCGATTTTGTGAATTTTTTGAGAACAGTGAAATCAAAACTAAACTAGTCGTTAAGTGGATTGATTCGATCAGTTTGGTTGCTTTGGTCCAGTCAATTTTGTGAAGTTTTTCAATTTAGGCCAAGAATAGTAGTGATTTAGGGCTCCAAAATCGAGGATGAAGGTATAAATTGACGACAAATTAGTCATAGCCTAGCATGGGCATGCACATACGTGAGTCCGTGACTGAGCACAGTGTGGGCAGCGGGTGAAGGCACCAGTCTGTCATAACCATATCTGGGTTTGGGAGCCAGGTTACGAGAGGAAAAGGGTTTTAAGGCACCCCTCTCACCCAATTCGGAGATCGGTCTCTACTTAGACATTTGCGAAAACATTTGCGATTCTGTTTGACTAATCAACTCTTTAGCTATTTAGGGGCGGGGAACAGTTTAATGGGGATTAAAGCTGTAACACGTTTGCAGGATGTGAATGATAGCATGGATGAGCAGTTAGTATACGATGAGAACAAACTGCTGTGGGAGTTTAAACAAACTGGAACGCCCCTATTTTGGAGTGACGTACTCAGGTGCAAACCAGCATGCACTGAACAAGTCACTACATGTTGTTCACTCTTACGTGCACAACCCTAAGACATGCGCGCGCCAGTGAGCTCAAACCCACAGCTCTTATTCTCAAACCCTCTGGGCTCTGGAAGGATTAGTGCACACCCAGGATAAACCAAATAGTTTATAGGCAGCATAATATACAGTTCTAAGCAGTTTAAAGGCTGAAAAGCCCTACAAATTAACAAAACACCCCATAAACAGTGTGGCGACAATATAATGGCCTAAAACCAAGTTACCAGAGCAAGGCCACTCACTGGTCAAAGGCAGACTATCGCGCGAGTATGGCACTCCGTCATGCGATGGTGCGCTCTAGCGCGCGATGGTCTGAGCCTTTTAACCAGTGTGTGGTTTACATATTTCTGGGTTCTTGAACATGTCCAGAATGATCCGAGGGGTACTCCAAAACAGCAGAAATGCAAATTAACTACAAAGCTAACAGTTTATACTAAGGAAAGCAGTAAACTGATTTTTTACATACTTGCAGAGTGATCTATATAAAAAATACAACATAAAACAGTAGGACACCAATCCCCACGAGGACCATCGCGCGATAATTGAGACAGTCGCACGCGTGAGTGGGTCCATCGCGCGTTGGTTCCTACCTCGACGATTTTTGAAACCTTGCCAACTTTAGAACCAGGATAGGTATTGATTACCAGTCTTGACCCTGTCAACCCCCCTTAGGAATCAGAACAGAGAGCAGAACAAAGGTAAGCTATACCTTTGATTTTTGAGTTTGAATGATGATTGAGCTTTGAGGTTGAAAATATGATTTGACGTGTTTGTTTGAGTGGTAGATGCAAAGAATAAGGTAGCTTGTTGCTTGATTGAAATGTGAAAATGGGGTGTGAGGCTTTTTGTAACCCTTTTAATATTTTTTTGAACCCTTTAAATGGAAGAACAAGGGGGGTATATATAGGGAGAGATGGTGGTAAATCTGGTAGGTGCAAAGAGAGGAGCTTCGTTAGTCCACGAGGCTGGCTGAAGTTTGCTTGGTGGCTAAACTTCCCAGCTGATAAAGGTGATGAGGATATCTTGGACCATCGCGCGATGAAGTCAGTCTGGCGCACGATGGTGCACCCTGGCACGCGATGGTCAACAGTCAAGCTTTGACTGTTGACCACCACCTAGCAATTTGACCATCGCGTGATGGTTTTAGTCTGGTGCGCGATGGTGCGCCCCGGCTTGCGATGGTTGCACCCTGGCACGTGTCAGTAGGGTTTTTGGCTTTTGAAGTGGCTTAGGCTTGGTTAGGTTCAAAAGGATTTTTCAAACACTCAAAGCTCAAACACTTATCATTTCCGAGGTGTTCTTGATCCGTTTCATCATTAGGGAATCAAATACCGTAAGTAAACTAATCTGAAAGCCCAAATTGGGATGTCTACACACAGAAAGTCATTACGATGACTAGATAAACTATCCCAAAGGGGTCCTAGGCGTTCAAGAACACTCTTGTACAATATTGCATTGCCTCCCATCAAACCAACTTAATAACTTATCACTTGATTTATTTAATTTTTAAGTCCTGATCGAATTGGGTTATCAAACAATATTCTTTAAGGGAAACTCTGAATTAAAATACTGATGTAAAAATAAATTAGCATTCGATGTTTAGCTAGCTGGATGTGCTACAAATGCTTAACATTTTGTCTATCGTACTGCACTGAGTTTCCTCAAAGTAGAAAACTATCTTTCTTCCTTGGCCCTTGCCTTTAAAAACTTTTTCAGCTCTCCTCTTGTTCATGAGATTCCGTATTCAAATGACATGTCCTCCAACATTGTTCAGGATTGATGTAACTCACTTATTGGCACTCAAATACAGTACCAGGTAGCTAGATTCCAAACATAAATTATTATTTACCATCTTATTTTCCAGTTATCAAAAAGCAGATTATATGCAAGCAAGCAACCCATTTTGCACACATGTATTTGAACTTGGAAACCCTAGGGATAGGGCTCAATGATTTAGGTTGCTTGAAAGGTACTTGGCCATGTATTAATAACACATATGTAATGTGTCGGTGCAATTGGTGGACATGCAATACGGTCTGCATCTTTAGTACTTCAATTGAAAGCAATAGAAATTTCTTGTGAAATCTGTAGTCTTAACATGAATGGCTTACTGTTAACCGAATCATGGAAGAGATTAGTCAAGATGTGCATAAACATATCCAGACAACCGTCAAAAGAAAAAAAGAAGAAGATGGATATATATATATATATATATATATATATATATATATATATATATATATATATATATACACACACACACACACACACACACACACACGCATACTCCCTCCGTTCCATATTGAGAGTCTCATACACTCTTTCTTGTCATTTTTCAAATAAAAAAATCAACTACTTTCGTGTATAATTTTTTGAATTTTTTTGCACTGTATTAAAAATCTTGATTAGTACTTTAATTTGATGCAAAAAAATTTTAAAAATTATACATGCAAGTAATTAAATTTTTTATTTAAAAAATGACAGGATTTTTCGCAGTAAACTCTCAATATTAAACGGAGTATGTCACAAGGATTGCTTGGAAGGAAAAAGGACTTCGACTTCTGGAATTGTAGTGGGCCACCCCTTCGGGGGGTGGGGAAATTGGGTCCCAATATGAAAGAACAGGTCTCCAAAAGACAAAATGATACAGGGGCTATCTCATCACCATTTCTCACACTTCAATTTGGAGGACTGGAGATGAGATGGATATGCCAAAGGGGACCATGTGATGGTTTTGATGGGATTTTTTATGTCTTGGGGAAAGGTGGCCAAAAGGTACAACAAGTAGAACTATTTTGCTAGCAATGAGAGCAACTCAAGTTGCCAAAAGGGAGGGCCAAGACCCATGTTTTAGATGTCGGTTTGTTTGTTTGTTTCCATAGGATATATAGGATGATAGAAAATGAACTTTTCCTCTTTTCCTCATAACCAGAATTTTAAGGTGAGGTCGCATGATAAATCTCGAATACCTGACATTATCAACTAGCCACATTGTTAACCAGCCATGAGAAGAGAGTGGCATTGCCAATAAAAGATTGAGCACAATTCTTCAGAATTTACAATTAGTATCCTTTAATTGCTTGTAAAAACTCTTTGGGTTAGGCAGCAAGGCTGGTGGGGGGCCAGAGAGATTAGTCATGTGGTGCGCACAAGCCAGCTCAGAGACCACTCTTCATTACCAGAACAAAAAGAGTATATGTTCCAATAAAAAAAAATTCTATTAAGCTGGTCCTTCTTGGATCAAAATTCTGGCTCTGCTACCGTTCACTACTGTTTACTCACATGGCCAAACAAGAGAAGAGAAGTCGACAAAAAATAATTGTGAGAAGGAGAGTGTGAGAGAGGACATCAATGTGGAATGGAATCTAATACTATTGAATTACATATCCAAGGTGTGCATGTCAATTTGGTATTTTACATGTCGGGACAAAAGTCCAATATGTCAATTCGACTCTTTATTTGAAGGAACATACCATGCACGTAAGAGATAGCTAGGGAAATGCATGGTGTTGGTTACTTAATTATGATTCTAGGAACGGTAGATGAAGGCCAGACGTATACCTACCTCCCAAGAGCTTTTTTTGTTATTTTTAACCGAGAAACAATCCTGTAGCCGAGCCACTATTGGACCCGACTGCGCAATCCAAACCTCGGGGGATACTAGTACAGCAACCCACCGCCATGGCCCCCTCACTTAAATCATCGTTTGCCTCTAGGGAGAATCAAACCCCGCTATATTGCAAGCGCAAGTTCGCCCTTACCATGTTGACAACCCATGGGTGGGTACGTACCAAGAGCTTTCGCTCATGGAGGAGAGGAGTCATGGTAGTACTGTTAAATGGCGCGCAGTGGAGTTAGAATCTTCATACAAAAGGCGCTAAATTCATACAGATAATTAAGCAAAAATTGCCTTCGCTTGGAGTAATTATCTTACCTAGCTTTCTTCTGTGCAGTGTGCACAGAAAATCATTCTATCTTTTTAGTAAATAGAGAGAATACCCACATACGCACTGGAATTTGATTATGTTGTACAAAAAATTTACGAAAGTAAAATTATTTGAATTGACAAACCAAATTAGGATAACTTTATTTACAAGTTTTAGAGACTAATTCCCATTTGTATTTTACTTATTTGAATATGCATAAACCTTATTGGAAGATTTTACGAAATTCAGGAGAGGTCAGGTATCCTACCAGCCAGCCCTGACTAGCTATTTCCGCCCTTGAGGGTGTTACGTACACTTGTCATCAATTAACTACAAATAAATTGTATTCATGTCTACTTGGGCTATCAACCAGTTTGTGAATGCCATGAACCTAATAATAACTATCGCAAACTAGCAAATACATAGGGAATATTATTCATTCCCACTATTATTACATTGGCCAAACATGTAATGATAGTGGCCGAATCATATGAGACAATTACCTTTCATCAGCTATGAAAAAAACCCTTAAATATTTCTAGTACTAGTGAAAATCTAAAAGCATGTGCTTTTAATGGATTTGTGGCAAACTAGGAGATATATATATGCTGACATTAATTTGAGGCCACTTTATATCATGGAAATAGTTTAAAAATGAATACGAAATCTCAACATAAATAAACATAGTGTGGGTAGACAGGATGATCGAAGTATTTTGCTTTGGTTGATTCTGCAACCGATAGGGCCCAAGATTCAATACTCTAAGGCCCCAAATATAATCCTTAAAAAATGGAAAAGGTATTAATCAGATTGTACTAAATGCCACAATAATTGCTCAACTAGATCAGTAGATCCAAGTTGGTAATCCCACTTTATAAGATCTTGAGGGATCCTCTGTCTCTTTTACGATTTGTGGATTCGTCATGCTTCACTGTCTACAGAAAAGAGGGAATTTAGGAGCGTATTCTCAAATTTTGATTTTTAAAACTACTCCTACCTACTTGTTAGTGTTTGTCGAAAATATTTAGGGCAAATTTCACTCAGACCCCCTGAGGTATCTGACAATGACAGAAAGTACCCCTCAGTTTTCAAAAATGACAGAAACCTCCCCTATTTCACAGTTTGGGTTTCATTCCGTTAGTTTGGGTTTCATTCCGTTAGTTCCGTTAGTAAAGTGGACGGAAAATGTACGAAAATGTACAGAAAATGAAATCTTCAATTTTATTTAGTTCTACAGCTATCTTAGGGCTCTCATTGAAAGTCCTAGAGCCAAAAATTAATTATAACCATTTAGGATAAAATAATTAAAAAATAAAATCTTCGTACCGATTCAAACGAATTAAAATTTGGAGCATTTAAAATTTTGCTCTTTATTTGATTTTAGGGCTTTCAATGAAGAGCAAATACTTAAATGCTCCAATTTTCAATCCATTTGAATCGGTGCGAAAGTCTTATTTTTCTGATTATTTTATCCTAAAGTGCAATAATTAATTTTTAGTTCTAAGATTTTCAATGAGAGCCTTAAGATAGCCGTAGAACTAAACGAAGAGGAGATACTTAAGTGCTCCAATTTTTAATTCGTTTAAATCGGTGTGAAGATTTTTATTTTTTTATCATTTTATCCTAAATGGTCATAGTTAATTTTTGGCCCCAAGGCTTTCAATGAGAGCCCTGAGAGAGCCATAGAACCAAATGAAGAGCAGATACTTTAGTGCTCCAATTTTTAATCCGTTTAAATCGATGCGAAGATCTTATTTTTTTGATCATTTTATCCTAAAGGGTCATAATTAATGTTTTGCTCTAGGACGTTCAATAAGAGCCCTAAGATAACTGTAGAACTAAATAAAATTAAAATTTTCATTTTCCATACGTTTTCCGTCCATTTCACTAACGGAATGAAACCCAAACTAACGGAATGAAACCCAAACTGTGAAATAGGGGAGGTTTCTGTCATTTTTGAAAACTGAGGGGTACTTTCTGTCATTGTCAGATACCTCAGGGGGTCTGAGTGAAATTTGCCCAAATATTTATCATCAAAATTAGAGATTTCTAAAAGCTGCAAGACGGGTCTAAAATATAATTTCAGAGAAGTTGGATTTGACGTGCTTTTGGGAGTACACTTTAAGTTACAAGTTAATCGAAAGCTGATTTTTTGATTTTTTTTTTTTTTCCCGATAATCACTATCATTTTTTTGTTGTTGCAGTTTATCATCATTCCACAGATGCAGTAAACAAATTTACCAGCGTGGACTAAAATGCTCTATAATCTGTAACATAAAATACAAGCTTTCATTTGATATGAAAAACTTGGGCTTTATAGATAATAAAAAAAAAAGAATCTTAATTAATTCCAGCTAGTTAAGAACAGCCTGTTGTGCAGGCCATGGTTGGTTTTTCAACCAAGGAGACCTTCAAGTTCAAGTTTTGTACTTCTTGAAAAATGATATCAAGTTATTATGTGCTAGAGTGCTACTCATTTTTAAAAAAAAAGCATAGATCAGCACAACACAATCAGAGTGAATTTGACTCATCTAAGTAGAGAGAGAGAGAGAGAACCTCCAAATATTCCCGGTGTGTACAATGGATTGCGGGGACAAATTAAGAGACATAATATGAATCGTATTACGTGGACCAAGAATTGTCAAGTACTGTGACTTTATAAACAACAAATTAATACTATATAGTTGAAAATCATGAGATTCAACTGTACACATTAGTGGCATAATCACCATATCAGGAACAACCCAGAAATAGCAAAATAAAAAAAGCAGTTTGGCAATCCGAGGTATTAAAATATGGGGATGCCCATCGATTGTCCCCCAGAGACTGTTCACTTTGCTTTCATGTCTACACACACAACTTGTGGTCTAATAATATATACTCCGTACTAAGATTATTTATTAATGTCATACTTACATTTATGTCCCACCATCTAATATAATAGTAATACTAATAGCATACTATATAAGATAATGAATTTATTTGATTTAATGTATTAATTGTCTACTGAATATTCAATAATAAGATTATGCTGTAAGATCTGCCACAACTTTACCAGCTGGCCTAGACCGAGACACTCAACTTTATTATATATGCTGCTAGTGGTGTTCTCACCCTTTTCATCTTCTTTCTATATGCATTTGGGAGAGGATTCTCGTCGGATACTCAAGGGAGAGGGTCTACAGACTCTACATCATTTTAATCAATAAGATGAACGATAACGGTCATTATCTTGTAAGGGAGATAAACAAAATTGCACTCCTTGTTTGGCTTTTTGTAGAGAGAGAACACATGAAGACATGGATTAAACGCTCAAAATATTGTCCACAACCGGACCCAAACTATCTATAAATATCTATAAAGTGAGTGGATGGAAGTACATTCATTTATAGTAGTACTACAGTATTAATAGTGGAAATTGGCAAAAGGGGCCCATCATGAACATGGGGTTGGGCCGAACGGCTCCAGGTCCTTCAAGATAGAGACAACCACAAAATGTCACAATACAGAGGGATCCTTGTTGAAGATGTGACAAAATTACTAGTACTAGTACCTCATTGGCTAGCATATTGGTTAGTGGAAACAATTTGAAAATTTTCAACAATAACAAGTGATCCTTAAATTATTAGGAAACACCCCCAAGGACCAGAGCCAATGTCGGGGTATTGCCCCAGACCCTTAGCAGTTTTTGCTCGACCTATGTAATCTAGTCTAATTGGGCTGTTCTGGTTTCTATAGAATAGAATATAATCTATTTCTCATAAAAATGAAATAAAATAAAAGCATACTCCTTTTTTCACATTGGGTTTGTCTTGCTTTTGAATCCCTGACTTCGATGAGCCACATTTCACCTGCTCAACTAGCTAGTGACTATATACTCAGCTCTAATCTATACTATAAAATATAGCGGCTTTTCTTAAATATGTCTAAGCATACAAGCATAATACAATCTACGTTGTTTGATCATACCTTCCAATAAAGTTACAGCCGTCAGATTGTACTTTCTAAAAACCAGAGATCTAACAGGATGATTACGTGACCTAAGCCGCTATGCACTCTCCAATGGAAAACTAAACCCACAAGGCTCCATTCAGTTGTCAGGAAAGTACAGGAAAGGATGGGAAAATTAACTTTCCTATAACTTTTGTAGTGTTTAGTTGCCAAGAAAGTAGTGGGAAACATGTTCTCAAGTTTTCCTGCAAGATTTACTTTCTTGCAAAAGTGATCCGGCCAAAAGCATAGGATTTTGCAGAAAAGTTTTCTCCATTGTGGGGCCAAAATAATTGGCGGGTAAGAAAAAAAGCAAATTACACCAATACCAAAAAAATACGAATTAGATTTTTAGAAAGACAATTTGAGATTTACGTGAATAACAACAATTTCGACTACTGTGGTACTTTCTGAGATAATTGTTAGTGGAAAAAATTAGTAATTGATTTTTTTTGAAAGTATTTATTTATCTTGTCATTAGTCTTCAATTTTGTTTTGTAATTACTAATCATCAGTTTATCAATGAGTTTTTGTAACGGCAACTAATCAAGCATAGTTGTTTAAAATTTGTTTATTTAGTTATCATCTACTTATTTTTTAAGCTTTATATTAAGGCTTTGCATTAGATAAAATACATTTTCCGATATGTGTTAGCTCTCAAGTTACTTTTAGCCATGAAAAATAAAGAAGTTTCTCATGAGTGTCTTGTCCTGGCAAATGAACTACTAAACTTGAGTTTTCCTGTAAAATTTTTTTGTCAAATGAACATTTACAGGAAAATAGATTTCTTTTTCCTTTACTTCACTTTACTTGACTTTTTCTGAGAATAACTTTCCCGTACAACATTCTTGGCAACAGAACGGAATTATATTTGAAAATGAGTTTGTCTGGCGAACAATTTTAAATACATGCTTTCAAATTATCAGATACTATCCGTGCCAAAAAAATGAATATGATGGATGGCTTTTATCATCAAAAACTATTTGCGAGGCTGATTTTGGAAACATCATCTACAAATCATGTGTAATCCCATGAATAAACCAAGAAAGGCAAACGGAAATGAGAAAACCTTAAGGCTCCGTTCAGTTGTCGGGAATGTTGTGCAGGAAATTAGTTCCCTGAAAAAGTGAAGTAAGGTGAGGTAAAGAATAATAAAATTTATTTTTCTGTATATGTTGTGTTGACAAGAAATCTTGCAGGAAAACAAGAATTTTTTTCCCTTCGACAAGACTTATTTTGCAGAAAAGTGTTTTCCAGTGAAAAAGTTGAGGCTGCGGGTCCTACAAAGCTACAACTCTTTTGGAAACTGAACACAGAGAAAATTATAGGAAAGTTGATTTTCTCGTCCTTTTCCATCCTTTCTGTGCAACTGAACGAAGACAATTGTCGAAAATGTTGCGTGGGAAATGGATTCTCAAGAAAACTTGTGAGGTAAAGTAAAGGAAAAAGAAGTTTGTTTTCCTCTACGTGCTTTCTTGACAAGAAATCTACAGCAAAAAAATTAACATATACTATTTTGCAAGAAAGCATTTTCTAGTGAGAAAAATTGAAGCTTTGGGTCCCAGGGACCACAACTTTCTTGTTAATTGAAAGCATAGACAATTACAAGAAAATTTTGATTTTTCTATCCTTCTTTTTCCTCGCAACTGAACAGGAGGGCCTAAGCAATTACAAGTTCAAAGTCCCACATCGGTTGTTGAAAAGGGAGTGCCGTGGGATATAATAATTGTTGAACAAGCGGAGGATGTGTTCGTAAAAAGGAGAGATGGTTGGCATCTCCCCAGGCAGGGACGGGAATAGCCTTCGGGCTTACCTGTTACCAGACACATCCGGTTAAGGCTACCCACTGTTGTGGATCTCTAACCCAATTTTTTCGGCCCACTCTCACAGTTTTTCTTTGTCACATTTTCCGGCCCACACTCTAAGGTGTCTAGTTTCCAAGCTCTAACCCAGTTTTTTCGGCCCATTGTCACAGTTTATCTCCTTCCCCTTTTTAAAGTCTTGTATTCTATTTTGGATTGTTTCTCAATAAGTATCTATTTTGTAAAATTAGTAGATAAAAATTAATACATTTTTTATTTTTTTCCCTAAAAGTAGATTCTATTTTGAAAAGTTAATGAGTAAAAGTGTAATGATGTCTCCGTAAAAGGTAAATAGAAAATATTGAGATAAAAGTTGATGTGAAATGTATAATAATGATGTTTTTATTAATAAGTTGGAGTTGCGAATATATTACTAATTTACTATGAATAAGTCTCCGTTTGTTTGGACATAAAATATTTTTGCCGTTTGGCTAGAAAAAGGAGGAAAATGTTTTCAAGGTAAAACATTTTGCACCAAAGGGGTGAAATTGTATCCTTCAATCACACAATATCAGAAGCGGCTCTCCACTTGAGCAACCCAACTTGAATCCTATGAGTTACATCGTTAGTAATTTAATATCCTTGCTAATTATTGAACCAAATACCTAAAATGCTCACTTTGGTAGCTCTTAATCCTAAATCCTCGCATCTTCTGTCTGGGCACTTCTATTGTCACTAAACTACATTGCTTACAGTCATTTTTACTCATACTTATCATAAATCCTTTGGACTCGAGTGTTTCTCCTCGAATTTCTAATTTAATTAGCCTCATTGCAATTTCATCTACTAAGACAAAAATTAACTATCATCACATAACATGGAAATGGAAATGAGTTGTGAACAAAAACGATCAAATACTAAGGGGTGAACATTTTAGAATCGGAAATGCTGATTGTCCTCCCTTTAGTCACATAAAGCGCGGAAATGAGTTGAATGAAAATGAGAGCGAAAGAGTATCAAAATTCATAAGAGCAAATATTGCGATTGGCAATGCAAAGTGAAAATTGAGAACGGAAGCACAGTTTAAAGTAGGGATGACAATTTGCCCACCCTGATGGTTCCATCATTTAGTATTTGACCAGTATGCTAAGCGCAAACACAATTTTAATTATCAAGCTACAACAATATTCTAAATGAGTGAAACGGTGCAAATACCTTAATTACGACCAAAGAAAGGAGGGAGGGATGTCCAAGAAGCAATTGATTCTTAAACCACCGTCCAACTAATTTAAAAACAACAAATGGAAAAAGCAAACATTAAAGAAACTACAGGGAAAAAAAACAAAGGAGAATTGCATGCATTAGATTCCTAACCCAAAACCACGTAAAGGAATGTCTACTCAAAAACTCAGTTTTAAGATGCTAATCCAAGTACACATGATTCCACCTGTCTAAACATAAAAGCAACGCTACCTACATAACACACTACTACGTTCAGAGCTGTTCGATGCACATGAACCCCTTTACATTTTTGTTTTTCAAATTACACAGATATGTTGGAAAAAACGGATTAGCATCTCATGTACAAAAGCAGTAGAATACCAGCAATTTTCCACCGACTGAGGCCAGGTTTATACTTTGAAGTTTGAGGAGCTGAAGATTGAACGGATCTGGAAGTTAAAAAAATAAAACAAAAAGTTAAAGAACAGAAAAATATATATACATAAGTACGCGCGCGTACACACATACTCAAAGAAAAATCGGTCCTCCCAACCCTTAAATCACAAGAAAAACGTACCCGGATACAGTATAAACACATTTGGCGTAACCTGTAACCCAAATGCAAGGGACTAAATTAGCAAAAACGAAAGTAAAAAATTTCACTTCACTCACATCCAACACTGCCACTTTTAGTGGTCCTTAAAGACACACATTTTCAAATTTCTCATCAAAACTTGTACACTGGTATAAGGTATATATAACATGGGGGGGTGTATACCGTGTATTGAAGTCGAAAAGCTTACTCGGATTACTTTTGGTTAAAGTGGCAGTCCCCCCAAAATTGCAAGCGATATCAGAATTCCCATTCTGTTGGTAGTAGCTGTTGAAAGCATACGAGGCGTGGGACAAAAGCGTGTCGGGCTGGAAGCAGTCCCCATCGGATTGGATTGGGCCGCAATCCGTCTTGCCAAGCCCACAGGCCCAGTCCAGCGCGTTCTGCAGGTCAACCTGGGAGACCCCCGGAAGGGCCACACACCACGTTGTTCCATCGAGGAACGTGATGTTGCCTTCCGGAGGCGATAGAGACATGACTGGAATCGTTGCCTCCTCCTTCTGTAGCACTGTGGCCTGTCTTGCAGAAACTAGACATTGTGCAGAACAAAGTTACGTAGAGGAAATGAATGATTCCGAAAATGATAACGACACCATTTAGTTGCAATATTAGAGAATCAATTTTCCAGAACATTTTCCAATCCAGAAAACTGTCCGCTCGACGACTTTTTAAACTTTGTTTTTTCTTCCAAAATAAACTGGTACCATACAATCACTGCGGGTATTTAATACCTCTTACCAAAAAAAATTTAATCTTACCAAAACAACATAGAAAACAAACACACAACACAAAGATTTTCACGTGGATCCAACTCTGTAGTTACAATTATTATTCAATCACAAACACTTATACACACACACATCTTCTGGTGGGGCCCACACACACTACACCTCTAGTGTGTATGGACCCCAATGTGAATGTGTTCGCGTGAGTAATTGTGGTTGTAGAATGATTGCTGTAGTTAAGCATATGGACGTCTCACACTCATTCCAATATGTAATTCGAACAAGGAGAGTGCAAGGTACATCGGCTGCTACGTATAACATGTATTCCTAACTTAAAGCATGTACATTAGAGGAGGGAAAATGCATTTTTAGGTATTTTGCAGAAGAAAAACACAAAAAAGATGCTGCATCAGAGGAGGTAAAACAGAAGGTAAAATGCATTTTGATGAAATGGTTCGGTATTAATACCGAAGAATTGTTCATGTGCTTCCCCTTAAACAATTAGTTTCTCTCTCCTTGAGGGGAGAGAGAGAGAGAGAGAGAGAGAGAGAGAGAGAGTCGGGAGGGGGGTATCCCATGGATATGGGTAGGTAAAATGTACCGTTCATAGCTATTTTTGCTTACAACTGGTGTACTTGCTCTTAGAGTTTACATCATCAATGACCATGTCAAACTCCGGATCATCACCGAAGTGCGACCTAAATCGAATCAAGCTTCACAAGCGCAACATAGATTTCTCATACTACACAAATTTCATTGCCAACAGAAAATATGCGATACGGAAGCAAAAAGGCCAAATTAGCAAATTCAAACATTAGGCTTGCTAATTGACCAACGTCCGAAGGGAACCCATTAACAGAGGTATAAACAAAAACTGATGATCTCTACTAAATCAAAGTTCTAGGTGCACTTGGGAGGAAGCAGAGTGTGTTTCCACTTTCATTTTTCTACTAAAATGTTGTGCTGTACTACTTCAATTTGTAAAAAAATTGTTTGCACAATACACACTTTAAGAACCCCTTTTTAAGCCTTTCTCATTTCTAATTCCGCGGAAAGACCATTTTCTTGGGGAGCTTGCTTTAGCAACTCGACTAGAACCGACCAAAGGTACCGATAGTGTGACGATGAGCGTCGGGGTCTCGTAGAAATGATTGGAGCCATTCATTTTATTTTTAAAAAAAATTCAACTGGCCGTGTCAAAAATCATCTTAATCGAATAACTGAAGGTGTTAAGTGGATCTCAAGATTAATTAACTCAAATTTGAGGGAGTGGTGTTTAATTTGCGTAACTTTTACTCAGAATTTGAGTTTGAGTAAAAGAAAAAAAGAAAAAAAAAAGGTATGGATTGGAGATGCTCTTAGTATCTCGAGTCCTGGAAGTGTGAAAGCTCTGAAAGGATGAAAAAGTTCAGGCAAACAAACAAAAAAATAACAATAACAATAACAATAGTAAAATGCAACACAGAGATAAACACCTGCCTCTGATTTGTTTATGTAGCCATTCAAGCTCGGTGAGACTGATTTTTTTGCGTGAATGATCTTATTTTTAATTTAGTTCCATGTATACGTTTGTGTACATATATATTGCGTTCAAGCACACATTCATTCGACACACCCTAGAGTTGAATCTTCTAGTTCATTTGTTGAATCGCACCTCGCTTTTCGTCCCACGTACCATGATATCACCGCACTAACTGGAACCGTTCAACTTGTGAAGTCTACTGAGCATGTTATTTCTATGTAAAAATGCTCTAACGTTTATCGATCATTGCTTCGCCAGTCACTTGACCTAACCACATCTGTTCATCTATTGTTTTCTAGACAATTGCAATAACAAATGAACAGCTACATCTAACAATGTCAAACCAACCTGATTCTAGCGGATAGATGATGTATTTTATAGTATGTTTTTCGAAGATTACAACATGAAAGGTTGTAGACGTCGAGTTGAGATGAGAAAGGCCCCTGTTCCTAAAAATGAGAGTGGACATAATCAAACATAGATAATTTTATCCACCCATTTTGCGAGGACTACAACACTATCTTATGTGTGAAAACAAAACTACTCCGTATATATTTCCATTACCAAAGGTCATTTGAAGAGAAAATAATGGACAAAAAACGAGTAGTACACTTAAGTAACCACCGAATTAGTAAGCCCTTGAACAGGTAGAGAAAGGAAATTAGAGCAGAGATTGAAAAAGAGAAAGATGAGATCAAAAGGAACGTATATACGTACGTACGTACGTACCCAGATAGCAATATTCCAGCATTATCAGACTCTGAAAAATCCACATGATTAGCAGTAGGGCAATCCGCTTTCTCATTGCGAAAACTGGTTTGATCTAATATCACCCTTTCCCCTGTTTTACACCACTCTCCCTTCAATGACCTTTTTACCTTCAGGCTCCTCACCACCCACTAGCCCTGATGAATGTAAATCACTCCTCTCTCTCTCTCTCTCTCTCTCTCTCTCTGTGTATATTTTTGGGGGGAGAGAGAGACAGGGCCCGTAATGATGACGTTCTTAAATGCAGGAGATCAGAGTAGTACTTGGAGAATCGGCCGTTTACTACTCAAATTTTCCTCTCTCTCTCTCTCTCTCTCTCTCTCTCTCTTCTCTTTCGAGTTATGATAGGCCCGTAATATAGGCACTTTTGACAGACTGATTTTCCGCTTTAATCAAATCAAATTCAGAATACTTATATTTGTACGTAACTTACGTGTAAAACCCATTGGATCATCAGGAGGAGGAATACCAAACAGCAGTACTATTGGTACCGAAAATGATAGTGATACCGACCGGGTCGGTACCGAAATCATAAGGATGGCCGTGCTGAGCTGTCTAAAAAAGAGTACTTGATTCGAGTATCTTTTTTGTGTATATATATATGTAAAAAAGAGGTGTTCGGATCAAACACCCTACACATTTTGAATGCCGTTGATTTCCGCGTAAGCCCTCTCGATTTTTATTTTTTTAAATTTTTGAACGGCTTGGATCGATCGTCCGGTGGCCGAAAACGGCCCGGCGCGACAGTCTCTACGATTTCGATACCGACGGGGTCAATACCAATAGTGCTACTCCTATTGTTACATACTCCTGCAGTGGTAATCTTATAAGGGATCCCACATTTTGCTAAAGTGTGGACCTTATAGATTTTGATCAAATTTCGATGATCTGAATCGTTCGATATGATTAGAACGTGATTCTATGGGTCTCCGTGAAAAATTAGCAAAAAATATAACCGAAAAGTGCTCATATCAAACACTTTCCGGTCACATTTTTAATGATTTATTGCGAAGACCTTAAAATCACGTTATGAGCACAAATAGTGGTTCGGATCAACACAATTAGTGGCTCAGATCATCAAAATCTAATCAGGATCTATAAGGTCCACATTTCAGCAATTTAAGGGATCACTTATAGGATAACCATTGCATACTCCTATATCAAATCCATGCCATAGCGCATACACTTGTTTTTTGACCCTTTTCGGATTTCAAAAAAATGATCGGAACCGCTCGCTTTATTTAAAGTACTTTGTGATTTCTCCACAAAATTAGTTCAATCTGATATCGGTAAAACCGTTTGCAAAATATCCAACTTGGTCTCATAATTCATATGTGAATTCTAAAGTGAAATTAGATATTTTGTAAACACCCATACTTATATCGGATTGAGCTTATCTTTTTGTAAGGACTATAAATAATATATTTAAAACAAAATGAACGGTTCCAATTATTTTGTTAAGACCCAAAATAGGTCTATCCACTCTGTACAAATTTGATATATGTATCCTTTCTGAATACCAAAAGCTTTCTTTCGGGGACGCTGCTACAGGTACAGCAGCGGCTGCTATGCAGCCGCGCACAGATCAGTTTCGCGTCCGTCTCGGGTCCTGCAAAAATGATTGGAACCGCTCATTTTGTTCAAAATGTTTCGTTTAAGGTCCCTACAAAAAATCATCTCAATCCGATATCAGGAAGGATGTTTACGAATGGCTAAATTTTGAAGCAAAATTGGATGATTCGTAAATATCCTTCCCAATATTGGATTGAGATGATTTTTTACAGGGACCCTAAACGAAGCATTTTAAACAAAATGAGCAGCTCCAATCATTTTTGCAGAACCCGAAACGGGCGCGAAATTGGTCTGTGCGCAGCTGCTGTACAGCCGCTGCTGTACCTTTAGCATTTCTATTCTTTCGGTCTTTCTTTATCAACTCATTTCTCCCTGTGTATTTAGATAGAGAGCTGCTACTCACACATATATTTTGCACACATATCGTCCACATATATTGCATGGCGCCGCCGCCCACTATGATTTCTACACAAACGATTCGAGCCATTCATTAAATGTAAAATATTTTTTCAACGGCCCCCGCAAAAAAATCAGCTCAATCTGATATCTATAAGTGTTTAATCCAATCAACTAACTTTTCATTTGGATTTCAAGATAAAAAAGTCATTTTTTTTAAAATAACAATTTTTAAAGTACAGTTTTACTGTTTTAAAAGGACAAAAACTTTGTTTAAAAATATGAGAGAGAGAGAGAGAGATGGAAGAGAGAGAAGATTTTTGTGTAATGATGGGTGTACTTGATTGAGAAAATATAAGAACCACTAAATTTGATTATTGGCAATAAATTGCTAGTTTTGATTATCCAATGACCAAAATTTGATGAGTTACTAAGAGATTGTTAAGTTTGGTTATGTCATTGTAAGCACTTTTTTGATAAATGTTTACTTCCTCCGTCCGGATTTAATAGTCTCTTATTCAATTCTAACCGGATAAAAAATGAGTTATATCTTTAAATTGGTAATGAATTTTATATCCAATAGATCTTGTTTGATGAATCTCAATTAATTTTATAAGATAATATTTTCAAAATTACATAAAATATTATAAATTACAAGATATAATCGATTGAAAAATGGCACGAACTCTCAAAAAAGACTATTAAATCCGAACGGAGGGAATAATCGATTGAAAAATGACACGAATTCCCAAAAAGGATTATTAAATCCGGACGGAGAGAGTACTAACTTTAGCAACTTTATGATTTTGGTTATTCCACTGTGGATACTCTTAGGCCTAACTTTTACTACATCATGCTATTGTACGTGTTTTTAACCCTTATTCTATCTAAATTTTATTACAAAAATAATAACGTACATGAAAGGGGTGCATAGAAGTGATTTGGACCATCCATTTCACTTTCATGCACCCCTTTCATGTATCCTATCAAACGTCATTCTATTAAATTTATGTTGTTTTTAAAACTAATTATTCGTTTTGACTAGATAAACCTAGAAAGTTTGAAATTGGGCAAAGTCTACTTTAACTCATGTTGTTATCTCCAAAAAGCGGCTTTATTTTTTGGTTGGTAATTTCATTGACAAAACACATTTTTCCTTGTATCCCATTCTTTTTTGAGTTGTAAATTCTTTTTATCTTTTCTAAGTGTAGCGGGTCTGTATAGAAATAGAGTAGAAGGAGTCATATATTTATAATTGAGAGAGTGAAAAAAAAGACAATAATCGTATCAACCGCGAAGAAAGAAGAATGCAACCCGATCAATCATATATAAGTCGGCAATCAATCGAAAGCTGCTGGATGGTTTAGTCATCAGTCAAAAGCAAGAGAGAGTTTTATTTTGTTATCCCTACTATATAAAGCAGTCTTTTATTGGCTGCTAAGGTAATGAAAAAAAAGGTAGCAGCTGCGGGAAAAAAAATAAGAAACGTGGGTCTTTGGTCAAGAGATGAATTAGAGCCCGTTTCAGAACACCTTCTTAAAAAATAAGTACTTATTTCATATTTTCAAACTCAAAAATAATGTAAACGAAAAATCAATTTTTAATTTTTTTTGCACCGTATTAAAGATCTCATTGAGATCTCTTAAACAAGATTCATATTGCATATTTTTAAATTTCAATAAATTTATTATTTTTGAGCTTAAAATTACATTCTTAAAAAATAAGAACTTATTCGGCTTTCTGGAACGGGAACTTAATAAATATTCGCTTTCTCTTCTCAGCGAGCTATGACGAACAAAATACAGTAGTCAAAACATTGAGCTACCTTGGGTTTTAAAAACGAGAAGTATGTCTAGCTTGAATCTGGGAGTCGCAATGTGTTTGGCGTACGATTGAAGCATCATTCAAACTCCCAGAGGTGCTCACGGTTTTTTATCTCAACATATTCAGAGTTTTGTTCTTCAGTGGATTTCCGAAGGGTCTTGGAAGGCTTGAGGATTCGAGGCAACGGCTATTAAATACTGGGTGTAGTGAATGTGGATTCGGCAAGTAGGTCTTAGGACGATTGTGAGGATTCAAATCGTAGGGTAAGACTTCTTGTAACTACACAATATTTTATAGTGTTTGATTCCTTCCCGTGATTTTTATCCATTTGCGGTTTTCCACGTATATCCGGTGTCCATCGTTTATTCTTCGTTCTTTTTATTGCTTGATTATTGGGTTGGTAGCAGAATAGGAATTTCACATGTGATTTGGGGCATGTGCGGATACCTCCTAAGGTTTAAAAGTGGGCACATAACCATGATGTGATTTGTCAAAAAATGTAGATGCACCTCATTCCATCCATGTTAACTGAGGTATACATATATCACACGCATCTTTCATCTAACTAAAATTTAATCTGAGCCATTCAAAATGTATTGATAAAATAATATAGTATTTCTGTAAAAAAATCATGCCGATCAGAAATGAATAACTCTGTCATGTTGTTCTTGATAAAATGAAAGGTAAATTTAAATTTAAAAATTTACTTCATAATAAATTCTATTTTGGTATATATGGATATAATACTCGTCGAACTCTACAATATCAATTTTTTCGAATCCCTCTTTTGGTACGTGGGATGAATTAGTTAGATTCAAAGGAGAATTTTGCATAAGTCCACTATAGCAGTTTTCAAACCCATCTAGTCCACTTCTAAGTTTCATAACCTCTTAAATCCACTAGCCTATTATTAGGGATTAAATGAACCCGGCAAGATCAATATACCCCTAATTTTAAAAAATATTTTGCCCTATCTCATCCATTCCAAAATTATCCCATTTCAAAAAATTACAAAACCCCTCCCCCCCCCCCCCCCCCCCCCCCCCCCCCCCCATTTTCATCCGTTTCATCCATTTTCAGAAGAAAAGCCCAGTTCCCAAACCTAAACAAAAGAGTTCGTCTTCAACCACTCGATCGTCGTCGCCGTCCTCGAGCGCTCAAATACCGGTGTCGTCTCTGTCGCCGTCATCAAGCCCACAATTGCCGTCGTCACTCCAACATCAAGATCTACCGACGAAAAGCAGAGATCAACCCACGTCCCAGACTTTCTTCGTCATCGATCGTCGACCTAGCCCCAAGGTATAGTTCGTTCCGAATATGAAGAACAAGAGAAATACTCCAACGAGATCAAAGGACGAAGATTGACATTGATCGTTTGTCAAATCTGTCGACGTCGATCGTCTCTCTCTCTCTCTCTCTCTCTCTCTCTCTCTCTCTCTCTCTCTCTCTCTCCCTCTCCCTCTCTCTATCTCTCTCTCCTATTATTCACTTTGATCGTTTGGCAGATATGTATATATTCACTTCGATCGTCGCCTTTCGTCGCTTTTGCATATATGTATATATAGTTTCTGATTTATATAACATTATGTATGATCTACTGTCTCGTAAGACATTTTATATGATGTTCTGTTGCTTTTGCATATATGTATATATAGTTTCTGATTTATATAACGTTATATACGATATACTGTCTCGTGAGACATTATATATGACTAGAGGCCGGGGCACACGCGATGCGTGTGCAAGTCGGATTTTCACAACGTTTTTGTAAAAATGCTTCCCACTTTTTGTTTGATCAAATTTTCTCAAATGTTGTGAAAATTCGACTTGCACACGCATCGCGTGTGCCCCGGCCTCTAGTTTAAAATTATGCTAAGATAGATTAACAATTCAATTGCATAAAATTATGACGATTGTAAAGATTTAAGTGAAATTACAGTGACGCTAACAACAAAAAGATAAAACAAAGCACAGGGGGAAAAATGAAGAAGATGAATAGTATATAACATATATACCACTGACAAAAGAGAAGATCTGTTTTATCTCTTTCAATTTTGTCCCTCTCAAAATCTAAGTTAGAAAACTTGTCTCATGCGCCAACGTTGCCTTGTACAAAATCGGTCATGGAAAAAAGTACTTATTGCACATATTATTCTCAGAAAAGAATAAAATAAAAGCGAAAAAATAAACTATGAATATATAGACACATACCTCATTATTCTCTTGAGCATGTAATAAAAAAATTCAAGTTTATGATCACCAAAACAATAGGGCTCTCACGTACCTAAATTTTAAAATAGGGATTAAAAAAACCCAAAAGGGCTCATGTTCATTAAATACATTGACATTTGGGAAAAAATACGTTGACGTAAAATTCCAAAATTCTACCTGTTCAACTTCCTCCATAGCAATTATTAGAGTGGAGGCGTGGAGTGTGTCTTTGAAGTGGTCCAAGTGGAGTATGGCATGGAGAACCGCCAACAATTATAATTGAGTGCTTCATTTACATGTGTATCCCTTTCGATCGGTTAACAAAGCTTAGAAATGGCATGTGCACATAAGGGGTGTTTTTTGACGCAACTCTGTATTTCAAAGTCCCTCCACGGTTTAAAACTCTTCTTCTGTAAGAAACTGAAATTAGGGAAAAAAACAAATACAAAATTATTAAAATTGGCTAATCATTATGGACAGTGACAATGGCGTGAAGAAATTTTAGGGTCCAAAAAGATGGAGAATATCAAATATATTACCTTTTTTCACAACCGTTGCTTCTCTGGCCCTCCAAAAACCTCGAATGACTTCTCCGACAACAAATTAACTAAAATCTATAGAATGAGAGGCTTAGCATTAGACATAACTTACCAACACTGATTATTAAATTAACGGGTACAAAGTGTGTGTATGTGTGTGTGTGTGTGAGAGAGAGAGAGAGAGAGATTTTCATAGAAAACACCAGTTTATGGGAACCATGAACTGGAAGAGATATTCATAAAAAACAAAAAAATTGGAAGAGGAATTCATATGAACCATGAAAGAGGACGAAGGATACCTTCTTTTGATTTCTTGATTTTCATGTGAAGCATAGATTATCTCTTTTGGAGTTAGTACTTTGTAGGTATACAAAGCTTTTGCCAGCAGCCAGTAAAATGAAATTCCACCATTTTGGGATTGGGCTGCGGAAGGTGAAGAGTAACTGTTCGGTGAGTAACCGCAAGTAGTGTTTGGACTTGGGGTAGCCCATTTTGTGGCAGTTACTTGCATTGTGTATAAGCAGTTATTAAACTTTGTTGTACGAATATATCCTTGAGAATTGGGGTTAAGAGTTGGGTAACTGTAAGGGTATTTATGGAAAATGAAAATACATGACAGGAGGGGAGACACCAAAGAAGTGCTCTCCCTTTATATATTAGAATAGATGTTCTGTCACTTTTGCATATATGTATATATAGTTTCTGATTTATATAACGTTATATACGATCTACTATCTCGTGAGACATTATATATGATGTTCTGTTCAACAAATATATAGGGTTATATATGGTTATATCAATGTTGGTAACTGAGTTCAGTTCAAGGTATATATAAGAACTCATTAGCAAAGCACAATTGAACAGTTAATAATATATAAGTTAGGATTTTGATTGCGAGTAGATATGATTATATTAAACTCTGATCATTATATGTTCTACTTTATTGAATTGGTCCGCGCAGCGGCCTTACTGACTTATTATTTGTGCAGTTGTTTAAGGGGTGAAGAGTATTAAGTTACATGTGAAATCGACCGTGAAGAAGGCAACGGTGACAAAGGGAAAGAAGTTACAAGATCTCCGCTTCTTTTTTTTTCCCATATTTTTTAGAGTTAGAAAGGACAGAATCTCATGTATAACGTTATAAGGTTATATGTTTATTTTTTGTCACACTTATTACGTTTTTTTTTGTGTATTTATTTATGTGGCAAAGTAATACACATATAAAGTTCTTTGTTTGTTTTTGCATTGTAAACATATATAAGATTATTTATATACGGTTATCAGAAGTTAGTCAATGAAACCGTTGCGCGGACCAATTCAATAAAGTAAAACATATAACGTTATATGTGTGTTTATATGCTGTGAAACTCCAAAAAAATAGAACATATAACATTATATGAAAGCTGCTGACTTGTGTACTCCCAACAAAAAAATAACATATATTGTTACTCGAAACAAGTCATTGAGGCCGCTGCGCAGACCAATTCAATAAAGTAAAAATATAATGTTATATGGGAGTTTTTGTGTAGCGAAACTCCAAAAAAATTATAGAACATATACCATTTTATGTTAATATATGTACGTTCAGATGTAAACGTGGAATGTTATATGTTCTTGTATTATAATAAAAAAAGATTTCAAAAACTCATATAACGTTAAATGCGAGCCGATGAATGAATATATAACGTAAAATGTAAGTATCGCACATTAAATGAGAACTGATGAACGAGTATATAACGTTATATATGTACAATTACGTTATATACAGTGTATCAGAAAAGGAGAATTTTCTGTCGCTTTATTCCAACGTAACTGCTGGGATTTCAAACGTAGAATGGATAAAAATATGAGATTTGAATGGAAAGGGTAATCTTCTCTCTCTCTCTCTCTCTCTCTCTCTCTCTCTCGTTTGGACTCTGTTTCCCTTTTGGATATGGGAACAACGTGAATATAAGAGATTTTATAGGAGTGGGATATGGGAGATTTTATAGGAGTGAGATATATCAGATTAACAATTTTTAAAGGTAAGGGTCTTTTGGTCATGAACTAATTCCTTTTTTAATTGAATTGGACTAAAGGCCTCACCAAAATCTAATTAGTGGACTAGAGGGGTTATGAAATTTATAAGTGAATTTAGTGGGTTACAAATATGCTATAGTGGACTTCCCAACAATTTTTTATAGATTCAAGGAAGTAGAAGAATAAAGGAAGAAGATGAGGGCGTATTGGACTTTTCATCATTTCCGTTAGTGGATTTTATATTTTTTCCATTAACATGGACGGAATAGGGTGCATCTGCATGTTTCTAATAAATCATATGGTGCTAATGTGCCCACTTTTAAACTAAAGGGGGATATCCGCAAATGGTGCGAACCATAGAGGATCAAAGTGAACTTTACCCTTTCAAATTAGGATCAAAAGCAAAAAACCTATAAGATTGTTTAGGATAAAAAAACAGGCATCTTTATATAGTCTCTGCAGGGTTGTTTTCTCTTATTAAAATTTAACTTCAGTTCATATTTCTATGCATTTTTTATTATTCGAGTCGAGACAATTAACTAATTTTAAAAATTTAACAAATTTTTTTTACTAAGCAAAAAATTAATCACTTAACATTAGTAATTCCTATTTTTTTGAATACCAAACCCACTCTAAGGTGATCAACTGATCATGTGATTGACTCACATTTGTTTTGAAGAAATTATAACAAAAATGCCTGGTCAAAGCTGAACATTTTCCGGTGAAGGTGGGTATGGGGTGGTGGTCCAAGATAACCGGGGAAGTTTTGTTGGTGCTCTGATGGGTAAGCAACATTGGTGTTCTAGTCCAGCAGTGGCCAATCTGTGGCAATTCGGGCGGCAGTGAGGCTTGGGGATCACCTTGGGTTGGGATCAGTACCGGTGATTGAGATAAGCTGGAGATATATTTCAACGAAAAAGTTAGGGACAAAGAAAATTTATCTCAAAGTGTCCCGAAAAAAGCAACTAATGGTTGAGATTTAGTTTGATGTGTGAGACCCTATATATCAAAGTGAATCTCAACCACTAATTATTTTTTTCAAGATAAATTTTCTTTGTAAACTTGTTCAAATAAAGTTCAGACACTATAAGACTACAAAAAGTAGAAAGGCCAAAATTAATGTTGAAAAAATTAATTTGGAGTGGTGAAAGAGATAATATATAAATAAAGTTTCACCAATTTCACGAAAAGTACAATGTAGTGTGGTTGGTAGTTGTTTCGCGTCTTATGGGAGAGGACCAAGGTTTGACTACCAGGAGTTGCAAAAAACACGGAGAGATTACTTCTGTTTTGGGATTCTTTTTGTTTAGCAAGGAAAAAATTTCCTCGCCTATTGTTTGTAGTAATAAATTCGAAGCCTATTTGACGACAAATGGTATTTGCGAGGAAAACATTTAGCGAGGAAAAAATTCCTCGCAACACGTCAAAATAGGCGAGGAATTTGTTTTTCCTCACTAATACTTTTTGCGATAGTGTTTTAGCGAGGAAAACTGGCGACGAAATTTTTCCTCACTAATACATTTTGCGAGGAAATTATCCTCGCTATAGCCCTATCGTGTTGTAGTGACTTTTCCTACTTATCCTCTATGAAGACATCATCATTACAATTTTACTCACTAACTTTTCAAAATGAAATATACTTTTAGGGGCAAAATGGAAAATATATCAACTTTTACCCACTAACTTTACAAAATAGACACTTATTAAGGGACAATTCAAAATGGAATACTAGACTTTAAAAAGGGGATGGAGGGAGTATTTCCTTAGCAAATGGTACCTTTTTTTTGAGGAAAGAGGATTTCATGGTAAGTTTTGTTTCAAAGTTATTTTTCTTGTAGTGAATGCTAGTGATTTGAAGATAAAACAAATCACAATGCCATATTTACATGGAGAAAAAGTACCCAAAAGTACTGATATAATTGCCATAAGTTACATAAAAAAAGGAAATAGAGTTCCATTTTCCTTGCAAAACCTTTTCAAAAGGCCAGTTCACTTACAACAACTAATTCGGAAGAGAGAATTAAAACTATAATCTATATGGTTTATAACTCATATATTTTTTTTGGAACGGCAAAGAAATGCGCTAGCCAATCGGACAAAACTATTTCAATGGTACTTGATGTTGAGTTGTTGAAGAAGAGAGGTGATTGTGTCAGCAGTCAATGGCTTCATATAACAATCATCCAAACCAGCTCCCATGAATGCCTGCTTCTCCGAGTCTCGATCCCGCGACGTCATCCCTACAATCATGCTGTTCACTCCCATGCCTCGTAGCTCCCTTGTTGCCTGTCCAAATTACATATTGTTTCGCGAAAAATTAAATTTGCAGAGAGAGAGAGAGAGAGAGAGAGAGAGAGAGAGAGAGAGTGTGTGTGTGTGCGCGCATGCGCTTCATGCAAGTGTGCTCATTTTTCAGAAAGGAAATCAAAATTTTGTTGTGATATTATTCAAACTAGATATAGTTAACCTGTTTGCATAAGTTTTATTGTTGTACTGTTTTTTATTCAAAAATCCCTTGAAAAATTTCGAGAGCTTGAATGTCTATCTTACAAAATAAGTTTAGGGACTTTTAAAAACAAAATTATTTAGGTGTTCAGTTGAGAGAAAGTGAAATGAAAAAATTACATCCATGATCACATGCAATATTATATCAAGTACTCTTTTATTACTATTGTTACCTATCGTGGACAAATAAATGTTTAAGATAGATAAACCAATAAATAAATAGATGCACTACAATACACGCTTCTATTTAGATGCGTAGCATCCAAATGTTATGAATTCAAGGTCAATATTAAAAGCTTATAAGCAAACAGGATAAAAATGAACAAATGAAAGAAGAGAGAAAAAAGCAAACCTTGGGACCATCCATGATAGGCATCTCCATGTCCATAAGGACCAAATGGAAAGAAGCCCCAGAGCGATATAAATCAACAGCTTCTTTCCCATTTCCAACCACTTGGGTTTCAAATCCAAATCTATTCAAAAACACCTTGTGGATTCTTTGAATAACAAGGTCGTCATCCACAACAAGCACTGAGAACTTGTTCACTGTTGTTGTTGTCAAGTTGTTTTTGCTACTTCCGTTTTTCTTCATCGCACACTTTGAGCTTGAACTCTCCATTTTGAAAGACATCTTTAATTAATTTTCACTACTCGCTTTTCTGCATAAATCATAGATGATAGATCTGTGATTATGTGCAATAATGATCATAAAGCTCCCATGTTCAAGAACAAAGAGCACAAGCGGGGGCTGTTGTGAGCAAACAAACAGTTTGCAGTTGTGTTCTATCTCACCGTTTGTCTCGGCAATCAATGGTCCGGATTTTTAAAAAAAAAAACTCATACAAGAAAGAGTTTACCCTGGAAGAATCAAGAAAAGAAAAAAAAAAATTAAAATCCGAATGGTCCAAAATAGTTTTGGATGGTGAGATTGTGTACTATTGCATGATATTGTTTTTTGCTCATAGCAGGCCCCCGCTTCTCACAAAGAGATAGCTTACACAAGATGGAGGACTTGCATAGAGCAACTCCTGCATCCAAACTGATCAGGGTTAAATGAGGTACAGATCTCTCACCATACCTTTGAAAATGGCATCCCATTAATTTCAAAGATGATGCGACGTCAAAATCTCTTTTCTCTCTCGCGCGCGTGCTCTAGATTTGAGGATTGACACTTAGCTCTAGCTGCACAAGAAATAAAGGTGGTGAGAAGATTAAAGGTTTACCAAGGATCTGAAAGTTGCATGCATGAAATGTAGTAGTAAGCTAGCTTGTACTTTCTTTTCCCTATTTATATATATGAGGAAAAAAGTGTTTAGAAAGATGCATGTTTTGCATAGCTATGAGATCTACTAACTTGATCTTTTCCCTCTTTATATTAACTCCAAGGAGGGAGAAAGATTAATACACACAGATTTTCCATGAGTTATCCCCCCAGATTTTTTTCCTCTTTGAGGAGATGAATTGGCCGGGATGAACAACAAATTTGCTTTTCTGATTTTTACAGCTGTACGTTGTCATTGAAACCATTCTGAAAACAATTAAGTTTCTCAGATTTTCTTGAGGGAAAAATCCAATTTGTAGATTTGCTTTCTTTCTTCAGATACTATTTAGCTTGTTGAGGGGAAAAAACTATCAAATGCAATTGATTGTCTAGCATTTTTTTTCTTCAACCGGATAACGTACGTGCGCGTGACAAACACGTACTTCACATAATTTTTTCCTTCTTTTTTATTAAAAAAAAAAAAACCCTTAGCCAGTGTAGAAAATATCTTACTATGCTTTCTCTTGAAAAAAACCATAACATTTAATTCCTACATGAAGTAGCTACAACAACATATGATATAAAGTTTGAATTAGCTATGCACTGTAATAAGAAAAAGTAGTTGTGGACTATGCTCAAATTCAAAACATTTTATAAAAAAAACTTGGACATGGTTTGATTTAATTAAATGGTTCTTAATTGACTAACGAGTTTAGTTTGCGTAGGCCCAATCCGTTGAGGTGTATCCACGGATCGAGCCTATACACCACATCGATCGTCTGGACGTAATATGCATTGAATAACTCATATCCAACCGTGTAAATCTCTTGGGTTCTTATGTGCTTGATTTCTTGCTTTCCTTGCTTTCTTCATATTGTTGTTCTTTTTTCTAGATTTATATTGGTTGATAGAATTGTTGTGTCTTCTGCTTATCGCGCAGCAATCTTTGAGCAGCCAAAATAAACTTATTTCTCACATGTTTATAATAAATAAATAAATAAATAAAACCAAAATAAACTTATAAGAACAGACAATGACCCGATTGATATATTTGATCCCAATGGACCATCACATGGGCTCGTTAACCAAAACAAATATGGGCATATTAAGCAAGACCAGCCAATATAATCATGTACTTCCCCATTAATGGGCCTTGCGGGGTTCTTTTGTCGTCCCTCTCCATTAAACCACTATCGAAGCGATTTAACAACACTTTTGTAACTTCTGACCTCATGTGCTTCCTGGAGGAACTAATTTTGTAGGGTATGAATCAATAAATTAACCGCTAAGGGTTGTTAAAAAATAAGTATTTATTTTCAATTTTCAAACTTACAAATAATATATTCGATAAGTGTCAATAAGATTTTTGGAATGGTGTAAAAAAAATCAAAAATTATTTTCGTAAGTCTATTATTTGTAAGTTTGAAAATTAGAAATAAATATTTACTTATTTTTTAAGAACTCATAGCGGAATAGGGCCTGAAAACCACTAATTTTCTTTTAACCTCCACTGATGTACACAATTTGAAAAAAATAATAATACAAAAAAACATGGCATTAGATGCACTCTGTTTGGATTAAGGGAAGAGGAGGACATAAAGACATTAATTCCCAGGAAATACGCTTGCCGCTTTAGCCCAAAGGTCTGCGCTTTGGTTTGCTTTACGGTAAATATGCTTTGATCACCACCATCTCCGACTTGCTCGCGGGTAACCCACGATACTAATCGAAAGGTTTCAGTTTTAATTGGGCCCGTTGTAATACTGTCCGGCCCATCACCATATCCAGCCCTGAAGATCTCTCAATCCAAAACTGAAGTGTCCTCTCATACCCTCCACCAACCAAATCCTAGCCATTTGGAGCAGCCAATATAAAAACGCCACGTCAGCCTTGAGCATCTAGGTGTATCCAAAAACTATCATTCTCAGGCCACAAACTCTTCCTGTGGCTAAGGTATTGGGATATGCTTTAGTCCCACACATCATAACCCTTTTTTATATCCAAAGAGAAAGCAAGAATTTTGTAGCAAAATATTTTCACAAATCGTACAAGGGGGAGAGATTTATAAAACACCTTTCATCTTTGATCAATCAGTACTGAAGTTTAGGAAATGGCAACAACTTTGATGACTTCTCTCCCACAGCTGAAAATGGTTAGTGCTGCATGCAGAGCTTTTCTTCTTTATATTACTGTAGTTTAACCAACTCAATGAACTAGATTTCTAAAGATAACTAGACCAATTTGGTTGAAAATCTTCGTATGCTACTAATTCAAATGTGTTTTATTAATTTGTTTCTTTATTATATTAGATCTAGAGTTGTGCCGAGTAGAATGAAATGGAGACGTACCAATTGCAAGCGAATGGCGAAAAGATTTGTTGTGTTGAGTGGAGTTGATCGAGTTGAGTTGTGGATGCAACCTATGTGGAGGGGATTTTACTCGTTTTTGTAAGATTAATACTTTTCTTAAGTATATACAAGACAAGAAATAACTTATGAGATCGAGTTCTTATTTAGTATTTGTTTGAAAATAACTTCTTGGAAAATTTGAATTGCCATCGCAAAGGCAATTTTGATATAAGGGATAGAGGTAATTAAGATGTGTTTGCATTTATGCGCATAAATTTGTGAGCATACATTACCCAAAAGAAAATAGAATGAAAATGTCTGCTGGGTTATATTTGAGGTAGTGTAAGCAGGGTTACAACTCTAGGCCAGTAGTAGTTTGGAAGAACATGAAAAGTGTAGGTCAATTTTGATGTTGTTTATACTTATATAACGTGCTTAATTAATTCGATAATGTTATTTCAAACCTTGGTAACTCAAGTTTCAATTTTATTTTATTTTAATCTATGCAGGTAGCAGGCCAGCCAATGAAGCGTGCGGGAAGGGGACGTTTAGATGTTCGATGTGATTTCATTGGCTCTCCCACAAATTTGGTAAGCACCGTTTCATATACCACCAAATTCCCTCATTCAATTCCATTCTTCGTATTGTTTTCAAAATATTTGCAACCATTACTTTGATTTTTACTCAAACTCCGATTCAAAACTCCATTTGACATAAGTTATTCTGTAGACAATTTCCAAATTTTTTGTATACAAGTTTGATGAGTTGAGTAAAAGACCATGTTTAGGTGTAATAAGATTCGAATATGAAATGGGCCTCCTTTATTATTTGAAAGAGGAGAAGGGTAAAACTCATTTTGATTGTTGATTTGGTGTACCATTTAATATCATGATTATTAGTTTTATTGCTTTCTATCTTTATTGTTATGACAATCATGAAGAAGAAGAAGAAGAAAAACAATCACACAAGCACATTAACAAGATTTATGTGAGCATAAGTTCACACGTATTGCATAGGTGAAGAATGAGAGAAGAAGATTCACTATAAACAAGTCTAGATTATAAAAAATTGACTGTATCTGTCACTCTAAAAGAGGTACCCAATATAAGGGACGAAACTCCAAGGGAATCTAAAGAGGTACAAAACCTAGCATAACCCAAGAAGAAACTCCAAAATCCTAGGAGTAATTGAATAGCCAATGTACTTACCCGTGAACTCTCTAAGCTCTCTTTATATAGGAGAGCTCCAAAAAAAGGTCAAACCGACTTACAATGCGAAAATTTTGTCCGATTGTCTGGACAGATGGATGTAAGCCCCCGTCTGAACGGGAAAAGTTGGAGTTTCCGCGTTGCCTCACATACTTGACTGTTCGTCTGGACGCACCTATACAAAATTAAAGGCATTTTTCTTAACACTTGTGCTAATTTGGACAGATAATGGTATCAACAACAAGCTTGATGCTATTTGCTGGGAGGTTTGGATTGGCTCCATCGGCAAACAGGAAGGCCACAGCAGGGTTAAAGCTGGAGACAAGGGACTCTGGGCTTCAGACTGGTGACCCAGCTGGTTTCACCCTTGCTGATACATTGGCTTGTGGGTCTGTGGGCCACATTATTGGGGTTGGGGTTGTTCTTGGCCTTAAGAACCTGGGTGCTATTTGAAATTTTTAGTTCAAAAATCTGCTGTTAATACCACTCTTTCTTCAACTTAATTTATGTTCTCTGCTTGACAATTATCTTGTGGTTGTACTTTAATATATGTCGAAATCCCCTCCCCTCACCTCAGCAAAAAAAGGAAAAGAAGAAATTGCTTGATTTTGCCAAATAATGTCTACATTATGAGATTTACTAAATAACAGGGACTAAAACAGATAGCATTAAGAGTCATGTTTTTAGTAATCCTAAGCCCTAATTGTTTCGAGGGATTGGAAAATCGGGGATAAGTTTATACCATGGGATTAGATAGTACTAGGGGGTTCGCATAATTTTTTTAAATCTCACATGGACAAGGATGGAGATTATAGCCTTGTACTGTGTTGCGTTAGGATGAGAAATGAAGTAATATTGGTCGTTGGATCGAAGTTGTAAGATAGTCGCATGATTATTAATCCTAGTGGGAGGTGAGATACAATAATAAAACATATGATGAGAAATTATCGGCCCCAATATGTCCCAACCATAATATAGTCCCACCATCCTTGTGTGTTTACCCATGGGATTAGGGAACAATCCCTCTTGCAAGGTGGGCTCCACAAATTTTTTCCTAATCCAATTTCATCCTCAATCCTCCCAAACAAACAAGCCCTTAGACTATTTGTCCTAATACTAATTAGTTCAGAATCCTACACAAATCTCATGTTTGATTCGCACAGGATTCATATGGGGATATCCCAGGCTTATTGTTTGGGAATGACTTGAACCTATAGCTCTTTCGCATTAGTGTCTATATAAAAAAATCGGGGCGGTTTTGGGGACACCTAAAAAAACACTCCAAAAGTTTCTGATCGAATTTTGATGATCCGAGCCGCTCAATGTAATCAAAACATGATTTTAAGGGTACTCTTGAGAAATCAGCAAAAAAAATGACTGGGAAGGTCTTCATCCGAACAATTGTTTATTGAACGGTTCAATAAAAAACTGCTCAAATCAAGCATTTCCTGATCATTTTTTTTTCCGATTTCTCGCAAGTACCCTTAAAATCACGTTTTGAACATATTGAGCAGTTCAGATCATCAAAATTTGATGAGAAACTATGAGATTGAAATTTGGGATATTTTTTTAAGTGTCTCAAGAACCGCCTCACTAAGGCCCCGTTCCATAAACCTTCTTAAAAAATAAGCAGTTTATTTCACATTTTCAAACTCAAAAATAAATGCTTTGTTCCCTTCATAACTTAAAAAGCATTTTTTAAAAAATACCCCCTAGATTCTCCCTAGATTCCCCCTACTTTTAACATTTCTCTCTCTATCTCTCTCCACTTATTACCCCTACTATTTTTCAAAAAAATTTTCAAATCTCAATCCAAACAAAGCAAAAGTAAATGAAAAATAATTTTTCAATTTTTTTTTGCATCGTATAAAAGATCTCATCGAGATCTTCCAAAAAAGATCCATATTGCATATTTTTAGATTTCAATAAACTCATAATATTTAAGCTTGAAATTGCATTCTTAAAAAATATGGGTTTTTTTGTTGTTCCAGAACGGAGCCTAAACAAATATAGTAGTAGGTAATCTTTTATTCTTCTTCTTCTTCTTTTTCTTTTTTGCTTTTTTTTTTTTTTTGGGGGGGGGTTGGTTGGGGGGGGGGGGGGGGGGTGTTCTTCTCAGAGACCGAACTATGCGAGGACTTATGG
The DNA here is from genome assembly GCA_019656835.1 of Rhododendron ovatum. Lineage (NCBI taxonomy): Eukaryota > Viridiplantae > Streptophyta > Magnoliopsida > Ericales > Ericaceae > Rhododendron > Rhododendron ovatum. Next base: position 18,958,901 of record CM033793.1, on the reverse strand, counting down.
GGGTCACGGCCCCCGCATAGTTTTAAGTATTATCAAGGGCGGAACCTGGATTTTACCCTAGCAGTGACGAAATGTATACTAAAAAAATAAAAAGATGAATTACAATATTAATAGTCATCGACTCCAGAAAAAAATTAAAATAACATAATAAAAATTATAGTAAATGATATTTTTCATTTGCATATGGAGTATGAAAAAAGACTAATTTTAATTTTGGGTATCGATAATGCCACTTCAACAACAACAACAACAGAACCCATAGTCTCCAATTATTGGGGGTATGAGTGGGGGAGGATTGGAGATGGACCTAACTTTTGGAAATTTGTACAAAGTGGCTAATCTCAGAATACCACTTAAATAGTAGCCCCCCTATTTGTGTTTTTTACTATGGAACTATGCTCCTAAATCAAAACCAAATGGAATCAGAGAGGGCAGGCCTAAAGACCCAATTCAATTTATGTGCACATTACCATACTTCCTTCGTTGATAGTGCAGAGCATCGGTATGCACAAAGATAATTTCACTCTCCAAATTTATAATGTCACTCCCTAAATCCCTATATGGATTTCCCAAATTGATAACCGCACTCCCTATTGGGAGTGGCATTATAAATTTGAGGAGTGACATTATAATTAAATTCCCTTAATTTTTTAGATTAAGTTATTTTAGGGTTATAATTAATGTGGAGTTTTTTTTCTTCTTAATTACACATTATCATTTATACTATTTCACTTTGGCCCATTGATCAATTTAGTTTTAGAATATTTTTTTGGGTTTGCTTTCTTGAAAAAAAAAGAAGATTTATGACTAGTATATAATAAAAAATAAGGAAAAAAAATCTAA